>CM065639.1:8689683-9889683 GCA_033220585.1 Dipteronia sinensis | reverse complement strand
TCACTAAAGAAATCAGAAGAAGATGAAAAAGATGAATGAGTATGGAAAGGATATATGTTCTCATGAAAGATAACATCTCTAGAAGTGAATATCTGATTAGACTCTAAATCCAACAATTTATAACCCTTCATACTAAAAGGATAACCAAGAAAAACACGGGCTTGAGACCTGGCATAAAACTTATTCCTAGTGCTTAACAATGTAGATGCATAACACAAACAACCAAAAACTTTAAGATGAGAATAAAAGGGAACAAGATGTTGAAATACCTCAATTGGAGATTTAATCCTGATAAGAGGAGATGGGAGTCGATTAATCAAATAAGTTACAGTTAAGACACAATCACCCCAATAAATAAGAGGAACACCTGACTGAAAAAACAAAGCTCGAGCAACATTTAATAATTGTTGGTGCTTCCTTTCCATTACTGAATTCTGTTCAGGCCTTTCAACACAAGAGCAGAAATGGATAACCCTTTTAGTTTGATAGAAATTTGAGAAATACAACTCTTTAGCATTATCAGATAAGACAGCCTTAATGCAAACCCCAAATTGAGTTTGAACCATATTAAAGAAAGCATGAATAATCTTTTAAGCATTTGATTTGGCAAGTAAGAGGTAAATCCAAGTAACTCGAGAACAATCATCCATTATGGTCAAAAGATACTTAAAACCTTCAACAATGATGGTAGAAAATGACTCTCATATATCTTAGTTAACAAAATCAAAAGCTGACTTGGATAATGAGTTGTGAGAAACTAAAGGTAAACGTTTCTGTTTAGCATAATGGCAAACAGAACAATGAGAACCAGAGATTCTAAGAAAAGGGAGTTTCAACTCCTTATTCAACATTTGCAATCTTACAAATGATAGATGGCCTAGCCTATAATACAACAAGTCATTATGAGATAACAATTGAGAACTGCATACAGTTTTATTGCATTGAGGAAAAGAAGAAACATGATCTCCGAATTGCAGATAGTAGAGATTTCCATGTTTTTTAGCCATCCTAATCTTGATGCCCTGAGTAAGGTCCTGAATCACACAAGAATCAACAGTGAACATGAGAGTGCATGTAAGATTCTTGGTGAGTGCACTAACTGAAACTAGATAGTATTTAAAGTTGGGAACAAAGAGAATATCATGCAGAACAATATGAGATGACAAACGAATAGTTCCCACTTGAGATATATGAGCAGTTTGACCATTAGGCAAGATCACATATGAAGTAGAGTCTGAACTAATAGATTCAAAACATTGCAAAGTGTGATAAACATGATGAGTTGCTCATGTATCTAATATCCAGGCATCAGTGGGAATGTAAGAGTGTATACCAGTGAAGTTAGAGATAATAGGATGTTGATCTTCAATAGACTGATGAGTAGTAATGGTTTGTTGAAGCTGACTACTTAAGAGGGCAATGATCTATATGTTGACATTGGTTGGGAGACAAATTGGAGACAGGGGGGGATGCAGGAACAACTGAAATGTTCTCAGAAATATCAGAATTGGCACTGGTTTGATTGACCACGGGTTTGCTATCTGATACACGATTCCTGAATTTGAAGACAGGAGGATATCCATGTAGCCTATAACATTTATCAACAACATGACCAACAAGGCCATAATGAGAACAGACAAGTTTCTCACACCTATTTATGAAGTTACTAGAAGAATTCACAGAAAAATTGCCTGCAACATTGGGTTTGGTACTAAAAGCAACTGAATCACTAAGTGTAGAACCTGTAGCACCTATACGTCTCTATCTTTCTTCTTGTACAACAAGAGAGAAAACCTTCGTAATGGGGGAAGATGATCTAACATCAAAATTTGAGCTCAAAACTGAGAAAAAGACTCATTGATGCCCGTGAGAAACTATAAGACACATTCTTGTTGAGTATTATACATCCAAGCTTTCATTCTTCCACAATTACAAACAGGAATATGACGAAAATCCTTAAGTTCATCCCAATAAATTTTCAGTTTACTGTAATAAGTGCTAACATCACTGGATCCTTAAGCTAAATTGTTCAAATTTTGCTTGATATGAAAAAACCCCAGGACCTTTGCTTTGATGGAAGCGGTCATGTAGATCAGTCCAAACATCAAAAACATTATCTATGTATATTAAGCTATCAGCAATCTCTTTATTCATAGCATTAAGAATCCATGAAATGACCATACTATTGCACCTAGCCCAAGTAGTAAACAACAGATCATCAGATTTAGGTCGAGGAAGAGTACCATCTATGAAAGAAAGCTTGTATTCTTAACTCGATTCCAGGTATTGTAATTCTCGCCAATTAATCGATGCCAAACGAGACATAATCCAGGATGATCGCTATTACTGAGAAAATAGGGACTAGTTGAATCTTCAGTTGGAGATTGCTCGAAATTGGAATGATCGAGACTCATTAATCGCTTTCCTCCTCCATCGACAAATCCAGAATTTACAGCACACTCATGCCGCCATTACCACGACATGTTCCAGTAGTACCACCACGAGCCATGATAGGAGAAGAAGAACTGAAAAAGATTAGATGAACAACGGAGCAAAAAGTTGCTCTGATACCATATTACAGAAATGAAAGAAGAATCGAGAAGAGGAAAATACATCTTATTATTCAATGAAAGATTAACATGGGCTATATAGCCAAGCAAATAAAATGGCACATTACAACAAAATTAACAAACTAATTTTATTTACATAATCAGGTAGCTAATAAAACTAAAATACCCTCTGATAGGTTATGTGCCCCCCCCCCCACCCCCCTGCTTCATATGTGTGGTGTCTTTCAAATCCCAACATAGCTTTTACAGGTATATATTGAGAGTTTTCTCGTCGATATAGTGGGAATAAATATATGAAAAATATATGAAAAATTATCGGGTTCGACCGGTCTGTATGTTGACTAATCTTTCAAAAGGATATTTTGAAAATATATTTGACCATTTGAAAGTGTTTTTTTTTTGTAATCTGGGTTTTTTGTGTTTTTTTTTTTAATTTGGGTTGTTTTGATGAAGCATCAATTAATTTCTTTGATAGGCAGTAGATAATAGACATGATGCTGGTTCGGTTCGAACCGGAGAACCGAACCGGAACCGTCTGAAAAAAACCGGAATCGGAACCGGATTTTTAGGTTCCGGTTCCAGAACCGGTACCGGGCGGTTCCGGTTCCTGTTCTAAATTTTAAGGAACCGCCCTGTTCGAACCGGATTGGAACCGGCGGTTCCGGTTCCGGTTCGAACCGGCGGTTCCAACATATATTTAAAAAAAAAAAATTTTAAAAACCCACACGGCCACACGCACACCCTCCACTCCTTCTGTCCTCCAGCCTCTTTCTCTCTCCCTCTCCCTCACTCTCTCAGACTCCCAAACTCTCAATCTCTCTTTCTTTCTCTCTCTCTCGGATCTCTTCTTTCTTTTCTTCTTTTCTTATCGTCTCCGACAGTCCGACGGCCGTCGATCCCTTCGCCGGTGCACCGATTCATTCTTCATCCGTCGCCGATCTCCTCTTCATCGCCTCTCTCTCTCCGATCTCTTCTTTCTCTCTCTCTCTCTGATCGTACTAGTGTCTGGTCACTGGTGTGTGTATGTGTGATTTTGGGACTTTTGATTTGTGCGATTTTGTGTGATATTGGATTTTGGATTTTGGGTTTATGGTGGTTTTGTGTGTGTGTGTGTTTGAATTGATGGATTTGTGGTGGATTTTGTGTGATTTTGGGTTGTTTTAACCGATGGATTTGTAGTGGTTCACTGGTTTGTGGTGGATTGTTAGTGATTTTGGGTTGTTTAACTTGTTTTTAAAGAATAAAAGAAACCGGTTCCGAACCGTGGGAACCGCCGGAACCGGACCGGAACCGCCGGTTCCGAACCGAAACCGAAACCGAAACCGGCGTCATGTCTAGTAGATAATGTTGTGGCAAAAAAAAATTAAGTTTGGATGAGTTTTGGACTGAGCCAATAATTGCTTGTTATCGCGTACAGTATTTATATTTTTGAGATGTATTATGCGCAATAGTGTAAAATATTTCTTGGAACGTGTATTTTTATAAAAAAATTGTGCAGTTTCTTGTTTTTGGGAAAACGTGCCTTAACTGTTTCTTTGTGTTTGCAGACTGTGTGCAACATATATATTTATATTATTTAATAAAAAAAATACTGCTATAGAGATTTACCTTGACAAATGTGTACGGCAATTAATGAGAATTGTGTATATAAATATTTGTCTAAATATACCCAACATAGGAACGTGTGTAGAAACTAGAAATGGTTTTGGGGAATGTGCATAGACAATTTTAAAAAAAAAAACTATGTGCAAATTTTTAAAAGGTTTAATTGTATAAATACCTCTAAATTTAGATGAAATTGAACTCATATGCAACCTTTCCGCTTATTGCACAAACATCCCCTATAAAGAGTTGACCAAAAGTTGACCAAAATGGAATGATCAATTTACCTTTACACAAAATTATCAATTTTGGTGCCTCTATTTTCTATAATAACAGGTCAACCACTTAAAACCTGTGATATTTAATTAAAAAAGTAAGTTGTCTTCAACAAGTATTGACCTCCAATTTGTGGTTTTGGTTAGAAACCACATACCTTTACCGCCTGAGCTACTTAAACACATATATAGAATTGTGTCGATTTAAATATATATATCTAGTTATATAATATATACATGTATATGTGTATATATATATATATATATATATGTAAATATATGTATATGTATATAGTTACAGAATTCTATTTTAAAGCTTAATTGATAAAATAATTTAAATCTATTTCTTTCCATAATTTTAACAGATTTAAAATAATCATTTTCCTTTTGTTTTCTTATTTTCTTTTTCTTTTTCATAAATATGTTTTTTATATTATTATTAAATATGAATTTATTTAAAAAATATAAATAAATTTAAATTATTTTAAGGCATAATTTATTATATTAATTTGATGGTCAATGGACAAAATTATTATTATTTATTTATAAAATATTTATAAATTTTTTATTAAAAATCTATGGGAGAGATCGTATCTCCCTCATCTAAATATTATATAATAATCTATTTTTTAAATTGATAAATATTTTTTCAATTGTCTAAATCTGTTTCTTAAATTAATTAAAATAATTTAAATCTGTTTCTTATATATATGAGTTTATTTTAAATGTATATATAGTTAAATAACTTGTTTAAAATAATTTAAATCTATTTATATAATTTAAAATGAACTCATACATATAATATATATTTAAAATAAACTCATATTTAATAATAATATATAAAAAAATAGATTTATTAAAATGAAAAAAATAAGCTCTTTACAAAAGGAAAATAATTATTTTAAATCTGTTAAAATTTTGGAAAGAAATAGATTTAAATTATTTTGTCAACTAAGCTTTAAAATATAATTATATAACTATTTACATATACATATATTTACATATATATATATATATATATATATATGTACATATACATGTATACATTATAACTAGATATATATATATATATATATATATATTTAAATCAATACAATTCTATCAATGTATTTGAGGAACTCATGTGATTAAGGCATATGGTTTCTAATTACAAGTTGGAGATTCAATACTAGTTGAAATCAACTTATTTTTTTAATTAACACTTTGTTTGGGAAGAGGGAGAGATGGAGGGAGGGAGAGGGATGGGAGGAGAGCTCCAATCCATTGTTTGGTTGGAGAGAAAAGAGAGGGGAGGGGAGAAGAGGAGGGAGTTCTCCTCCTTTTGGGCCCACAAAAAAGGATCCCTCCAATGATGGGAGAATGAGAGGGGGGAGGAAAAATTAGAGAGAAATGACAATAATGCCCTTCAATTTTTTATTAACCTCCATTATATTAAAGGGCAATATAGTAATTTTTTAAATTATATACAATCCATTCATTCAACCCTCTTTTCAATACCAAACAATATGAAGGATATATGATATCCTCTTCATCCATCCTACCCCCCCTCCCCCTTAATTCATCCATAATTCCTACTCTCTCTCCCTCCTACCAACATAGCCTAAATGTCAAAGGTTTTAAGTGGTTGACATGCTATTATAGAAAATAGAGGGATCAGAATTGATAATTTCGTGTAAGGGTATATTGGTCATTCCATTTTGGTCAACGCTTTACAGGGGATGTTTATGCAATAAACAGAAAGTTGCACATGAGTGCAATTTCATCTAAACTTAGGGGTATTTATGCAATTAAGCCTTTTTAAAAAGACGTGTACAAGAATTTTTTAAAAAAAAAACTAGGGTTGGCCGCACGTGCTTATATATATATATATATATATATATTTAAAAAAAAATTATAATGTTCTCAAATTTTAACTAAATTTTAAATAAATTAATATCAAATGCAATAGAGTGAACGCATAGCTACACCATATAATGGTTAGGGTACATGAAAGTTGACAACAAAAATATTGGAATATGAAAATAAATACCAGCACTCAATAACAATAGCATTAGTATTTTGCTCATAACTCAATCATATTGTATAAATATACAAAGTAGTAACATCTACATTAACAACATACATTGCAGGTATGAATCCATTATTGAAACAATGACATAACTTCAAACTTATGTTACCGTTAAAAAGTAGAAAACATGATTCTTGAAGACAAATTTCTTTTTTCTTTGTATTCCTTTCTTCCTTGCTTTATATGTCTCTTGAAACACAAAGCTTTAGATTCTTGAAGATTAATATTTTCTTCTTTGATTTCTTGCTGATAATTCAACTTCTTCATACTCATTGTCATAATTCTATTTAAAAGCAAATATATATGAATACAATCACATGTAAGATAACCACAGTTAAACAATTATGATGGAATAATCAAGAACTCAAATTTCATATACCCAGATGAAAACATGACAAAATTTATGAGCAACCAATATATTCGCAAATACTAAACAATAAGTGCAGGCACTTAGGCTCATATATTAACAAAGGTAAACTAAAATAATATTTTACTAGTGTATAGTACTCAAGAAATAAGTTTTGTTACTTTTTCTAAATCATTAATCAATTCCTATACATGGATTTAACTAAACAACTTTCTACGGTAATCTTGATTATTGGATTATTTAAATATTGGAATTGTCAAAAAAGGGAAATAGCATATCAATTTCCTTTTATAATTAGTGTGTGAAATATACATAACCATGAAAAAGACAAATCCCACTCCACTCAACCCAGGAAGGAAACAAAAGGTAGTGGCATTACAATTCTAACACAATAAGTTGCGATTTCTCAATTACAGAGTCAGTTAATAATAGGTTATGCACAAACTAAACTTTAATACCTACAGTAATTTAAAATTGAAGCAAAAGAAAATATGGGTCCATTTAATTTTTATTATAGATTCAAAGTAGGTAGCCAATACTTTCAACAACTTGAGGCATGCATCATGCAAATTAAATGAATGTTTTACAAATTCAAAATATTATATATAGAACTGTGTTAGAAAATACATAATCCAACCTTTTTTTAATAGAAAAGTAGCTTTATATTTGAAATTGTTTTAAAGAAAACAACTTCAAAATTACATACCTATAGGAGACATCTTGAGCAATTAGCCAATCTCCATGCTCTGTTACCAAATAACCCAATCAATTGATGAAATGATGACCATTACTGATTTCTTTAAAACACCTAAAAACTAAGAAATTTAAGCTAAGAAGCAACTACCCCATAACTCTCAGACCTAAACACACTAAAACAAGCCATGAAAGTGAATTACAACTTTTGAACCATATATGTTATATGATATATTGTTACCACCCATACTCACATCCATGATAAGCACCTAAAATCAAGCTCTTAAGCATTCGTTTCTTTCCTCGAGTAGTTCGAAACAAGTTTGGATCCAAGATTATGTCAATCTAGCACTAAATGCATCTACATCTGGTTCCCACAATTAATATTTGGCAACAATCAGCATTTAACAGTATAATACACATACACATAAAGATTGTAATAGCTTCACAAAGATCAACCAATATAGAAACACAATCGATCTATAACAAAAGTGCTGAAATTTAAGTTTTATAATAACAAACCAGCTGGTAGATGTGGTTCACATGTAAAAGAATTTCTATTGTATCAAAATCCAACAATATCTAATAGTTGTTTGCGTAAATCAAAACCCAAACCTATCCATCTCAAACAACTATCAAAGTTCCTCTCATGTTTGACTACTATCAAAACTTACAATGAATCAAAGTTGTATTACAATCAATTAAGATGAAGAAGAAGTTCAGTCAATGGTGCCAGATTCAAATAAAAATTAATAAGGAACCCTAAAACGATAAATAAATAAAAAATAAAAGTGAGAGATGAACCCTACCTGAGTCGATGGCTTCCAATTCAACAAAATGATCCCGTTGTTGCCTTCTTTGATTTTTGTTTTCTACCTTCAAAATAAGAAATTTGCAGGAGCCCTAATGTACAAATTGAAATTTTAGCTAAATATCCAAGCAAGGCTATGCAAATACTCAGCAATCACGTTCAAGATAAGAAAATTTTCTCATCTCAATCCTCTGTCTCTCTCTCTCTTAAAACTCAGATAAGAAGCGTACAATTCAAAGCTCCCCTGCATCTGTATCGTGTTTTAATTTCTTTTAATTTGTTTAATAACATGGACCCCATGTACAATTCGTCATAAGTCCTCGATTCAATTTCTAAAACAACCCCAATTATAAACATAAAATGACAGTATTATCCTTTATAATTAGTTATATTGTATAAGTTCCATGTAATTTTTGAATATATAAAGGTTTTTTTATATCTTTTTACTGTTGTAAAATTAGTAAAATAATTTTAAATTTGTAAATTACTTTTCTACCCTGCTACCAGATAAAGTATATATAATTAGTTAGAAAATATTGAAAGAATAAGGGTATATAAGTCTTTTCATAATTTAATAAAAATTCACAACAAAATAGAAGGGTTAAAAATATGGCTCAACCCACTCGTTTTTTATATAGTGTATAGATATCAGTTGTGCGTTGAATTTTTTTATGGAATGGCATGCAAAATTTAAAAAACAAAGGGAATTGTGCGCAAAGAGATCAGATGCAGCAACAGTTCTAGAGAAAAATAATTTGCAGGCTCTTTTAGTGGAGAAAAACTTGGTGCATCTGATGCAATCACTAGATAACATGTGCCCTTTAATTTAATTATTTATTATTTTTTTTAAAATTTATCATACTTTTCTATCCCATTTTCCACATCTGTCTGAATTGGTCACCAGAGCTCTTTCTATGGCGTCGGTTGACTCTAACAACTGTCTGATCTGAAAGATCGGACGACGCTAAGTTCGCTGATGCGATTAGTTTTGTCGGATTTGTGACGGACCGGCAAAGATCTGACGACGAAGGTTTAGCGACGATACGGATTTGGCTTCGTTTCTCTATCCACAAAGCTCGAATATGAAAGCGGACACTTGGGTTATAACGAATGGCACTCGACGAATGTTTTCCCGATGGTTTTTTCGGTCAAATCATCGGTGATTATGTCGGCGGCGACAACTTCTTCAAACTTCGAAGGACGGTTTGACCAAGAAAATGATTTCGTTTGGTGACGGATCTTTAGAGAGATTGTAAGATCGTCACTTCCCGCACCTTCTGGTGTGGGTGGTGTTGACTTACTTGCTCCCGTAGGCGGTGGGCGGCAGTGGCATGCAATGGGGCTTTTAAAAATGAGAGAAGTCTGATACTCTAATAGATGGAGAGGATGAAGAAAGACAGTGACGTGGAGGAAGAGTTAAAATTTGGGAGAGAGAAGTCTAATAGATTAAAAAAAATAATAAATTATTAAACTGAGCAACACATGTCATCTAATGATTGTATCCGATGCACCACTATCAAATTCCAGTGTGGTGCATCGGATGTACCCAAGTTTTTCTCCCTTTAGTGAGGCGCCGACATGCGCTTGTTTAAAAAATTGTAATACTTTTGTACGCACACAGTATACGAAGATGACACAGTGATACAGCGGAAAATTCAACGCAAACAACAATCGATAAAAGAAAGGGTAATTGATTCTAATCCGTTGATTCGAGCACGAATACCGGAAACGAACCCTACTATTAATCTGTTGATCCGCGCACGGATACCAGAATAATAGGCTTCAAATTCGTTGACCCTCGCAGAGGTACCGAAATGGAAAAAAGAGATACTCTCTCTCAAATTTTTATTAATCATCAAAAACTGAAATCCCTGTTAGGGTACATCGTCTTTAAATAAGAAAATAAAATCCTAAAAGAAACCTAAAATAACTAGTAAAGCAATAAAATTATCAATTTCCTTACAAAAGGGATAATTGAGATAACAATGGAAATTAAAAATACGAGAACCCTAAAACATTAAAAACATATCTAATAAGGAAATAAGATTTGATTTAATAAAATCAAATCATAAAATAAGTAACTACCTAATTAGATACATAATAAATGGAATTTAAATAATATCTATTAACTATAGAAATATTTTTGAAATCTAAAATCTTCAAGAAAATCTTCAATAATATCTTCAATAATATCTCCTACATCACACAGCCAGAATTCCAGATTATAATAAAATATGTATATACATTTTTTTGGTCCCATTAATATTTTTTTACAAAATTATTCTGAAAAAATAAATATATATATATATATATATGTTTTTTGTGTAGATGGAAAATGATCAGATTTATTTCACTCAAGAAGATCAAGAGAAAGCTGATTTTTGTAGAGAAGTTAGGAGAGTTCAAAATTAATTCCGAAATTTCTCTTCACGAAAATATTTGGTTATTTATGAAAAGAGCGGATAAATTGTGGCCATTTCGAAATATAACTTCCTTTCATTATTGGATCCTAATGCGAAGATATTTCTAAGAGCTCTCCCACAAGAGCTGCAATACATAGAGCCCATTATTCTTGAAAACATCAATAAAGACAATATTGATTTACTTAATGATGTTATTCCTGAAGTAGAAATAGTAGAGGAACGTCGTTTTATGATGAACATGAGGCGTACTGCAGCTTTGAGTATGTTTCCGAACCTTCGTAGTGCAAAACACAGGGGTCATTGTGCACACGAAAACGGTCCATGGTTTGGAAAAATGGCAGCTGCAAGGGTTAAGAAGTCAGAGAAATTATGCATTCAGTATGATAATGTTACTCCAATAGGCATGATAGAACTAAGTTCAAAGTTCCTTATTTCAAAAATAGTTATTAGATTTACATTATGAACTGTTTGGTTTATTTATGTTTATTTAAATTTTTACTTTGAACTTATTGAATCATGCTTGATTGTTATAATAATTATTATATTTGCTTAGTATGAGTTCTATAAAATGTTAGAACTGTTATAATTATGCAAAATACACTAATATTATATACTAGTTTTAATATTGGAATTAGATGATGATTAGAAGCTTCAACTGGTTTTCAAATTTATTCATACATATTATTCTATTATATTTCTTAGTTTAAATGTTTGATGCAATAATAAATGTGAATTTGAAATATGATAGCGCTAAAAAGAAAATACATCTCTTTGTCTAAATTACAAAAAATGTCTTCTGCTACCAAAAATATTGTTGCCGAATTGAACATAGGAGAGAAACTGAACGCTGAAAATTATGATATTTGGCACCGAAAGGTTTAGTACATCTTTACAGAGAAAAAGGCTCTTCAAACAATAACCAACACCATGGTTGAACCTGCAGCAGGAACTATTGCTCAACACATAAGGGATATAGAGGCTTACCAAGCCTAGAAAAAGAAAAACAGCATAGCTCGCATATCGTTGCTAAGCAGTATGGATGATGACCTTATGTGTCATGAGTTTGAGGAGTATGAGATTGCTCAAGCAATGTGGATTGCTCTGAAGGATAAGTTTGGTGGTACTTCAACCATTAAACTTAAAAGGCAGACTATCAAGTTCGACACATATAGGAAGCGCCAAAATCATACGATGAGGCAGCACCTAAGAGAGATGTCAAACATGATGCATGAATTGAAAAACGCGGAGCATGTCCTGACTGATGAGCAACATGTTCAAGCTATTATCCGATCTCTCCCTGATAGCTGGGAGCTCATGAAGATCAATATGACACACAATAATAGCATAAAACTTTTAATGATATCTCGTGCCATCTGGAACTAGAAGCTGAGCACCTAGAGGCTGCTAAGGCTTCTAGCCAGCTTTATAGGGCGACACTAGACTCACGTAAGGCTTCGAGGCCAAAGCGCAATGGAAGAAAGAAGCATTTCCAAAAGGAAAAAAGTCCTGGTGTCAACAATAAGAAAGCTGGGATCGAAAAATAGAAGAGAGGCAAGTGTGCTGGAATTAAGAAGGGTAAGACTAAGGTAACTTGCTACAACTGTGGCAAACTGAGTCCCTTTGCTCATGAATGCACTGACCTGAAAAAGGTAAAACCCAATTCCATAAACAAATATGCTTATGTTTCTAGCATTATTTTACTAACCGAATCTCGTCCTTTGTGGACTGTAGACTCGTGAGCAACAGATCATGTAGCCAGAAACCGGGGAGCATTTGTGGAATATCGTCCGATCACACAGGGAACGAAGAGGATATACATAGGAAACAACTCAAGATTGGAAGTCAATGGTATAGGCACGTGCAAACTTGCGTTTCGCAATAGCAAAACCATCTACTCTATGATGCGTTGTATGCGTTAGAGATCCAACGAAACTTAGTCTCCATTGTTGTTCTTCTTAGACTAAATTATGCTTTAACTTTCCACGGGAACAATTTGAACATTTATTTGAATTCTATTCAAATTGGTACTGGTTATTTGTTAAATGGTTTCATGGTTTTGGATATTGGTTTTAACAGTATTAATAATGATCGTAGTTTTTCCTTAATATCTGCTTCTGATTATATCAATATTGATGTTTATACTTAGCATGCTAGAGTCGGCCATATTGGGCAAGTTAAATAAACAAATTGGCCAAAGAAGGTCTATTAAGCTCAATCACTAGAATATAGATATCTATTTGTGAGAATTGTCTAACAGGAAAAACTACAAGAAAATCATTTTGTAAAGGAACTCGAACTGAAATTCCATTGCAATTGGATCATTTAGATATATGTGGTCCAATGAATGTCAGAGCGAGGCAAGGAGCTTCCTACTTCATGTCATTCATAAATGATTTCACACGCTTCGGTCATGTCTATTTGATTTCTCATAAATCTGAAACAATGGATTGCTTCAAAATATTTATGAATTTAGTTGAAAATCAATTAGACAAGAAAATAAAAGTTTTGAGAACTGACCAAGGACATGAATATCTTTCCAATCAATTCAAGGAATTGTGTGATGAGAAAGGTATAGAAAGGCAATTGACTATTCCTTACACTCTGCAACAAATTGTTAGGTTTATGATGGCGCAAACAAATCTATCAGTTTCATACTGTGGAGATGTTTTATTGACTACGGCCTATATACTTAACCGTGTGCCTTCAAAATCAGTCAATTCTACCCCATATGAGTTACAAACATGTAGAAAACTTGTCTTAACAAACCTGAGACCATCGGGTGTGCGAGTTATGCTCATGATATATCCAGTCAATATGGAAAATTGGGTGCGCGAGGAAAAACGTGAATCTTTATTAGATACTCTGTGCATTCTAAAGGATATGTACTGGTATGTGAGAATTCCGATGGAAGTGTGACTGAAATAGAATCACGAGATGTCAATTTCTTGGAAAATGAATTTCCAAACAGAGGTGAAGTTGATAAAGATGTTCAATTCTTTGAATTGGATGATCTTAATGATGATGTAAATCTAAACACTCCAATTGAGGTAGATACAAATTTACTTGAGACTTCTGTCTATAGTGGTAGTAACACAGTTGTTGAACCAGCTTTTATAGATTTACAAACTCGAAAGAGTAATCGTAGAGCTATCCCAAGTCGTCATTTTGAGATTAAGGAGGAAACATTTATAGTTGGTTCACATGACACTGATGAACCTAAAAATGCAAATGAAACTCTCAACTCACTTGATAAGAAATTGTATGGATGAAAGCCATGGAAGAAGAGACGGAGTCAATGAAAATAACCATGCCTGAGACTTGGTTGATTTACCGTTTGATCGTTGAGCCATTGGAAACAAATGGGTTCTTCGTAACAAACGAAAGGTGGATGGTACAATTGAGAGATACAAGGCGAATCTAGTCACCAAAGGATATACTTAACAAGAGGGTATAGATTATGAAGAAACCTTTTCTTCTGTAGTAAGGTTTGCTTCGATACGCGTTATTCTGGCAGTCGTCGCACATATGGACCTAGAATTACATCAAATGGATGTAAACACAACATTTCTCAATGGAGAATTGAAGGAAGAAATTTACATGGTACAACCTGAAAATTTTGTTTCAAAAGGTCAAGAGCGTAAAGTTTGCAAGCTCAAACGTTCGATATATGGTTTGAAACAATCCTCCAGATAGTAGTATCTTCGGTTCCATCAGGCAGTAATGTCATATGGATTTGCAATGACTAAAGTAGACCATTGTGTTTATATAAAAAGGTCTGAAGACAATTTTGTGATATCGTCATTATATGTGGACGACATATTTTTAGCTAGAAATGATAAGAGTTTAGTCATGGCCATTAAAGAATGGTTATTTTCAAATTTTGAGATGAAAGATATGAGCGAAGCTGCCTATATTTTAGGAGTAAAGATTAAAAGAAATCGTTCAAAGAAACTTCTAGCTCTATCACAAGAGCCTTACATTAGAAAGATTCTAGAACGATTCAATATGGCTAATTGTAAGCCTATGAATACTCTTATATCAAAAGGATAAAATCCCAGTCTTGAAATGTGCCCCAAGACTCCGGAAGAACGAGATAAAATGAGTAGAGTTCTTTACTCTAATGCTATTGGGAGTCTCATATATGCAATGATGTGTACAAGGCCTAATATATGTTTTGCAGTTGGGTTTGTGAGCAGATTTCAATCCAACTCTTGCCAGAAACATTGGCATGCGGTTAAGAAGATCTTAGCATACCTCAAGTGAACTGCAGACTATTCACTATGCTACCAAGGAGGAGATTTATGCTTAGTCGGATATACATATGTCGACTGGGGAGGTGATCTAGATGAGCGAAAATCAACTTCAGGGTATGCATTTTTGCTCAGTTGAGGCGGTTATCTTATGGTGTAGCAAGAAAAAAACATGTATTGCATTGTCTACAATTGAAGCTGAATTAGTGGTGTGTTCAGCAGCAGTACATGAGGGTGTTTGACTCAAAAGATTTATTGAAGATCTAGAGATTGTTATCGGTGCTTCAAGACCAGTAACTATTTACTGTGATTCATTGCGTACACACAGGATTTGAAATATCACAGTAAATCCAAACATATAGAGACAAAATATAATTTTGTCAGAGATGTCATAGGAAAAAAGGAAGTGATTATTCAATACATATCTACGCATGAAATGGTAGCTGATCCATTTACCAAAGCAGTGACTAGAGATGTTTACTCGTCACATGCTAAGTCTTTAGGGCGACGTAGATTATAATCATGATGATTTGTTTGAATTTCACTATTTTATATGAATAAATCCTTTTTCCTTTGCTAACATATATTTCACACAAATGTTATTTAAATATGTCGTCAGGTTGAGACCATCATTCTTACAGGTGTTGTCGCCTCCGATACTAAATAGTATGCTGAGATGATACATATATATATAAGAGAACTAAGTAGATGATTTATTCTCATGGAGCTTATATATATGAATATGTCGCCTTGACCATGTCAAGATGAGGTTCTTGTATTAGTTTGAACCGATCATGATACAACCCCATAATCATGAAACCTGATTAAGCCAGATGTGAGAACATAATTGGTGCCTAAGTAAGAAATGGCGAGCTTTATGAACTCGGGTTAGACATTGTAGATAGCGACTGGATTCAGATATGTAAAGTGAAATTCATACCATGTGAGAATGAAATTCACTGTAGCATATGATTCATACCATGTCTGCTATATGATCAAAAGGAAAAATGAGAGAATGAATCCCTACTTCCTCATAGTGTAAGTTCCTTGAGGTTTAATCAAACCTCAAATGGTGTCCTTATGACCATTGATTTTGATTCAAAGTAACAAAACAATGTTAACTTCTTTAGCGTGTTTTTCTATGACTATGGTACTATTTGGTTTATGAAACAAGATTAGGATAGAAGTTGTCTTTAAAACTGAGAAACAAGTGTTCGTTGGGAAGATATAATGTTTCTTCATTAATTTTTGGTATTCTTGTCGACCAATTATATTGTCTATGATAAACAAGAATACAATTGTGAATACGCAAAAATTTGATATAGTCAAGCATGACTTAGTATATAGAGGGGTTCAGTGTGCTTGGATTAATGAATGAAAATTAAATCTGGGACACACATGAATAATGAATTTGATATATGATATATCAAATTGTATGCTCCAATATATATGTAGAATATTGTTCATCGATCACATTGTGTGTTTGATTGTATGAATGATCTGTGATTGGACCTAAAAGTTTGAGAAACGTAACTCTGTAAAGTTTGCATTATTCCACTTGTGCAAGTGGAAGATGTTAGAAAATACGCTCAAGTGGTAAAATAAAGAGTCTGGTAATTAATTTAATTAATTGACCGGATAAATATACCACAATCTGACAAGTTGAAATTTGAATTATAAAGATAATTCAATTAAATTCAAACTCATCGGTTAAAATCTAGATAAATATTTGAGATATAGATAAGAGAGATATTAAATTTAAATAATGGTTTAAATTTAAAATATCTCATCCAGATAGGAGTCTGGACCCTATAAATAGCAAAGCGTGATATTCATTTATTCATTCAATTCTGAGCATACTTTTACATAACAATAAAAACACAAAGAGTTTTCCATCAGTATCTCCTTCTGCTGGTCTTCTTCGACTTACAGCAAATAGCACGGTGAGCTGAGTGTATTTTTCTTGTAATTATACACTGATCGTATGTAACAATTTTGGTATCCTTTCCGTTGCGATGATCTTTGATATTCATCAGCTTGGAATAAATTGGGAATTTTCTTACATACAATTGCATTTGCATATACATCAAAATTACTAAGTATGAAATATCCACATTTGCATTTACAAATCAACTTTACTAGTAATCAATTCTTACATAAAATATTTTCTCTAGTTTATAGTAAAAAATGATAAGTAGTATACTCCACACATTCAACTTCCACTCCAAACTACGCAATTAATACTACGAAAATCACTTGAATTAATGGAAGCTAAAAATCACCATAAATACATATATATATATATATATACATAAATTTTCAAGTCAGTACGCACTAATATAACTTTATTAGTGTGTTGGATGTGGACCATTAAATTTACATAATTTGACTCAAAGTGTATGCACTTGTCAAAACTTCTCTATAATCAATGGTCCACATGGAACGCACTGATATAAGTTATATCAGTACGCACTAAGGAGAAAAGGATTGTGTATATATATATATATACAATTTTTCTATTGTTAGTTCGTCCGGATATAAAATATATCAGGACGAAAGATGTGGACCATTAGATTTACATACTTTGACTCAAAGTGTATGCATTTGTCAAAACTTCAGCATAATTTGTGGTCCACATTCTTCGTATTTTATATCAAAACGAACTGACAATGGAAAGACTATATATATATATGATTATATATATATATATATATATATATACAATTTTTCTATTGTCAGTTCGTCTTGATATAAAATATATCAGGATGAAGAATGTTAACCATTAGATTTACAAACTTTGACTCAAAGTGTATGCACTTGTTAAAACTTCTCCAAAATATGTAGTCCACATTCTTCGCCTTAATATATTTTATATCAGGACGAACCGACAGTAGAAAGACTGTATATATATATATATATATATATATATTTATTTATTTATTTATATATATTTCTAAGCATGAAGAGAAGCGTATCTATTGATCAAAGCCAACGCATTGCTAGTCAAATGTGAAATGTTCAAAATCCTTTCCCTGACCACTTTCCCATTCTTCGTCTTCCCATCGAAACCATCGCTGCAAGTAGTTTCATCTGTCAAAGCAGCACTAACCCAAGTTTTTATATCGCTCATGGTGAGTTTATAATTCGACGAGTTGATCTGACCCATCTCGGCTGTAGACCTTCTGAGCTCATCGACCGAATCACTCAGCTCCTCCAAGCAGTCCTGCATGGCTCCAACCTCTCTCGTCTTCATCCCCGAGCTCTTCGAGAGCTGCACCATCATCGCTGACATTGTTTTCGCCGCTGAAAGTGTCACGTTAAGAGCTGCATGGGCGAGGAGTTTAGGGCTTGTTTGTATCGAGCTTGCCTGGCTTGCGAGGGAAGAAAAGCATAGTGTAGGGTATGTTGTGGAGCTGCAAGATTTTTTTATGAAGTCTGTGCTGGTTTTGGAGGTGGCGATTGGCCTCATCGCGGAGCTCAAGTCTATGACCATGTTAATGGTTAATACAATGAGAAACAATCTAAGAAACTGCTTTGAAATTGAACCTTCCATGTCCCTCTAACTCTATGAATTGAAGTAATGGAATTTGATTAATTGAGTGATGAAAATGAAGAAGAAGATATGTTGACCATTTTATAGGCCAAAAAGATAACACAAAATTGGGACCCAAATTAGGCCGAATATCGGGGCCGACATACCCAAAAGCTAAATATAGATGGATAGATTTGTATTAATGCAAGTGACGAGTGTGAACACAAATTAGCTACAGTTTTTGAACATGAGATCATGGCTTAAATGTAGGGATAAGAAAAATTGAAAACCTAGTTATTTTGTTCTATGCTTTCGATATCTTTGAGTTCACAATCGAACTTCCAACCTCATCTATATGTATGTGAGATTGGTCTAATCTCATTTCATTCAATTCAAACCGATTATTTAATTTATATATATATATATATATACAATAATTTTCATATAAGTGTGCATTGATAAAATTATATAAGGACATTGAATGTGAGTCAAAATATGTAAAATGAGTGGCTCACATTCAATGTTCTTATATAATTCTATCAGTGCGCACTGACAGAAAAAAGGACTATATATATATATATATATATATATATATATAGTTGTGCTATTGGCACACCCCCTACGCATGCCCCATTTTTAAATTATAGAATATTCTTTTTTTTCCTTTTTCAAAATTACTTAAAGAGACATACAATTTAGAAAATAAATCTTCTACAAAGTAAATCTATTAAAATTTCATATTACTTTTCTAAAAAAAAAACCCAATAATCTGTTTCTTCAAAAAAAAAATTAATTCTTAAACCCGTAATCTGTTTCTTCTTCAATTTTTTTTTTTAATTCTTAAACCCTAAAACCTGCTTCTTACATACATCTAAAATATTATGAAAGAGTTTGAGAACGATATCAATAATATGGAAGAATTGTTTAAGAACGATATCAAACATCTTGAAGAATTGTTTGAGAATGACATACAGCAAGAATTGTCTGACAATGATAGTAAGCATCTGGAAACAATTCATTCTCTGGAAATAAGTTTGAAATTTATGTTTTCTTTAAAATGATATCAAGCTGTCGTTGTGTTGAAGTACCCTGTTATTTTTTATTTTTTCGTTTCCATCATGAAATAAGAAGAAAAAAATAAATCAATCAATGAAGGTAAGAGAGATATATACAGATACAGTCATACAGAGATAAGAGATAGATAGATCATATATGGTATGTATTAAGTTTGAAAAATAAGTAAAATGGGTAGTTTTGGAAATAAACCAAAAAATTTAATAAATACATTTAATTTTATTTAATTAAATCAAAATTTTAAAAAATGGGGCATGAATAGATCAGTAGGGGATGTGCTGATAGCACCACTCATATATATAATATATATTATTTAAAGAGTGGTGCTATCGGCACACCCCCTACTGATCTATTTATGCCTCACTTTTTAAAATTTTGATTTAATTAAATATTTTTATTAAATTTTTTGGTTTATTTCCACAACTACCCATTTTACTTATTTTTCAAACTTAATACATACCATATATTATCTCTCTATCTCTGATTTTTGTATCTGTATACATCTATCTCACCTCCATTGATTGATTTATTTTTTTCTTCTTATTTTTTTTAGCTTTTTTTTCTTCTTATTTCATGATGGAAAGAAAAAAAATAAAAAATAACAGGGTACTTCAACACAACAACAACTTGATATTATTCTAAAGCAAAAATAAACTTCAAACTTATTTCCGGAGAATGAATTGTTTCCATATGCTAACTATCATTGTCAGACAATTCTTGCTTTATGTCATTCTCAGACAATTCTTCTATATTCTTGATATCGTTCTCAAACTTTTCCATAATATTTTATATGTATGTAAGAAGTAGATTTTAGGGTTTAAGAGTTAAATTTTTTTTTTGAAGAAACAGATTACTAGGTTTTTTTTTTCGAAAAGGAATGTGAGATTTTAATAGATTTACTTTGTAGAATATTTTTTTCCTAAATTGTATGTCTCTTTAAGTAATTTTGATAAAGGAAAAAAAAGAATATTATATAATTAAAAAAGTGGAACATAAATAGATAAGTAGGGTGTGCCAATAGTACGACTCTTATTTAAAACATGTGACAAAAGGAAATATATTGTAACCCATGATAAAAGGGTATTGTACGGTTTTATCATGGATTGCGAAACTCTAGAAGAAAAGACTTGAATATGTGATAAAAATTTAAAAACCATAATGGATTTACACCAAATGTTTGTCGTTGCTTATATGGTAATTGGAGAACTGTTTTTGTCTTTACCTCTGGGTATTAGAGACCTCTCAGTCTCTCACTCTGTATTTGTCTTTTTTCCTTTCTGTTTATTTTTTCTTTCTAGTGGAGCCATTTTAGGTCGGTTAGCTTGTAGTGCTCATTTTGATTGTTTGTAGGAACTCTCTAGAGATTTAAATTCAATTTTCCTATGGGTTTTATCAGCTACGTACTCTAGATGAGCTCAGAAGATTTATTTCTCAATTTGTAAATTTCTATGTCATATAATATTTGTCACGAATCCATATTGTGTATCGAATTCCCTAAGTTTGTACGTCCAACTTTAATATCCAAATTTATCAACATATTCTTAAAAAATATCTTGCCCCTATTGATAACGATGTACTGGATAGATGAGATAACTAAGCTTAGGCCATGTTAAGATAATTATGAAAATACTAGGAAAAATAAAAATAAAAATATCTGGCCAACTTGTTAAAGTGTAGAAACAGAATCAATGGATTGATCATCCTGCTGTCAATTAAACTCACAAATTGAAGATCAAGTGGAGAAAAAAACAAGATTTTTAAATGGGAAAGCCATGTATGTGCATGCGAGCCCACCATCACCCAAGTTGGTTTCAAAGCTGGATATATATCAATCGAGTCACCCAAATTATAAGACCATTCTAGCTTAGTTCTACGCCAAATGTTTTGGTTAATGAAGATAAGCGTGACAGTCGCTGTAGCTTGTAGTCTAAACAAGTTGGCTGTCATTAATAAATTGTGTTTGGTTTTGGTGGACTAGTGGACTAGCGGTATACTGGTATGTTATTTTTGTTAACTTTTGAAGTTTGGAAATTATAGATATGATCCACAAAATTCCCGGTTTCTGGGAAGGGAATGAGAAATTTTGACTGCTTTAAAGATGTACGTGTGTTAGGTAAATTAGATTGAAAGTTTAGCGAAAATGTTAGGGATTTTTGTTTGGATAAGTAAGATGGGAAATCATCATCATCATCATCATCATCATCATCATCATTATTATTATCATTATTATTATTATTACATAATTTTGAAGTTTTACTTTCGTCAGGGTAGGATTTTACCGATCTTGACAAGATCAACTACTATGAATACAGTCTAGAAACCAACTCTCATAATAAAAGAGGAGGGGTCTCCCAGACACTGTAAATTTATAAATAAAGGTGAAACTCGAATCTTTATTACAAATGTGAAAAGGAAATACGGTGCATAACCAATTAACCACTTATATGAGTTGATATATATTTTTGGGTGATAAGTTTTTACACCCTGGCCTGCCCTTTCTACCAAAATTTTTTGAATAGCATCCTAGTGTAGCAATCGATATACATTCTATAACTTATTAGATTGACGGCATAATTGGTGATAGCTTCAAACATTGACTTTTTTCCCACAAATGACAGCATATTTGACTCAAATAGTCAGACCCATAATTACCACTATACAGTCCAATTTTGCTGGAAATTTAACGGTGGATTCACACAATTTATCTTTTATCAACAACAAAGAAGTCGTCATGAGCTCAGTGGAAATCAGCTGGTTTGGATATGAATGTGAACATGTAGTGTGAATGTGTGATCATATATTGTGTGAGAAAGTGTTAAAGAAATTATTGGCCAACACTTTTGTACCCTATATAGTATGTTTGTTAAAGAGGACTCTATGTCTTGCAACGCCGAATAAACAAATAAAGCTGTCTACATAAAATGGGAACACCCATGAAAAGAAAGTGCTTTTCAAAAAGAGTATTGGGTTCTACAAAGCTCTATCATTTAATAATACACATGGAAAAGTCATCATACATTTTCTTTACTTCTATTGTAATTCCATTTAAAAAAAATCTAACACTAAAATTAGGAGTCTATCAACATCTACAAAGATTAAAATAATATATAAATAGTCAGAATAGTTAGGATCGTTTGTTTTTTCTACTTAAAACTTAATAGGTCTGAATTATAATTATTAAGTTGTTTTGTTTGTTTTTATAAGTGGTCAAATAACTTAAAAATGACAAAAAAAAAACAACTTAAAATAAAAAGTAAAAAATCATGACTTTTCAATTAATTGCAAATCACTGAATTGCATTAAATACAATTCAAAATCTTTTCTTCCGATACTATCCCCTACATATAAAATATTTCCAATTTCATCATAATTATATATGGTACAAGAATCTTTATTTTAATATGTTGTTTATTTTAAATAGCTTTAAAAATAAAAAAAGAACCTTAATCACTTCTCATATTGGTGTTTAATATCAATACTTTATTATGATATTAGGGTGATGTATTTATATATAAATTTTTTATAGTGTTTTGTGTGATTTTTCTTACTGCAAACATTTCTTTTCTTATTAAAAATGAAGTTTATTTGTAATCGAAGAAGAAGATCATGATCATATGTGTTCATATATAATTATTATTTTTGGATTGTTTTTATTCCATATTATATGTATAATTATTTAATGTGAGTATAAATGTAAAATTACTTAGTTTCAGACAATTTTACTTTTAAAAAACAAACATGTTGACAATACATTCAGATGTGAGGAAAAAAGAAGAAGCAAACATGTTATTCAAGTTCAAATTTCAGTCCCTATTCAGTTTTCAGAAAAATTCAGAACTGTTCAGTTTTCAGACAAAAAAACAAACGACCCCTTACTCTTATAATAAAAGATATATATCTAGTACCCACAAAAATACTCCTTACAGGCTGATATTGCACCACTTGAGAATTAAGAGGGGATGTGCATATCATCATGCCATATATTGGCCCATTGCTAACTATAGTAATATTATGCCCATAAGCAAAATATTGCCTTTTCAGTACAAACAATGCACATTTCATACACCTTATCCTATAGCTCTCTATATATAAATTCAGTCCAATAATTCAATCGCATAATGTCATGCTCGGAATCAATTCTGAAAAGGTTTTCTTTTTATATAAAAAATAATAATAATATTTTGTTTATTTAAATTTTTGTAATATAATTTTTCGAAATGGCTTTATCAAACATTTTGTCTACGGTGTATGGTAGAGGACCACAAGAGATAAAATCAAATGTGAATTTCTTTTGTCCCATTTTTTTTTCTATTGTCATTTCCAATATGGATCCATTTTCAATGTATATGGATACCCCGACCCTATCCCTTTTTTTAATTGAAGATATATATTGTTTCCAGTGCCCACGATCCATCTTTAACTTATTATAAGCACTCAAACAATAAAAAATGTGACATATAATAAGAAAATATATACATATCACATTGGCAAAGTAACGTGTCACATATTTGATGGCCGGATATATTATTGAATAGTGCATTCAGTCATTAAAAATATGATATATAGATAATAAATGTGCATTTTTCTTATCACAAGTTACGTCATTAATACATCACTCGTAAGAAAACCCAGTACATCAATGATTTTCTCAAAGTCTAGGAAACATTACCCTATATAAGGGCAAGCTTTCCTTCTTTTATTTTCTCACAACCCATACTATCATCTATTTAACTATCATTCGTTATGGAATCTTTCACATGTTCAAAGCTTGTCTCCCGCCATGGCCTAGCCACCATTATCACTCTATTATACTTCTGTACGATTGCAACAACATTGTGCTTGGCAGCTAGACTACCAGAGCAGCGAATGATCAAGTCCAACAAGGCTGATTTTATCAAAACTTCATGTGGGGTGACAAGGTATCCTGATATATGTTACGAGTCGCTCTCATCTTACGCTCGCACCATCCGAACAAGCCCCAAGGAATTGGCCAATGCCGCGCTCTCCGTGAGCCTAAAAGAAGCACAGTCTACTTCAGCATCAGTATTGAAGTTGTCGAAAGGGCACGACTTGAGGCCTAGAGAAGCTGGTGCCGTAAAGGATTGTGTGGAGAACATGAGAGACTGCATTGATGAGCTTCAACAATCTTTAATAGCAATGAAGGATCTACATTATTTAGGCCCGGAGTTTGAGTTTCAAATGAGTAATGTTATGACCTGGGTGAGTGCTGCCTTGACAAATGAAGATACTTGCATGGATAATTTTGAAGGAAATGGATTCAATGGAGAAGTTAAGAGTACTGTTAGAGGATATATTATAAGGGTTTTTCAGTTAACTAGCAATGCTTTGGCACTCCTTAACCAACTTAGATAGTCTCGTATTCTTATACAGAGAAAAGTGTTTTCACATCTTCTTATCCTGAAAATATTGGCTGAGTAGAGGAAAGATTCTTCCTTTTAGGGTTCTTCTAGGAATAAATCCGGTGCAGACAAGGCGGGGTTTATAGTTTAGAGGATTCCTCACGCCCACAACCGGCCCAAAAGTGAAGGACCTTCCCTCCGGGGTTTAATTAAGGCAAAAAGGGTTTATCTTAGATTATATATGGGAAAAAAAAAAAGAACAATTGTTGTCTCATTTTTTTTTAACCTTAACTTGTAGTGTACTTTGAATTTTTTTTTTTTTTTTTGGTTTAATTATGTTATTCAATCTATTATTTTATTTGAACTTTATGCATTGCCTGATTGTAGACAGCCGGTTTACTGATCAAATCATAAGCTTTACATAAAACTCTACAAACTTACTAATATGTAAAAAAATTGACCCACGGAATCCATCTAATAATTGAAATCTCATCCATTAAATTGTTAATTGTTGAAGAAAATTTTATGTGCAATATTCCTTTTTTCCTTGTTATTATTGGGGGTCCACTGCTATTTTTTTTTTAACCGCAATTGTATGGAAGGCCACAAACGGGCAGCAAGAAGCTACAACAGAACAAGAAACAGAGCACCAGTGTACACACAGCCAGGCAATCGAAAACACAAGGAAAACCAGAGCAAAGGCCAAAAACAGGGGAAGCTGGAAACAACCCACTACACACACACACGACAAAGGAAAGCTAAACAATCAGATATCAGTGGTTCACCGCTATATAACTAACTTGCTGCAAATTTGAGGTACCAAAATTAATCTCTTATAATCGTGGTAGAATGTTGTTCGGTGGTAAAGCGCTTCATTCATTCCGACAATTATCTTATACCGTACGTGGTATATATAAAAGAAATAAAAAAAATTAATTGTTCTCTAATAAAAATTAATTGTTTTCTAATAAAAATTAACTGATTATGACATTATGTTATATGCATATGTTGAGTCCAAAATTAAATAGCATTTTTTGGGGTGTGTTTTTTAACACTGTCCCTGATTTAATAACTTATGTTTAAAAGACAATTATTATGGTGAACGGATAATGACACGTCGTTGCAGTGTCGCCAAATATGAACATTTAAGTTCGACCTCGCAAGGGCGCAAGTCACAGAGACTAGCACAACGGCAATCAAGGATCGTTCCGCAGGGAGGTGAGATTCACCAACTGTCTCTAGTTCTAGCTATTGTTACAACACGCCGAGCGAACTCGTGTGTTGCGGAAATGTGGAGGATAGAATAAATAAATAAACTACATAGATAATATGTACATGGATAGGATGGAATAGATAGATATAGAATGCACATGGTTACACTAAGTAAATGACTTCACCATAGCAATCACACAATTTCATACAAACATGCTCATCAAAGTTGAAAGTCGTGCTCACTTAATCCTCGCCAATATTCTCTCTCGAGCAACAAAGGGCTATACCCACATGCACCAGCAACCGATCTCTCGATGGCTACCCGCAATACACACGAGTTCATTAAGAACTATGAGACACAATTAGCGACTATACATGCAAAGCCTCGCGTATCTCTACCTTACCCTACATGCAGTGAAGATTTAATCGTGCACGTTGCGTGCTTCTCCTCTCGGTTCATCACACAACAACCAAAGTTCATTCAAGTGGTGGCTAACCACTCAAAAGCATTAAGAACTTAAATAACCACTCAACAATCAACAAACATACTTAACAAAAGAGGCAACAATGCTAGGTTTACGCCAAATCCCTAATGAATGAAAGTACACATCAAAGTAGAGACAAAAATACAAGGAGAGAAATACAAAATAGATAGAGAGGAGAACTCATCCTAACCGAGAATCGAACACCGGGTTCTCACGGTTGTAAATCCTGATAATCCCAACCATAGGACGAAAACGGCGATCTCCAATCTCATGAATGCACAACTCTCTCAATAAAAGGGAAAGCTCTCTCCTTATATCTCTAATCTCCCTAAGATGGATGACTAAAATGAGAACAAGCTCACCAAACAACAATGCACAAAAAATTGATTGTTAAACATAAAGAACATTCAATTTAAGTTAAGGGTTCATTCTCTTGATTCAGGAATTCACTAAAATCAATTCATCACCCAACCCAAGCCATAAGATGAACAATTGTGCCTTAATACAAAGACCTATTAAACACAAGAATATAGAACCAAAGCCTGATCTAGCATGTGAATGCATAATCAACCAAGCTTCTCCCACTCTTTGGAGCTAAAACTCGAACACTCAAATCATTCTACACATGGTATAATGGTTCCTCCATCAACAAACAAACAATCATAAGATGTTAAATTACACTACTCCTAAATTAAATTACTCTACTCATTATCTCATTCATGCATAGACATTAATGTTGACTATTCACACACATGAATATCATAATAAGAGAGAAAATTGTGCATAAATCAAAGAGTAAAACAAAACTCAAAGAATTTAAGAACAACCGTACATATATTATACAAGTGTAGGTTTGCAAAATCCTCAAATGGTGATTATACATCAAAGAAAATAAGAAATACAAGAAGAGATAAGTTGTAGAGAAAACCCTTGAAGAAATCTCCTCCAAAGCCTCTCCACTTCCATTGATTATGCTTGGCCCGAAATAGATCCTTAGAGCCCTCCTTTCTCCTTGTATTCTACTCGAAGATGGTGGAAGAAGTGTGAAATGTGGTGGTGGAGATGTATGGTGAGCTCCCATGGAGGAAAAACCTCCATGGGAGCTTGAAACTCTCACTTCTTTGGGGACGAAAGGAAGAAGATGAAGAAGAAGATGTGTGGTTCGGTTTTAAGGTGTGGGAGGTGTGTAAGATTTGTCTAGAGGTGTCAAAGCTCTCCAAAAATGAGAGAAATGGGGTATTTAAAGGGTGGAGGAGTTAGGGCACAAATTGGGGGTGAAAGGACAAGACTGCCCCTCAAATTCAGCTAAAAATCGCTAAAATAGAGCCGTGCGCTAGTGGTGCGCTGCTCGAAAAGCGCACGACCAGCGCTGACCTTCTGGACCAAAAGCGCTGGTGGTGCGCCCTTGGTGTGCTGCTCGACAAGCGTATGACCTTCTACTTCAGTTTTCAGTTTTTCTGCATCGCGCACCGTTACGGAAATGACCATAACTTCCTCTAGCAAACCCAGAATTACATTCTATATAAAGCATTAGAAAGTAGACATCCGGGGCTTTCCAAAAATAGGTAGTAGGAAACGTAGTTCGATCAGAGGAGGGAGATATGGCCCCAGAAATCTGAGTGTACTGCACATGCATTTTCCATTTCAGCCCAAAAAACTCAAAAACTCAAAAACTCTTCAATTTAGCTCAAATACCTTCCTTAGGGAACATGTACCTACACAAGGCTCACAAACACATTATAAACCAAAATATGCTCGAAAACGAGAACAAAAGCTAGGAAATTGGAAGCTCAAATAGGTATATAAATCGGTACGATCAACGGACAAAAATGCCCCCACAATAACCTTCTTCACCATTTTGTTTTTTTTTTCCTTTCAAAATCCTCCATCAATGGAAGTGAAACTGACGAATCGACGAACATATGTACACCGACCAATCGACGAACACATGTACATCGACGACGACGATGGACACACGTACTCCAACTACGACCAAACACAATAACGACTTTTAATTTCTCTAAAAAAACGAAGTATGTAACTTTCTCTGAAAACGAAGGGTTTCAAATTAGGGATTCGATGTTGGAGAAGATGAACATAATAGAAACAGATGAGCATAGAAAAACAAGATAGAAGTCTCGGAAAGCAATCACAAAGTCCCAGAACAAAGTCTCGGAACATAAACATAAAGTCTCAGAACACAAACACAAAGTCTCAGAACAGAAACACAAAGTCTCGGACATCATACAAAAGTCTCAGACAGTATTCAAAAGTCTCAAACAACATACAAAAGTCTCAGAAGGTTTATGAAAAGTCTCAGACAACATACAAAAGCCTCGAGCAGCATACAAAAGTGTCGGAAAAGCATTCAAAAGTCTCTGATAAAAGTCTCGTGTAAAAGTCTCGGACAGTATTCAAAAGTCTCGGATAATATACAAAAGTCTCAGAAGGTTTATGAAAAAGTCTCGGATAGCATTAAAGTCTCGGAAACTCATTCCAAAGTCTAGGATAAAAGTTTCGGGTAAAAGTCTCGGACAGCATACAAAAGTCTCGGAAGGTTTATGAAAAGTCTCGGATAGCATACAAAAGTCTCAGAAAAGCATTCAAAAGTCTAGGGTAAAAGTCTCGGGCAAAAGTCTCGGACAGTATTCAAAAGTCTTGAACAGCACACAAAAGTCTCGGAAAAGCATTCAAAAGTCTAGGATAAAAGTCTCGGGTAAAAGTCTCGGACATAATACAAAAGTCTCGGAAGGTTTATGAAAAGTCTCGGACAACATACAGAAGTCTCGGACAGCATACAGAAGACTCGGACAGTATTCAAAAGTTTCGGACAGAATACAAAAGTCTCGAAAGGTTTATGAAAAGTCTAAGACAACATATAAAAGTCACGAAAACTAAGTTATTGTTCATCATCTTTCCCACTAGAAAATCTCAACCCTTGACAACTTTAACAATAGAAGATTCAAAACAAAAACCCAATTTGGGTTTTAAATTGAACAAAAATCTCCAAGTGCGTCAGCGTAGCACCACTAAACTAATCCACTGAAGATGCATCGATAATGTTATGAAATTGGTTTTGTTTGAGTTGGAAATAACTATACAGAGAAAAGTAAGAGAAAAGTTAAAGTCAAAAAAATAATAAAAAAATGTGTAAAATAAGGGCATGTTGAGAAATCACATACTTTGGTGCATTTTAAGCATAAGTTATTAAATTAGTGCCCATCATATAGCAACTCAAAAAAGTGTCATAAACCCTTATTTCCTCTGTATATATTTGTATGTAACTCCCTACTAGATGTCTAGATCCCATCATCTTGAATGAAAATCAACTAATTAAATGAATATCGGACCTTTGGGTGCGAAATATTTAATGGGTCCAGTAATATTTAACCCACTTGATTTTAAAATTGTATATTTGGGTATGCGTTGGAGACCCATTATACACCCAAATGAGCCAAGATCACAAACATACATGGAGAGCCCACAATCCATGTACAACAAGCCCAAGCCCATGCAAGAAAACTGTTTTCAACAGGTTACAAATATATATCAACTTGTTTTTGATATATAAAGCTGGTCAATAGTTGTTTAAGAATGCATGTGTGTAATATGCATGAGATGCAAATGCATGAGACAATTATGCAGCAAATGGTGTGTATTTTGCTACGTATGGTATTTGTAGGCAAGAAATAGAGAGTAGTACATGTAAGAGTGCATGCGCGCCAGTGTTATGAGAGACACAAAACATAGAAACACGGAGAAAGATATGTGGAGAAATAGAATTTTCTCCCATCTACGATCAGAGTGTGGGTTTATGCATTGTGATCATAGTGGACTTTTCGATCATCGCAATCGTCCTCCGACCGGTAATACAGTCCATGTTCAATTCGCTTCTGTTGTATAATTCGGATTCCGTATGATGAACAGTAATGATCCGAATTTGTTTTGTTTATTCATTGACTTGAATTTACGTTAATTGGTATTAGTGCATGTTTGGGATTGTATTTTGGTAGAATATGCCATGTTTAGAATTTTTTTTTTAATGCTTAATTGCTTCACAAATTCAATAATGACATAACACCACCACTATTTTAATTTTATTTTTTCTGGAATATATTTGTTCATATAAATATGATAATGTGTTCGGGAAATGGTTGCCATGTGGTGACTTCAAAACTTGGAGAATTTTGAAGAGTTAAAATATGAAACACGTGACAGTAATCGAGTCTAAAAATCATTGTCATTTTTTTATTTATCTGCGATCATGGTACCGTTAGATAGAGTCTTTGATTGGCAAGTGGACACCAATATAATTCTAGATAACAACATTGAGATGTTGTCAAAGAGAATTATGACATACCTTGACAGTACTGTTAACTACTTAGTGTATATTGTGATATGTACAAGGCATAATAGAAGTTATGCCACAAGATTGGTGAATGTGTACCAATATAATCATAGATTAAAAGGATTGTGACATAACTTAATAGTAAGGAAAACTACTATTATGCTAGCATAATTACACACATAATGTGACTGAAATATGTCGTCAGGTTGAGACCAGCATTCTTATACGTGCAGTTGCCTCAGTTGCTGAGATAACAGGCTGAGATGAGACACATATATATTAGAGAATATGTAGGATATATTCTCACGGAGCATATATATATATATATATATATATATATATATATATATGAATTTGTCGGCCTTGATTGGATCAAGATGAGGTTCACAATAAATATACCAATATTTTAGACCAGATCATGATAGATCCCACTATCATTGAGATCAAGCCAGATATGAGGTCTTAATATGACGCTAGAGAGGGGGCAAGCTTTTAAGAACTCAAGTTAGTCACGAGAGTTGTGATTGAACTAAGATATGTACAGTGAATAATATAAAGACATGCATTCTTATCTAAGAATAAAATTCACTGTAACAAGTGTTTCATACCACGTGTGCTATAAGTGATCGATGTGGAAAATGGGAGAATGAATCCCTACTTCCTTGTTATATAAACTTCAAATGATGTCCTCATGACCGTTCACTCTATCTTGAAGTGACAGGATAATGTTAGCATCTTTAGCGTGTTATTTCTATGGCTATGATAATTCAGTCTATGGGGCACGTCTAGGATAGTAGTTGTTTTGGAGACCGAGAGATAAAGATGGAATGAGAAGATTTAATGAATTTTTATCTGACTTATTTTTTCACTGGTCGATCAATTGTATTTGTTACAAACTTACAATTGTGAATACATGAAATGTGATAAAGTCAAGCATAGCTTTTTTGAGGCATTAAGTATGTTTTGGATTGATAAAAATTATAAAATTAAATCTTAGATACAGTAATGAACAATATTATCTCTTGTAAACAGAAAATTTACAATTGATATTTGAGATTGTTAGCTCCCTTTTATATACATTGATTGTTCATAGGTCACACGATGTATTTACCCGTATTAATACTCTGATGATGATAACATTTGTGTTTAAAGGCTCAAAGGCTCATCTATATGTATCACATCTTACGCCATCTTGGACGAGTCAGAGATGTTGATTAATAATGGTGCACCCATGATGGGCTTATCGTAACTAGATTGTGTTGGCCCCACTTATACGAGTGGGAGATGTTGGTATATTTGGACATAGGTTGGAAACCCATTATATACCCAAGTGGGTCAATATCACAAACATATATAGAGAGCCCAAAATCCACGTATACCAAGCCCAAGCCTAAGTCCATGCAAGAAAACTATTTTCAACAGTTTACAAATATATTTATCAACGTTGTTTTTGATATATGACGGTGGTCAATAGTTGTCTAAGAATGCATGTGTGCAATATGCATGAGATGCAAATGCATGAGGCAATTATGCAGCAAATGGTGTGTATTTTGCTACGTATGGTATCTGTAGGCAAGAAACAGAGAGTACATCTAAGAGTGCATGTGTGCCAGTGTTGTGAGAGACACAAAACAGAGAAATACAAAGAAATATGTGGGTTTATGCATTGCGATCAGAGAGGGACTTTTCGATCATCGTGATTGTCCTCCGACTAGTGACATAGTCCATATTCGATACGTTTCCACTGTATAATTCGGATTCCGTATAGTGAACAGGTAATGATCCGAGTTCGTTTTGTTTATTCATCGACTTGAATTTACTTTCATGTAGAATATAATATAAATAAGACCATAACTCATATCTATATAATCTATATTCAATGTTATTTATTTTATTGTCCTATAAATTTTAGACCTAACAAATTATTACTTTCTTGATTGCCAACTCAACCGAGATAAAAAGTAAAGATAAAACATTATTTTTTTTTAAATCATAAATTATATGAACATCCCTAAACTAACGGCAAACCCACTTTTATTTATATATAATTTCAGCGTACTTTTGTCAGCTCATGACTAGATTCACTTCACAATTGACACATGATCAAGAAATTGAAATGAAAATTTTACTAGCATCAATACAGTAAATCGATTAACAGAAATGTTAGTAAAAATTGTTTGATTCAGTTATCAAGAACAGCCCCTGGCCACCAAGCGGACCGTTTTCGAGTTTATTATGGATTTTCAAAATGACACTCAATCATGCTTTAAATCTGATATAGTAAATATAATTTCGTATTTATTTATTAAATCGTAAAATATGAAAATACTCATTCTCCTTATGATTATAGATTCATAATTCCTTCGTGGCTTAGCCTTACATCAGTAGTATAGGTTAAAAAATAGTCCATTTTTAGCATAATCTTCATCGATTAAACTGCAAAGTTGTGAGCTAATTAATCTTTCCCTATATATTTAATAATAATAATAAATAAATAAAATCAGCATTCCTAATCATCTGGAGAGTGACAACCGTGATTCATGAACGATTTCAACATGTAAACACGATAGGGATAGAGATAAATATTGATACGTGAATTAAGAAAACGTTGACTTGAATCTTGATCAATAATTGAATATTATGAATTAATTTATTTATCCGTCTTCATCATCAATTAAGAAAATGCACCTTCACGTACTACAAGATATTAATTTCAATTATCAATTAAGAAAATACACCTTCACGTACTACAAGATATTAATTCCAATTATCTTTTAGTTCCTGTAGCATAAATCCTTCTTTCCACGTTAATGATGGGGATTCGATTCCCACAATTTATATTTTACAAACACGTACGTGGATTTTTGAAATGTTTAGTCCAGAGACAGCGCCTTCTGTTAAGCAGCGTTTCATATGGATTTTCCGTTAAGAGAGCATATGATGACGTTGTAATTGTCTTTACGATGATCCAGAGAAGTTTGACATTTTGACTTATAGGATCTAATATTGTACAGGTGTCGCGCCCTTATGGGGAGGGCACATGCACTGCCGCCGTCTCCAGCCTTGATTGACTTTCACGCGCCTTGGAGATGCAATCACCTCAAACTCGCAACGCAGGTGGCTACTGTCGCATTGTACATCTCGCAAAGTAATTTGTTTTGTTATCTAATATTACCATTTAATTGCCTCAAAAAAAAAATATTACCATTTAATTTTCATTAAAAAAAAACAAATATTACCTTTTAATTTTATATTTTATATTAAATTTTGAAATAACAACACATATTTTCTAATTATTAATTATTTTAAATTTAATTCTTAAAATTGTAAATATTAGAATAAATAGAACATAAACGAAGTAATCAATATTATTTTATCCCTCATAATTATTATTTTTTTCTGTTTTTAAACAATAATCGTTATTTTTTCTTATTATAAATTAGTTTTGAATAGGTTAATTTTAGTTTTACATGTGAGAAGTTTTCTTGATTCCAGTTGTGACTTGTGAAGATAAATAGATTTCTTCTTAAAAATTTTGGTGTGAGAAGAATCAAGCATGTCTCATCAAACCCTGAATTCAGATTTATCTAAAATTTGTTCAAATTAGCTCCAATGTAAATGATTTTGTTTTTCTTAATATTCCTTCTTCAAACTCCACATGCATGCACATTCATGCTACCCAATTTTTTTTTTTAAAGTATTCATGTTATACAAATCAAATCAAATCAAATTGCTTATTCTTGTGAGTTCCTTGTAAATATTATTAGCAACTGTTGCTTGTGTCACTAGATCAAATCTCCAACCCCGGTCAAACAAATCATCATGGGCTATCATCGCCACTTTCACATGACTTAGATCACAACATTTTCTTTTAATTATTATATACATTTTGTGTACGCAACTTCACAGGGATTTTTCTCTCCAACCCATCACCTGACTGTTTGCTATAAAATGAAATCTCTCTCCACTCTCTAGACAACTCAACAAAGCTACAAAATTTTCAGTAATACATCGAAATGGAAGCCGAAAAGTTCACAATTTCACGCTCTCTCCTACTTTCCTGTAATGTGTTTTTCGCATTACTTTTCCTCTCTTTTGTGCTTCTGATTTCAAATCTTCAAACCACAATGGCCTCAGCCACAACCCTAAAAAGTACAACCAAAACATACAAAACCTTCATTAAAAACCAATGCAATTCAACAACATATCCAAGTGATTGTTACAAGTCCCTCTCTTCCTATGCCTCTACTATCAAAACCAACCCCGTAACCCTCTGCAACACTTCCTTATATGTAACCCTAGAAGCTGCGCGCAGCTATTATGTCTCGATATCAAGCCTAACTATGCAAAAAGGGCTGAGCCGTATTGACAAGGGCATCGTTAAGGATTGTGTCGATGTATTGGGCGACTGTGTTGATGAGCTGACACAATCTCTGAATGCAATGACGAATTTGGGAGGTTCTTATGAGGAAATTCAATTTCAAATGTCAAACATAAAAACATGGGTCAGTGCTAGCATTACAGACGAGGATACATGCACAGACGGGTTTGTAGGGAGGAAGGTGAACTCAAATGTGAAGAAACAAATCACAAAATGTATAAAGAGTCTCACTAGGATGACAAGCAATTCTTTGGCTCTTATTAACAGCCTCAACAACTACTGATCAATTTATATTGGCCAAGCTTGTTAATTAGTTCTTGATGGTGTGTTTGATTTTCTTTCTGTTTTGTTTCTTCTTGCCAAGATCACAGTTTATAGATTGTTTGATAATATATATCTATATATCTTACAAGGTTTGTTGTAATTAAGAGTTTTTTTTATGTATGTAATTTAGAGTGTTTTTTTTATTGAAAGGGTAAAAGATACCCAGAAAAGCTTTATTGAAACATATCATCAAAGACAAACTGATGGACTAAACTAAGGCAAAAATTTAGCCAAAAATTAAGTGTTTTGAAATTAATTATTTATAGTCTCATGGAGATCATTGTGCAGTTATAAAAAAAATGTTATTTGATATATTTTTTAAATGAAACAATGCAACAACAGTTAGTAAATTTGATTATGAGCCGTGCATAAAACTAATTTGATTAGGTTCTTTGAACTCATTTATTATTTCAGTGTAAAATTGTACAATATTAGTACAATTATATTGTCTTTTTACAATTTTTTTTTAATTATGGTCAACAATTATATATTTATATTGAATTATTATTATTATTATTATTATTATTATTATTATATGTGTGTCTCTCTTGAGAAAAAATAAACACATCACTTTAGTTCAAAAATATAAATAAATATCTCTGATATACAATAATGAATATTAGAATATGGAATTTAGATGTGTCATTTATGATATATGTATATCTCCCCATTAAGTTCTGCACAAATTGTGATGCAAGTAAAAATATGACATGTGAAACTAAGAAATGCGTCACAATATATATACATTGAAAATGTGAAGCAACAAGCACATGAAAAAGCCTCTTATTAATATAGTTGTAAACATATAAAAATAAAAAAGTCCGAAAATAATTGAAAAAACAAAGGATGTGAAATCTGAGTTATTTGATAATTGTCCCATAATTATAGGTTCATAGTATAAAAAATATTATCTATAGCATTGATCAAATCCATAATTTTAATATTATTTCCACTTTTACCGTAGTTGAAGTATATCATATTGTTCGTATGGAAAAAATGAAATAAAATATTGAAATGTAAACGATAAATGCAGTAAAATAAGATTAATTATTGTGAAATTAACGGCACAACAACTTATTTAATGATTATATAATCTAAAATTTATCAAGGATCTCAGAAATTTACTATATTGTTTATTGCAAAATTTCTATAGATAGCCGTTGATGTCTATTTGAACTCTAATATGGAAAAAAAAAAGTAGGATAACTTATACCTAAATAGTATTGTCATATAATATGTACAATAAATGTGAACCAACAGCTATATCACGTGAACTAGTCTCCTCCTCAATGATTATGATTGAAATCATCGTGTTAATTAAAAGAAAATCAAATCCTAATTAATTATTCATTTAGATTCGCAGGTAAAGAGAAAATGAGAGATCAGAAACAACCTATATTAATCAACTCCAATGATGAAATAGAGATTCTGCAAAAAAAATAAAAATAAATAAATAGCTGTGTACGTCACATTATATTATTATTATTATTATTTTGAACTAGTGTACGTCACATTGTTTCACGTGCTGGTTTTGATGATATATTATTATATTACTTGCATGCAATAAAAACAAAAAATCAACGTTAGTTATGGGCCAGGTAAGCATATCTTATCTCTAATAATTTCATGATTTGATTGGCAAATGATGTGTAAGAAATCAACGTTAGTTATGGCTCAGAAAATGTCGTCAACAAAAAACAAAAAAAATTTGATTGCTGCCCATGTCTTGCATCATGATCTCATTTGATTCATTGAAATCAAATCTTACTTTTATTAAGAGTTTTTTCGAGATCTACGGGGATTAAACCCAGTTAAGAATTTGGATATTTTTTTTGATATAACCAAGGTAAAATTTTCAACACATATTCATGAAAACGTATATTAATTTATGAGATTCGAACCCTTCTATGAACATGAAATATGATATGTGAACTAATTGAATCAGAAGTGAATGTTTTATTAATTTACAATTAAAATTTAGTTTAACTTCTACGTTTATAACTTAAATTAACTTCAACATCCACTTTATAAATATTACAAAAAGTTATTTGTTTGTATTATATCTAAAAACAATATTGCAGATACCCTACAAACAAGTTTGTTTCTACTGTTATTTTTAATGACATGTAATCAAATAGTTTTTTCAAATTTTCAACCATATATACTACTTACCAGTCAAACATTTGTATTTTAATTTAACTGTTTTCTTTTGTAATAGGTTAAAATAATTTTAAGTCTGTCTACCCTATGGTATTGGTGTAAATCCGTTTTATTATTATTATTATTATTATTATTGTTGTTATTATTATTTTATATTGGAACGGTTCAAATCTAATACATTAGGTGGTGGTTAATGTGCATAATTATATATATATATATATTTAAATAATTTCATTAGGTGGTGGTTAATGTGCATAATTATATATATATTTAAATAATTTCATGTGTGATACATGTAATCGATCACATAAAAGACTTGTACCTCGTAATCTAGTTTGAATGAACCGAGACGATAAACGTCTAAACGCGATAAAGCTTTTCTCTGTTACTTAAATTGTTTAAAGAAAAAGAAGTCGTGCCGCCCGACAATTGCAAATGTGAATGCTTAAATTCAAGTTTTTCGGGCGGGTGTGACCCATACTTGGCCCAGTTCATGCCCCTCCTGCCCTCCAGCATCACGCAATGGAATATGGAATAAAGTGTGTATTTTATTTATATATATATTTTTAAAAATCGACTAAAGTGTGTTTATGACTTTCAATTTCAGGAACATTTAATTATTAAAAATTTGAATGTTGATTGAAACTAACCATCAATTTTTTTCTTCCTATGGTAACTTTTTATGACACGTGTATATATATATGCTAAGTCGAATTGGGTTTTTTTTTATCACGTATTATCAGATATATACTTATGACTAGTTTGATATTGTTTTTTAAAAGTTAAAATCAGATTATTTTATAATTTTCATATAAAATAATATTTGGTAAAACCTTTAAAAGTGGTTAACTGATAATTTGATAAGTTTTGACAGTGATTTTGAGAAGTATATTGGATTACTTTTGAAAACTGATTATGTAATAATCTATTTCAGCATTTAATGAATCTTTTAAAATATCATTATTATCCTTATGAAATCAAGTTAAAACCATTTATATACCTTATTTCATCTCAAAATTAAATATTATATTTAAATATTGATTTGATTTACAAAATCTCTTAAAAATATTTTTATTGTTCTTATGGATATTTTTTCTTATTAAAATATTGATTTAATATATATAATTAATAAAAAAATGACATACGGTCCGAAACTCATGTATATTGTAGTCATAGTAACCAATCTCAGCACTTTTGTAATAAAATTATCAAACATATGTATACTGTTTTTGAGCTATACAGTAGTTTTAACAATACAAACAATACAATTAACCAAACATATGCTGATTAACTTCACAGCTGATTATTCATTCAGCACAAAGAACAATGATTATTATAAAAGTTATAGTAATACCAAACTGGCACTTAGTCAGTCGTTATACCATGCCAAATTTTTGTCTTGTCAGCCGATTACAACATGATTTGCGGGATTAAATGCTCATTTTGTGTGTTTATTTTTATTAGGTGTGTAAAACAACACTCTAAATTAAATGCTTTTAATGATCTCCAAGACGGCAAGACCCTCTTACATATTTGAAAGAGTCAAGAAACCATATTAATTAAGTTACATCGCGGAGAAATATACTAAGTGAACGTTCAGTATGTGGTAATGTTTACATGAGAATGAGAATCTGATAACATTCTTTGTTTGTTACTAGGTTTGTATTTTTCGATTCCCAAAAAAGTGATTACTATAGTCCATGGGAATCACATTACCTTTCAGGGGGGTACTGTGAAACCCACATGTTGGGGTGGGTTTCACATTACCCTCCATCTGATTCTCATCGTGAGACCCACCTTAAATTAAAAAAATGTAATTAATATAAATTAAATGGTATATATTATATATATATATACAAATATATAATATAATATATATATTATATTATATTATTATATATTTATTATAATATATGTATATATATATTAATATATATAATATATAAAATAATAATATATATATAGTAATTTATATATTATATAAAATAATAATATATACATATAGTAATTTATATATTATATATAATAGTGTATAATATATTATATTATTATTATTATATATTATATTATTATTATATATAATAATATATTATATTATATTATACACTATTATATTTTATTATTTTATATATTATTATATATTATTATTTCATATATTATATATATTAATATATATCTATTATTATATATATTATATATTATATATAATATATTAAATATATTATTGTATAACATATATATATATATATATATTATAATTATTATTATATATAATAATATATATTAGTATATGTTATCTAAATTATCTAAATATATATAATATATATAATATAAGATTTCTATGTGCAACCAAACACAATTATCTATATTCCCAGGAATCTGACATACTATTCCACATATATACAAGTTTCCCAAAAATCACATTAGCATATTTAACTTTTCTATGAGTCAGATTATTTTGATTACCTCAAACCAAACAGTCCCTAAGTTGCATCATCTAGAGATGTTTTGTTTTGGCTGCTCAATGGTTCTCTTTTCTTTTGATCTCTTTGGGTCCTCCATCATCTGATAATAATCCACTATGACTTCTCTAAAATGACATGATATCACAGTTAAGAATTAGGTACAATGTAGTAGAAAGTAACGCAGAAATTTATATTAGAGACTATACTAATTAATATGAATTGTATAGTTAGATGCTACTTATAATTCTTTTTTGATAAATTTTGACATGTATAAATTATGGATCATGTTATTATCCTTGGTTTGTATAGTTTATAAGAGTGTTACTAGTATCAAAGGCCTTTTCTTAGGTGTAAACGTTCGAACTTTTATTTTGTAAATACTAGATTGAATAATAAGAAATTCAAATCGCATAACCCATTATTTTACATGACCTATAGGTCACGAATCCGAACGAAACAAAACAAAAACACAGGTTGTCTGAATTAATTTGAGGACTCTCCGTTATTGCACCAGATCAATTTTATTCAATATTCGTATAATATAGTTTGAGATCGAATATTTATATACACTCAAAATAATGGAAATACAAACTTTAACAACCAAAGAAAAAATAAAGAAAGAATACGATTATATGGAGATATTTCAAGCATTATATTATATTATCATTGGATTGACAAAGATAAAAGTGGACCAAAGGTGAAAGGTAGAGTGTACTAGTCTAGCAACTTGTTGGCAACACCCCAAATCAACTAATAGGGTTGTATGCTTGTTAGGTTTCAATTGCATGTGCTTCCAATTCATTATTTTTTTCTTTTTTCTACAAATCGTGGAGAATTGATACGAAATTGATACGAAACCTCACTCACTGTGAGTCCCTACAAAAGTACAAATGTCCTTGTTTTTTTTTGGCCAAACAAGAAATTTATTGGGAAGAAAAAAACCAAAAACAACTAGATGGAGGCCGTAAAGAGCCTTACCCTAAAACGAGACATCAAGCACACAAATAGGATGTATTGAATTAGGATTCTCGAGGATATCTAAAGATTTTATAAATCTGGGTATATTCAATTCAGACATTTAAAGACTTTAAAAGAGTCTATATTAATCTGGTGGTATTTAATTCAGATTTCTATGAACTTTTAAAGAGTCCTTCCAAATCCAGATGTATTGAACTGGGACTTTAAAAAATGTCTGTAAAAATCAAGGTGTATTCAATTGAGATTAGATTTTTAAAGGATTTTCTTAGATCATAGACTTTCGTGGACTTGATGGTGAGAGATATAAATATCAAAGACCATAACAAGTCCAACTTTCTCCCCAATGATTTTGTTTTCTTATTGCTAGAGTTTGTTGTTTCTATTTTCCCTTGTTTATATCTTTCATGCTTAAACTTCTAGAATATGCTAAGTTATGATTCTTGATATACTTAACTTGATGAAAGTAGAGACCATGATGATGATTTATAGCATATTCAATTGACAGTAGCGGTTATTAGTTTTTATGGGTTCTTCTATCTAGAAAATTATGAAAATTTATAAGTAGATAGAATGTTATGTCTACTATTATTCTGCAAAATTTCATGATTTATAAATGAGTATAAAAATTGTTATAATTTCTGGAATGGACAAATGTCAAAATTGATTTCTGCTGGACAGATTCGGAAAACAAGAAAAGAATGAATGTTTTCATATACCAATGACCATGGATTAAATTGATAATTTTACTGTAGCATTTTCTATATGTCTAGATTATCTATAGTCAAATTTTGTAAGATTTAGAGCCGTAGAGAATAAATTAAAAATCGTGGATCAAAGGGTGGTCAGCAGTGACAAAGCTTGGGTTAGGGCTATGCTTTTTTTGAATATTTTATGTATAGCTTTATTTGGTTATTCGATTAGTTGATTATTGTTTGTTTATATGATTAGTTGAATAATAATGAGAATCAGTGATGATGAGTTATGAATGTTGAGTATTTTTCTTTTAATTATGCTCTTAAAATTATTATAAACTATGTCACTTTCTTTCATTTGTGATTGACTTTAATAATTGAGTGAAAATTATTGTCGTTAGTTTTTTTTTTTGGTGTGCAATGTTTATTCATACGTGATGTTTTATGTATTCATATGTTATATTTTTGGGTTTATCATGAAAGTTGAGATCTTTAGTGAAAATTGAGCTTTGAAATGAAGTTTCTCTTCGGCTGACTGATTGGGCCATATACTGCTATAATTCATCAATCAATAATAGAAGTCTGAGATAACAAATCTATAAAAGTTTGAGATAAATATCTAAACAAATCCATAAAAATCAGAGGTAGATGTCTAAACAAATCAATGAAAATCTGAGGTAAATGTCTAAACAAATCAATGAAAGTCTATATGGATTTATAAAAGTATGTAGAAATCCATGAAAAATTGTCACTTAGAAAATGTCTTTAAATACCCTCAAGAATCCTAATTGAATATACCTCGTTAAGCTGTGTTTGTTACATACTTACACAACATTAGACAGGTCGGACTATCTATAGTCCTCTCCCCACGTTTGTTGAGCACACCAGATTAGAGAACCAATCCGGTAGGGTTATGTGTTGTCCTGTTGTTGTGGGATTATTTAGTTCCACCACAGACGTTGGACTATTTTAGTCCCACTCTTCTATTATTTTTTTTTCTTTTTAATTTTTTTGGGTTGGGATCCAGCCTTTCCTCCTTTTACATTATTGCTTTTTTCAGTTTTTTTTATATAACTTTTTTTTTCTTTTCAGTTTTTCACTTTTTTGGCTGGGACTATTTTTGTCCCAGTCTTTTGTTTTTTTTTTTATAAATATATTATATTATTTATATTTAAAATATTAAATTTATTCAATCTGATTCAAAAATTAATTTAATATATGTTATTTTATTATAATATTCTTTAATTAAAACTTAAATGTTATTTTATTTCAAATTAATTTTATTTATTTTTTAAAAATAATTTATTTTATTCAAAATAATGATTTAATATTTTTTTAACAAAATTTAATTTAAAATAGTTTTATTTTTATTTTCTTTGAATGTATCATAATGATTTTATTTATTTAATATAATTTTATACTTACCTCTCACAAAAAAAAAAACAATTATTTTTAATTATTTTTTATCCAATCTCTTATTACATCAAACAAGAGATTGTATTATTTTAGTCCATCCATACTACACCAAACATGTCTCAGTACTAATTTTCTACAGTCTAATCCAATCCAATCTAATCCCATAAAAATAGTCAAATCCTATCTAATCCAATCTCCTGCACCAAAAGCACCTTAAAGAGATGAAAAAAATAAAGAAAGAGTGCAAAACTCAAAGAAGAAACCATCAGGAAGAAAACTTATAATTAGGAATCTTCAAATATTCGCACTCTCAATAAACAATGTCCATATAAAAAGGGGAAAATTGCACTGAATAACAAGACCTTAAGGGAAAATTGCCCAAAAGTATCAAGATGTTAGGTGTATGTGTTGATAATACAAATTTTTGCTGTTTGAGTAGAAAAGTACCATTGACCACAGTTAATAGTTAAAATTGACCACTGATCCGTCAAACATAATAAAATGTCTAAATTGTCCATATTTTAAATTAAAAATAACATAGATAAAAAAACTTGACAAGATCAAATTAGATTCTTGAATGGAGATAGCTAGGGGTGGGCGCGGTTCGATTCAGTTCGGTTTTGGGCAAAACCGAATTGAACCGAAAATATTTCGGTTCATCTAAAATTAAACCGGTTTAAACCGAATAAGAAATGAGAACCGAACTGATTGGAATCGGTTCGGTTCGGTTCGGTTCAATTCGGTTTTGGGCCTAATGGGCCGAATAGCTTAATGTGTCCTTTTAATATGTTTTAAAATTAATGAATAGCTTATTGGGCCTAATTTTAGCCATTTGAATAGCCCAAAGCCAAATCAACATATTACATAATATAAAAAACATATTAATACATTCCAAAACATATTAATACATAATAATAAGTTAATAACAAATCCATTCCAAAATATAAAAAACATATTAATACATTCCAAAATCCAACCTCCTAAATAAAAGTTCAAAATTAGTTAATAATAGTACACTACATAATAATACCTCCCCAAAAATAAATAATTCAACTCCAAATCAAAATTACAATTAAAATAACTCCAAATTAAAATTACAACTAGTCAACTAAAATAACATTTCAATTCTAGTTTCCACACCACATTGGCACATTCCACATACATAAAAAAAAATGCATTCCTTATTCACTCCACATGCTGGCTGCTGCATGTAGATACAAACAATTATATATGCATTTGTCACTTAATCTTTATGCTCCATAGAAACAAAAAAAATTATAATGAAAAATTATACATATACCAACAATTAAAGGCTTACCTTCATGGCTTCATTAATCGTTTCTCCCTAATTATCCTCCTCCTAATTACATATGTGATCATATTCGAAAAAGTCATCAAAGGGCAAAGAAAACAACAACAGTAAGTCAGTAACCATAATAGAAGGAAGAAGGAATTATCACAAATCTGTGCATGTAGATATAGTATATATGTGAAGTAATTATAGGATATTTGATTTGTACGAACTGTTGAATGCTATTAAGCAAAGATAATTAGATTTAATAGTGTGTTTTAATTTATGTAATGAGAGAACGGGAAGTTGTAGGAAGTGAAATTTGAAAAGTTTTTTTTTTTGGATTTATTATACATCGGGTTTTAGATATGGTCATTTGGGAAGTAAATTTACTTTTAGCTATAAGGATTTAGCTACTATTAATATATAGGATTTGTATAGTCTATAGGTATTTATGCTAGGGATTATATATTCTTAGAAAGACCAATAACTACTTGTCTACTTCTGTATAGTATAGCAGCATGATCTTAGTTATAAATAAGGAATTTGTACCCTAATGACAATTTTCTATTCTGCAGCATGCACCTGTTTTATATGATGATGTGTTTAAATCTATGTTTTACATGATGTATCAGGAAGCTGAAGAAGAAAGATTGAGAAAAGAATTTGAGGCTGAAGGGAAATGCTTGTCTCCTAAAGAAAAGCGTGAAACATAGGCAGAGTGAACAAAAGTGAACAAGCAAAAGTGAACAACACTCACATTTTCAACTGTTAGGACACACACACACACAGAGTGACAGAGACATATATAGGCAGAGTCACACAAGACACAGTAACAGTAGTTCTTCTGTTATTGTCAATTTGTTTGATAATAGACAAATTAAAGAAATAAAAAAGGCTTCAAGTTAACTTTAACTGAGTCTCTCAGCTTCAGATTTTATTGTGATTTGCAATAACGAACTTACAAGATAGAGCCAGCTATTTATATTACAAGAATTTTCTTCTAAACTAATCTTCTAACAGACTCTCCATTAATCATTTTTGAGTTCTGAAAATAACTACAATCTTTGTCACAACAAATGAACCTCTAACTAGCTCCTAAGCAACCAAGCAACCACAAGAAACAAAGCAGTGCACAAGAAAACCACAAGAAACAAAGCAGTGCACAAGAAATCCACAAAATAGACACAAAATAAGAAAACCCAACCAGGCAACCACAAGAAACAGAGCAGCACCAAAGCAGTGCACAGACACAAAATAGACTAGCTCCTAAGCACCCTTAACACACCAAAAAATGAAACAAAAGCAGCTTGTCTCCAGTTTCCCCATTCCATGAAACCCAAACCAATTAGTGGAACACATTAGTCATTAACCAAATGGTCTAAATCAAGCATCAATACTCAATAGTTCAATAGTTCACATAATGTAAAAGAAAGAAAAGCTTTGGTAGTCGTATATGGTATATATATATATATATATCAAATTATCAAGTATCAACAGTTCAACACTAAAGGTAGAACCTTTCTTAACATTTGAATCAACCTTTGTTAACTAAATCAAGAAAGAAAAGCCAAATAAAAGAAAGAAAATCTAACCAAATCAGTAATCACAGATCCCACGAGCTCAAGAAGAACAGATCGAACGAGCTAAAGCCTAAAGGTTTGTCTCGTTGAAGCTTGGCTGGCGATGGAGACGAGCAGATCGGAGAAGAGAGAAGACAATAAGAAAATTAGAAGAAGAAGAAGAAGAAAATTAGAAAAAGAAGAAAAGAAACCGAGAAAGTGACAAACCTTGTAGAGCTGTAGTTGTATGAGCAAATCGGATGTTGAGGAAGTGAGGATTTGAGTTGAGATGAGCAGATCGAAGGCTGAGGAAGTGAGTTTAGGTGTATGAGCAAAAGTGGTCAACTGCTCGTGTAAGAGAAACTGAGAATGAACACTGAAAGTGAAAACTGTTAGGGTTTTTTTTTAGTTTTATAGGGGTTTAATCGGTTCAAACCGGTTTTTAGAAAATTAAACCGGTTTGAACCGAAAAAAATTTCGGTTTTCATTTTTTAAACCGGTTTAAACCGAATTAATTCAACGAACAGAACCGAACACCCTTTTTTCGGTTCGGTTCGGTTCAGTTCGGTTCAGTTCGGTTCGGTTTCAAACTTAGTGCCCACCCCTAGAGATAGCCAACTGAAAAAAAAAAAAGATTTAATGAGACCGGATATCCTATGGAGGAGATTGATGATCAAATCAATCTCCCAATCCAATTAGGCATGACGCCGGTTCCGGCGGTTCCGGTTCTATTTTTATTTTACCTTTTTTTATTATTTTATTATTTTTTATTTTAATTTTATTTCATAAAAACATTAGCTGTGTAAAATTATAATTTGTAAATGTATTTTATTGGGTCACCTGCAAAATAAAATAAAATAAATAAATGACAAATTAAAAAATTAAATTAAAACAAAACTAAAAAATGTAAAATTCGTTTTGCACTTAATTTTTACCATTATTAAGTTGCTTACCTTTTATTGCAGGGTTTAGATGAATCAAAGGCCACGTAGTTCTCTTACCTTTTATTGCAGGGTTTAGATGAATCAAAGGCCACGTAGTTCTGATGGCGTGGACTAATCATTGTCATGATCATTCGTTCGGCTTTCAGCCGGTTCATTATCTTCAAAGAAATCGTAAGGTTCCCTCTGCTTCAATTTCTTGTTGTCGATATTGTGTCTTCGTCCAATCTTCAACACAAGCTTCATCTTAAGTGATTTCAGACTCATAAGTGAACATGTTGGGTCCAACATATTTTCACTGGCGCTGAACTGTTATTCCACCGCCACCGTAGAAACTGGTGTTGAAAGAATTTGTTTGGCTATCATGGCCAAGATTGGAAAGTATCTTTCATGTTCATTCCACTAGTGTAGGATATCAAATTTTTTAACTTCAGTCTCTTCTACAAACTCAAAAGAGGTACTTAGATAAGATTCAAGCTCAAATTACATGGTGGAGTTTGATGAAGAAGAACATCGTAATTTTTTGGTTTTTCTGGATAACAGATTATACCCTAAACTAGTAAATCCGGAGGATGATGAGGAATGAGATACATTATGAGTTTGTGGAAAATCTATGTTCAGTGATAGACCATAAACTCTAAGATATTCATCATATAACTCATACAATAATGCCTTAACCCTAACACAACACATATCAACATCATAATCTATTTTTAAACCTTGTTCATAATAAACAGATAGATAATCAGGCAAACTTTTTAATCTTCAACGTGGATCAAAACACAGGGCAATCAAATAAATATTTGAAAAATCCTTATAATATTCTAACCATTTTTCCTTTATAGCAGTAATAGACTCCAGTAATAGTGAGTCGGAGTCACAATGAGCAAAGGCACCAGCAATATTAAGACTCCCAATAATAAATAAATTAGTTATAGGATAATAAACACCAGATAAATTGTTAGTAGCATTATTAAAAACTTTTAACAAACCACAAACAGTGTTACAAACATCCCAATGACTTTGTTAAAGATTAATGTGACTAACATTATATTGAATAAAAGTAACTAATAAATCCTTATATTCATAACTTCTAGTAAGCAATTTATAAGTAGAATTTCAACGTGTTGGAACATCACAAGGAAATCTAATGACATGCCTACCATTTTGTTTACAATATGTTGCCCATGCTTTCATTACAAAATGATGTTTCCATAAAAACTAGAGGACATCTTTAATAGGTTGAATAAACTGTTCAAGAGTTTTTAATCATTTTTGATCACATAAATTGAAAACATGGCACGCACATCTTTGATGAAAATATTTACCACCAAGATAAGGTTTGCATAATTCAATTAAAGCAAGAATAGCAACGGTATTGTTAGAAGCATTATCAAAACCAATTGTAAAAATTTTGTTATCAATTTTATACTCCGTAAAAATAATTCTAAGCTATCTAAAAATATTAGTAGTAGTGTGTTTATCATCAAAAGCTCTAAATGTAAGAATTCTTTTTTGGATAGTCCATGCATTATCCATATAATGGCAAGTGACACTCAAGTATGAATGCATTCGCCAATGGTCACTCCATATGTCGGCACATACGGAAACACGACTATTATATTTTTCAAAATATTTTTCCAACATTTTCTTTTCTTTTTCATAAATGTTTTCAAGTGTTTCTGTGAGCGTGGATCTAAGAACACGACATGCAGTATGATTTAATGCTCGTTGACAATACTTAATAAAACCAACTTTTTCACCAAAACTAAATGATAAGTGTTCTACTGCAACCACTCTAGCTAATTCTTCTCTATTTTTTACATCACTATATTTAAATAATTATTGGTTATGGGTAGCTTACCGGGACATTTGAGCTTGTGAAGTCGATATGGCATAGTCTGGATGTGCGTTCGTTATATGCTTCCGATATGTGTCATATCCTCCAGATTTATGTTATTTAAATACTTTTTTGCAATAATTGCAAATCACTACAGTGCTTCCATCTTTTTGTGTAACTTTCCTCATATGGAGTACGAAGAGATCAGATTTGACATGCTTCGGTAACTTTTCTTCCGTGTGTGGATTAAAATCAAAATCTGGAAGGGGTGGGGATTAGGCCCATCAGAGCCAAGATCAAGAATATTTTTTGATAGGCTTGTCGAATGGGGGAGTGGCATTGAGATCTGGTTCAGAAATTCTAAGAGAGAGATGAGATTGAGGAAAGTTTATGCCTAGGTCGTGATAGGCGCAGTCATCATGACCGAGATTATCAGTCATATGACCCTTACTTTTTATCGAAATGGAATGCCTGAGACCGTCACCACTTCTACTTGTCATTTTAAAAATTGAATTGTAAAATTCCTTGAACAAAAATTGTTACAAATTGATAAAAATAAATGATTAAATGCTTGGAAATAAATTTGGAAGAAAATTAGAAACTTAGTAGTTAGTAATTGCAATTTGCAAATAAAATAAATTGCAAATATGATAAATTACAAATAAAATAAATTGGAATTTGGAAACTTAGTAATTGCAAATAAAATAAATTGCAAATAAAATAAATTGTAAATAAATGAAATTGGACACTTAGTAATTGGCTAATTGCAAATAATATAAATTGGAAATAAGATAAATTACAAATAAAATAAATTAGAAACTTTGTAATTGTAAGTAAAATAAATTGGAAACTTACTAACTTAGTAATTGCAAATAAAATAAATTGGAAACTTGGAGAGGAGTGTGGAGAGTTGGAGAATTGAAAATTGAGAGAGAATTGAGAAATGAGAATTATAGAGAATTGAGGAAATTGCGGTGGGGAAAAATGAATGGAGGGGGTAGGTATTTATAGAAATGAAAAAGGGAAAAAAAATATTAAACAAAGAGTGAACCGTTAGGCCCAACGGTCGGTTAATTAAAAAATTAAAATAAAAAAATAAATATTGAGGAACCGCCCAGTTCAAACCGGAACCGAACTGCATGTTCTAGTCGGTCCGGTTCCTCAATGAAAAGAACCGGAACCTGGGCCCGGGCCCGATCGGTACAGGTTCTAGGCCCGGTTCAGGAACCGGAACAGGAAAAACGGGTTCTGGTTTCGATTTTTGGCCGGCAGTTCCAGTTTGGTTTGCCGATTAAAACCGAACCGACGCCATGTCTAGATAAAATCACTTATCTCAGCCTACTCCACCTGTGCTGGATGGGTGGAAGAGATGAGTTCAAGGACAAGGATGGAATTAATAGATGGAGATTGTGAAATGTGTGGAGATTGTGAGGTGATCGACTCTGCTTTTTTTTTTTTTTTTTAAAGTTTTCTAATTAAAAACAATTATTTAAATTGTTTATTAAAAATATGGATAATTTGGGTATTTTGTGTATGCAACTAGTCAACTGATATAACTGATCGTCGGTCCAAGACTCCTAGGGTACTTTTATGCTAAAATAGTAAAATTTTGGTCAATAAGCGCATATTGTCATACACAAATCAATAGTGTACTTTAGTGCAATTTCCCTTGAAGTACAAATGAAATTTGTTTACACATAAAACTGATAACAACAGTCAAATCGCCATAGAGGTCGTTTAATCAGCTAGTCAACTAAAGAAATTGAAGACCGGTTGAGTTTGTGTGTGTTTCGGTCTTAGATGTATGTTTCGGACTGCTCTGGCAGTTCGAATGGTTTCGGACTGAATCTTATGCCTGAAACAAAAAGGGAAGAATGGCAACACAAGCACAAGAGAAAGGTCGGTGGTATCAAGGATTCAGTTTTATCAATCTCCCTGGTGAATGAAGGTACACATCAAAGAAGAGACAAAAATACAATGAGAGAAATACAAAATAGAAAGAAAGGAGAACACATCCGAAACTGGGAATCGAACACCGGGTCTTCTCAGGTGTCAATCTGAGATGTCCCGACCACTGGACGACTACGGCGTTCTCCAATCTCATGAATGCACAACTCTCTCAATAAAAGAGAAAGCTCTCTTCTTATCTCTCTAAACTCCATAAGATGGATGGAATGAATGGAAAATAAGTTCACCTAGCACTAATATGCATCAATGCAATTGTTAAACATTAAGAACATTCAAATGAATTAAGGATTCGTCCTCAGTAATTTGATAATTTTTTCTAAATCAATTTATCACTCATTCCGGCCAAGGATGGGTAATTGTGTCTTAAAAAGACCCATTAAACATAAGGTTATGAACCAAGGCCAATTTAGCAACTAAATGCATGAACTAGCATTTTCTACTCTTTGGGGCTAAAATCCCTAATCACTCAAATCATTCAATACATGGTATTTCAAGTCACCAATCAATCAATCAATAATCATGGGCAACTAAATTCCTATTCTAAATTACATCTACTCCTAAACTCATTCATGGACACATATTGATTTCTAACCATCCACACACATACATATCATAACAAGAGCTTAAAACACATAAATCAAAGAGCAAAATAAAACCCAAACAAATTCATGAACAAGAATGCATATATAGCACATGTGAAAGGTTTATAATATTCCCAAATTCGGGTTACACATCAAAGAAAACAAGAAATACAAAAAATGAGTAAAAATGAGACAAACTTTGAAGGACAAACTTTCCAAAGAAGCTCCTAGCTTTCCTAGCTCGGATTTGGTCCAAGAACCACTCATATTTCCTTGTAATCTACTCTAAGATGAATGGAGAAGATGTAAAATGGTGTGGTGGATGTGTATGGTGAGCTCCCATGGAGGAAAAACCTCCATGGGAGCTTGAATCACTCCTTGTTTTGTGAAACAAAATGGAAGAGATGAAGAAATAAAGAGAAGGGTTTGTGGTGTGTGAGGGAGATAAGAGTTCTCAAAAACTGAGAGAAAATAAGGTATTTATAGAGTTGGGAGGTTAGAGCAAGAATTGGGTATGAAAAGACAAGTTTGCCCCTCAAAAAACGGGCCGAAAATGGATGTTCTGTTCAAAAAGGACGACCTGGTGCTCAGGTCGCTATCCAGGTCGCTATTCCCTCGGGTGAAGATTTTCCAGCTTCACGCGCCCGTTACGAAAATGGCCATAACTTCCTCTAGAAAACTTGAAAATTGCGATCTGTAAAAAGCATTGAAAATTAGACATCCGGGGCTTTCCGAAAATAGATAGTAGATAATGTAGTTCATTCTGAGAAGGGAGATATGGCCCTTGAAAGTTGAGTGTTCTGCACGGCACTTTCCTTTTCAACCCAAATAACCTCCAAACACTTCAATTAAGCTCAAATACCTTCCGTAGGGAACATGTACCTACACAAGGCTCATAAACACATTATAAACCAAAATATGCTCGAAAACGAGAACAAAAGCTAGAAAATGGGAACCTCAAATAGGTATATAAATCGGTACGATCACACCCCCAAACCTATCTTTTGTTCGTCCTCGAGCAAAACAAAAACAAAAAATTATAAACAAACAAACAACACATGAAACCTAAAAAATCTAAGCTAGTCCATTTTCGTAGGAAACACGATGGCACTTAGCACGTGCCACAAGCCATTTCAACTACTAAGCGATCCCTAGATAGAGAAGTTTTGTCTTCTGAAGGTTTACAGCTACAACACCCACAAACGTATACTCTGCAAGACAGTTGAGTTACAATCCAAACATACCAAATAAAGACTACATATGCATGCTAGTACCTCAAATATACCAATCAATAACAATGCTTCACACAATGCAAGTATGCCAATACTTAGGATGCTTTCGGTTTACAAAACAACCACGCTCGAATGCCCAAGATGAAATTCGCCTCGACTCTAATCCTCACCGGATTTCAGTAATGTATTTTCACTCAGAACCTAGGCGCCCTCTCTAGCAAACACATGCGATTTGGAAGTTATATTCGTGGAATCAAATATATATCGCATATGAATATTTTCAATGAAAGCATAATTTCTGAAAATCGATCTCATAGAAGGAATTAAAATGCCATGAACGTGGAAAGAGCATGCATCGACTCATATTCCTAAGATAGACTTCCCTAAAGATCAAATTGGCTTTCCTTAATTGTAATGTGGCCAAGGTGATTTGTGGTAGTGTATGGGATGGAAGATATGGTAGGAGTGGGAAGGATAAAGTTACTAACCATGTCAAGGTGTTTACACATTACAACACTTAGATTAGCTCTCAAATACATTACATCTCAAGTGACTAGGCTATAAACTTTACATTGCACAATTGTACTCACATTTGAGTAACTTTACATTTGAAGCACTTGAAGGCTTTAGTGTTTATATTTCACACTTATTCTCTCTCTTTGTTCTTTTTTTTTTCTTTTTTTTTTTTTTTTCCTTTTATAAGCCTTTGCCATTGCACATATACACATATTTGCCTAAATACATACTTCTACAAAATTTAGAGCTACATATATAACTTCTCCTAAGCTATACACCTTTACATGATCAATAACTAGGGAATGGCTTGTGTTTGGGTTATGTAGGTGTATGGAGGTTTAGTGTTTGGCCTCAATTTTTGCAATGAAAGCACATATAAGGGAATATGAAGTGTTTAGGCTATATTTGTAGTTTAAGTACAACACTAAAGCCCAAAATCATTTCTAAAAATCTATCTAGCATGGGAATACAAATCTCAACAAGCATCCCACAAGATGAAGTTCTATGGCAATCAATGAAAGAAAATTGATGTACTAATGAGATCACTAAAAAAATAAGTACAAAATCGAAGAGTGTTTAAGAGTAGAAAGAAAACCCACACATTTTCGCTATTTAGGTCAAGTGTAGCTCACGGGTAGTCTCCACTATTTTCTTAAGCTAAACAAACATAAAGGTCTCATCCACCTCAACATCAAAAGATTGGCACTGTACAAGCAAATTTTAGTGATGCACGGAGCTAAAAGCATACAAAACATGTCTCTACCGGCATTCACAGAAAACAACTCAACAAAAATGGACTAAGATTCCAAAAAATTTCAAAAATTGACCGATTTGTGCAGAGATTTGAAAATTGTCTAAAACAAACACCCTAAGATCTAAGCACAACACATATCCACTCTTAGATCTAAACAAAAAATTAAAAAGAAACGTAACAAGAACACAACGGAAGTGTCCACACCCCCAAACCTAAACTCAACATTGTCCTCAATATTGCTCAACTCATAAAATATGGACAACATTTGGCAAGATTTGGAGATAAGAACACAACATTACAAACACAACAAACATAGCATTCCTATCATTTAGCGCATGGGCGGTTTCCCCCCAAGTCGACAACTACTCCACAAGCACTCAACTTTAAGCTCTAAATTTAAAGGATATCTCTTGTGGCTGCAGCCACGTCGCTATTTGTGGCTCTGCCGTTTCACTTGGAGAGTTGTTGATGTGCGATAGGCGCACACCTAGTTCTCATGAGTCGTGCGATCCATAAAATCAGAAAATTTCCGTTCCTTGCACAAGCACAACTCAAAAAACATCAAATGCATATGCTTTAAACAAAACAAATAAGAATACACGACTAACACCCTCAAACCTAGCCTAAACATTGTCGATCACACAACGAATAGCATGAGTAAGAGAAGCGCTTAATTTCAACATAACAATCTACACCGCAAAGCAATTAAAAAGCAATAAAATGAAGCTAAAACTATCAACAATCAATAAATGAACCACCTCCCCGGCAGCGGCACCAATTTGATGGACACGTCGTTGGAGTGTCAATCAAAATATGAACATTTAAGTTCTGCCTCGCAAGCGTACGAGTCACAGAGACTAGCACAACGGCAAGCAAGAATCGTTCCGCGGGGAGGTGGGATACACAAACCGTTTCTAGTTCTAGCTGTTATTACAACACGCCGAGCAGACTCGTGTGTGGCATATGCAAAAGAATGTGGAAAAGTAAATTCTAAACTAACCTAACAAACTACATAAATATACAATATGTACAATGATAGAATGGAATGGAGCAATAAGGAATGTAAATGGTTACACCAAGAAAACGACTCCACCGTAATAATCCTCCTAATTAAGTGCTAGACTCACCTAATCTCTCAAGTGCAAGTGAATGTTATAGGCTCGTATCCCCTAAATTAATCTCTAATCTCTCTCGATGTCTTAGAGATTGCACCCACACATACCCAAAGTCTATCTCTCGAATGACCCCAGACCATATGCATGAATCCATTAAGATCCATGGCACACACACATGAGCCCTGTACACCAGCCTCGCGTATCTCTACCTTATTGATCATATACAGTGAATATCTATCTGAGCACGTTGCACACTTCTCCTCTCAGTCCATAGCATACAACCAACAATCATTCACAAGATGGCTAGTCAAGTAAAAGCATTAAACACTCAAAATATCCATATAGCAACACAAGCACAAGAGAAAGGTCGGTGGTATCAAGGATTCAGTTTTATCAATCTCCCTGGTGAATGAAGGTACACATCAAAGAAGAGACAAAAATACAATGAGAGAAATACAAAATAGAAAGAAAGGAGAACACATCCTGAAACCGGGAATCGAACATCGGGTCTTCTCAGGTGTCAATCTGAGATGTCCTGACCACTGGACGACTACGGCGTTCTCCAATCTCATGAATGCACAACTCTCTCAACAAAAGAGAAAGCTCTCTTCTTATCTCTCTAAACTCCATAAGATGGATGGAATGAATGGAAAATAAGTTCACCTAACACGAATATGCATCAATGCAATTGTTAAACATTAAGAACATTCAAATGAATTAAGGATTCGTCCTCATAATTTGATAATTTTTTCTAAATCAATTGATCACTCATTCCGGCCAAGGATGGGTAATTGTGTCTTAAAAAGACCCATTAAACATAAGGTTATGAACCAAGGCCAATTTAGCAACTAAATGCATGAACTAGCATTTTCTACTCTTTGGGGCTAAAATCCCTAATCACTCAAATCATTCAATACATGGTATTTCAAGTCACCAATCAATCAATCAATAATCATGGGCAACTAAATTCCTATTCCAAATTACATCTACTCCTAAACTCATTCATGGACATATATTGATTTCTAACCATCCACACACATACATATCATAACAAGAGCTTAAAACATATAAATCAAAGAGCAAAATAAAACCCAAACGAATTCATGAACAAGAATGCATATATAGCACATGTGAAAGGTTTATAATATTCCCAAATTCGGGTTACACATCAAAGAAAACAAGAAATACAAAAAATGAGTAAAAATGAGACAAACTTTGAAGACAAACTTTCCAAAGAAGCTCATAGCTTTCCTAGCTCGGATTTGGTCCAAGAACCACTCATATTTCCTTATAACCTACTCTAAGATGGATGGAGAAGATGTAAAATGGTGTGGTGGATGTGTATGGTGAGCTCCAATGGAGGAAAAACCTCCATGGGAGCTTGAATCACTCCTTGTTTTGTGAAAGAAAAATGGAGGAGATGAAGAAATAAAGAGAAGGGTTTGATGGGTTTGTGGTGTGTGAGGGAGAGAAGAGTTCTCAAAAACTGAGAGAAAATAAGGTATTTATAGAGTTGGGAGGTTAGAGCAAGAATTGGGTATGAAAAGACAAGATTGCCCCTCAAAAAACGGGCCGAAAATGGATGTTTTGCGCAAAAAGGCGACATAGAGGCGACCTGGTGCTCAGGTAGCTATCCAGGTCGCTATTCCCTCGGGTGAAGATTTTCCTGCTTCGCGCACCGTTACGAAAATGGCCATAACTTCCTCTAAAAAACTCGAAATTGCGATCTGTAAAAAGCATTGAAAATGAGACAATCGGGGATTTTCGAAAATAGGCAGTAGATAATGTAGTTCATTCTGAGGAGGGAGATATGGTCCTTGAAAGTTGAGTGTTCTGCCCGGCACTTTCCATTTCAGCCCAAATAACCTCCAAACACTTCAAATAAGTTCAAATACCTTCCGTAGGGAACATGTACCTACACAAGGCTCACAAACACATTATAAACCAAAATATGCTCAAAAACGAGAACAAAAGCTAGGAAATGGGGACCTCAAATAGGTATATAAATCGGTACGATCACTGAAAGCCTGACGGGTGGTCGGCTTTGGCTCTCCGACGCCCAAATCAGTACCAAATCTGGAAGATACAAATCTATAGAAAAGGCAGGACTTGAAATGTAATAGAAATTATGTCCCTAAAATATGAGGTTGGATCTCATATTTATACTGGAGGAAACGCGTCTGAGTGCCTATACTTGAGTGTTTCGATTGATGTCAGCAATTTAGCTGGGCGAACGAAAGCCTAGTTGACACTTGCTTTTTGGGTTGGTCGAATGTCTGACTGACACGTATTCGTCTCTATATTGCAGCACCGTTGGTCGACTAACACGTAAGCCCACTTGGTAGGTTAAGTGTTGTCAGACCGAATATTGGCCCTTCGAGACCTGAACCATGGTCCTGGTTCATTGTATGGCTTATCGAAAATGTGTTTCTCGATGAGACCTGTCTATTAAGTGGATCTTATCCGGATCATCTTGCTTCTCGGCACTGACCTGGTATTTGGTTTTCGGACTTGGTCAGGCCTTTTAGATTTCGACCCAGGTTAGACCTTTGGATTTTGGCCCAATACAAGGTCTGGTTGACTTTACGATATGGGATGAGATGGCCTCTCTTAGGCTTTTGCATATGGGCCGTATTTTGTTTATATAGTGGCCAAGTGGCAGTGAGCCCATATTTTGGGTATAACAAAATTCAAACAGGTATATCTGATAATCGACACAACAATTATATAATTGAATGAAATTCATTAACCAAATTAGCTAGGTCAATTACAAACTAGTCGAGTTGTGTTTAAATACAATTGACGATGGTTAATCTTATATGGATTAGAAATTTACCGGAACCTGTTGAGATCAATTACTATATGTACGATCACGATATGGATAAATGCGTAATGACATGAATGATGATTCTTTCCCCATGTTCTAGTTATGTGAGAATAAGCATGGATGGAGCACTCATTCAACTCGATGTGTCTTAATGGTACGAGTGTTCATTCCCTTTTTGCAAGTGATATATATATATATATATATATATATATATATATATATATATATATTGAATCTCTCATAAGGGATCCTTTATTTTAATTCGGTAAGAATCACCATGAAATCACATCGATTTGAATGGATTTTGATTTGAATTTTTTTTATGGATGATAATTTCATTAAAATCTACTTATAAATAAAATTTAAGAATTTTTTAAGAACTTAAACTATTTTTCTTGAATTTCCTATATTTCGTATATTTTTCTAATGTCTTCATATTTAAAAAAACCAAAATTGGTAAAACTAGTTTAAGTACTTGAAAATTTTCAAATTTTATTCATAGTTAGATTTCAATTAACTTTTCATCCTAAAAAAATCAAAATTGATTCAAATCGATGTGATTTTATGGTGGTCCTTACATATTGTTTTATCCATCATAATTTTTTCTTCTTTTTTCTACAATAATTGTTTTTTTTTTCCTTTTTATTAATTAGTTTTGAATAGGTTAATTACAGTTTAACATGTGAGAAGTTTTCTTGATCCCGGTGTTGCGGGGATAGATTTCTCCTTAAGGATTTGGGTGTCAGAAGACTTGAGCAGGTCTTATCAAACCTCTGAATTCATATTTTTCTAAAAAAAAAAAATTTGTTCAAATTAGCTCCAATGTAAATGATTTTGTTTTTCTTAATATTCCTGCTTCAAATTCTACAGGCATGCACATTCATGATACACAATTTTTTTTTAAAAAAGTATTCATGTTACACAAATCAATCATACAAATCTAAATCCAATCAGATCGCTTATTCTTGTGAGTTCCTTGTAAATATTATTAGCAACTGTTTCTTGTGTCACAAGACCTAATCTCCAACCCCAGTCAAACAAATCATCATCAGTGCTATCATCTCCACTATCACATGTCATAGATCACAACATTTTCTTTTAGTTATTATATACATTTCGTGTACACAACTTCACAAGGATTTTTCTCTCCAACCCATCACCTGACTGTTTGCTATAAAATGAAATCTCTCTCCACTCTCTAGACAACTTAAAGCTACAAAATTTTCAGAATTACATCGAAATGGAAGCCGAAAAGTTCACAATTTCGCGCTCACTCCTACTTTCCTGTAACGTATTTTTTGCGTTACTTTTCCTCTCTTTCGTGCTTTTCATTTCAAATCTGCAAACCACAATGGCCTCAGCCACAACCCTAAAAAGTACAACCAAAACATACAAAACCTTCATTGAAAATCAATGCAATTCAACAACATATCCAAGTGATTGTTACAAGTCCCTCTCTTCCTATGCCTCTACTGTCAAAACCAACCCTGTAAACCTCTGCAACACTTCCTTATATGTAACCCTAAAAGCCGCACGCAGCTATTATGTCTCGATATCAAGCCTAACTAAGCAAAAAGGGCTGAGCCATATTGACAAGGGCATCGTTAAGGATTGTGTCGATGTATTGGGCGACTGTGTTGATGAGCTGACACAATCTCTGAATGCAATGACGAATTTGGGAGGTTCTTATGAGGAAATTCAATTTCAAATGTCAAACATAAAAACATGGGTCAGTGCTAGCATTACATACGAGGATACATGCACAGATGGGTTTTTAGGGAGGAAGGTGAACTCAAATGTGAAGAAACAAATCACAAAATGTATAAAGAGTCTCACTAGGATGACAAGCAATTCTCTGGCTCTTATTAACTGCCTCAACAACTACTGAACAATTTATATTGGCAGGCCTTTTAATTAGTTCTTGATGGTGTGTTTGATTTTCTTTCTGTTTTGTGTCTTCTTGCCAAGATCACAGTTTATATATTGTTTGATAATATATATCTATATATCTTACATGGTTTGTTTTAATTAAGAGTTTTTTCTTATGTATGTAATTTTGAGTGTGTTTTTTAAAGGGTAAAAGGTACCCCAGAAAAGCTTTATTGAAACATATCATCAAAAGACAAACCGATGGAATAAATTAGTGCAAAAATTTAGCCAAAAGTTAAGTGTTTTGAAATTAATTATTTATAGTCTCATGGAGATCATTGTGCAAAAATTTAGCCAAAAGTTAAGTGTTTTGAAATTAATCATTTATAGTCTCATGGAGATCATTGTGCATGTATTAAAAAAAAAATGTATGTTATTTGATATATTTTGATTATGTTCTTTGATCTCACTTATTATTTCATTGTAAAATTGTACAATAGTAAAATTATATTCTTTTTATAAATTTTTTTATCATGGTTGACAATTATATTGAATTTATTGAATTATGTACAATAAAACCTCGATAAATGAATGTTCGATAAATTAATAACCCCGCTTAAATAATAAAATCTTTCGATCCCGACTTGGGCCTGTGTAGTAAATTAATAACCTCGCAAAATGTATAAGATAAATTGTTTTTTTAAAATCCTTTAGGTCCCAACGAATATATAAATTAATAATTGATTAAATACATCAAAAAATATAACACATAAAAATTCATAATACATATCAATAAACTTTTAACTTAACAACTTCCATTCCAAAAAAAAAAAAAAACTTAACTTCTATTTTGTCAATTCAAATCTTTCTTAAAATATGTATACAAAGTCATTTATCTTTTCTTTGTACGGAAACCGAACTCAATCTGATCCTTAATTTTTTGCAAATCATACACCATATTGGTATTTTTTTTTCATTTTGTAGAAAAAGTTATTTAATGTTACTATTGCTTGAAAAACCTCTTTTGGAAAAACACTTGGTAAAAACATTGTTGTCATCTGGATCATGATCATCGGTAGGCGTATTCATTACTCCTTGAATAATTTCTTCATCAATAGGCTATACCATCACTATATCATTTTTCACTAGGATAATTCAAAATGTGATCAACATCAATTACATTTTTATAGTGTAGACAAAAAATGGTTTCACAAAAAATTGAAAACAATTTGTAATGGTTGTTGTTTTCATATCAATGTTCGAAACCGTATTAATAAATTTCATAGCATGCAATATGTTAATTTTTTCGGGATTTATTGCTCATACCTTGTAGCCCTCCAAAATGCTAGAGTAGAAACGACGTCGATAATGAATTTTAATGCTCGAATAATCTCAGCATCGCTTGGTTGAATCTTTAAAGTTGTTTTAGGAGAAAATAAAAGTAGTTAACCATTTTTCAAACCTCTGATAACCTCTAATATGTAAGTACTTATTAACTTCTACGTACTTATGTATCTTGGTCGAAAATATGTATAATACATATACAAGTAAAAACTTAAAACTTAAAAAATAGTAAAAACATAAAACTCCCTTTTAAATTAATAAATATTCATTTATCGATAAATTAATAAATTATTCATTTATTGATAAATAAATAACCCCTCTAAAATAATAATTTTTTCCGGTCTCAAAAATATTATTTAAGAGAGGTTTTACTGTATATATATATATATATATATATATATGTATGTATATATATGTTTTGGTCAAAAAACTGGCCTACGGCCCAATAGTCGAACCCACCACTGAATGGGCTAGAGCATGTTTCAAGTCCACTCGATCAACATCAAAGGCCTAAACAAGGGCCTGAATAACTAAGTTAGAATGGATCCACTCTAAAACAGGCCTAAAACCCCAGCTAGGCCCATCAAGGCATCAAAACAAAACATGCCCAAAACCATCCCACTGAGGCATCTGGTCAATTCAAACACATGGTCAAACGAACCACTAAATGGCTTTGACCACACCTCAATAACGTATTAAACGTTACCTAAAGCTCATCATCCAAATGGCTTATTTGTCTTAAATCACTAGATCCATACAGATCAAAACGGGTGATTAATGGCCCGTGATCCACGCCCTCACATAAATAGGCTAGACATTGAAGGCTTCAAGCCTTCACTATAAATATCATACCTCTTTTCAGAGAAGAGGGTCCTGATTTCTTGATCAGTGACAAACGAAAGCTCTAAAAACATAGCTCTGCAATTCTCTCATTACATTTATTGCTCTTTCACGATCTCTTAGAGATTGACCTAATCATTCTCAAAAGCCGGTTGACTGGATCCTCGATCGACCCACATCGAACAAAGGAACTCCCAGGGTATCGACCTATCGAATCCATCGATACTCAGCGTCGACCCAACCTCGATTGACCCACAACAACCCAAGGATCCCTCAGGGCATCGACGCATCACCATCATCGATACCTAGTGTCGATCCAACCAAATTGACCCATAGCTCAATCCGATACATCGAGCGACACGGTTTGTCATCTTCGATTATATTTCCTTCACTTTGTTTATTAAACAATATTCTGACTTAAGTGTCGAGAGTCCCCTCAAAGGAACACCCACCCATGTGGTTCGGCCGCCGCTCCTTCTCATTTCTTATTTTACAGGTTGCCAATGCCCACCTCGACGACTCAAATTAAATGTAGATCTGATCAACTACTGTTTGGCACCCACCAGTGGCGCCCTGGAAATTTTCTTAAGTCAAATCTGTATCCTAGTTCCGATCGAAGGCTGACCGAAGTAATCAATTCCATGGATATTGAGACCTATCTATCATTCTTGGGATCCTGTATGGCTAATATACTTCTAAGTTGCGTTTGCTCGAGGAAGAGAACACAAATGTTAGAGCTAAGAACCTAGAATTGTAGAAAAAGGTAAATTCGCTATCAAATGACGTGGCACCAACCTCCGAACAAGTGCCACTAGATCTGTGACCCAAACAAGACGGACGACAGAATAGTTTATCTACCCAGGTGGAGATCGAGCTTCCCAACCTTAACGGTCCAATATTGGCGACATACCTGAATGCCATACGAGCAAATCCATCAACCCCAGTTTGGAACTCGAAAAGACTCAAATCAGCATGCACTAAACCAAGAGTTCCCTACGAAAACTCCAATGTCGAATGACATTGTAAGAATACTTCCCATTTTCTCTAACCCTGATGTCGTTCGTAGATTCGCGGAGATGGAAGCAATGATCCAGAGGATCCCTGGGATGACAGTTCCAATCAATCAAAGTGAAGCCAACAGCTTCGCGGACTCACCATTTATAGACGAGATCACGATGGTTGAAATGCCAATAAAGTTCAGCTTCCGGAATATGAAGCAGTACGATGGAACGATCTATCTGGAAGTTTATATTGCTCAATACAAACAGCGGATGTTCACCACAGCAATCCTTCAAGATCGAAAGGAAGCATGCATGTGCAAGGGTTTCGGGTCGAGCCTCATGTGGCCAGCTCTCTAGTGGTACACCAACCTTCCAAACGTGTGGATCAGTTCATTCTCTCATTTGACCGACACATTCGTCGAATAGTTCGCCAGTAACATGAAGCTAGAGAGACAATCTAACGACTTGCATTCAATCACCTAGAGTCACGACGAGAGTTTACGCGACTATGTGGGTCTATTCAACAAGGAGAGAGTTTTCATTCCACACTACAACATGGCTACAACCATCTCTGCCTTCAGGAAAGGCTTGCTACACGACTTGGACCTCAACAAGGAACTAACCAAGTATCCATATCGGATCATGGAGGATGTCCTAGCTAAGGCTTGGGCCCAGATCAAATGGGAGGAAGACGAAGCGAACTATGAACCATCGACAAACAATGAGAATGACATGGACGATAGTTGAGCCAACCAACTAGGGGGATAATACAAAGAGCATGAGTGATTTAACTAAACTAAGTTGTTCACCAAATCTCCATTGATCGAATTTCTGCTCGACCTCTCTAAAAGCCAAGTCGACAACGATAGATTCAGTATTGGTCTATGTTGACCCACATATCATTGTAACTGTTATACATAATGGTCCATGTCGACCCATACTTCATTACAATTCAATAAGACAACTTCTAATATAATGGTAATAGTTTCCATTTGACTTAAACTTGTCAACAGATCCATGTCGATCTTAAAAATAATAATAAATAAAAAATAAGCCCATTCGACATACGCTCATTGACCCGATCTCGACACCCCTAGCCGACCTTAACACCCGAGTTCGATATCACGTTAAACCGATCTCCAACTCTCCAATATTGACTTATGGTCGACATCGACCTCGACACCCCGTTGTCCCAAGTACTCTGCGATCACCTCTTCAATCCTAGCAAGGTAAGATCAGCAGAACGCTATCTTCAATAATATCAGAATAGTTGGGTCGCATCGACGTTTGATTCGACATGACATAGAGATCAAGAAGATCTAGTCAAATCAACATAGAATCAAAACAATGAACATGAAGAGGTGAACACATCCACTCCCTGGTAAACATATTCGACATATTCGACACTCGACTTACTCGTCAAGCTCGACATGCTCGACACGTTCGAAATACTCAATCCACTCGACATACATGGCACGCACGACATGTTCGACCTCAACTACTCTATAATTCGAAAACTTCGACTTAAAGAGTGTGGGCTAACTGTAGTGATCAAAACACTAGCCTACGGCCCAATAGTCTGGCCCACCATTGAATGGGGGTTAGAACATGTTTCAAGCCCACTCGATCAACATCAAAGACCTAAACAAGGGGCCTAAATAACAAAGTTAGAATGGGTTCACTCTAAAACAGGCCTAAAAATCCAACTTGGCCCATCAGGGCATTAAAACAAAGCAGGCCCAAAACCAGCCCTAGCCCACTAAGGCATCTGGTCAATTCAAACTTATGGTCAAACGAACCACTAAATGGCTTTGACCACACCTCAGTAATGTATTAAACGTTACCTAAAGCTCGTCAGCCAAATGGCCTAATTGCCTTAAATCACTATATCCATACGGATTAAAACGGGTGATTAATGGCATGTGATCCACACCTTCACATAAATGGACTAGATGTTGAAGGCTTCAAGCCTTCACTATAAATGTCAGACCCCTTCTTAGAGAAGAGGGTCCTGATTTCTTGATTACTAACAAGTGAAAGCACTAAAAACTTAGCTCTGCAATTCTCTTATTGCATTTATTGCTCTTCCACGATCTCTTAGAGATCGACCTAATCATTCTTAAAGGACGGTCGACAAGATCCTCGATCGACCCATGTCGAACAAAGGAACCCTTATGGCTTTGACCTATCCAATCCATTGATACTCAGCGTCGACCCAATCCTCGATCGATCCATAACGACCTAAAGAATCCTCAGGGCATCGACGCATCACCATCATCGATACCTAGTATCGATCCAACCAAATTGACCCATAGCTCGATCTGATACATCAAGCGACACGGTTTGTCTTCTTCAATTATATTTCCTTCACTTTGTTTATCAAACAATATTCTAACTTGAACATCGGAGAGTCCCCCCAAGGGAACACCCACTCATGTGGTTCTATCGCCGCTCCTTTTCTTTTATTGTTTTACAGGTTGTCAGTGCCCACCTCAACGACTCAAATTAATTGTAGATCTGATCGACTACAAAATATATATATATATATATATATATTATGTCTCTTGAGGGAAAAAAACTTTGTCGCATCATTTTGGTTCAAAAATATAATTAAATAACTTCGATTATCTCAAGTTTCCATGTGATATACAGTAATGAATATTAGAATATGGAATTTAGATGTGTCATATATGATATATGTAAGTCTCCCCATTAAGTTCGGCACAAATGGTGATGCAAGCCAAAATATGACATATGAAACTAAGAAATGTGTCAGTATATATATACATTGAAAATGTGAAGCAACAACAAGCACATGAAAAAGCCTCTTATTAATATAGTTGTAAACATATAAAATAAAAAAGTCCGAAAATATTTGAAAAAAAGGGTTTGAAACCAGACTTATTTGATAATTGTCTCATAATTATAGGCTCATAGTGTACAAAATATCATCTATAACATTGAAATCCACAATTTTAATATTATTTCCACTTTTACTGTAGTTGAAGTCTATCATGTTGTTCGATATATAAAAATAAAATGAAAATGTTGAAATGTAAGCGATAAACGCAGCAAAATAAGATTAATTAATGTGAGATTAACGATACAACAACTTATTTAATAATCACATAATTTAAAATTTATCAAGGATCTCATAAATTTAGTATATTTTTTAGTGCGAAATTTCTATAGATATCTGTTGATGTCTATTTGGAATCTAATATGAAAAAAAAAACGTAGGAAAACTTATACCTAATTAGTGTTGTCATATAATATGTACAATAAATGTGAGGATTAATTGCCTCATTTATCCCTTAAATTTTGACGTTGTTTAAATTTATTCATTCACAATTTTTTTTTTTGAAAAGCTATTTTAGTAAGGCCCTAAACTAGGCTAAAAAAACAACAAGGAAAACAAAGTTGGCAACGCAGCTGAAGAGGATCAAGAAGCACCCCCGAGGCACGTCAAAAACGATAGCCCAGAGAAACAAAGAAGAAACAGGGCCGATAGATGCAAAAACATAAGAAAAACAACAACCAAAGACAGAGTTACAGCCCAAAAACAGGGCAAGAAACAGGGGATAGGAAGCCAAAGCGTGAAACAGACCAGGCATCATCAGAGACAGAACTGGGGTCGCAAAAAAAACAACATACCACACCCACCAAGTATCGCTCCAAACCACCAAGTCCTCCAAGTCCCCACTCTGACTTGAACCCTTTTTAGGTAACATATCCGCAAATGAGTTTGACAATCTAGGATTGTAGGTCACCTCCATATTGCTCAAAAAGCTAAGAATACTCTGAATTTCATTGATGGAATTGACATGTTTTAAGCTCCCAAAATCTTCATTATTAACCAAAGACACTGCCACCTTAGAGCCACTGGCCACCACAACTCTCCTATTAACTAAATATCTTCTTGAAGCGCAAATCTCACAACTCTTTTGAATAGCCAAAATCTCCACCGTGTTGCGTCATGAATACCCAAATATGGAGAGAAAAGGCAAATAACTTAACCGCTCGAATCCCTGAGCACATCACCCATTCCGGATTGACTAGGGGAACCTCTTGCCAAGCCATCTACATTAAATTTAAAAGAATCCAGTTGAGGAGGGCACCAAACATCAGCCTTCGACCTCTTGACCTCAGCTGTGTCAATGCAAGAATCCTTGATGTTATGACACATCACGGAGATGTGGTCAGCTGAACATTTTCCATAATGTTTGAACCACCAAGCAATTCTAAATTTTACCAGATCAATGGTTTGAGAGATATCCATTTAAGTTCTTTGAAGAGTATTTGATTCCTACACACCCAAGTAGTCCAAATTACTACAAAGAATGTCACTCCCCAAGCTCTAACAGAATTCGGTGCTGGACATAAATTTTGTCATCCAATACACCACTCCTCTACCGAATTATTTGAGCAACAAGATATATCCCACCAGTTCAAACACTCAGACCATACTTTCCACGACCACCTGTAGTGAAGGAAGAGGTGGGATGACGTTTCAATAGCATCGTTGCAAAATGAGTAGCTCATATCTTGGGGGCCAAAACCAAATCGATTTATAATCTCTTTGACCATCACCCTACCTCGTAAGAGTTTCCATGTAAATAACATCGACCTTCGGAGGACACCACCCTTGCCAAATAAGCTTATGGGATCCCTCATTGTCCCTCAGTTGTTCTTCCATGCATCTTCAAAAAGAACTCATTGAAAACAGTCTATTAGAGTTTTAGCTCCATGCAATGGTATCCATAACCATTTTTCGGACGGAAAGACTATCAAGGTAAGAGTTGAAACACCGCAATTACTCCAGCACCCAATCGAAGAGTAGTCTTCTTAGCAAGACCTTCCACGTCTATCTCGAACCCACCCACTGACCAAAATCCTGAACTGAACCATTTTTGTTTATTGCAAGGGCTGAAATTCTCAGAAAGTCACCTCTTATGGGTATAGAATCCCCTAGCAAATCACTCCAAAACCAGGCTCTCTCCCTACTACCCATTATCACCTTTAACCTCTCCTTTAAGAGTCTAGATGACTTTGATACCCTTTCAAACAAACTGTGGATAGCTTTTACAAAACAAGATGCTAAATTTGACACTTTCCAATCCCGCTAAATATCCTTAACCGAGATTCCATACTTGTCGCAAATCACTCTCTTCCATAACGAGGATTCCTCCCTACCAAAATGCCACACCCATTTTGATAATAAACTTTTATTTCTATCAAGGATTCTACCCATCCCAATGCCACCACTTTCCTTGCTTTTGCATATCGACACCCAATCCACCAAATGAGATTTTTTCTACTCCAACCCATCACCCCAAAAGAAACTACATTGCAATTTTTCCATAGCCTTAGAGACACTCACAGGCATTTTAAAAATAGACATGTAATACACAGGGATACTAGATAACACCGCTTTTATAAGAACCAACCTACAACCTTTGTTCAAAAATTTCCTCTTCTAAAGAGCCAACAGAGTCTCAAAACGCTGAATTTTTTCCAAAAAGCCAAGGCGCATGGCCTATTACCAAGGGGCAAACCTAGATACTCAATCGGAAGATTGGCCTTTTTTGCATTTAAAACTAGCAGCCCATTCATCCCCCATATCCATTTTATACCCAATTCTTACAATACAAAACTTGTAGAAATTGATTTTCAAGCCCGAGGCCAACTCAAAGCACCGTAAAATTCGTCTAGCATTCAAGAGGCCATCCATGTTGGGTTGAAGGAAAAGAATAGTGTCATCCGCAAATTTGAGATGTGATATATGAACCCCATTTTCCCTAAAAGATGCACCATTGATCATACCCAAGACACGGGCTTTTCTAAGCAAGCAACTCAATCTTTCCACCACCATATTGAAAATGATGAGAGATAGCGGGTCTCCATGAAGAAGTTCATTTTCAATACCAAATTGGGGCGTCGGGACTACCATTAACTAAAACCGAGAGAAGCGGGAAGGAGATGCAATCCTTTATCCGTTTCCTCCATTTGAACCCAAAACTCATATCTTCCATGATAGAGTCCAAGAAATCATGATCAACACTATCATAAGCCTTCTCGAAGTCCAATTTGACTAGAAGACCTTACACCCAATCCTTTTTCCAAGCATGAATAATTTCTTCTGCCACAACAAAACTATCCAAGATTTGCCGACCCTTTACGAAAGCAATTCAAGAGTCGCCAATGATCAAATTCATCACATTTTTCATACCTTTAGCCAACACTTTGGCTAGCACATTGTACATGGAACCAACCAAACGTATTGGCCTAAAATCCAACATCGTCTCTGGTTTCCCATACTTCGGAATTAAAGTAATAAATGAGTTATTCAACTTACTAACAATGGTACTACCATTGTGGAATTCTTGAATAAAGTTCATAAAATCTTCTTGCATCACCTCCCAATTAGCTTTTATGAAATTTAGGTTCATCTCATTCGGCCCCCAGGCTTTTTCCCATCACAACTACATAAAGCCTCTCATACCTCTTCCATGCAAAATCCGGCCTCCATCGACACTTTTTATGAAGGGGAAAGTTTGTTGACCACCAAATTATTTACTTTTAGCCTCTGCCAAGGAACTTTCTTGAAATGGTTCCGGAAAAAATTGAAGACCCCTCTTCACACTTGAAATGGATCCGACAATCTAACCCCATCAAAAGCGATGTCACTAATGAAGTTACTCCTCCTCCTTCCATTCGCAACTAAATGAAAGTATTTGGTATTCTTATCTCCTTCTTTTAACCATCTCACTCTAGACTTTTGTCTCAACATTTGTTCTTCCTTTCGTACGCATTTCCAATACTCCGAAATGATGTTCATTCTATTGCTTCGTAAACCTTCCGTCCAACCACCAATAGCTGCCATATTCTATACATCAGCCAATCGGACCTCAAGTTGACTCTGAGGTGTCGCATTTTTCTTCTTCAAAGCTAACCACTTCTTAATGTTTCTTTTAGATGCCTTGAGCTTGGCCAAAAGAACTATACTTCTACAACATGTGGTCTTACACTCCTTCCATCCTTTCAATGCCACATCCATCACTTCAAGCCAATTATTGTAGAATCGGAAAGGACAAGGACCTCAATCTTGTATAGGTTCCCCAATCATGATGGCATTGTGATCCTAGAGAGTTCTGGGAAGACCCCTTTGAACAAGCTTGGGTAACCAACTAAGCATCATTGATGAAATCAAGAACCGGTCTAACCTAGCCCATGAAGCTCTATCCCTATGATTACACCAAGTGAAAGAAATGCCCAATAGAGGAATGTCCACCACCTTTGCTTGAAGAATAAAATACTTGAATCTCCTAACATAAACACTATTACAATCGCCTCCTCGTCTCTCCAACGGATCAAAAACCGTATTAAAATCTCTCCCAATACCCACGGAAAAGGGAACAAAATTTAAGAGCTGATCCAAACTCCCACAACACCTTCCGTTCACTTTCAACGTTTGGGGCATATACGATGCAAAAAAACACCTCTTTTTTTTCCTTGATCAATTCCTCTATTGCAATAATACAATTGTTGTTTGACTTGTAAGCTTTGACCACGAAAGTCCCTCATTCCATATGGTGACCAACCCTTCGACTGACCTTATTGCATCCAGACAAATACCTCTTGAAAGAATTGAGCCGCCTAAAGACCTCAAGACTCCACTATCAAAAGTTGCTAATTTTGTTTCTTGGATCATAAGAACCACCAGTTTAAACTTCATAACCCAACTAGAGATTAACCTCCTATTTTCTTTCCTACCTAGCCCTTGACAACATCATAAAATACACCTTTTGAGGTCCTCATTTTCTATCATTTGCTTTAGTTTACGAGCATGTTTTTGTGTATAATGTTTTTTGTGAGCCTTGTGTAGGTTATATCCCTAAAAATAAAGTATTAGAGCTTAATTGAAGTGTTTGGAGTTTTTTGGGTTGAAATGGAAAATGGCCAGTGCAGAACACCCAACTTTGGAAGGTCATATCTCTCTCCTCCGATCGAACTACATTTCCCATTACCTGTTTTCGGAAAGCCCCGGATGTCATCTTTCCCACGCTTTTCATAGATTGTGATTCCAAGGTTTCTGGAGGAAGCTATGGCCGTTTCCGTAATGGTGCACAGATGTACAGCGTCGTACCACGGAATGTACCGTGGAAATGGGCAGAAAGTGCTAAAAAGTGGTCCGCGGTTCGCCCGACGAAGCGTACCACGAAACGTACAGCGGAAATGCCTAGATTTACGATTTTAAGCCATTTTCTGAGGGGTATTCTTATCCTTTCACCCCCAAATCTTAACCTAACTTCCCAACACTATAAATACCCAATTTTCTCTCCTCACTTCAGACTCTCTTCTCCTCTCTCACGCCCAAACCTTCTCTCCCTTCTCTCATCTCTTTTATCTTCATCTTCTTCACCAACAAGTGAGAGAAACAGCTCCCATGGAGGTTTTTCCTCTATGAGAGCCCACCATACACCTCCACCACACCATTTTACCCATCCTCTATCCATTTTAGAACCGATTTCAAGGAAATAGGAGTGGTTTTAGGACCAAATCCGAGCTAGGAAGGATTGGAGCATATTTTGAGGATTTGTCTTCAATTGTTTGCCTTATTTAGTCTTTTCTTTGTAATTTTTGGTTCTTTAATGTGTAACCCTGATTTGGGGAATATTGCAAACCTTCACTTGTGCAATATATGTATGTTTGTGCTTAAATTTATGTGGGTTATGTTTTACTCTTTGTTAATTTCATGAATTAAACTCTTATTGTGAAATCCATGTGTGTGGAGGGTCAAAAATGATGTGTATGCATGGTTGGGATTAGAAGTAGAGTAAGTTTATGATGTGTATGCATGGTTGGGATTTGGTGAACTTGTTTTCCATGTCTAGCCATCCTAGGGAGTTGACTAAACCGAATCCGTAGAGTAAAGATAAACCGAATTCCTCTTGTGCTCGTGTAGTTATAGGGGTATTTCATTGCTTAATGCTTTCACTCGGTTAGCCACCTTGTGAATAATATTTAGGCTGTGTGTTATATATCACGTGGTTCGCATTAACATGCTCATCGTGGTATCCTCTACATTTGACCAGTAAGTTGAGAGAACACTAGGCTGACGTATAGAGCTCGTGTGTGTGTCCCACCATCCTTAATGGATTCATGCTTATGTGTGAATGAAATCTCTATGCACTCGAGAGAGGGTAGAGATTAATTAAGGGGACACGAGCATATAACATACGTGTTGTATGGGTATCACGTATTCTTAATGCTTTCACTTGGTTGCCATCCCGTATTTGGTTAACCTCGTGGATGAATTATTGGCAGTAGTATGGCCCACGCGGTTGCGCATTACATGCCCAACGAAATAACCTGTGTATATGATCAAAACGTGAGAGTATCACTAGGTTGGTATACATCGCTCTTTTGTGTGTGCCACGACACTTAATGAATCCATGCAATTGTGTTGGTAGATCTCTAAGATATCGAGAGAGATTAGAGATCAATTAAGGGGACACGAGCCTATGATATACTTGCATATTTGAGGGACTAGATGAGTCTAGTGCTTAATTAGGAGGATTGTCACGGTTGAGTCATTTCCCTAGTGTATCCATATTACATGCATCTCTCAATTCCATCCTATCCATGTATATATTATTTATGTAATTTATTTATTTATATTATTAATTACTTTTCCGCACACGCAACACACGAGTCCGTTCGACGTACTGTATAGCTAGAACTAGAGACGGTCAATGAATCTCACCTCCATGTGGAATGATACCATCGTTTGCCGCTTTACTAGTTTTTATAACTATATAGCACATTGCGTAGGAAGTTTTAGGAATATCTTTTTGGTATCCGTAATTCCCTAACGACAGAATAGCGGGTTATCAGCACTCTAGCGTTCCAAGACAAAGCTGTCATCAAAACCAAAGAAACCCAAGCAGAAAAAACGAACCTAAAAGTTTGGCGAGAGCTAATACTCCTTCAGCCTCTCCTCGTCCTCTTTCTCCCTTCCAACCAATATCTCAATCAGCTCAGTTTGTTGGCCATTTAAGTTAAAGCCAAGTGCCACCCCGGTTTCAATAACCTTAGCAATTTCCATCTCAAGGTTCCATTTTCTGTTATTAGAGTCCAATTCCGATGCATTTAAGTCCACTACAAGAGAGATCCCCTTCTCGATAACCTTTGCAATTTCTTCTTCCAGGTTCCACTTGGTTGTAATGGTCGATAATGAATCTTTTTTCTGAGCTTGTTCAGGCATAACGTCACCTTTCCTAGAACTCCTAATTCTTATGCCACGTTTCTTTACTGAATAGCATTTTTTACCACGTCTACCTTTCTTTTAAAGGGCTGGTGACACACCATATCCCCTATCAGCTTCTTCTAAATCTTCAGCTTGGTATATCCTCCTCTCAGGCGATATTGGAATCCTGTTGCCAATAGACCCAGACAAGTTGATCACTACTGTTTCGTTTCTTGCTTCAACTGACGAGCTATCTGTATTGCAGTCATCCAAAACTAAATCACACCCTTCAATTGGGCCTTTCTTACTATTGTCACTACAACCACTTAGCCCAGCAAGCTGTTTATGGGCTTCATTCTCAGCTGTAGCACTTTCCTTTGAACATCCCAAAGGTTCTTCCACCAAAAAACTGGACCTTGTCCATTAAAAAGATTGATCCCTCCCTCTGAGATTTACTTCTAAGCCCATCTATCATGCCCTCCTATGAGCCATCTATGACGACCACTGTTTTGTGATCAAAAATAGACCTACCTCTTTCCTTTCATTTTGAACTTTCACCCCTAAACAATTGAAAATTAGAAAAGTGCCCCCTATTTGTCAATCACGAGCTTAGCATTATAAAAAGAGGGTAGCTTTGGTTTGGTTTTCAAAATTCGTATTGTAGTCCATTTTCCTTTGTCTCTAGCTGTCACAAAACCCTTTTTATCTGCATTCTTTTCCTTAATGGTACTAGGATGCGAACATTTGACCTCATTCATCAATCTCATGTCCTTCTCCACTCATTTGTCGTTGGTGATCAGACCTACTGCCCTTGTTCAGGACTTTTTTAGTTTTTGAAACACTTGTCTTTTCTCCTCACTATCTCCCAAAAAGTTGTCTTCAACGTTAATCCTAGAAGAGGTAACATTTCAGGTTGCCTTTCTAGTAAGGGAGTCAACTTCATCCTTTTTTGGCATCAAATTCGAATCATTATTGGAAAAATGATGCCTTACATCCAGAAAACCAGCCAGCCAACGAAAGTCTACCGGCGACGAGTCTTCCTCCATTCTAATCTTAAAAGAAGCATCACCCACCATCACTTTGATCTTCCAAGGCCCTAGATTGTCAAACAGAATCATGGCGAGAATCTTTCCTCTGTCTAGTCGTTTCCTAGCTAGAGTATCTTCCTCTACTATGAGAAGTTCCCTAATATTCCTTCCCAGCTGTATAAAGAAAGGGAGATTTCAAGTACTTAATGGTACACCCACACAATTAATCCACACTAGCCTAGACCTTGGGACTACCGGATTGCTCTATATTGACATTGAGGAGAAAGCATCATCCTAAAAGAATCTATTTCTGATGAAGCCATCTCTTTCATCCACCGATTCAAAGCACCATAGTATGAGCTTTTCCCCCATATAGGTGGAAGTGAAAGAAAAATCCCTTGACTCCAGACGTTGATTAATACTGTTAGTACTTGAGAAATCCTTCAGAATCCCCACGGCACACTTGTTAAGCCAATCCACATTGCTACTCTTTCCTTTCCAGAACATAGTCGCTACACTTTCATGTGTCTTTACTTCATCTTCTTAAGCTCTTATCTGATGTCCTTTAGCCACCTCTAAGAATAATTTCCTACCTTGTTGTTGAAGTCCAGAATGCTTTGAATAATCTCTAATTCCTCTGACTGAGCGATTCCCTACACCTGTCTTCACGTCAAGTTCCTTTCCATCCCAGTTTTTCTCCAAAGGCCGCCATTTTCGATCTTATCGGCCATCCGTACATATGCATCCCATCCACCCTCCTTGCAACCCTATTTGCCTCCTCTGCTGTTTTAAAATGAACACAAGCGTAGACACTTCTCCGAGAGTTGTTCTTTGATGATAGGAAAACATCCCTCACTCTTCCGTGCTGTTAGAAAATTCCACATAAGCCTGATGTATCCACCATAGGGTCCAAATTGTCAATGAAGATTGAGAACAAGTTTTCCTGAAACTCACTTCTCACCTCACGCATAGGAATATCGGAATTTATCTCTCTTACCATCTCTCTCATTTTTTTCCTATTTATTCATTCTCAATAAGTTAACTTTTTTTTATATTTATGGGTGGCTTGACGGAAATGCAGTTTAAAATTCTTTTGTTGACTTCCATATCCATCATCTTCGATCAATTACTTTCTTTTTCTCTTTTAAGTTTTATCTCTCATTAATTTTAAGTTTTCACTCTCATCAATTTTAATAACTTGAATCTCAATTGACATTTTTTCTCTCTTCATGGGGTTTTACTGTTTCTCTCATTCATTCTTGTTTCTCTCTCTACAATTTTCTCTCTAAAGCTATCTTTTTCTCTCTTCAAAATATTGTTATCCACGCCCAAACGATTCTAACGGTATATCATAGGCGGAAATTTGATATCGTCTTCCCCCTTAAAATTCATTTGAAAATGGCTACACGATGTCACTATTTCATCGTATAATCATGTTGATATTTCGTCTTGTAAAGTTTCTGGAAACAGATCTCCATTTTAAGATCTAGAAAAAATAATAATTCAAATGGAGGTCAAACAGACCTCCGTCAATTGAGGCTTGTTCACATACCTCCTATGATGAAGGTTGAACAAACCTCCATTAGTGGATGTCGAACACACCTTCATCAATGGAGATTGATGAAGATGACAATTTTTTTTCCTTTCTCTCAAATAGTCAAATGTCATAAATGCACAAAGGGTATTTTTGCCCAAAAATCATTTCTCTTGGATAAAAATAGTGAATTTATTGAGAAATGATATTTTTTAATACTTCCATAATTTGAGAGCTATTTATGGTTTTAGCGCTAAATGTGAACTAAACAGCTGTCACGTGAACTAACCTCCTCCTCGATGATTATGATTGAAATCATTATGTTAATTAAAAGAATAGTAATGATATACATCCCACCTAAAATTCTATATTTTTTATCCCAACACATGTGTCATTTGAAATGTCAAATAGTTAGTGGATACATGTGGTAGGTGAGATAAAGTATCATTAATGTGTATCCACTCACAATTTGACACCTCACATGTCATATGTGTTGGGGTGAAAAATGTGGAATGTTTAGCATTATTCTTAAAAGAAAATCAAACCCTAATTAATTATTCATTTAGATTCGCAGGTAAAGAGAGATCAGAAACAACCTGTTAATCAACTCGAATAAAGAAATATTGATTTCTGCCCAAAAATAAAACAAAATAGCTGTGTACGTCACGTTATTATGTTGAAGTAGTGTACGTCACATTATTTAACGTGCTGGTTTTGATGATATATTATCATATTACTTGCATGCAATAATTAAGAACAAAAAATCAACGTTAGTTATGGGCCGGGTAAGCATATCTTATCTCTAATAATTTCATGATTTGATTGGCAAATGATGTGTAAGAAATGAATTTGGATCCCTTACTGATCTAATTTTTTACTGATATTACATAATCTCATGATACATAAGAATTGTAATGAATGTGTGGTTAAGATGTGATTGGTTTCCATAACTACTTTATCAACAACCAATCACATGCCGTAAAAAGACCAGGAAAAAGATCAGATAAAAATAGATGGGCTCAGAAAATGTCGTCAACAAAAAAAATAATAATGGCTGCCCATGCAATGCATCATGATCTCATTTGATTCATTGAAACCGAAATTTGAGTTCTAGTCAAGAGTTTTTTTAGACCTACCGAGATTAAACACCATATATGATTTGGTTATCTTTTTTGATATACCAGAAAGAAAATTTTCAACTCATATTTATGAAACATGTATAGTGGTTTATGAGACTCGAATCCTCTCCACGAACATGAAATATGATGTGCAAACTACTTGAATAAGGAGGGAATGTTCTAATAATTTACAATTAAAATTTAGTTTAAGGTACGGATATTGATACACATAAAACTTATTAATACTCTTATTTTTATAAGTACACTCATATCTAAAATTTTTAAAATAAATATTGCTATAAGCACCCATGATAAAGTCAATAGTACGCTCATTGAAATAAATATATTCATTTTAATACGTATTATTTATAAACACTCTTAAATTATTATCACATCCAATTTATTAAAAACAATCATATTATTTTTATAACCAAATCCTCTTTTAATGATGGTCCAATTTAATTTTGGAAATATATCGAATATAGGAGCCTTACAAAAGGGAATATGTAGAACCGTAAATGAGGTTAAGAGATTTTCAATCTGTAGTTATCTTATTCATACAGCTATCTTAAAAAAGAAAAAATTTATTAACATCTACAACTATCTTAAAAAACACATGTCGATATCTATGGCTATCGTTTAAAAATAAATATTTTGTTTATTGATAGAGTTCATAATACATAAAAGAAATTAAGACAAAAACAATATGATAATCATGTGATGATGAGAAAGTTTGATACTTAAATTAAAATTAGAGTTTATCATAAAAATTAGGGTTCATCATATGTTAGGGTTTATCAAAAAAAAATTGAAAGGTAAGTTTCTTTTAATAATGAAATATAGTTGGGTGTACTTAATGAGTGTATATAGTATTTGGTTTATTTTAATTAAAGTAATTTATCCTTATTGGTACATTTCTATAGGGATATTTTTTGTAATTAAAGTTTTTAATAAAATATTGGTGTACTAATAAGTTTTATGAGTGTCAATATCGACATTCTTTGGTTTAACTTCTATGTTAACTTTTTTTATGTTGACAATATCTTTTAATTTAGGACCATGTTTTTTTTTTAAGTTTTCGTTATTTATAGGATTCGAGCTACTGATATGAAAATCATTTATCCAGACCGCAAACGCATCCATCTACCAACTGCGCTACGCCACGATCGGCAACAACTTCTACGTTAACTTAAATTAACTTCAACATCCACTTTATAAATATTATAAAATGTTATTTGTTTGTATTATATCTAAAAACAATATTGCAGCTGATACCCTACAAATAAGTTTAAAATACAATGAAAGTTTTTATCTACTGTTATTTTTTTTAATGACATGTAATCAAATCGTTTTTTCAAATTTTCAACCATACATACTACTTAGTACCAGTAAAACCTTTGTATTTTAATTTAACTGTTTTCTTTTTGTCATTAAAATAATTTTAAGTCTGTCTACTCTATGGTATTGGTGTAAATCCGCGTTGTTATTATTATTATTTTATATACTATCTGCAGTTGGAAACGGCTCAAATCTAATACATTAGGTGGTGCTTAATGTGCGTAATTGTTTAAAAAGATATTTTAGGTGGTCGTTCTACAATTAGTGGGTCGGATCAGTTTTTGGTAGGCCCACACAGCCTGCTAATTCTGTTGAACTCGCTGATTTGTTTTCTTGATCGGTCTATTTCTATACATGTTTTGGGTCCCCATTACCTATTATTTGTGCTTTGTTCTTGGGTGATACTAGATATTTTATGTGTTTGTTGAGCATGTTTAGGTCACATTCCCTTAGATGAAGTGTTTGATGGTACTTTTAAGGAAAAAAGCTTAAATGTGAAGAAAAATGGTAAATCTATCAACTACCGCTGTGTAGGTCTCTCTCTATGCATGGTATCAGCCGCGACCCTTCGAGCGGTACATTCCAGTATGGTTATGACTCGCGGTACATACCGCTTGACAAGCATTTCCTCAGCCGCGGTCCACTTGTGCAAAAGTTCAGAAGGTACACCGTGGTCCATACCACTTCCCCAGCATAAACCTCCACCGCGGTCTACGCCGCGCAACACTCCGGGAAAGGAAGATTTTCGGCCAGTGCAGAACAGCAATATTGCGGGTCCATATCTCTCAACTCCGATTGAATTGTGTCCTACCACCTATGGATGGAAAGCTTCAGAAGTCTAGTTTCTAGCGCACTTTTCGGATTGCAATTCCGATATTCCTAGAAGAAGTTATGCTCGTTTTAGTATCCGATAGTCAGATCAGTTATAATTCCGTGAATAGTGACGGGATTTATTTTGTAAGTTATCGGAACAGGAAATATTACCTTCTTGGACATGTGTGTGAGTCTTGGAAAACACGTTGACTCCTAATCTTTATCTTCCTTCAATAAGTTAACAATTTTAATGGATTAGGAAAGAAATAAAATCCCAAAAAGGTAGAATTCTAAAAGAGAATTGATTTCCTTGTTGTTTAAGGACTTGGCATAGCATCTAAAGCCTATTTAAACCCCTTTGAACCCTAATTTCGGAAGAGAAGCCAAGGGAGGTCCCAAGCCACCAAGGGGACCGTCCCGCATCACACCATCACCATTGTTGCACTTGGAAGCTTGAAGAAGACATTCATGGGTTTTATCAACTCTTTCTCGTCTTCTTTTAATCTTTTCATGTGTAATTAATTACATACTAGGGAATCGATGTGAACCTATGTGATGCTCTTGTTTTGATTTAATTCTATATTTATTCATCAATTCAAATTTCGATTTATTCAATTCATTTTATATCTTATTCTTGACTTGTATTAATCTATGGAAATTAATTGATGCTAGTCTAAGGTTTCAATAATTTATAAATTGAGATTGGGCTATAGGAATATAGGTACTCTTAATTACTTTTCAATTGAATAAATATAATTGTATTTGACATAGGAATATGCGAGACAATTTTGGTTTACTAATTCTTGCACGTAATGGGTTTTTGGTTATTACTTACACCTTGGAAAATGGTGAGTAGTGGTTGAAAGCACGTGGTTAAACCCGAGTAGGAATAACGGTAATACCATAATTAAGATAAGAATGAATCCTAATTTTGATTGAATCTTGTTAATGGAATTAATTGATGAACATTGTTTATTACATATGGGAGCATCGGTTACCTAGTTCTTCTTCTCTTGATCACAAATAACCAATTCTTTTTAATTGCTTTCTTAATTTAGTTTAATTTAGTTTAATTCAATTCTCAAAACAATATCTTTGTTACTTTTAATTTAACTTTAATTAAATTAGTTTTTAATCGGTAAATCACTTTTCCTCGTGGGAACGATCCTTATTTGCTACTGCACTTATCTTCACGATTCGTGCACTTGCGAGTGAGTATTTTATAACACGATTTTACACATCAAGTTTTGGCGCCGCTGTCGGGGATTAGTTGAATTTATTGGTTATTTCTAGTTTTAGTTTTAGTTAATAGTTTTAAGTTTTTTTTATATAGTCGTGTCATTAGTTAATAGTTTATTTTTATTTAGATTTTGTTTTCTTTTTATTTTGTTTTTCTTTTTTCTTTCTTTCTTTCAGGTACAATGGATTTTTATGGGCAACGCACTTATGATGAGGAAAGTAAAACAATTCATGGATTTACTATGCAATTGGCTGATCTAAATCGACAAATGGAGAGAATGATTTCGTTGAATTCTTACAATTCGTGGCATGTGCATGAGCCTTTTAAACATTCCTACAATCTGTGGCCTATCAATGAACCAAATGGAAATTCCCATAGTCAGTGGTCAAGTTATGCACCATATAACAATACTTACAACCCGGATTGGAGGAATCATCAAGACTTCTCATGGGGCTATAATGAAGTCAATACATATGAGCAGCCGGTCTCGCCATCATTAGAGGATGTTATGAAGGAATTTATACAAAATATGGATCAGAGAATGAATCAACGTGACAAAATGTTGCAAGACACTCAACAAATGCTCGAAGACTCCCATCAAGAAAATATGGAACAATTTCAAACCATTAAGGCTTCAATGAGGAAGATTGAGGTGAAAATTGGACAATTGGCTGAAGCTCAAAAGAAGGATCCCGAAAGGTTCCCGAGCCAACCAGGGCAAGAAGATGTTGCCACTATCCCTTTGAAAGGTGAGATTGTCAATACCATAGTGAGCCATGAATTTACTAATGATTTGTCTAGTGCTGCAGATGAAGAAGTAGAAAAGGAGGAGACGGAAGATGAAGTGAAGGAAGCCGATGATGTTCCTTTCGAGGCACCACTCCTATACAAGGAACTCAAGCCTTATGTCCCTCCCATTACCTTTCCGAGCCGCCTACACAAAAGCAAATGGAATAAGTGGTTTTCTGAACTTATTTCATCACAATTTATAATGAACATTTACTTGCTTTTGGTAATTGTGTGTAGGAACATGCCAGCGCGTGAAACTTTTTTTCAAGACATGATTGCGAACAAGCGTAAATTTGAGACATTGGAATTTGGTTGAGTTGTCCTTGCACCCGTCTTGCTAAGATGTTAAATAAAGCGCTTTGTGGAAGGCAACTCACCTAGGTAATTTAGTTTCAATTGTTTTTAGTTTTTAGTTTTCGTTCTTTAGTTTTTGTGTGTTGAGTTCATACATGCCATACTTTTTCTTTATTCATTGTCCATGATTTTAATGTCCTATAAACATTGAGGACAATGTTTAGATTAAGTTTGGGGGTGTGAATTCGTATTTATTTTATTTTTTTTATTTTTTTTGAGCCATTTGTTGAAATCTGCGAAAAAAGTGACCTGTTTTAAAATTTTTTAAGGCAAATGTTTTGTTAAAACTGTATTCATTGGTGAGGAAATAAATTTTTCCGTCTATGTTGGGTTCATCGTTTTTTTGATACGAATCCAACGGTATAAAGAACATAAAATTCTGGGCGGTGGTTTAAAAGTTATGATCGTTTCTTCTACCGAAGGTCATGGGCGATGCCCTTGTTTTGAAATTCTGCACGTGAATATTTTTCGTCGTCTGTTTTCTCACTTTTACGATTCGAATTTTGAAATGTTTTCTAAATGAAAAGTGTTTATTTGCATGTCTGATTTCTGGTGTTAAAATTTGGTTAACGTTCGTTAAGTATTTTGAGAGATATGCATTAAAGAACAGATGTGGCGTTCGCAGTCATCTGGGCGGTCAGAGCTGCGATCTGTTCTTCGATGGTAGGAACGTTTCCCTCTCCAGACATGTTGAGAACGTCTCGTGCGACTCGACTGACTTGGTTGTCAAGTTGTAGTGGGCCCCACAGTGGGCGCCAAACTGTAGGTGGTCATTCTACAATTAGTGAGTCAGATCAGTTTTTGGTAGGTCCACACAGTCTGCTGATTCTGTTGAACTCGCTGATTCGTCTTCTCCAGTGAAATACCTGCAAAAAAGATGAAAATAACACAGAAACAGAAAAAAGAAAAAACGATGGTGGTAGTTCGTATTTTGACCTTAGATTCGCTTGGACTGAGCATTAATAAGTAGAAATTAAAGAAGAGGTTTGTGTAACAAATTTTGGTGATCAAAGAGATGATTCCGGCAGGAAGTTTTTGGACGTGATTGGTTGAGAATGAATCCATAGAATCTCTCCTTGAGATCACGATCACATCGTGATCTCTATCCGTTTGGTTCCACTGATAACTTGTTTTTAAACTGGAGGAACCGGTCAACGAAATCTTCTGATAAAACATAGGCTCAACCCGGGTTGCTTGGTCCTAATCCAAGCCCTATAATATTTGTTGGGCCTCAGATGTTAAAGCCTAGAGGCTATTTTTGACTACCACAATAGACCCGACTCACTTAAATAATATCATGTTTGATACATCATACATGTAATCGATCACATAAAAGACTTGTACCACGTAATCTAATTTGAATGAACCGAGACGATATACGTCTAAACGCGATAAAGCTTTTCTCTGTTACTTAAATTGTTTAAAGAAAAAGAAGTCGTGCCGCCCGAAAATTGCAAATTTGAATGCTTAAATTCAAGTTTTTCGGGCGGGTGTGACCCATACTTGGCCCAGTTCGTGGCCCCTCCAGCATCACGCAATGGAATATGGAATAAAGTGTGTATTTTATTTTTATATATATTTTTAAAAATGGACTAAAGTGTGTTTATGACTTTCAATTTCATGGAACACTTAATTATTAAAATATTGAATGTTGATCGAAACTAGCTATCAATTTTTGTCTTCGTATGATAACTTTTTAAGACACATGTATGCTAGGTCGGATTGACTGACTGAGTTATTCATCACGCATAATAAGATATTAAGATGTATGTTTAGTCGGTCGTTCTACCACGTCAAATCTTCATCTTATCATCTAATTACAACGTGATTTGTGGGATTAAATGTTCTTGCGGGTGTTTATTATTATTATTAATATTTTTAAGTATTATAAGAACTATTACAATAGGACTGTCGAGATCTGTCGATATCAAAAAATATATGTACTGTCTGGATATCTACTCTCATAACAGGAGATAATTACTACTACAATCCGGAAAGAAAACTCTTTATATAAGTTTATAAAATACATATAGTGGGATTTGAATCACTAACAATTCATGTGGAAGAGAGGTGTACTACCAGCTTTACTGAGAGGTAATATGATTGTGGGTGTTTAATTAATTTGATTAGTTGGATTAGGTGTGTTAAATAGCACGCTAAACTAAATGCTTTTACAAACACACCTTGATAGCGATCTCCAAGACCCCTTTAAATATTCGAGAGAGTCAAGAAACCATATCAAGTTACATCAAAGGAGAAACTAGACTAAGTTGCATCATCGAGAGATGTTTTGTTTTGGCTGCTCAACGGTTATCTTTTCTTTTTGATCTATTTGGTCCTCCATCAACCGATAATGATCGTTTTAACTTTTTATGATGACGTTACATCACAGTTAAGAATTAAGTACAACGAAAGGTAATATGAAAATTTATATTATAGACTATACTAATAATTAAATATGAACTGTATAGTTAGATACTACTTATAGTTCTTTTTTGATAAATTTTGACATAATGGATGCGTGTTATTATACATTATTTATAAAGTTATAAGAGTGTTACTAGTATTATAGACATTTCTAAGACGTAAACGTTCAAACTTTTATTTTGTTATTTTGTATAAACTAGATTAAACAAGTAAGAAATTCAAATCGCATAACCCGTTATTTTACATGACGGTCACACATCTAAACAAAGAAAAGATGCAGGTCATCTGCATTTGAGGATTCTCCTTAATTCATAGATCAATTATATTCCATATTCATATAAAATAGTCTGAGATCGAATATTTATATACACTCAAAATAATGGAAATACAAACTTTAACAATCAAAGAAAAAAAATAAAAAATAGAAGACGAATATAATAATTATATGGAGATACTGATGCAATATATTATTGGATTCGAAAAAGATAAAAGTAGACCGAAGGTAGAGTAGTGTACTAGTCTAGTCTGCCCACTTGTTAGCAACACCCCGAATAAACTAATAGGGTTGTATGCTTGTTAGGTTTCAATTGCATGTGCTCCCAAATTCTTTATTTTAGCTTTTTCTACAGATAATAGAGAAATGATACGAAACCTCACTCACATGGTCACACTCACTGAGTCCCTACAAATGTCCTCTTTTTCTGCCCTTATCCTCCGATATTTGCGCTCTCAAAGTCTCAATAAACAATGTCCATATAAAAAGGGGAAAATTGCACTAAATATCAAGACCTTCAAGGAAAATTGCACTAAAATATCAAGATGTTTGGTGTATGTGTTGATAATAGTTAATAGTTAATAGTTAAACTTGACCGCTGATTGGTCAAACATAATAAAATGTCTAAATTGTACATATTTTGAAATAAAAATAAAATAGGAAAAAAAAACTTGACGAGATCAAATTAGATTTCTTGAATGGACATAGCAAATAAAAAAATTAAAAGAGAGAGAGAGAGAGAGAGAGAGAGAGAGAGAGAGAGATGAGTGGAAGAGATGGGTTCATGGAGAAGGAAGGAATAGATGGAGATTGTGGAATGTGCGGAGATTGTGGAATGACTGATTTTTTTACTTTTCTAATTAAAAAATAATTATTTAATTTTTTTTATTAAAAATAGGAACAATTTGGGTATTTGGGGGTATTCAATTGGTCAACTGATCAGACTGACCGTCAGATAAGGTACATTTTAAAAGTAACTTTTCTGTTAAAATAGTATAAGTTTGGTCTATCAACATGTATTGTCGTCCATTTTTCGTTCATCAACATATATTTTAAATATATGTTGAATATACTTCACGTGCTGATACATATTAGTACAACTTCTGCCGTATATATTATTATGGTATCAAGTTCCTGGAATTATCTTAATTTTTTATAATTAAAAGATATTTAAATAAAATAAAAAATATTTATTTAAGATTTAATCACTTTTTCTTTATATATAACTTAATGTTTGAATTACATTTATAAAATATAAAATAAAACATGAACCAAAAAGAGAATCATGATCCGTTATTACGATATGGAGATTGGAGACACATCAGTACATCACAAATGTATGGGACCAAACTCATATATTATATATTTTCCATCCCTTCTTCTTCGGCTGAAATCAATCAGTCCATCAATCAAGGGATTCCCTTTGATAATTAACATTTAAACAAAGAACAAAAAAACAACAAACAAAAAAAAAGTAACAAAACATTTAACTTTATACATCAAAATCAACAAAAACAGATCCATCAAAAACCCATAAACCTATATTGATTGAACCCTCACACGTCGTTGGCTACTTGGGTGATCAGTGCTTCTCAGCATACTGGTTGACCAAGCTAAGTGCATTGCTAATATACTGAGCCACACTAACAATCTGAGCTCTAACAGAGGCCTTAACTTTACCATCAAAGGCCTTTCCAGCGAACCCATCAGAGCAAGTGTTCTCATCAGTGAGAGCAGCACTGACCCAAGTCTCAATATTGCTCATGTGCCACTCAAAGTCAGGTCCCTTTGACTGACCACTCTGCTTGAGCTCCTTCACCGATTTGCTAAGCCTGTCAACAGTAGTCACTGACCTCATCCAAGCAGTCTTTGATTGCTTTTCGCTCTCTGGATTTCAAGTTCTTGAATTTTCCGACCTTTACCACGAACGACTTGCAAGACTCGGCTCTGGTTTGGCTCACAGATAGAGCTGTCAAAGCCAACTGACGTGGACTCTGCTTTATGTTGCTTGCGTAGGCTGAGAGAGATCGGACACAGATTGCTGGGTAAGTGGTGGATGTGCATGAATTCTTGATGAAACTTGCGTCGCTAGCGGTGGCGGTGCTTGGTTTGTTGGCAGCTGTGACTAGTACTGCTGAAATGTACAACACAGACACAAGTAACAGAACATAAGAAGAAGCAGTTCTTAATGCCATGTTTGATTTTTTTCTTTTAGACAACAAAAAATTAGATGAGAAAATGAGAACTGGTTTGAAAAATGAGTGAGAGAGGGTATGTGAATTTATAGATTAGAGATCAGACCAGGTAAGCTTGATGGAGATTTTTGGTGGGAGTGTTCTTTTGTGAACCGTGTTTGGAGACGTGTATTGGGATTTGGTTAAAGTAGTTATTTATATTAAATTGATTAAAAAGTAAATGTAAAACGATGAATGATGTGGGACAATGTGGGTATCTTTGTCCATGTCAGGAAATTTATAATAATTTAAGCACATGATTCTATTATTGTTTTCAAAATTTAATATGGTGAATAATATCTGGCTTTTTGCTACCGACACGAAAGTGTGACTGAATTTGTACCGACCACATTTAATTTATTTTTGGGCAAATTACAATATGGTACCTCTACATTTAACATAAAGACACCAATAATGCCAACTATCTGCCACTGGATGTGGTTCCGTCACTGATGAAGATATGGCGAGAACCCCGCAAATTTTGACAAGCAACTCTCCTCTTGATTGCTTGAAAATTTTGAAAATTTTACTAGTATTATAACTATTTTTTTTTTCCAATTTTGCTAAATATGTAGCATCAGAAGAAAAAGGATAAACAATTGAAAAAAATAATTTCTATAGATAGTGTTTGAAAATTTTTCAAAATTTTCTCATAAGTGGATTTCATTGAACTTATTATCCATAAAAAAGAAAAATCATATCAAAATTCATTTAAATCAATGGATTTCATGGAGATCCTTATTTTTTTTGTTAAAATAAACGATTCCTCATGAGATAACTAATATGTATAGAAAAATTTTCTCCTCAATACGCACCAATAAATATATATCAGTGCGTTGCATGTGGACCATTATATTCACTTGTCAGTGTTTATCTATAATCTATGAGCCATATGTAATGCATTGACTATACATTGTGTTGAGGAGATCAAAAAGAAATATATATATATATATATATATATATTCTCTTTTTTTAAAAAAATCAATTATTTAAGATAGGGGTATTGGGTAGTTATGCCATTTCACCCATTAACGGTGGTAACTATTAATTTTGACAAAGTCAACTAAAGGACGAGCAGGGTATTAATGTGAATTATTACAGAACTGTGATATTTTTCGTGTCTTTATGCCAATTGCCAAGAATCTAGTTGGCTTAAAAGACAATCGATATAAATAGCAGGAGTTATCAATAATTAATGGGTCATGCTTTCATTTAGTGGGGGTGAGAGTGAGACAATTTTCTAATCTCGATCATGTGACTCCTAACATTAACATAATCACGAATTATGCGATAAAGTGTTGAGAATAATTGCTTCGTTACTTTTTCAACCTCGGATTTTGTGAACTTGTATGTTACTCCACTAAAAAAGAAAAGCGACACGCAGAGAGATTTTAGTTTGTGACTGTTTTTTAAAAGGGTTATTATCACTAAAGTCCCTATTTTTATGAATTGTTACATTTTTAAACGTCTTTACTATATTAGTCACTTTAGTCCCTTATTTTTTCAAAATACATCACTTTAGTCCATTTGACCAAAAACTAAGGTCAACTATAATATATAAAAATACAATTTTACCCTTTATTGTTATTTTTAAAATTTTTCCTTATAATCCCTCTAATCTCAATAATAGCTGTCAATCCCTGAAAAAATAAAATGCTTTTATTAAGGATTGAACCTTCAACCTTGTGATTAAAAGCCACAACCTCTAACCAATTGAGCTAATCTAGTGTGTTGTTGAGAATTTGTTGATTTAATTGTATATATATATATATATATATTTATATAATTTGTTTAAACTAATTTAAATCTGTTTATATAATTTAAGATAAACTTATATTTAATAATAATAATAATAATATATAAAACATATTTATGAAAATGAAAAATAAAATAACAAAATAAAAGTAAAAAAAGGAAAAAAAAAGGAATTTTTATTTATTTTTCTTCTCTGTTGTTGATTTTTTTTCCCTTTTCAATTTACAGGTCTTTGATTTTCTGGGTTTTTTTTTTATCAAATTGAAATAATATATTTTTTGAAAAGAAAAAAAATCCAAAAAAAAAAGAAAAAAAAATTTCAGGTTTTGATTTTTTAGATTTTTTGGATTTCCTTTTATTTTGTTATTTTCTTTTTCATTTTCATAAATATGTTTTTATATATTATTATTATTATTAAATATAAGTTTATTTTAAATTATATAAACAGATTAGATATATATACATGTAAATCAACAGATTATCAACATTAAACTAGAGTAGCTCAACTGGTTAGAAGTAGTTACTTTTAATCACTAGGTTGAAGGTTCAATCCTTAATAAAAACAGTTTATTTTTTCAGGGATTGACTGGCTATTATTAAAACTAGAGGGACTAAAAAGAAATTTTTTAAAAATAACTATAAAGGATAAAATTATATTTTTATCCTTTATATTATATTTGACCCTTAGTTTTTGGTCAAATAGACTAAAGTGATGTATTTTAAAAAAATAAGTGACTAATATGGCAAACACGTTTAAAAAAGGATGACAATTCATGAAAAAATAGAGACTTTAGTGATAATACCCCTTTTTTAAATCCACCGCTAAGGATAATATATTGTGACACATGTTAATATTTGTCATTTAATTTAGATAAAAAAAAAAAAAAAATTGGCTACAAAGTGTTCAGTTGAATTTTTGTTAATTTGATACAATTTTTATATATTAAGTGTCACAAATTATATCACAATATACATACTCATTAAAAAGTGACTATACAAATTGCCACTAAAAACAACTTAAAAAAAAACAAAACAAAACAAAACCAAAACAAATTGCCACTAAATTTCCCTCAAAGCCCCTTTTTTTTTCATTCCTTCCATTTAGTGATGTAAATCCCCAAAATTTTCAAAAAAAATCCTAAAATTTTCCTATTCGTTATTTGATTACCCAGAGCTTTCCTGTTTGCCCACACCTTTCTTAATTACTTTCATATAATTTATCCAATCTTCTCTAGTCCTTTTTTAAAATAAGGTTTTGGTTCATGTCTGGATTAGCAGAATTTCTTGAGCTTCTCTCGAAATCAAGGTGACATTCAATTGGTTCATGCCTGGATTTTTTTTTGTTTTATGCATATATACTTATTATTACTTCTATAAGTAATAGTTTATAAACAGAAAATGAAATTAAGGTTTACTTTAAAGAAATTGAAAGTGTTTGATACTGGTCGAAAGGTGTTCGATGAAAGTATTCAATGAAAATTGTAACAAGAAACAGAGATGAGAAACAGAGTTTTGTTTGAGCTCCATTCATGGAGTCTCCTTGAATATTTCTCTGTATTTTATTGAATGAGAAAAACGTTACATTGTTTGTGTACATACTCGATTATATATCTCTTGAATCACACTTTTTACATGCTTTCTAGATTTAAGGAGATTCTCAACTAATTCTATCCACATCAGCACAGTTAGTTAGTTAATAGATATTAACTAACTTCATATTAAACAACTAATCATAAACGTCAAATACTCTGCTATGTGCTATATATAAAACTAATGCAAGTTATTGGTGAAGTTAGACCGGAAGCTCATATTTCTACTTTAACATATGGTCTTGGGATCAATCGATCAAAAAAAAAAAGGGTAAACGTTCTTCTAATCTTGAGACACTGAAAATATTAGAGGATGAAAGAATTTAAAGAAAAGCAGCAAACAAAAAGCTCAGACATCTAGAGTCTGAATTGAAATCCTAACCTCTAACTATAGAGGCAATGGAATCTCAGTTTACCGAATTTAAATCGATGTTTCAACAATATCAATTTTCAAAATCAAATGCATCTTCTTAGTTTAGGTTTAGGCTTTATAGTTTAAAGACATTTGTTAATTTCATCTTATATGTTTAAGTTTATAGTTTAAAGATATTTGTTAATTTCATCCAATTCTCTACGGACTTTGTATATGTTTGTTTTTAATATTTTCACCAATTTGATTGTAATATTTTATGTTATTATTACTGTAGAACTATAAGAGACTAAAGCTATAGCAATCTTAAATTGTCAATAAATATGTATAAATTGACATAATTTTTGTTTTTTTAACCGTCATTGAGTTTGTGTATAGTGACACAATTTTCAAATGGTTAATTGTCACTAGATTTGTGAATTGTGACACATTTTTTAAATAATTAATTATCATTAAGTTGATGTATAGTGACATAATTTTGACATGGTTAATTGTCAATGAGTTTATCAATAGTGACACAATTTTAAAACAATAAATTGTCACTAAGAAGATATATAGCTACAAAATCTTCAAACAGTTAATTGTCAAAAAGAAGATATATAGTGACAAAATCTTTAAACAGTTAATTGTCACTAAGATGATGTATAGCGACTAGATCTTCAAACGGTTATTTGTCAATGTATACAAATCTAGTGACACAATTTTTATTTTATCATTAATTAATGTCAAGTAATAATGTGTCGTTAAAAGTTATGATTTGTAACAAGAATAAAAAAAAATTGTTACAAATACTTTTAATGATGGGTAAAAGTGATCAATTGTTTGTGACATTTTTTTTATCACAATATTGAAATTGTGACAATTTATTCACTACAAATAAATTTTGTCACTATATATCACTCTTTTTTTGTAGTGCTCACTCAGTTTTTTTTTTTTTTTTTGCTTTCAATTGGTGTGAACTTTTATGAAATCCAAAGAAGCATCCACAATAACAAATAAAAATTAATCTGTTCACATTTCTTTCCACGATCACCCCATTTGAATTTCATAAAAAGTTGAAAAAAAAGTCTATTGCAATATCACATTTCAATTTTGTGTTTTCTTTCTACTAATGAGAATGGATCTGGTGACTTAAATAATGTTTTCATAAAGAATCAGAAGAAAATAATCACTAGTTTTGCATTTAGATTGTTTGATAGGTTTCTCTCTTTGAATAGAATTTCTTCATATTAATTATTAAAAACTTTAGCTAATTAATGAATATAAATTAGCAATTTAAATTGAAATTTGACAATTTCTTTGATATTTAGTTATTTACCCGATGAAGATGATTTTTCAGAGTATATATTTATTGATTATTTGATTTACAAGCATTTGTTTAATTCAGTCTAATATGGTACATTTTGTTTAAGGGAGTATATCGGAGATTAAATGAAATAAAGTGTTAAAATGTTGTTAATATAAACAACACAATTTAAAATTCGACACACAAATCTACTTTTTTTTTATCATGATGCATGTGAATATGGCCCAACAAAAAAGTTTCTTGAACTATGACATTGATTCAGGGCATCTCCAACCCGAATAGTGGTTTTGGTGCAACTTTTGCACTAAAATAGTGCAACTGTCACACTATTCACTATTCCATCTCCAACTCACTACACCAAACTTTATACTAAAAAGAATATTCTCATCAATATTCCTTTTCTTTCCCTTTCTTAATATTTCTCCACAATTAACATTTCACCCCATAATTAACATAATATTGCAATACGATAAGAAATTATGAAATTAATACATTAAAAGAAAATAAATTTAATTATGTAAAATATTGCATATATTATTAAAATAACTTAAACATTACATTTCGGCAAATAAAAAGAAAAAGCATAAAAATAAAAGTACATATTGATCATCAACTAATTATCTGAATTAGTATATTCATCCCACAAATGATCTATTAAGGCATTTCAGAGTGCAATGTGAGCCTCTTTATCCCTAATTTCTCTATGTCGAGCCAGAAATTCTTGAAATCGAGTATTTTCATCTAACATCATCTCAACTTATGGAGTTGGTGCTTCCATATGATCCTCAATTGATGCATCAACATCACGCTCATCCTCGATTATCATGTTGTGCGTAATAATGCACGTAGTCATTATATCATGTAAAACATGTTTATGCCAAAAACGTGTCGGTCCTGCCACAACTGCAAACCGTGATTGGAGAACTCCAAATGCACGTTATACTTCTTTTCTACATCCTTCTTGTTTCATTGCAAATAATTTTTTTTTCCGACCACGTGGATCGTGAATAGTTTGTACAAGCGTAGACCATTTTGGGTATATACCATCAGCTAAATAATAACCCATATTATATTCTTTTCCTTGAATGATATAATGAGCTGGAGGAGCAATACCTTGAGCGAGGTTGGCAAAAAGATGAGATGCCTCCAACACATTAATATCATTGTTTGTACTAGGCAAACCAAAATATGCATGCCATATCCATAGATTATAATCAGCTACAGCCTCTAGAATAATAGTTGGGGATCCACTACGACCTGCGTATTGTCCTGCCCAAGCTGTTGGACAGTTTTTCCACTTCCAGTGCATACAATCTAGACTACCCAGCATTCCTGGAAAACCACAATCTTTACCAATACGAAGTAGTCTGGCAACGTCAGTAGCATTAGGTGATCTTAGATACTCATCTGTAAATTCCTCCACAACAGCACGACAAAATCTCTTCAAACTTTCAATTGTTGTAGACTCTCTTATTCTAATATACTCATCAGTAGCATCCGTTGGACAACCATATGCCAACATCCGAAATACTGCTGTTATTTTTTGAAGAGCGGACAAACCCAGTTTACCCACACTATCTCTGCGTTGGACAAAGTAGTTGTCACTAGCTTCCACTTTTTCGACAATACGAAAGAATAAACTTCTACCCATTCGAAAGCGTCGACGGAACATTTGATCGTTATACCGTGGGTTCTCGGCAAAATAGTCATAGAACAAACGACGATCTGCACTTTCCCGGTCTCGATTGATCACTATATGACCAGAAATTGAGCCTCCACCGATCACTGGGTTGTTTTGTTGATTGAGATACTGAGCGATGGCCCGTTGGATGTTACCATGTTGGGCAAGTGACGCTTCTTGTTCTGCATCAATCGCTTCAAGATTTGCTATAATTTGATCTTCCTCATCGTCGGAAGATGAAGATGAAGATGAGAAATTAGTTGGATCTCCAATATTGAAATTCATTTTTGCTTGGAGTTGAATATAAATGAGTTTTAGCAGACTTTCGTTTAGGCTATTTATCATTGTGAAATATACTATTATAGATAAGAAATCTGAGTTCGAAAATAATCTCAAATCTTTGTCCATGTGGCCGACATTAACTGCAAGCCCATGTGGAAAAAGTAGATACAGACAAAAACATTTTATTTCAAAAAATGTTTTCAGAGTACTTCTCTCCAATAATATCTCAATTTTTCAGAGCACCTCCAATCTGATCTTCACTTTTCCCAAAATATGAAGATAAGATATCCGAGATATTAAAAGCCAACCATTGGATGAATTGCATCACAATCTGAACCGTAGGATTAAATCTCGAAAATAATCTCAAATATTTGTCCATGTGGCCGACAATAACTGCAAGCCCATGTGGAAAAAGTAGATACGGATAAAAACACTTTATTTCAAATAATCTTTTTAGAGCACATCTCTGCAATAATATCTCAAACTTTTCAGAAATCTGATCTTCACCTTTCCCAAAATATGAAGATAAGATATCTGAGATATTAAATACCAACCATTGGATGGATTTCCTCACGATCTGAACCGTAGGATGAAATCTGAAAAAAGTACCTCCTAGTTTCTATAAATATCAACCCGCACTAAATTAAACATATCCCTTCAAATCTCTTATACCTTCGAATCTCTTATACCTTCGAATCCCTTATCTCTTCAAGTCACTTTTCCCTTCAAATCACTTTTTTCCTCAAAATGTCTACAAAAAGAACTTCTTCATACACACATGCAGAAGACACACATCTTTGTCACATATATCTTGATGTGTCGCAAAACCCGATCATTGGTATTTACCAATCGAATGATATGTTTTGGGCTCGAGTTGAGAATGATTACAACAACAACAAACCAGACTTTATCACTGAACTTCGTAACAAGAGAAGTTTGCAATGTTGCATGCAGACTATCCTTTCCGTAATTGGGAAATTCCGAGGATGCCTACGACAGATTGAAGCTCTTAAACCTAGTGGTGCATCCGAAACTGATATTGTGAGTATTTGTTAATATTATAATTGTTGAAAAATTATATTTAATATTTAATTTTAACAATATATTTGTATCATTTTGTAGATGAACCAGGCAAAAATCTTATTAGCCCAAGATAACAAATATAAATATGGATTCAAGTTTGAGCATGTGTGGCCCATCCTAAAAGATATACAAAAATTTACAGATAACGATACTGCAACCTCAGGGGCTCGAAGGGAAAGTGGTCACTTTGTATCATCACAAGAAGACTCTCCAACTCCAGAGTCTCCCACAATGACATATCCTGGACTATCTTCATTTTCTCCGAATATAACTAGTGATGATGGTGGGGGTAGTTCATCTCAACGGCCCATTGGGGTGAAGAAAGCAAAATTTAAAAGGAGGACTGAGGAAAAAAATCCAACCATTTGTGACACTTTGAAAGAAGGACAACAACAAATCATGGAAGTTTATAAGCAAAATGCTGGGGAGAGACAAAGAACTAACGATATTTTGGAGAGAAAATTGGAGTGCCGGGAAACCAAAATTGTGATGATGGATTTGAATACCATAACTGATCCAATGAAACGTGAGTTTGTGAAACAACAACAATTAAAAATTATGGCAAAACATGCTCGGCAACAAGACCAGGGATCCCAAAATACATCTGGGTCTTTTGGTGATTTTTTCAATAATCTCCAAGGACCTGGAAATAGTCTTCCAGACTACTAAACAGTTGGGTTGTAATTTATATTGTATTTTTATTTCATTCTAGTGTATTCCAATTAGTGATAATTTATTTTATCACTATGAACTTTGTATTTCGTTTTTAATGTATTTTGCGTTAATTTTCCGCTGTTTTGAATGAAATGATGTATTTAAAAAAAATTGCATTTCAATTTTTTAATTATACACTTCACTTTATCTAATTATAAATGTTAATAACAATAATAATTAAATCATATCACAATCATTAAATAATAAAAAGGACCAAATTGAAATAAATTTAATTGATTAGGGTAAAACTGTGATTAAATAAAACCTTTAAATAAAGGATATAATCAAAATAGATTTTAATAAAAAGAGTTAAATTGTGATTATATGAAAGTTGAGGGTTGAAAAAAAAAATAAAAAAAGCATGGTTTTTTTGCGCCAATGAACAGTGTCGTGCAATATATTGCTCGACACTGTTCATTAGCAAAGGAATGGAGCAGAGGAAGGCGCTGCGTTGGAGGAGGTTTTTGCACCAATAATGGAGATGGAGTGTGAAAGGCGCTGCCTTGGAGTTGGTCTCAGTCTGTCACTTTTTGGAGTAAGTGAACTGTGAACATGAAAGAAATTCCTTTATGGTAAATTGAGAGAATTCCAGAGACTTTTATTGATTGTCCAAAATAATGACCATAAAATAAATAATTACAAAGCTTTCTTTAGGACCGTATTTATACTGAGAAAACTATATACACAAAAGAGCTAATGAAGTTAAAGTAAAGTATTCAGAGAAAATATCTTACTGGAAAATCATCTTGATTTTCACTGAATGAATTGTACAATTACAAGTGAGTGAGTGACCTATTATTATATGTCTCATGAAACTCTCACAGCCGTGACCTATTATATAGGTCTCATGAAACTCTCACAGCCGTATGATTGAGATCATCACCGTAAGCTAAGGTTTCTGTTTTGATAACAGAATTAAAATCAATTTTACTTTTCCTACCAGAATTGATGAGTAAACAATTCTATTAGATAAGGCGGGAATATTAGGCGGGAAAGAACACTGCTGATTGATCATTGATGAATGATGATGAGATGCCTATCTAATAGTCAAGATTCATCCTTTTTAATGTGTCTTTTGGCCGATTGGTTACGGACTTATGGCTATATATATATATATATATACATATGAGCCGGTTAACCTGGCTTGATAGCAACAAAATAACAAACACTTTCCCACACATCCATCAATTTGGTTATCATTGTAAACTTATCCTGCTCACTCATTTGATTATTGATGATCAATTAGTGATATTGGGGTAGATGGTGTTGGATTAACTTGAGCATGTTCAACTTCTCTATAATCTCCATAAGCTTGTGCTTGATGGGCTGTATGAATAACAGTTATTTTCACATCACTCAAATAGTATTTAAACGTTTCAAAATTAATTAAAAATAATAAATTATTTGAGTGTAATGAAGAACCATAAATTTGTTGCTCTTTATAGCTATCACTAAGAAATGGCTGAATCCCAACTTTTAGTTGTGATGGCATTTACGACTAAGTTCGCACATTTATGTTTGGTTTTCTCTAATATCTCAAGGAGTTAAAGCGAAAAACTAACCTATAGACAAACTTTAAATTTTTTTTGTCAAAAAAATACATAGCCGAACACCACAACTAAATTTGAAATGGATATAAATTTTAAAGTTGTCTACATAATTTGATAATGAGAGCGATATATCTTCAATCTTTGATCAAATTTATTTTATAAATTCATTCTTAGAAATGACACATGATTCTCATTTACATTATAATCAATACAAGTTGTGTGATTGTTAGGTAAATCTCATCTTGGTATACACATGTTTTATTAGTGTTCATCATTGGTGATGAATCTGAGTCAGTGTTCTAGAAATCGGCCTAGGCGGCCGATTAATCGCTCCAATTCATCTAGTCGGCTGGCTACCGAGGCGAAAAAGGCAAAATCAATCACATTCTGCGGTCTCCGACTAATCATCCACGGCGGCGACTAATAGGCTAGGCGGCGACTAATCGGCTAGAAGAATTTAGGGATTTTGGGCAATTTGGGTGTTTAGGGTTGAGAGAAATTGATTTAGGGATTTTGGTTATGAGAAGATTTGGGAATTTTTCTTAATATAGGGTTGCTGTTTGGTGAAGAAAGAGCAAGGAATTGGATGTCATTTTAATGGAGATTTGAGGTTAGGTGAAGAAAAAGTAAGGAAATGTGGTGTCGTTTTAGTGGAGAGATATGAAGAGAGAAGAATTATTGAAATGATGAAGTTGATGTTAGATTGTGGGAAGAAGATGAAGTTTAGCCAGATTGCTTCTTTTTTTTAACAATAGAATTTTATAAAAGGCAAAAGCCAAGGAGCCAAAAACAGGTAGCTACAGAGGGAGCCACCAACCCAAAACAAAAACACAAGAACAACCACAGGCCAGAATAGAAACACTAAAAAAAACCCAGAATGTGAACAACAATCAATTTGTAGAATGTATTACTTTGTATTGAATTGAGTTAAGTAAAATAAACTGGATCAACCCTTATATAGGTTGGAATCCTGACAACTATTAAGTGTGAACATTACTTAAAGATTTGTATGCTGCCTAACTAAACAGCCTAACATTATCAGCAGACTTTGTTGATTACACACAAACACACAATGGCTGACTAGCAGACAATACTGACTCTACTAATTTAACAACTTGGTTTAGATTAAATCCTACATATCTCCCCTTAAACCAAGTTTTCCATAACTTATCATGCCTAAAGTTTTCTTCAGTTTTAGGAATGAATTGACTTTGAGCGGCTTCGTAAATATGTCTGCAATCTGCTCCTCAGAACGACAGTATTCTATCACGATTTCATTATCCTTTACCAAGTCTCGAATGAAATGAAACTTGATGTCAATGTGCTTACTCCTACCATGAAAAACTGGATTCTTTGTCAGTGAAATGGTGGACTTGTTATCGCAATAGATCACTGTAGGAGCATTCTGTTGATGCTTCAAGTCACAAAGCATACGACGCAGCCACACAGCCTGTGTAGCACCACTAGCAACTGCAATATACTCAGCTTCCGTAGTCGATAAAGCAACCACCTGCTGCTTTTTCGATGACCAAGAAAATACTCTAGAACCCAGATGGAATGCATATCACCTGCCCAGTCACTATCTGTGTATCCCACAAGCTCAATCTTATCAACAGAAGAGTAAAAGATACCATCATCTAATGTACCTTTCACATATCGCAAAATACGCTTGCTAGCTTGCAAGTGAGATTGCCTCGGAGAATCCATAAACCTGCTGATAAGCCCAACTCCATATGCAATGTCAGGTCTAGTAGAAGTTAAGTATCTTAAACTTCCTACTAGTATCCGAAAGATGGTAGCATCAATCAGCTCACCAGACCCATCTTTCACTAACTTCAATCTCTCTTCAACAGGAGTGAGAATCGGCTTACATCCCTCCATCTAGAACTTCTTCAACACATCACCGGTATACTTCTTCTGACATAAGAATATGCCATCATCCGTCTAACTCACCTCAATGCCGAGGAAGTAAGACATCAACCCCAAATCTGCCATCTTAAAATGACCAATCATTGCTTTCTTGAACTCTGCAATCATATCAGGGTTATTGCCGGTAATAATCGAATCATCAACATACAAACACACAATGAGAATATCTCCATGTGGATTTGTCTTGATGTACAAAGTGTGCTCTTAGGTACATTTCTGAAACTCATGTTGAATAAAGTATGTGTCAATGCATGTATACCACGCCCTGGGTGCCTGCTTCAACCCATATAAGGCCTTCTTCAACTTGTAGACCTTCTTTTCTTGCCCTATTTTCACAAAACCTATCGGCTGGTGAATGTAGACTTCTTCCTCTATCTCACCATTTAAGAATGCCGATTTTACATCCATCTGGAAGATTCTCCAGAGATTATGTACGGCAAGAGACACAATCAAGCGAACGGTGTCAAGTCTGGCAACTGGTGCAAAACCCTCAAAATAATCAATTCCTGATTTCTGCTTGTAGCCTTTTGCAACCAGACGTGCTTTATAACCCTCAACCTCACCATTTGGCTTGTGATTTGTCTTATATACCCATTTAACACCAATGGGTTGTTTACCACGAGGCAAATCAGTAAGCTCCCATGTGTTATTCTTCTCAATTGCACCTATCTCCTCATCCATTGCTTTTATCCAGCAATCATCTCGAGCAGCATCTTCGTATGTGATAGGATCACAACCTGTAAACAGTGCAAAATTTACTAACTCTTCATCAGTTAGGTCGTCGTCATTACTGAAAACACAATCCTGCAAACGAGCTGGCAAAACCCGTTGGCGTTGTGGACAACTGGAAGATTCTGTTGGATGTAGAGTCACACCAGGTGATGGTGTCATAGGGGTAGGTTCTTCCTGAACAATCTCTTCCAGATCAATATTAACATCTGAAGAGCTCCCCTTACCATGGGACCAATCCCAGCAACCTTGCTCATCAAAGGTAACGTCTCGACTGACAATTACCTTCCCAGATACTGGATTATACAGCTTGTATCATTTTGTCATCTGACTATAGCCGAGGAAAATGCACTTCTCTGCCTTATCATCAAGCTTCTTCCTCAAAACATCAGGTACATAGGCATAGCAAATACAATCGAACACTCGTAGATGTCCAATACTGGGTTTGCGTAGAGTCCAAGCTTCCTATGGAGTCTTTCCGAGAACACTTCTAGTAGGGAACCTATTCAACAAATAGAACGCACAAGCAACTGCATCACCCTAAAAACCTTTGGGTAAATTCTTCAAATGCAACATACACCTGACCATATCCATGAATGTTCTATTCTTCGTCTCAGCTACTCTATTTTGCTGAGGAGTGTATATGGCTGTCATCTGATGATTAATGTCATGTTTCTGCAAGAAACCATCGCAGATAATATATTATGTGCCTCTGTCCGTTCTCAAAGTCTTGATAGATCTTCCACATTGCTTCTCAACATTCGGCTTAAATCTTTTTAAGGCATCACAAGCATCTGACTTTTGCTGCAAGAAATACACCCAAGCTTTCCTGCTAAAGTCATCAATAAAGGTAATAAAATACCTGGAATTTCCATTTGATGGAACCTCCACTGAGCATAAATCTGAATGCACCAGCTCAAAGGGCTTACTGGCTCTCCATGCCTTTCCTATGGGAAATGGGTCTCTGTGCTTCTTTCCTAAGACACAGGTCTCGCAAACTTTATCTGGGAAATTTATGGAAGCTAATCCTGAAACCATCTTTCTAGATGCTAGCTGTTTCAGATTTCCAAAATTCACATGGCCGAACTGCATGTGCCACAACCAATTCTCATCACAAATCACTGAACTAAAGCAAGGTACACTATCACTATTAATAAACAACGAAAACAAACGGTTTTGTGACATTTTTACCTTTGCTATTAGCCCCTTATGTGTACTGTTGATGGTGCAAATTCCTTCGTGGATCCGTATGTCATATCCTTTCTCCGAAAGTTGTCCCATACTTAATAAGTTCTTCTACAGGTTTGGAACAAACAATACATCTGAGATGATATTCTGGGACCCATCCTTCAAAGTGATAGAGATTCTGCCATTCCCCATCGCTGGCACCGTTGTGTCATTCCCAAACTTAACCAATGAAATAAATGATTCATTTAACTGAGTGAACATCTTCTTTTCACCACACATGTGGTTGCTGCAGCCCGAATCCAGAAACCATTTGTTCTTGACTCCATTGTCTGCCATGTTGCATGCTAGCAACATTGTTTCTAAACGATCATCATCTTCTGCAACATTTGCTTGGAAATCTTGCTTTCTAGATCTGCACTCAGACTTGTAATGGCCAAATTTTTTGCAATTAAAACACTGAACTTGAGATTTATTCCTCTGATTAGTGTTGTTGTTGTTGTTGTTGCTCCCTCTGCCTGTTCCCTGGCTAGAACTGAAAGCACCTCCTCTTCTGTTTTGCGAGTTCTGACCCCACTGTCTAGACTTAGAATTCCTCTGAGTCTCATCTTTGTCTCTCTTAAGACTTAACTGGCTTTGTAAAGCCTCATCTACCTCAATTTCTGATTTCTCTTCTAGACGTTGTTTATGGGCTTGGAGTGAGCCCATCAACTCATCCAACGTCATCGTCTCGAGATCTTTGGACTCCTCAATGGCAGTCACCTTGTACTCAAACTTTGAATTCAGTGTTCGGAGAATCTTCTCCATAATCTGAAAATCTGAAATTGTCTCACCATTGGACTTCATCTGATTAACAAGTACCAATGTCTGTGAGAAATAATCTGCCACCTTCTCTGTTTTCGTCATTTGAAGAAGCTCCAACTGCCTCCGTATAGTCTGCAGGCGAACTTTCTTCACCTTTTCAGCTCCTCTGTACGTGTTCATCAGAATATCCCATGCTCCTTTCTTAGAAGTTACCGGAGTCAGTTATCTCCACCACCACCAGCCGCCGACCGTCGGGAGAGTGGGTTGACACTACCAATATCAGAATGTGCAGCTAGTGATCACCTTCCATTTATTCCAAAGAATCATCGTCAATGGAGGACGTTTTGAAGGTCAAATCGACATCCTAAGATAAGTTTTTTACTGTTTGGGTTGAAAGAGGGAGGATTTTTTTTTTGGTATCAGAGCTTGAGAGCTCGGAGGTGAGTGTGGTAGAGATTGTGAGTGCGAGAGATACACTGTAAGAGAGTGATCTGAGCTAGATTCCAGTTAGGAATCGGATAGCAGGAAAAACTCACCGGTATCGGATTTGACCCAAGAGAGGTTCAGAGGCATTTTTTTTCGGAACTAGAAAAATGAGGTTCAGACCAAAAAAAAAACTCAATTCAATACAAAGTAGTGCATTTTACAAATTGATTGTTGTTCACATTTACTTTTTTTTTGCTTTCTTTTCTCTTTTTTTTAATCACGCATGCTTTCAAATTTTCTTTAAAAAAATAGACCTCTCTCTTTCTCTCTGCTCTCACTCTCTCCTCAGATCAAAACAGATCAGATACTAAAAAAAACAGCTCCTCCTTCTTTCAACCCAAACAGAAAAAAAAACTTATCTTAGGATACCGATTTGACCTCAAAAACGTCCTTCGTTGACGATGGTTCTTTGGAATAAATGGAAGGTGATCACTAGCTGCATCTTCTGATGTTGGTGGTGTCAATCCACTCTCCCGACGGTCGGCGGCTGGTGGTGTTGGAGATGACTGACTCCGGTAACTTCTGAGTTTTTTTTTTCGTCTAAACTTCTTTTTTCTGGTTCCAAAAAAAATGTCTCTGAACCTCTTTTGGTTCAAATCCGGCACCGGTGAGTTATTCCGGCTATCCGATTCCTAATTGGAATCTAGCTCAGATCACTCCCTCACAATGTATCTCTCACACTCACAGTCTCTACCACACTCACCTCCGAGCTCTCAAGCTCTGATACCAAATATGAACAACAATCAATTTGTAGAATGCACTACTTTGTATTGAATTGAGTTAATTAAAATAAACTGGATCAACCCTTATATAGGTTGGAATCCTGACAACTATTAAGTGTGAACACTACTTAAAGATTTGTATGCTGCCTAACTAAACAGCTTAACATTATCAGCAGACTTTGTTGATTACACACAAGCACACAATGGCCGACTAGCAGACAATACTGACTCTACTAATTTAACAACTTGGTTTAGATTAAATCCTACACAGAAGGAAAGAAAGAAACAGGGGAAAGCACAACCCGAAAATGAACCAAAATCCCAAATCAATATTTCCTTCTAAAACCCCAGATTGCCAGATTGCTGTCTCTGCTAACACTGCTGCTTTTGGACTTGCTAGTTATTACCTCAACAGTGTGGAGGAGTTTTGTTTCTTTTCCTGTTTCGTTCCCTTGTTTTATCAAAAAAAATGATGAAGTTGCTAAAGTTGTGGTCAGAAGAGAAGCGGAGATTATATAGGGGGTGTTGGAAAATTGGGTCAAACTAGAAAATTGGGTCAAATTAGGTCATCACTGATATTGGGCCATTTGGGCCACTATTGCAATTGGTCTGTCTCCCATTTCAGATTTGGGCCATCAACAAACTTGGGCCACTATTGCAATCCATCAAAATTCCCGATTATTAGAATTTGTTTGTAATTTTGTTTTCCTGATTAATCGCCGACTAATCGGCCTAAGCGCTAGGCGCCGGGTCTCCGCCCGACTAGCGCCTAGCGCTTACTATAACACTTATCTGAGTAAGTGCAACGGGTGCCAACGGCCCGGGCTCTTGTTGTTTTCCTCCATTATTTTATAAAAAACTGAATGTTAACATACTTTTCTGTTTTTAAAACTTACACAACTCAACTTCTTACAAGATTACAGTATTATAAGTTGAAAGAGATGGAGGGAGGCCAGTTTTTTTTTTCTTAAAATAAAATAAAATAAAGAGATCCATTTTAAATTTTAGCCAGTACTGAGGACCAATCTGATGTTCGTAATAGTTTTCGTACAAATAACACTTAAATAGTTGGATTGATTGATCAAGAACGTCATCAAATAAAAAAATTGGAAAAAAAAATATCTGAGACTTGAGAATTGAGAGATCATGCCTCATTCATGCTAACAGGTAACAACCAACCAACGTAATAAAGTTGATGATTTTCTTCTCTCATATCATGTATACAAATATATTTTTTTGAAGGATTTTTTTTATATATATTAATTGTTTTCAAATTTATAATGTTAATTAGTAATGATGATTTATAATCAATGCTTTTAATGAAATGTTGATTGTCAGATTAGGATTTGGATTTTTTTTTTTTGTTAATGATTTGGGTTTCAGGAACCAGATAATCCATTATCATATACAGCGGTTCATGAGTGTTCAGTACTAAATACGACAAGTGTTTATATATCTTGAGAGCAAACAATTTGTTTGAAAAAACAACTCCCACTTTGTGCTTTTATAGGCATGACCAATTGTTTAGCCACACAATTAATTAGTAGTGTCTTTGTCATATTATTCATAATGAGTTGATTCTTTTGAAAATTTTGTTTTCCTGATCCATTGTTTTCCTTATTCATTAGCTTTTGATGATCTTAATTCTAAATTAAGTTATGATTGTTTCGCGGTGAACTCACATCACATTATATAAGATGATTGTGATACATAATAATGTAACATGTGTGGAAGGGCTCATAGAAACTTTGACATCTTTATAAGATCCGATACTTTCAATTTTTGTTTTTACATGTTTGAATTGGTTTTCACATCTCTTTTTGATATGATTTTACATCTTGACATTTTATATATCAACAATAGATCCAATCAAGGTTAACTTTTTAGTTCAGCCATTAACTTAAGCGTGGAAGTGTGATAACCAGCAACCCAGCTGGCGATCACCTTGACCAAATTTCTTTCTTGTAGACTAATATATCAGTGATTAACAACCAAATCCAGCAGGATTTCAAATATTTTCAACGAGACTCATTTTCAACTGGAGTTCTCCACAAAACTTTTGGGAGTCCTATTGATTCTCGCACACATTGAGGAAAAGCACGAAGAACAATAGTTCTGTCAAGCTTTCGGGACGGGGAACACTTCTATCCATCCACATACTTGTATAGAACCTCTTCCGGGTAAAGTTATCCTAGAAAATCCATTGGTGATTTTTCTAAGTTCAAGTTATGTGTGCAAAAATTCAGCATTATCAAGCGATAAATTATTTAGGTGGAATTCTCAGCAATATTCGGTAGCTCTTAACTATGGCTGAGGATGAGCCGATTAATCTCAAATTTCAACAGTTATAAAACAGATACGATGGCTTTACACATCAACATTTGGTTTTCTCTAATATCTAGAGAAGATAAGTGTGACAAATGACAATAACATCCAGACAAACACCACAGCAAAATTTGGCATTGATATAAATTTTTATAACTTATCTACATAATTGTATATAATAAGAGCTATATCTCTTTCATCTAGATCAAATTTATTTTATAAACTTATTCATTCATATAAATGACACAGAATTCGCATTTTCATTATTCTCAATTCAAGTAGTGTGATAGTTAGGTGAACCTCATACGTTGTATTATTGTTCATTATATATAGTTAATTCATGCAATGATGCAAATAACACTTATCTGATGAATTGAGCCAATATTGATTGCGAATCTCAATATATATATATATATATATACACACACGCGCGCACACTCCCTTTCATATGAGTGCGCACTTATGGAATTATTCGAGGATATTGAATGTGAGTCACTCAATTATAAAAGAGTTTTGACAAGTACATACATACCAAGTCAAAATATGTTAAATAAGTGGATCACATTAAATGTTCTTATATAATTCCATAAGTGCGCACTTATGTGAAAATTTTCGTATATATATATATACGAAAATTTGAGAGAGAAGATTATGAGATAACTTGAGATCATGACTCATTCATGATAACAACCAACCAATTAATAGAGTATCTGATTGTCTTTTCTCTTAATCATGTAAATAATTATAATATTTTTGAAGGATATTTTGTCAAATTTATAATGTTGGTACTTATGATTTATAGTTATTGACAATCAAAAGGCATATTAATGCATTATTAATATGAGTTCAATGTCGTTGTTGAGGTGTTGATTGTCAGGATTTGGATTTTTTTTTTTTAATGAATTGGGTTTAATAAGGAACGAGATTCATTAATCATATAAAGCAGTTCATGAGGGTTCATTAAATACGACAAGCTGTTTACACATATTGAGAGATTAATTAGTTTGAAAAACACCTCCAATTAACTTGCTTCGATAAGCATGATCAATTGTTTACTCATTTTGTAAGTGGTGTCTCTGTCATCTTCTTCATGAGAGATTCTTTTGAATTTATTATTATTTTTTCTGAACAATTGTTTTTCTTATTCATTATTTCTTAATTATCTCCTAAAAATCATTGCGTTGTAACATGATATGAGTAGAAGTCGCATTGAATATTATCTCTTGTTTTCTTTGGTCCAGAAAATCATTTGATGGACCACCAAACCAAGGGTCTATTCTGAATTTGTGAGCCCAAAATGTTAAGATTTAGCAGCCAAGCCCAAGCTCATTTGATCAATCAAACAAACCCAACTGGTTGAGTTGAGGGGCCTTAACAGGCAAATTGAACTGAGCCAAGCCCAGTATGCAGTATATACTTTACTCAATTAGCGGCATCTTGTCACGGGGTTAGCATTGTAATTAGCAATACAAGTTCTCTTTATTTTTACAAAGCTCTTCTAGTCCTTTCTCTAGTATCAAGAAGTTAGCTGAGCTGCTGACTAAACACAAAAACTTAAATTACAAAAACACTAGACAATCATATTTAAACACTATACCAATAGTACATGCTTGAAAAATATATAAATATTAACAATCTTTTATACATTCTTATTCCTTTTTTTAGACATTTTCTTACATTAGAAATTTACAAAATGAGGTTGGCTATGTTACTAACTAGTTCAGTAATTTTACATAACAGTCCAACCGTAATTTTACATTACAATCCAACCACAGATATTAGAGACCATTGGATGGTGATTAATTACAAGAATACAATCCAATGACTACCAACTATCCGTCCATGTAATATTGTCTGCCAAGCCGGTAGATCAGTCAAACTCAAGAATGGCAACAATTTGTTCTAGATAGTAATTTTTCTTCTCTTCCATGGCAATTTAACTAAGTCTTTGTAGAGCTAACCTTTTTGACTAGTTCCCCCAACACTCCAGCAAACAGTAGATGAGCTAGTGAGGCCTTGAACGATTCACTCACCCCCCACCATTGTCATGAATAATGGAGGAAGATACACATCCAAAATGGCACGCACAGCGCCACCGGCTTGACTCACACAAGTCATCCCTCATCTTTGAGCTAGTAAAGAGTAATTGTTACTATGAGGTACTAGTAGTATACAATTCCAATCCCCTGTCTACCATCATCTTTTCCACTGTCTCTACATCCTTGAACCTACCTGCCTTGCGATAAATCTTCATCATAAGCTCGAAATTATGTTCATTATCTGGCTCCAACTCGAAGAGCTTATGAGCAGCAATCTCACCAATTTCTACATTTTCATGAAGGTAGCAAGCATATAGCAATGCACCCCACACGGATGGACCTGCCACAAACTCCATTTTATCAATTATCATCGCATAAGCCTTGTTGATCAACCCTGCTCTTCCATATAGATTTGCCATACAAGCATAGTGTTCCACTATCGGTCTAATTCCATACTTCTCTCTCATGATGGAAAATAGCCTCTCCCCGTCCTTCACTAACCCTTGATGAGCGCAGGCTGATAGCAACGACACAAATGTGGCATTGTCTGGCAAAACATCTTCCCTCTCCATCTGCTCAAAATACATCAACACTTCAGGGTCATTGCAATGAACAGAAATTATAGTGTTCCAACACACAACATCTCTTTCAGGCATGTGATTGAACAACCACCGCGCTTCGTCTGACTTTCCATTATTAGAGTATATGGCGATCAAAGAATTCGCAACTGACAAATTCCACTCAACCCCATGCCTAACAACCCACCCATGAATTTGAACACCAATCCTTAACCGAGCTTTAGCAAGAACTGCTGATAAAGCCACCGAATCAGGTTGAAGTCCATTTCGAATCATCCCACGGAAAATATCCAATGCCTCAACTAAAAGCCCATGACGAATATAACCTGTCAACATTGAATTCCAAGAAATTAAGTCCTTACAAGCAATCTTGTCGAAAACCCTTCTAGCCTTGACAATGTCACCACATTTTGCATACATGTCAACAAGCGCATTATGCACAAAACCATCATAACCGAACCCAAAGCGCACAGCATCGCGGTGCACAGCCTCACCAACCCGAATCGACCCCATTCTAGCGCAAGCTTTCAACACGCGAGGGTACGTGAACTGGTCCGGTTCAATACCCTCTTCCTCCATTTGAAAGTAAAGCGCTATAGCATCCTCATACTGACCCAATTCAGAGTAACCCGATATAAGCGAATTCCAAGGAAACGCAAACTTATTTCGCTTAGGCATTTGATCGAACAGTTCGTGAGCGTCATCGACGAGGCCAAACGAAGCATACAATCTCAACAGTTTGGAAGAAACGCCAACGTTTTTTCGCAAAAGATCTCTGGGTATGAGACGGTGTAGCTTAATACCCAGATCAATGGCTCTCAATTGGAAGCATGTTTCGAGAAGAGAAGCAAAGATTTCGACGTCGATGGTGATGCCGTTTTGAATAGAAATTTCGAGGTCTTTAATGACGGCGTCTAGAGCTTGGAGTTTGGTTTGAGACAAGGGTTTGTGGTGGATGAAGAGTGGGGTTGGGGTTGATTTTGGATAAGAAGAGAAGGCTGTCTTTCTGTTTTCAGAAAAGAGTTTCTGTTTTCGAAGCTTTTCTCTGTTGCTTCTCCTGTTCTTGGAAGCGCAGTGGAGAGGTAGAGAAGCGCAAAAGGTTGGCGGTTGTGGTAAAATTGTTATCATTTCTGGTCTTATGGAATGGTGGTTGGCCTAATGGAGGGAACTGATTTAAATATTATTATTGCATGAAAGTTTCAAGTACATACACACGACAATGAATTTAAAAACAGAAATCGACACCGACACTCTGGTGAAGACCGTATCCGTCAACATGGAAAATACAAAAAATCTTCCATAGGTACGTCATATAAAAATTCAACCCAACCTAACATTAATTTTCAACGTTGATAGGGTGAAATTGGTGAATCATAAAAACCCAAAAATCAATTAGACACAACTTACATCACATGTTAGTGAATACAAGAGCGTGAAATTCACTCTTCCAACACACTCTCAGTTATTGTGTTATCATGTGGACAACAATAAATGTTTTACATTAAAAATCTAACATTTATAAATAGTTTACTTTTTCATTTTATTTACAATACAAACCAACAACTAATTTCTTAGATTACCCTTCTTCTTGTAATATCAATTATATATATATGGTTTTGCTACCTTATTATTAACAGCAAGATTACTGAGTAGTTATGTGAGAGAGAGTTTGTTACCTTTTATTTTAATTTTGTTTTAATTTTCAAATCTTTTATTTTTATGCACCATTGGATTGAAATCTATAGACTAAAATTAACCCAGTAACCGTACTATTAACAGCAACTTAGTCAAACCCCATATATATAAATATATACATATATACATAGTCTTTTTCTCCTCAGTGCGCACTGATACAACTTATATTAGTGTGTTGTATGTGGATCACTGATTATGGAGAAGTTTTGACAAGTGCATACACTTTGAGTCAAAATATATAAATTTGATGGTCCACATCCAACGCACTGATGAAGTTATATCAGTGCGTACTGACTTGAAAATTTATGTATATCAGATCTGTGGTTTGTGTTGTTACTCTAGGACTCAACAACTTTTTTTTTCTATAGTTCCATCAGATCTGAGTTAACTCTAACTTTCAACATTTACAAACGAAAATTTCTTTCTCACCATTATTACAGGCACATTTCTATCCATGTAATTTTTTTATTAAATAATTTTATTGTATTTGATTAAATTTTTATATTTAACTTATATCAAAATAAAGAAGTTTAGTTTAAAATTTTAATACAATATAATAAAAATTATTTAATAAAATAAATATTAAAAAATTACCTGAATATAGTTGTAACAATTGTGAGAAGAAAACTTGTGTTTGAAAATGGCGAGAATTGAAGTTTACTGCACATACAAGCTATGAAAAACAAGTTAAGAAAAAAAATCAATATAAAATTTAACTCAATGCAATAAAATTATTTAATATGAAAATCAATTAAAAAAATTACCTAGATACGATGTAACAATGGTAAGAAGACAAATTATGTTTGAAAATGGTGAGAACTACACAGACAAGTTTTGAAAAAGAAATTCAAATAAAAGAAGTTAAATATAAAAATTTAATTCAATACAATTAAATTATTTAATATTAAAATCAATTAAAAAAATTACTTAGATACTATTGTAACAATGGTGAGAAGACAACTTATGTTTGAAAGTGGCGAGAACTACACAAACAAGTATTGAAAAAGAAATTCAAATAAAAAAAGTTAAATATAAAAATTTAATCCAATACAATAAAATTATTTAATAAAAACAATAAAAAAAATTACATGGATAGAGCTGTAATAATGGTGAGAAAGCAATTTTTGTTTGTAAATATTGCGAGTTAAAGTTAACTCAGACCTGATGGAACTGCAGAAAAAAAAAGTTGTAAAGTTGTAGAGTAACAACACAAACCACAGACCTTATATATATTTAAAAATTTGATATTAAATGAAGAAGGGCAATTTAAGAAATTGCTTGTTGGTTTGTATTGTAAATAAAATGAAAATGTATGCTATTTATAAAAGTTCAAATTTTAAGGTAAAACATTTATTGTTGTCCATATGGCAACACAAAAACAGAGAGTGTGTTGAGAGAGTAAATTTAGCACTCCTTTAGTGAAAATATTCTAAAAAGGTGGGTTCACAAGTATCTAGTTTGTACACGCCTTGGGCGTGATGTTGCTAGTTATGTGTGAATACCCACGCACCTCTCTTCCGTTGTTTTTCTTGTGTTCCATGGTAGGTGACTTCTTGTTTGTAGCTCAACTAGAAATTAACAAGGTTGAGAAGCCGTATGATCTTAGATCTAGTGCTAAGTGAGCTCGGCCTCATAATATAGATGAAGTTGTCGATTCTGTGAGGAAGCCGGAGATGAAGAGCTTCAAATCGAAGCTCCTAAATACTTCCAATCCAGGTATTAGGCATGGGCTTCATAATGATAAAGATAAACCACAGATTGAAGAAGGAGATGTTACACTTACGGATGGACCGAACTGCCCAGCCATGAATCTTTTAGAAAAGTTGAAACTAAAACTATGCAAACATTGGGAGAATGCGTTGATTCTGAAGATAATGGGAAGAACTCATACCCTTAATTTCATGCTAGCAAAGCTAAGACAAAAATGGCCACTGATTGGACATTGGCAACTGACTGATTTGGACCATGGCTATTTCGTTGCTCGTTTCCAGATGTTGGAGGATCTAGAAACTGTCTTGACTGGTAGACCTTGGGTAATTGCCAATCAATATCTTATTGTAAAGAAGTTCAAACCTAATTTTGTGCCTGGAGAAGATGAAATCCGCAGAATGCTGGTTTGGGTAAGATTATCTAAACTCCCTATGGAATGGATTGGTGTAAATCTTTTACGTATCATAGGTGGAATGTTGGGTACCACGATCAAATTTGACCCCATCACTAAGTCACAAGCTCGAGGTTGTTTTGCTAGATTTTGTGTCGAGTTAGATACCACGAAACCCTTAAGGAGCTCACATGATGTAGAAGACAGATCTATCAAGGTTAAGTATGAGAACTTGGGCCTAATCTGCTTCAAATGTGGGAGGATTGGACACAGTAAGGAGTTCTGCAAGGAAGGTGTAACTGACAAGAATGAGGAGGCTAAAGTCACAGAGGATGGGACCAAAGCTAGTGGAATTGAGAGTGATACTTATGGCCCTTTAATGTAAGTGTCATATGGTAGGAACAGTAGGAACCACCATGGTAATAGTTCAACTGGGAAGAAAAATGGTAACCTAGGATATGGTGGGAAACGGGATTAAGTGATAGGCTTGGCAGTGAATCTCCTGTTTTTGGAGCTGAAAATTCTAGAAAAATGAGGATAATAGGAAATGAGTGGATACAAGTAAAGGGGATAAAAGCCCGATAAAGACGGTGTCTTCTAAGAAAAGCAGTAAATTGGGTTCCAAGGTGGTAAAGGGTTCTATGTTTGCAATTTTGACCGAAAATGTGGATGAAGAGGTGAGTTTATAGAGTGTTCAGGGTGAGGCTTCCTTTAGTAAAGTGCTTACTGTAATCTCCAACATGTGCCCTTTAATTAAGAATCAACTGCGGTTTAATGCTAGCAAGTATCTTGTTAATTCTCCCAATGACAAGAACAACTTTAGCAAGCCTTTTAAAAGAGAATGGAAATGAAGTATGGATCAAAAGGAATGGTAAGGAGACCAAGAGGAATTCTCAACAATCAATTACTGCTCAGTTTATTGTCATGGAAAAAGACATTGAGGACACTTGTTGACGGTGATTTTTGGATTACGTAAAGTCGATCACGCATCACACAAGGTATGTTGGACTAACAATTGTATAATGAATCAAGAAGAATAAAAAAGATCATGCAAACAAGGTTTTACATGGTAAAACCCCAAGATGGGGAAACATCCACGGTTGCCGGTGACAGCGAGAAAGGAATTCACTATGAATAATATGATTACACGCTCAACCTTACTCACTCTCTTGAATATCTAATGATTCCTATGTATGTATGTGTATATTTCTCTATATCTTACAATGACGTTTTAGAGTCTATTTATATGTGTATAGAACCATAAATCTTGGTATACAAATAAGGAAAGGTAGTGGTGTCTAATTAGGACTTGTTACTTGTTGAAGTCGTTTTTATCTTCTTTCCTGTTTCATGTCTTCCATAAATTGAATGAATTAGACTTGTTGCCTGATTGGGACTCTAATATCTATAAGGAAGTTTATTTTCTTATCAGATTGTACTGTAAGGTGGCTTGTTTAAGTGTAACTCTTTCTTCTTCCTATTTGAGTCGTAGTTGCCTTTAATATCTCACACGCGTTATCTAACTGACCAGCTATCTAATCCGACCAGATCTCTTTACCCCGATCGGATTGTCTTATCTCGACCAAGTCATCTCTACCAGATCGGCTAGTTTCCCCTACCATCTTGGACAAACTTGACCAAGCCCTAAGATCATCTATTGGTCATCTTAGATTGATCTTTCCTAGCTAACCTTGGTGACGTGGCATATCTAATCACTGTGCTTTCAGGTAATCATGCTGACTTGTCATGCTATCAAAAAATCTCTATAATAACACTGAATTTCTGCAAAGCTTGTATAAGAAAGTGGTTGAAATTATGGTGGCTGTGAGTCAACAAACTTATGCTAATAAGGAGGGTCATCCAATTGTCACTAAAATCTCTTATACTGATCATGGGGAACAGATTGGTGTGTCTATTGCATCCGACGTTGAAGATGTTGCCTCCAAGCTCAAAGAGGCAATAAAGATAATTCTGGAATAGATTTATCCTTTTGTGTGCTCCTGCTCTTAACTTTTTTTAATGATTTGTTCATAGAACATTATGGGTGCTGGTGAGGAAGGTTTTGACAAAATTGTCACTGATATTAGGAACTTTGGTCACTTTGAAGTTCTTGCTATTTTGGAGCCTAGAGTGAGTGGTGCTAAGGCCACCAAAAGTGATGACATGTTAGGTTTCAATAATAAACATATTGTTGAGGCTTCAGGTTTCTCGAGAGGCATTTGGCTCTTTTGGAATGATAACATAGTGAATTTACAACTTTAAGCTAGCTCTAAACATACCATTACTGCGGTGGTGGATGAGGGAAATATCTTTTGCGTCATTACTTTTGTGTATGCCAATCCTAGTGCTGTGTTAAGAAGGAAGTTGTGGGTTTACCTCAATGCTGTGAGGAGTTGCTTTAAGGGTCTATGGGTTATGATATAAGACTTCAAAGAGATTACCAGTAGCTCTGAAAAAAAAGGGTGGTAGGCCTCATTTCACCAATTCTGGATTTGGAAAATGGATTAGTGATAATAGGATGGTGGATATAGGCTTTATTGGCCAGAAGTTCACTTGAATGGCTACTAGAGGCATCAATGAGAGTATTTGGGAGAGACTAGATAGAGCTCTCTGCTCGAAAGATTGGAGACTTTTACTTGCTGAAGGGTTCCTTAGGCACTTACCTAGATTGGCTTCAAACCACTGTCCAATTTTACCGAGTCTCTACAGTATTCAAATCCCTCGAAGTTCTTTGAAACTTTTTAGGTTATAAGCTATGTGGTTGAAGCATGACAATTTTAGCAAAATGGTGAAGCAATTTTGGGAGAACCACACTGAGAGCTTTGTGGGTAAAACTCATTCTCTACCTAATAAACTAAAAGAATGGAACATAACCACTTTTGGTTGCATCTTTCACAAGTAAAGAAAAATCATTAGTAGATTATAAGGGATTCAAAGAAAACTGAGTGATAGATTAAAGTCTAGTCTAATTAAGCTAGAATCTAAGCTCCATGAGGAATATAATCAGATCATTGCCTAAGAAGAGATTTTCTGGATGCAAAAATCAAGGGCTACTTGGCTTAAGAAAAGTGATAAAAACACCAAATTTTTTCACCTTGTTACAATGATTAGAAGAAGATGTAATATATTGGAAGGTCTCAATAATGAAGATGGTGAATGGCAGTGTGATAAGGTCAATATAAAGTGTATTGCTCTTTCCTATTTTACTAAGCTTTTCTCTTTTAAACTTTGATAGGCTTCCTCGATTTTTTCCTTTGTTAGAGGAGGGTATGAGTAATGATATGAATAAGGAGGTCTGTGAAGCGGAAATCAAGGATAGGCTATTTGGAATTGGCAATCTCAAATCCCCTGGTCTGGATGGCTTTTCCGCTGCTTTTTTTCAAAGCCAATGAGAAGTGTGTAGGAAGGACTTATGTTAGTTTGTGGTGGACAGTTTTAAGCTTGGTACCTTTCCTGTTGAATTAAACCAAACCTTCACAACTCTAATCCCTAAAGGGTTTTGCCCGCTCGACATGACCCAACTTAAACCCATTAGTGTTTGTAATACTTCATACAAGATCATTAACAAGGTGATTGTCCAACGACTTAGAGGTTTATTGCCTAAAGTTGTTAGCCCTAACCAAGTTGCTTTTATTCCTGGAAGGCAGATTCAAGATAACATTGTGGTGGCTCAAGGGGTTCTTCATAAGTTCAAATCCATGAAAGAGAAAAAAAAAGGTTTTGTTGCTTGGAAAATTGACCTTGCCAAAGCTTATGATAAACTCCAATGGAGTTTCATTAGTAATGTGCTTATGGGTGTTGGTATCAAAGGTATCATGTTAAAGCTTATTATGTGGTGCATCACTAACGTTAGTGACAAAATTGTGCTAAATGATGAAGTTACTGATTCTTTTAATCCTGGGTGTGGTATTAGGCAAAGAGATCCCCTCTCCCCTTATATATTTGTCCTATATATGGAAATGTTATCCCATTTGATCAACCAAAAGCTAAGAGATGGACTGTGGAAATGTGCTAAAATTTCTATGGGAGGTCCTGAGGTCTCACATCGTTTCGTTGCAATGACCTTATCTTATTTTGGCAAGATTTTACCACCCAAACCAAGACTATGAGGGATTGTCTTGATATTTTTTGTGATCTATCTTGACAGTAAGTTAGCTTCCCTAAGTCTAGAATCTACCGCTCAAATAACATTACAGACGGAGATGTTAGATCCATTGCTAAGGTGTGTGGTTCACCTCTCACTAAAAATCTTGGTAAATATTTGGGAGTTCCTCTTATTCAGTGTGGATTACTAGTCAAATGTATAGAGAGCTTATGGAGAAAACCCAAAAGAGATTAACGGCCTGAAAAAGTGATTCTTTCTCTCTCTCTCTCTTGCTGGGATAGTTACTCTTATTAAAACTGTTACTTCTGCTCTTCCTATCTATACAATGCAATCGGTGAAACTACCTAGTGAGACCTGCCTTATGTTGGATACAATCAGTAGAGATTTCCTCTGGGGTCACACTTCCAGTAAGAATGTCATTCATCTCGTGAAATGAGATAATGTTTGCATCCCTAAAAGGAACGGTGGTCTAGGAATAAAGAAATCTATAAGCATGAATCAGGCTTTGCTAGCCAAAATTGGGAGGCGAATTATCGATAATGATGATGGTATTTGGTGCCGGCTTCTAAAGCACAAGTACCTTAATAACATAAATATTCTTGATTCTAATCTTGCCAAAGGTATTGCCTGCTCAAGCACCTGGAAAGGCATTGCCTTTAGGGCTAAGTTAGTTGCTAAAGGTGTTGAATGGAGAATTGACAATGATGCTCATGTTAAATTTTTGGACTGATGATTGGGTGCCATAGGTTGGGATTCTTAAGGATCATGCCACCAAGAGGCTTACCGATGAGGATCTGACCTAAAATGTTGATGCCTTTATGACTAACGATCTCTGGCACGATGAGCATTTAGCCTCTATGCTTCCTTGGAATATTGTGCATAAAGTGGTTAGTATACATGTTGGTAGAGCTCACAGTGGACATGATAAAGCCATTTTGAGGAGGAGTAATTGTGGCAATTTCCTTGTGAAAATGGCTTATTCAGGCATATTGAAGCTGATAGTTCTCTTTTATGGAAGTGGAAGTTCATATGGAAATCTTAAAATCCCACCTAGGATTAAACATTTCCTTTGGACTCTTCTGCAGGGGAAAATTCTCTTTAATCATCATAGAGCTACAAGAGGCCTGGTTATTAACCCCTCTTGCCCCATGTGTGGTACTGGAATTGAAGACATTGGCCATTTGGCGTGTGATTGTAGCCAGTTCAAAGATATCTGGAAGAAGATTTCGAATAACTTCATTTTGTCTGCCTCTTTTCAAGGTGATCTTGATTCTGGATTACTGATAACTTGAAGGACAGTAAACTGGATCCAGGTAACCTCCCTAACTACCTTATCTTCTCTTGTGTCTTGTGGTTTCTGTGGAAATGATGGTGCAAAAAGGCTTTTTGACATCAATTACTCTTCTCCTCATCTTCCTCATTTGGTCATCAATCAATTTGCTAAAGATTGGTTACGTGCTAATGTTGGTGGTATTACTAGAGATAGGTTCACTTTATAGGTTGCTTGGTTGCCTCCTAGTGAGGATTTGATAAAGATTAATATTGATGAAAGCTGTGATAGTGGTTCTGTGCATATTACCGCTGGAAGTGTTATGCGTAACCATTTGAAGAATTGGGTGAAAGCATTTGTGATGAAGAAAGGTGTGGGAAATGAGCTTGAAACTGAACAATGGGGTATGTTTGAAGGTCTCTATATGGCATGGAATTCTGGAGTCAGGAAGGTTATTGTTGAAACTGATTCACTTGTTACTGTGCAACTCCTCTCTATTGATACTAATACCAATCACCCTCTGTTTAGTCTCATACAGAATTGTATTGTGAAGCATGTTTATAGGGAAGGTAACAGACCTGCTAATGGTCTTGCACACATGGGGCATATTATGCAGACTGATACTCTGTTCTTTGATGATCCTCTTCCAGAAATTTCTAGTATATTTGATGATGATTGTAGAGGCTTAACCCTTGTTAGGCAATTTGTTGCCATCACTTCTTCTTCCTTTTCTAAGTTTCTTTTCTGGGCGTTGCCCTCTATTATATAAAAAAAAGGTGTTTTTGGAAACGATTTTTTAAAATCAAAATCATGTTTTAAAAACTTATTGTGTTTAGTAGTGTTTTTAAAAGTTGTTTTCAAAAAACGAAAAACGATGTAAATGTGTTTTGCATTGGTTTTTAAAATGAGTAAAACAGTTGTTTGGAATGAAAAGTTTTGGTTTGTTTTGAAAATCCTATTTGAAAATGATAAAAAACGGTAAATTGTTACTTTTAACTTTTTAGTTACAAATTTGAAAACACTATTTTTCAATTTCGAAAACAGATAAACAAACAATTTTACAACTGTTGGGAAAATGGTTCCAAACACCACTTAAATATTCCATCAAATATCAACAATAACAATATTAATCAATATTAATCTTCACATATAATTCAAGTATCTCATATTCTCATGCATTAAAATAAAATAAAACAAGTATAAATGTTTGATTATAAAACACATATAAAAAGCATGGAAAAATAACACATATTTTCCAATTTCTCATTGAACTTGGTCTAAATATTTTTTCTTGAGCCTCATCTTTATTTTCTCATTAACGTCAGAAGACTTGTCAAATATAATATCAATCTGCAACCATATCCTCCGTTGAAGTGTTCATTATAATCTCTATATAAATGGAATAATAAATATTAGTAAAATAAACATTGGTTCATCCATTTATTAAAATAAACACATTTACTTACACATTTCTCGAAAATTAGGAGACTTGTCTACTCTGATAAAAATAAAATAAAAGATGTATTAGTTGCCATGACTAAAATGCATAGGTGATCCATTTTTCACTATGTAGGCATCTCCTTATGAACTTCATCAATAAAAATCATTCTCATATATCTGCATAGTTCTTTATCGGTTTATCTTAAGTCAAAATAAAACCATATAAACCCTTTATATCATCCCCTACCAATAATGTAAGAGTATAATCTTATTCTAAGAAAAAAAAAAGGCCTCTCCAACCACTCTTGTATTTCCAATGGTCAACAATATCAAAGATCCAAGCTTGGGATACCAAATCCTAGGTCTTTATATACTTGATGTGAGAACCTCAATACTTCCCATACAATTCACACCCTCATCTGACTTCCACAATATTAAAAGTTAAAAAAAGAAAATTAGTAACATTATCAATTAAATTTTGTGGTCGTAAGTTTATAATCTATCTTAGTAATTACATTACCAAAATATAAAAAAGAAGACATGACTACTATGATGACTAGACTCTAAATGCAATACAATTTAGGGTTGAATTAAAGGTGATCATAAAATATAAATAGATATTTGACCAATCTATGGTTCTTGAATGCTGATCTCAAACGCCGGTTGTTGTGGCTGATGTGAAAATACCTACAAGGTTATACTAAACAACCTAGGTGAGTGAATAGGTTGAGACTCTATTTTCAAAACTCTTTCAAGACTTTTGTCAAAATCTTAGTGAGTATACAAATTAACCTTTAACATGATTGTTATGAGAAAACAATTAACATATGTATGCATAATTAACCACCCTTAGTCTACAAAACATATAACAAGAGACAATGTATCTTATAAACAAATATGTTCAATGCAAAGGAAATTCCACAAATTGTACTATGAATATTATAATGTAAATTCACTAAGTTAAACTTTACAACTTGATATAGAATATCACAATATACAATGTTCAAACACTTACAAAGATACAAGAGACAAATGTTGATTCAACAGGTGTGCATCTATTTCTCTACAAAATTCTTGTATACAAAGATGTGAAGAAATGAAGATCTTAAACGAGATATATTGATCATACATACAAGTATAAAAAGACAGAGATAGAGACATTTGACATATCATTTTTACGTGGTAAAACCTCCGAAGAGGAAACATTCACGGGTTGAATACAACCATCGGGTACTTTTATTATTGAAAAGTAGATAAGAAATTCCTCAAAAGTTACCAACAAATGACACACTCCCTATTGGACTCTATGTCTACCCAATCCCTATTGGTAGATTGGAAATTCGTCAAGAGTGATCAACAAATGACACACCCTTTATTGGATTCCACTTCTACACAACATCATTGAGAGATTGGAAATTCCTCAAGAGTAATCAACTTATTGAAACACTCTCTATTGGACTCCATGTCTTCTCAATATCCCGGGTCTACCAATAATATAGTCTACTCTTTATCCAAGACACTCTTGCCTCTAGAAAGTCTCTCTTGCATAGCTATCGAGATCTCCCCGACCCTAGCCATGACTTCTTGCTAAACTATTTGGATCTTCTCGATCCTAGTCAAGACTTCTTGCTTGGCTATCCGGAACCTCACACTCCTAGCCAAGACTTCCACCTTTTGTAAGGCAAATGATCTAAGTGTAATGCAAATTATGCAAACACATGAAACTTAGAATATATGATCAATACATCCTAAGCAAATTAGAAATAATCAATGAGCACACAAAGTATATTTTTCTAGTTTATAATCTAAAACATAACACCACACAAAATGATGCATGAGCATATTAAATGTAAGGATTAGGTACACTTCATGAAGATCTAGACATAGGCAACAAAGTTCACAAAACAAGATTGTCTAGATCTTATATATGAACAAAAACCTAGAGCATGCCAAATCTCCAAAAACACACTTTAATCCTAGATTTTATTCATGTCACTAAAGCTTGAAATAAATATGTTCATAAAGCACATATCCAAAACTTTAGAACTAAATCAAAAATGCTAGAAACACAAGATATGATCAATCAAATCTCTAGCAATCATTTAGAGCATATATTCACAAAATAATCAATTAAATCCTAATAGACTCTAAATAAAAAATCAAATGTGCTAATCCTAGATATATTTAACTAAAGAGTCCTAGCACATGAAAAGGGCTATTGAGCATGAAAATAAAGTCAATCAAAGCACAAATAGCCCTAGATAATAAGTTAGTCACAATACAACTCACAAACATGTGAAAACTAGATTTAAGAAAACCTAGATCACAATCAAGTCTCTAATTAGACAAATATAGCTTATAATTGAATTTCTATCACTCATCAACGTTTGTTCGAGTCACATACATGAAAATAAGAAGAAGAACCAAGGTAATTGAACATTTAAAAATGCAAATCACAAAAGATAATCAACTACCTTGTTAATTCGCGTGCAGTCACGAAACTGGTGTAGAACCACCAAAATACTTGAACAAAAGACTTCAAGATTGCTTGGAGATGATAGAGGACTTCAAGATGAAACTTCTCTAACTTGAATCACTCTAATCGGATAAGAAATGAGAGAGATATGGTGATTCAAAGTTGAGAGAAAAATCTGGAATTTTTTCTGCACTACATCTTTTTCAAATTCGAAAATGAGATGGAAGGAGATATTTAAAATAGAGGGAAAGAGAGGGAATGGGGCAGCCAATGGCCACGGGCCACCTCAGCTCCCTGAGGAGACGCATGGTCATCTCAGGGGCAGGAAGCCTCTCTCCCCGAGATGGCCACGCGCCTCTTCGAGGATGGGTGGCAAATGGCCTTTGGCCATTTGCTTCCTCCCTCGCACACCTTCTTTTTCTTAGACCGTTCTCCAGCCTCTGAACTCTGAATTTGAATCTGTTTTCGGATTACAAACCGGGACTCTCTCATGCACATGGAAGACTACAAAAATTTGACCAGAAAATTAGAATTCGACTCGATACACGAAGACGAAGACAATGCATGGTACGTGACCAGAAAGTTTCGTAACTTTTTACTCGAAACTTGAAAACTAAAGCATGAGTAACCGAAATGACCGAAACTCAATAAGGAATAATATAAGATCAAATTCAAGTCTGAAGTCCATAAAATATAAACAAACAAACACATGAACACACAATAATGTCATTTCCTAGATATAGTCCTAGAAAATGCAATTAACAAAATTTGTCTATTTAAATCTAATACATGAGCATTCAATATTAAGTGTGTGAATGTGTTATACCAATTGAGTACAACGATACAGGGACCCATATTGATGCAATGTGTGTGTGTGTGTGCCTTAACACGTTGCAAGAGGATAGTGGTCTTAAAATACATTTGTAGACAGTAATGATTTCTCCTCTTAAAGGCTTCACTTTGCTTGAAGAGTTGTCCAAATTCCTTGAAGCTTGATAAACCGTGAATCCTAAACAACTAAACAATACAAAGTAAATGTCATTTTGATATAGAATAATGTCAACATAACACAAAATCCTAACATGATGAGACTTTGTTGGTAGTGTTAGCTACTGGGTAGAGATTCACGTGTTCCTTTTAAAGTGCAATATCCTTTTGAAATGCCAAGATAAGTGCACGAAATAGGCAGCTTGATGCTTCATCATCATTTTGAAACGCTAGAATGATTGTAGGAAAAGAGCCGCATGATTCTTAATTAGTATACTTTTCAAGTCACCTGACATAAGAGCAAAGCCTACAACTTCTATAAGTTTTTAAATAGTTTTGGTTGAGATAGGGAGGTCGAACAAATAGGGGTCAGCTTAAAACCAAGCTACAAGTTCTTCTCCAAAGAATTCATCACATTCTCTGAGATGATTAATTACGGTTCTGTGACGTGAAAAGCATGTTGCAGAGCGGGTATTGACATTCCTAAAGAGGTAGGTACATAGATTTCCTTGCACCAAAAAAGGTATTTCATCAATCTTGTCACCTTCCAAGACAATGTGAGTGTGCTCAGTGTATGAAACTAGCTTGACACAATCACACAACTCATCCAACATTGCTTCACTCCACCTTGCAAACTCTTTTACCTTTATAAACATTTAAAAATAACAATGAGAATATATCCAATAGACATTTCTCAGGTGTAAGCCCTCAGACATAACTCATGTCCGGAATCATTAATTATCACATGTGATAATCCGTTGTGTAACCCTACATACTGATTATCACGCGATTCCAGACATAAATAATTATGACCGGCCCATGAGTTTGCACTTGAGAATTTATATCTATATATATATATATATATTCAATATCCAATAATTGTAAGATGGATTTTGAAGTTCAGATTGATAACTTAATTGTAGAGAATGGAATGACTCACTTTCTTGAGTGATTTTAAACAGAGTTCACGTTTTATCTTCCTTTTTAGGTCATCGGAAAGATCACTAAGCAAATTCACTGCACCAATACCTTTAACACTTAACACTTTTGGTTTCTTCCCATTTACTTGTTGATGAAGATTCTCAGAGAGATTTCTAAAAATCATACAGTTATGTAATTGTTAGACCTTCACTTTTCTCCTATCTATTGTTGCAACAACATATTGCTTATATCTCTGTTTTACAAGAAACAATGATGATCAAAAGAAATTAAAACTTCATGTTTCAATTTTAAGGCAAATAAAAGTAAATTGATATATAAAAGACAGTAAAATATATATCAACCTGCATTTCTCCAATTAAGACAACAAACAAAAAAGCGTCGGACATAGATATTGCAATTACAAAAAGATTGGCAGGGGTATCTCCATCTGTCAGGAGGTTGAATTTAAGTGTATATATCAAACCTTAATTATCTCAAAATTAGCAACTGCTATATGGTTGAAAATATTTCGTTGACACAAAAAATTAACCGTATAAAGTATCACAAAACAATTAATATGCTAGAAAAATGTATTGCATGCATATACGAACCTGAGACTTTGCAAGCCTCATCGAAGACAAAATGATAATTTTCGTGGAAGATCTTTCACCTCCACTGTATGGTACTGAATAAGTTCATTAGATATTCTGAAATTACAGTTTACTGCATTTCCTTCATAGTATCTTAAACTTTCATCACAAAACCGATCATCATCACATCCAGTTAGCAATTTGCATGCTTTCTTCCAACATATAGCCTCTTTAAATATTGAGTAGAAGTACTAGAAGGCTCCAGCTAACTAAAACATAATCAACTCTATTCTTGATTATAAAATTTTGCACAGTTGAGAAATAATTATATATACATATACATATACATATATATAGTGATATAAGATTCCCAAGAAGAGAAATCTAAATAATAGCTATTAGGTCTTCGAGTGTTCTTGCTTTAGCTTTTTATTTCTCTCAAGACGATCATCGAACACTTTGCTGTTACTAACAAATTCTTCATTTTGTTTAAATAACTACTCAAATACTAAGAATTTTTTTTTAAGTAAAGAGAAATATATTAATAAAAGAAAGTGAAGAAAACAAAAAGTAGTAAAAGTAGTTAATAAAAAAAGAAGCTCAAACAAAAATAAATTGAATGATCAATAATACCACGGTAAAGCCATGTAAAATAATTAACAAATATATTTTAATTATTTAACTCACATAAGCAGTCCACTAGTACATAAGAATGAACAACCGTCTTCGAAGCCTCCTGAAGGATTTGCCAAGTAATTCAGATGACTAACTATTAGAAACATCCTCCGTAGTACTTGGTAAAAGATAATTACTGCTGCAGAAGAAATTCATGTTTCAGTTTTTTATCGAATGAAAAGTGAAATCACCGTCCCCTGCACAGTTTAGGGTCCTGATCACTGTTATGAAATTGTACATGGCCTTAAATACTTGCAAATTTAAACATATGAACAACTGTGCTATATCTGTAACATCGTCCAATGTCTTTTGGTGGTAGAGAGTGCTCAGATTCGAGTCGTGATATCCGTAAAAGTGTCTAGTTTAATTACATGTGGGAGTAGAAGATTGTTTAAGACTGAGAGGCAACTCCAAAAGAGAATAAGATTCCTTGAATTTTTTTGACGGAAACGAGTCCACTGTGGGATAGTAAGATATATTAGATACAAGAAATCACATATTGAACGCAGAAGTACACTTCCAATAATCGCCAGATTTTTGTCAAATTTAATGCACTTTTTATTAGCATCGGTCACTAGAAGGTAGAAGGACAAAGGATCAACTGTCATCACACCCAAACATAATATAAGAACTATCCAGAGACGGACCTTGGGCTGGGCTACGGTGGGCTCAAGCCCTCACTATCCTTTTCAAAAAATTTGCAAAGGTTTTTAAGAAAAATTAATAATTACCGTGTAGGACTAGGATTTAGTAGTAGGCAGCAGCGATTTAAACCTTGCTAGATTCAAGATTCACAACTCACAAGGCGTGATTTTTTTTTTTTTATGGTTGTTCTTTTTCTTTTTTCTTTAATAATTATTGTTGTTTCTTTCATCCTTCCCGATTTACTTAAATTTTGTCCAATCTCTTTACCAACATCAAGAATGGATCTTCCAATTAGGTATTTTTTTTTTTTTAATATTGTAAATTTAAATATTTTGTTTTGTATTGAAATTTTAAGATTACTATAATTTTTGGTTTATAATATTTTAGAAGTAATCTAATTATCAATTATTCTAATTTTAAATTTACAAGCTAACATTATTGTTTAATGAATTTCTTTTTTGTTTTGGTTGAAATTTTGATGCATGTTTGTAAACTTTTTTTGTTTTTTGTTTTTAATTGTTCTTTTGTTTTTAGATTTGTTAGTAAATAATAATATAAGTGTATATTTATTTCCCTATATGGTGTGAATGCTCCATCATAACTAAACTAATAGAATAATCAAATAAATTATAATTTTTTTAGAAACTAATAAATTAGATTTCTTTTAACATTTTATTTGTATATTTCGAATAAATCAACTAATATCATGATATAAGAACATTGTATATGTAAATAATTTCTTATTTCTTGATGTATATAGAAGTAATAAAATAATGATTAATTTAATGACTTATTTTTGTATCTTTTTGTTATTTATATAGGTCGTAATGTAAAAAAGAAACATATCTCATTATTTCAATAAGAAAAGATGATGGTGAGTCATCAAGTAGGCCAGATGCCCCATGTAATGTTCAATGCTCATACTACAAGTTCAAGATCTCTTTCTTAAACTAAAAGATTCAAAACTCAAAATGATGATACTCAAACTCTATCTCACATCAATACTTCTCATTGATAAGCAAGATGAGATTAGAAGAGCCTGTGTCGACATGGGACCATTTCAACATACTTATGTCTATCCACTCAATCTATGTGGGAGTCAAAGTCATCGGTTTCAACAATCTTGGTTCATAAAATTTCCATGGATTGAGTACTCAGTGGAAAATAATAGTATATTATGTTTCTATGCTATCTTTTTTATAGTCCTACATCAAGGTATCACACATTTAATGTTGAAGGCTTTCAAAATTGGAAAAGAGTTGGTGAAGACCAATGCCCCCTTGCAAAACATGCAAAAGAAGACCACAATTCACTACACCACATTGCTATGCAAATGTGGGATCACTTGAAAAACCCATCTTTATATATTGACAGAATGATCAATAAACAATCTTCACAAGTAGTTATGCAGAACCGATTGTTACTCAAGACATCAATAGAATCTGTGGAGTGGCTAGCAATGCAAAGGTGTGCATTTAGAAGTAATGATGAATCTATCAATTTTGCAAACCGTAGAAACTTTATTGAAATGGTAATGTTGCATGCAAGAGTAAACAAAGATATTGTTGAAGTTGTCCTACATTATGCTGCTCAAAATGCCAAATATACATCACCAAAGATCCACCAGGAGTTGTTAAAAATTCTAGCTAATAGTGTGCGTGATAAGATCCTTGTGGAAATTGGAGATATCAAATTTTGGATTCTTGTTGATGAAGCGGTTAATGAATCTAACAAGGAACAAATGACTATCATTTTAAGGTATGTCGGTGACGATGGGTTTATTCGGGAACGGTTTTTTGAAGTTGTGTGTGTTGATGACACAAGCACCTTAACTTGAAAGAGAGATATGTATTGTTCTTAGTCGACGCAACCTCTTGATTGAAAATTTTACGAGGTCAAGGTTATGATGGGGCTAGTAACATGCAAGGCGAATGGAATGGATTACAAACTTTATTTCTTAAAGATTGTCCATATACCTACTACGTTCATTGTTTTGCTCACTAACTTCAACTTGTTTAAGTTGCAACATCTAAAGAGGTATATGATGTATGGTTATTTTTTTCTAAATTGAGTTACATTGTCAACATTGTTGGTGTTTTTGCTAAGCATTGTTCAGAATTAAGATCAATTTACCAAGATGAAATTGTAGATATGATATCTTCAGGAGAACTTGAGACCGGTACATGAGCAAATCAAATTCATACTTTGCAACGATCTGGACCTACTCATTGGAGTTCACATTTTATTTCTGTTAGTAGGTTGATTAACATGTTTGGTTCAATTTGTACCATTTTTGAAAAACTTATTGATAATGGGTTAAATAGTAATATACGTGGGGAGGCTAAAGGTGCATATAAAGAGATAAAAACCTTTGAATTTGTTTTTACTCTATTATTATTGTACAAAGTGTTGGGAGTCTCTGATATGTTATGTCAAGCATTGCAAATGAAATCTCAAGACATCTTAAATGCTCTAAATTTAGTTTCAAGTACAAAACTACTGCTTCAAGAGTTGCTAGATGAATGGAATGATATTTTTTAGAAGTGTGGCATCTTTGTGTAGAAAGCATGACATTCATATACCTAATATGGGTGACCGCTACATGAAAGGTACAAGACCGTTCTTGTCAACAAAAGAATAATATTATAGTTGAGTATTACTATCACTTCAATATATTTAATATTGTAATAGATTTTCAATTGGTGGAGTTGGATAGTAGGTTTAAAGAGGAAACAATGGAACTCCTTATTCTTAGTAAGGCTTTGAATCCTATGAACGGGTTCAAATCATTTAAAATAGATTCTATTTGTACTCGTGCTGAGAAATTTTATCCTAATGACTTTACGGAAGATGAGTTGAAAGCACTAAAGAGGCAATTAGAACATTACAAGTTTGATGTATTTCATCAGCCACAATTTCAGAATATTTCTTCTCTCCATGAATTATGTCAATTATTAGTTTAAAAAAAAAAATCAAAGCACTTTTTTTATAGACAGGTAATATTAATTATATATATATATATATAATTATGGCGATTGTTGATTGAAACAAAATGGTCACAATTTTTTATTTCGATTGATAGGTTAATTCGTCTAGTTTTGACTCTTCATGTTTCCACAGCAACAACAGAACGAGCTTTTTCACCATTGAAGTTTATCAAGACATCACTTCGCAATATGATGGAATATGAATTTTTAACAAACTCTATGGTTGTCTACATTGAAAGAGAAATCGATGGTGTTATTGATCCTAATTTCATAATTGATAAGTTTGCTCTTTTGAAAAACCGTATGATACAGTTTAATTAGTATTTGATTGTATTAGCATTTCATGTTTATTTTATAATTTGTTTTGACTTTATTTTATATATTTTATTATTTTTGTTAACGTATTTAATTAGAATATACATTTTATAGGGTAATCCTCTCTATGTCTTCTTAACTGGACATATCTTTATTTTTAATTAATACAATTTTCTCGTATTGTTAGTGGTCGGAAAATAAATTATTCTAACCCACCCTAAGCTTTAATCATGGATACGTCCCTGGAAGTATCATTAACTCTCTCAAAGGCCGCCCCTGTGGAGATAGATTCTTCTTCATCTGAGACAAACTTTTAGCCAGATTGTCGACTCATGATTAACAAACACTTAGATGATCAACAAGGTATAATCCAAGTAGGTAAAATAAGATTGACTTGAAAGTGAAGAGAAGTTTCTAGGAAAGTAGATATTTACTTCAAGCTAAGTTTTAGAGAGGTTTCTAGGAAAGTAGAATGTATGTTAAATCTTACTTAAAAACTGGATAAACAAATATATATTGTATGATTAAATGAGATTTTAACAGAAAATCATGCAAACAGATCACGCATTTTGAGTGAATTAATGAGGACCAAACAGTAGATGTCCATGTTAATCAATCGAACAAATCAATGAGCAACAAAAGTAAGGTCCATGTTAATCAATCAAACAAATCAAAGAGCAACAAAAGTAAGGCTGTGAGACTTGATAATCAATGAAGTGAATTTAAACGATTTTAGGCCTTTTTCTCTCCTAATCATTTTATTAGAGGTAATTGAGAGTATTATTGAAGTCCATATAACGAACCGTGCATGGCACACTGAAGAATTTGATTTTAACACTTTTTTTACATGTCAAGTTTAGCTGTACCCATTACCATTATATAGATAAACTTAGACTTGAATATTATTATTATTAACCCAGGAAACACCCAACACGACAATCTTTGAGAAACAAAAAACTATGGTATTTGCATACGAGCGGATTCGAACCCCAAACCTTGTGGGTCTGACCATTCATGAGACTCGGTGAAATATGGACAGTTCAATAGTTATATAAACATATTTCACCCAATGATTTTTTTATTGGCTAATTAGTATTTCAAGCCTAAAGACTCATTATCCATCAAATAAAAAGATAAGAATTAGATGATAAAATGTTGATCGGCTGATATATCCATTATAGCTTCACAATAAAGTTGTGGGTTCAAGTCATGTTTCCCTCCCAAACTCCGAATTTATTGTAAAAAAATTACTGAAGAGGAAAAAAAAAACTAAGAAAAAAATATTGCAGATTATGATAATTGATTAATCATAGTCATTGGGAGAATTATAAAGCTCAAATCTTACAAAGTTTTCCTTCTTTTTTTAATTTTCCTTTCCAAGAAGGTTTAGTTACAATTCATTGCATAATCAGCTATGTACATAATACCATCAAGGCATCAAGTACAAATTGCTGTAAACATGGCTAAAGAAATTGCAGCCCTCTGGCCTGATAAATATACCTCTAATAAATCCCAGAATCCTTGCCGAGAATTCCAATTATATATCTTTTAAGAAAATCATGTGATCTTCACATAAAGGCATGGCAATTTCCATGAAATACCAGGATTTTTTATTTTATTTTTTTTCCATGCTTTGTGCTACACTGCTACTATATGCTTAAGGTTCATATGCTCAAGTGCTCAACTCCTGCAGAATTACACCAACTCTGCTCAGCGACCTTTAAATGCTATTTAAGTAAACAGTGGAAATAATAATATTGCAAGAAAAAAAAATCCAGAAGGGGTGGTAGAGTTTAAATGCTATTTAGTAAACAGTGGAAATAATAATATTGCAAGGAAAAAAATGAAATCCAGAAGGGGTGGTAGAGTGATGCCGTTTAATTACTTAACCAACAACAAATATAACATATTTCCTGTCGTTGATATGATCGGCAGAACTAAAAAGTTAAAAATAAATCCCAAGAATAAAAGAGATTATACCTCATGTGCAGCAAAAACAGGGCGAACTTGTTCAAATATTTCATCAGCGGTTCCCACTGCATTAATCTGCATGTTAAAGCTACTATTAGTCTATTACTACAATGAATATGCAATTCTCAATTTATGTAACCAAGAAATAGCTCTCTTTTTTGCAAGGAAAAAGAAAAGATGTCCATGAACTTATGTAGCTTTTTCATTTGTTTGTTAAGGAAAATAAAAAAAAGACTTAGGTAGATTAAATTCCTTAATGAACAAATAAAAAGGCTGTGAAGTTCAAAAACTAAAACCATAATAAATACCAATCCTGAGTTGCTAATTACTAAACTATTACCTTATAAAGTTTTCCTCTCTTTGAGTAGTAATTGACAACAGGAAGATTCAATGATTCAAAGATCTTGAGACGTTTCCTGATAGTGTCTATATTATCATCAACTCGACCCTGCAATTACAAGACGTCATTCTTCAAATGAAGTTTTAACATGATCTGACTAGGTGGAAAAGTGTACTAGATAATCACCTGATTACGGTTCAGCACTCGTTTCACCATCTCTTCTTCAGGGCAATCAAAGAAAAGGACAATATCAGGCTCTGCTTCCGTCTGCACTTGGTACATTACGTTATACTTCATTCATAGTGTAATAAAAAATAAAATAAAAAAGGTCACGTGGTCCTATAATTGATTTCTTACTGTTTTGTTTATTTTACTTTTTGTCGTTTTTGAACAAGATTCATTACTCTCACTCTCTAACCCCCACCCCCTCCTCCTCTCCTATGAAAAAACATTATTTTGCTTTCTTTTACAGGTCAATATTGCTAAGAGGCTCAATGTTCTCAAGCAGTCTAACAAAATTTAATTGCCTTACAATCAGACCCAACATAGGTAAGAGTCAAATCTTTTTGACAATCACTTAAACAATATCTGAAACAGGAAAGCATAACTTATGTGAAAGAGGAAAATACAGAGAAAAACTCACAATTCGCTCAAATGCTATACGATTCTCTTCGCTTCGTGGAAAACCATCAATGAGAAATTTGTAGTTATCACTTGATTCCATCTCCTTTCGGATCAGTTTAACCGTAACTTCTGAAGGGACGATTTTTCCTTCTTTAATTGTGTCGAGAATCTCTGCGCTGAAAATTGCAGTTCAATCATCAGAATGTCTTAATTTTGAAGGGTAGTTACAATTGAACAACTTTCAGTAATTAGGAGATATTATTACCCATATTCAGTGTTAGAAGTTATTTCTCTTCTTAATAAGTCTCCTGCACTTAGATGTGTGAATCCAAAATTCTCAACAATCTTTTCACACTGAGTACCTTTACCACTACCAGGGCCACCTGGGAGCAGAGGAAACAAGTGTAACAATACATAAGCATCACAAAACACAAAATTGCTTCCCATGATATTGAAAATGCAAAGGATAACCAAAACACAAAACCATTGAATATATAATCTGCATTGCTACATCCTTTGGTCATATATGCTCTAATGAGTCTCAAGGAATGAGAATTTCAAAACTAGATTCGAAAACAAGGTATTTTTAAGAAAAGCAGTGTAAGTCTACATGACTGCCTACAAAACACTAACAAAGATTGCTTAATATGTCTGTAAATGATAGAAAGCTATTATACCTAAGACAAATGTTATGAATGGAGTTTTCCCTTTGAAGAACATTCCATCGTTTCCCTGCATCAAAATAAGAAACATAAGAATACAAGCAAGCCCAAAAGCTCGGAATCTCTTTATATATACACCCCTTAATACTGGAGCAGGAAAGTGTCAAATTTCAATACATTACATATCTATGGGTGACAGTCAACCATGGAGTGAAAAGACAAAAACAATACGGAAAATAATATCTTCAGAGTTCAAATGAAGTTCTCAACTTTTACACCATTTATAAACCTTATCTTTGTTAGGGACTTCTTTTAGGAAGCAGAAATATTGAACTGAAAACAATAAACATGACATGATTGCAAAACCAAAAAACACCAGTAACTATTCATGATGCTGAAATATTTCTTCCATATGGTCATTGCTCAGCCCCAAGAAAGACATTTATTCCCACACAGCAATTGACCCATTCAAATTATTCACATTGAACTCGCATGTTCACGTCCAGAGAACATTTTCTCAACAACAACCAGGTTCAGATGACACCCCTAGCATGGCAAATAACTGCTATGCCATCAATAATAAAGTTGACCTCACTGAAATCCCCATTAGCCAACCTGCCAGTATAGGCTTGATAGACTATAGTATGAACAAAGGATTTTCCTTTATTATTCAGATTTAGACAACTTGCGATAATTATACACCTCAGATACATCAAGGTTTTGTTATATATATGACAGGAATTTATAAAGAAATACCAAAATAAGGGGAACAAAAAAAATGCAATTTTGTATAAATTCAGTTCAAAAACATTCAGAAGCAGCACACAAGGTCTAATCTACTGGAAAAGTTAGTATGTAGAAAACGAAAAAGTATATCCACGAGAACCGATTCCATCCACATTCAGCATTAACTAAAATAAATCTTACTTAACAAATTCATAAAACATATAAAACCTGGGTGGGTGTTTCTGTTGTAAATGATTCGAAAAGCTTGAATGTATAAGCTGCCTGCATTGAATACCAGATAAACCAGAAGCAAAGAGCAGGTCATGAGTCTGGATAACAAAATAATATTAAAAGTTACACCAATGCAAGATCATAATTTCCTGCTTAAAAATAGATATCAGCTAAGACTATTGAAAATTAAGAACAAACAGTAGAATCATAATCAACTGCTAAAATGTTTTTTACAGACCAAATACGCAGCTATGTTCATTTATTCAACTAAGTTTGCAACCCAACATTGTAAAATACCTCTCATCATTCTCCTTCCACTAACCAATCTAGATACCAACCTGAATTTTCAAGCATGGAATCCAATTCACAACCCTGTTTTTGGTTTCTTTTAGTGGGCAATATTTTATTTTGTTTTAACCATCCAAAATCTATTACTTATCTAGCAACAGCATTTTGATCAATCAAATTTCTCGCTACGTCAGAAATGCAAATAGATCCTCAATACCCAGCTACAAATCCACATAAAAAGCAAATGTAACTCGCTTCAATTGAAAAAACCAGCACTGAAACATAAAGACGAGCTCGGGTTTGTACCTGGTTAAGAGTAGACGATCTTTTGGAAGAGATCAAAGGAGAAAGTGAAGCCACGCGCTTCCACATGTTTCTGGGGTTCCTCTCTCTCTCTCTCTCTCTCTCTCTCTCTGTGTCACCGTTAGTCTGCGTTTACTATTTCTGCTATCGATTTCAGTGGGACATTTGGTCGAACAGTTGACGTCCCTTTTATTGGACTTCAAAATAATTGAGCGAGGCACGTAGTGGATATAAAAACTTGTGATTTCATGCAAATTGAGTTGATAACATGTTCGCTTAGTGGACACATTTTATTGGGCCTAGTGTAATATGGATCTTTTTGGGTTCAAACTAGTAGGCCAAACTAATTATAGTGTAAAAAGTTTACCCTCAGGCCTGCAATATGATTCGAAAGGTTTTTCTCACGTTTTACGATTTAATGGGCAAATGTGAGATAATATTTACAATATCAATAGTTCAATACTCGAATCATGAAGCTTCTATGAAGTCTCGAACCACCAGGCTACTTGAGTCTTCATAAACCCTAAGCTTTTAAAACTTACAACCTTATTAACATTTTATAAATATTAAATGTTAAATGTGAGGGACTTGAGTTTCGTCATATGTATATTATAAATATGCGTTGGTAGTTTTCTCCTTCATCTTATGAAAGTAGATATTCGAGCTTCGCATATAGAGTTTGTAAGTCTCAATCAGGGACAGAGTAAGAAATTCATTCTTTGAGGACCAATACATTAAATCGTTTTATTTAGGAGAGACCAAAGTACGAAGTTTACAAAATCCGACACCAGCTCCTACATAAGCTTAATCTGTTTGTTGTCGGATTTCAAAATTAAAAAAATTATTAAAAAAAAAACGCCAAAAACCGGTTGCAAACTTGAGGAAAATTTGAGTGAAGATTAGTATTACTGTATTAGAAGTCTAGTTTTTATTATCTAGACAGGTTTGGATAGGCAATCAAACTTAAGTTTGGACAAGACCAGGCCTTGGACTAATACCAAGTTACCAATGCAAAAAGCTTCCCCAACCAAGTTGGCAAGTTCCATTTAAAAGTGATGCTAATTGCACCCTAATTTCTCCTTTATAAGGCACATTTTTTGTATTACAATGTATGCTCTCGATGAGAGGTTTACTACTGAGTGGTATAATCCTCGCACTCACGTCTTTAAGCTCGTGGGTTCAATAAATTTTCCTCTCTTCAAACTCCAAATTGTAATAATTCGAAAGAACTATACAATCTTTTTTCTTTTTTTTGGAAAAGAAACAGAAATTAAAACAACAAAGGCGATCTACTCCTGGCAATCTGACAGTACAAATCTTGTCATACATGGAGGATATTCCTTCATCAAGAACCTATCATCAACGCAATTTAACGCATGTTTTGCTTACACATGAGCAACCTGGTTTGCCTTTCTAGGTGTATAAATCACCGAATCATAATTCATAGACTTGATCACTGCCAAAATACTTGTAAAAATAACGCCCACATCAATGTTTAAATGGCTTTTCTCATCGAGTCATTGACCCAACTAACCACTACAGTTGTGTATGTTTCCACGATCACGTCCCAAACCTGAATTCATAGCAAACTGGAGCCCACAGAGAATAGCCATTGCTTCAACTATTTAACGAGAAAAATTAGCATGACTTTTTTTGTGAACTAGAAGCCATAACCATACCATCAGAATCTCTAATGGCAATACCCACACCAATACGGCATCCGATATCATCAACAGCTACGTCGCAATTGATTTTATACAAACCTGGGTTAGTGGCTTCCACTTCACCACCTCAAGATCCACACTTCACTGATGCTCCTAATTATCTTGGCCTCCCTCTCAAAATTCAGAAATATAGCTACGCGCCCAAATAATAATAATAATAGTAATGGTTTTGGTTAAGTTGTTGTTAACATCAATGTTACTAGACAATTTCCGGTCTTTAGATTTCAATCTAAATATGTGTAAAAATTAAAGATTTAAAAATTAAAACAAAAATAAACCAACACTCTATCACATAACTGTCCAATAATATTGCTATTAACGGCAACATAGCCAAACCCGTAGGGTAATAATAGGAGAAATGTGAGACTGTCCGAATAACGGTACATGTGACTTGTAACTAATATAATATATCATCCACCATCAAACAATAGTTATGAGTCACATGCAAATATGCAATATCATTTGTCTATGAATTCGAATCCAAAACAAATTTACCTAGCCTATTTAAGCAACAATAAATGGGTCTTTAAAACGATAGATCGGGTCTTTAAAACGATAGATCGGGTCGGGTGCGTTTAGAATTGCCAACGCTGCCGCTAAGTATGGACCAAAATTATCTCAGTTATTAATCCATTGAATAATGGAGAAAAAGATGATTAGATCAAATCAACTTTTTTTGGTTTTTTCTTAGTTGAAATCCAATTACTTTGTCTTTGGGTTCACTTTTTCTTCTATATGTGTACCACTTTACATCTCAAGTTCGCAATGATATTATAGTAATTAAATGCTAAACTGAGTACAAATTTGATAATTCAATTTAAAAGTAAACAACATTTTTCACCATAAAAATGTTCACGGGTCGAGACGAGAAAGATGACAATAACAATCGTGATTTTTCTCAGCAAATTAGACTTTTTAATATTTTTTTAACACGACTTATACATGCTTAATCCAAACTCATTCCTCATCATCTACAATCATATCCATAAATAATTAAATACACAATTTTCAAGTCATACTCCAAACCCTCAGTCAAAAACAATGAGCTTTCTAATTAATCCATCAATCAAAATTCCAAAACAAATAATTTTTTAAGTAATATTAGATAATTCAAAATTTTAGTCTAAATTTCAACTCAAATGATGTGACAAATGAATTGTTATTACTGCATATAATATCGGATAATGTGGTTAATGAAAACCACTTGCCACATCATTTTTGTTGAAATTTGAACTAAAATTTTGAATTATCTAACATTAATATATTCTTTTATCTCAAATTAGATCTACGACTTTGAAAACTTTTTATGTGACCTTTACATTGAACCCATAAAGAAATTGTGGATTATATGGCAAATTAGGGGTTGCTGCCTATACACTTAAAAGCTACGTGTGACAATTATGTCTAATACTAAAATTTCTCATCATACCAACCAACATCCTTTTGAAAAAATCAGCTTCCACTTAAATTCAATTAATCAATGATCATGACATTATTTTGTTGCCTTCAAAGAGGTTTTTATTTATTAATTTGTAAAAGCTATTTTTTTTTATGCTAAGAGCATTTTCAATGTAAAAGTGGTTTGCATACTAATAATCGTTGACATGGCAACAATATCAAGAGATTTGCTTCATATATGGTATAAAAATAGACTTGATACACAATCAACTCAAAATTTGGTCTCCAATACTTCTGTCTAAAACACATTTTTTTCAATAACGTGTCTATTTTTTTCCTGTTTTATTTTTTATTTTACTTCCTTACCAAAATAGATAAAATTAATGTGTTTTAAATACTTGCTGAGTGCAACTGACCGTCCGAAAGTAGACGGTCATATTGATAATGTCTATTTTTTTTGTTACGTCAGCTTGAGGTTAAATATGCACAGCCGCATTAGAGAAAAATTTATTAACAGAATATTTATTAATCCTACGTAATATCTTTTTTTTTCACAAGTCACTCTTATATCGGGGATGTTCTAAGTTCTATGACGATACTACATCTCAGCCATTACATCACAATTAGTACGACAATTAATGATACAATGTTATATCTTAACCCTTCTTAATGTTCTTAATTATATTTTATTATAAAAGATTCTTAGGTGTGGGATTTCATACTTAATTTCGTACAAGATTTTGATTTTATATCGTGAAACAATAGTATACCAGTACAAAACCGGATCCCACACTTGAAAAGCCTCATATTTTATTGAGCATAAATTTATTTGAATCATGAGCATGATGAATTGGGAGCTGAAATTCAAATTGTTTAACCTTTCTTCTTTCATTAACCAAAAAACTCGCATTTACTCATGTTAATAGTTAGTTCTATTTTGTTATATTTAACCAAAGTCTAGTAAGGATCAAATAACAATAGGTTTTTTTACTGATTTTTCAAACCCAGTGGTTTGATTTAGTATTTCATCAAAAGCTAGAGTGTTATTTGCACATATTCTTCCATAAAAATTTCATTAAGGACTTGTGTGCTGGTTGAAATTTACAATATAATAACCAAAAAAGAAATTGTTTTGCCTAAAAAACAATGTTTGTGAATGAAACCAGTGTTTACTTAACTTTTTTGGATTAAATTATGTGAATTTCTTTATTCTCATACAAAATTACAAATCAATAATTAAAGTATTAAATTATCTATTTTATCTAAAATATCATAAATTAGTTTATTCTAGTAGTCCAGTCAAGAACCTTTTAAGAATTAAAATGTTTCTATTTTTAAATTAGTAAATACTCTTTAAAATATATATATATAGCAAATACTAGAATTTTATAATTTATTCAAATTATTATTATTTTTCCTTTCCTTTGAAACTTAATTCTTTTTCATATTCATTGTTGATTAATAAATATGTGCTAAAAATCTAAAATATATATTTTCTACTAATCAATAATAATTTTGTAAAATATGTTAATTGATTGGATAAATGGATAATTTATATTTCATAATAATGATTAATTAAGAATATAATATACACTTGAATATAGATTTAAATAAAATATATATATATATATATATATGCATATCTAAATGTAATATATAAAAAAAATTAAATTAAATTAAATATTACATATTCACTCTTAATTGGTTAGACTTCAAATCTTAGTATACATATTTAACCGTATGTATTAGAAGATTTTTCTAATATTGTATAATAAATATCCGGACTATCCATACAGCGATTGACCTGGATATGTTGGACACCTGACAGAGCTTTAATCCGTTCACTATCATATTTAAAAATAAATGAATAAATGTGCACCAGAGTGCATAGTGGTGGTGATGAAATTGGTGATGCAATGCTAAAGTAAGAGTGAAGTAAGGGTGTTTGGCCACATGGAAGAAAACAATATTCGAACGTGAAATTTGGAAATGACTAGGTGTAAGCTTTTTATTGGATCACTTTTGTTCGCACCGTCACTATTGTGGACCCTACACCCACTGGAGTGGACCCGAGCACCCGGGAACATATCAATTTAGGTCCCAGGCACCTTTCACAAACTTATGGTGGGCCCTTCTCTCTCCTCTCCTTATCATTTTCGCACCTCCTATTGACTTATTCGCGTGACCTGCACGCGCATTCCTAAACTCTTATATTCTTTTTTTTTTTCATTAATTTTCCAACATTTTCTTGTCATGATCACGATGCATTAGGCATGATTCCTTGTGCATTCTTAATGTGCCTTGTGGAAATTTCTATTTAAAAAAAAAAATTAGAATGTAAAATTATATATATACAATAATTTTCACATAAGTGCGCACTGATAGAATTATATAAGGACATTAAATGTGAGTCACTCATTTTACATATTTTGACTTGGTATATATGCACTTGTCAAAACCATTTTATAAATGAGTGGCTCACATTCAATGTCCTTATATAATTCTATCGGTGTGCACTGACAGGAAAAAGACTATATATATATATATATATATATATGTGTGTGTGTTCATTCTTTATGTGCCTTATGGAAATTTCTATTAAAAAAATTAGTGTAAATTTATATATATTGGCTTGATATATTTTTCATACTTAAATTGAATTGTATAAATAAAATTATAAGAATTTACAATATGAAATTCGAGAATTAATTTGAACTATGATATCTCTTTGTATAAGATTATATAATAGCCATAGTAATTAATAATAAATAATTATATTTTGTTTGTCACCACAAGTGGTATATAAAAAAAATAATATTATAGTTTTTCTAATTATTTAATCAAATCTAATGGAATCAATTTAAATGATCATTTTTCTTAAATTTCAAATGTTAAATTAGATTCACATATTAGAAAACCCATTAATTAAATTATGTAATCACGAATTTGATAGTTATTGTCACTTTAAGTTGTGACTTTTTCTAATAACATTGCTCATCAAATATAAAATTATATGTATCAAATGAACAAACACTTATAACACACTGTGTTTTTATAGAAAGAAATATGTTTTCAATTCACAAAATGGTTGAGGAGAAGAAATGTTTCTTTTAAAAATATATTTATACTACGTGCAATGATATCAATTTAAACATGTGAAATTATCGTGTTGAATGAACATTTTTATCACTGAGTCATGTTGAACTCAGTGGCGGTCCTGGGACAGGGCACTAGGGGTGTCTGCCCCGGGCCTGTCATTTTTAGGTCCCCTGATATATGATTTCAGTATTAATTTAGGAGTCCAATTTTGTTTTATTTTAGTTCATAAAAGTCTCAATTTTGTAGTATCGTGTCGTACCGTATCGTGCCGTGTCATGCCCATATTTCAGTATATCATCAAAATCACTGAAAGATTTAGTGTTTTTTATTTTTCTCTCCGTCCACCGTTAAATGATTTATTTTTATCTCTCTCAAATCTTAGAATTAATATGAAAAAGAAATCCATTTTAAAATTTTACCTCGAACCTTCAAAAAGTCAGAACCTACCTGGTTGCACTGTGGTTAAAATGTTTTATTTTTATGGTACTTTCGAAAGTAGATCCAACGGAGAAGGTGCGAGACCTATATCATAGTGAATTAGAGCACATAGGTGTTGGGAATCAAATCCCTCAAAAACAATAACTAAACTAAAGTACAAAGAAATACTAGCAATTTTCATGCCTAGAAGAAGCGAAGAAGCCTCTAGTGTGAGTGTGTGACACACGCAAAGGAGACACGCGTGGCACGAGTTAATAGTTTCAAAATAACATATGATTTCGCCCAAAGAAAAGGCAAACTCACTAGTCACTAGTAGTATATATAGGTGGGTGGATTTGTGTTGTATAATCTTGGCGTTATTTTTTCTTTTTATTTTATCTAGTGTGTCATGGGAAGGCAACCTTGTTGTGACAAATTGGGTGTCAAGAAGGGTCCTTGGACAGCTGAGGAGGACAAGAAATTGGTCACTTTCCTTCTCACCCATGGCCATTGTTGTTGGCGCGCCGTCCCGAAGCTTGCCGGACTCCGCCGCTGTGGAAAGAGCTGCCGCCTCCGCTGGACTAACTATCTCCGTCCTGACTTGAAGCGCGGCCTCCTTAACGAATCCGAAGAACAGCTTGTTATTGATCTACACGCCCGCCTTGGAAATAGGTTCTTAAATTTTCTTCTTCGCTGTGGATTAATGCTTTTTTTTTTCTTTTCTTTTTGAAATTTTAAAATTCGTCAGAAACCTTAATTTTAAAATTTACTGTAACCTTTCATAAATTTTGTAGGAAATTTTTTTCTTTAAGAGAGGTTGGCAATAAAATTTTTAGAAAATTCAAGGAATTATTAATCATTTTTTTTAGTGATCATTATTGCTTGTAGATTAATTAGTGCATGAATATATAAAATATTGAAGGTGATTAATTATAAATGAATTAATTTAATAATTAATACCAAAAAGTTGCTACCTTTTATAAGTAATAATTAACAATTACACTAATAAAAAAGTTATTTTTTAAAAAAGAGTAAATTAATTATTTTGTTATTAACATAAAGTTAAATACACTTTCATGTGCTTTAGGTGGTCCAAAATTGCAGCAAGATTACCTGGAAGAACAGATAATGAGATCAAGAATCACTGGAATACCCACATCAAGAAAAAGCTTGTTAAAATGGGAATTGACCCAGTCACACATGAGCCTCTTCAAAAACAACAGGTGATCATCAACAATATTCAAGAACAATCACCTAATTCTGATCATGGTCAGCAGCCACTGCAGCCAAGCTCTGATATTGCTGATGGTCATCATCATCAGAAGGATATTGTGCCTGAAAACATGATGAGCGACAAAAATTCCTGCTCCAATAATGAAAATTCTAGCTCACAGACCACTGACTCGACCGATGAATCGTCCAGGTCACTGCAGGACCACAACCCTAACAGTACTAGTAGTAGTGATGAAGATGGTTTGTTTATGAGTTATATATGGGCTGCAGAGACATTTTTGGAGGACAATTCATGGGATTTTCTGGCCAAAACCAACAGGGAACAATATGGAGATCAATTTGGATTGTTATTGTCTTCTAATTCTTCTTCTTCTTCCTGTTTTTCTGAGGAAAAGTACCCTTCATGGTTGATGGACTACCAGCAGGTATTTGGAGATGATCATGATCATCAGGACCTGGTGGGGCTTGGTTTTAACTTCAATGAAAAGGAATTTATTAATGGTACTGGTGTAGACATGGAAGCCAAGCTATGACATGCTTGGTTGCTGTTGATGGAGAGGACAATATAAGAATCCTGGTTTACTTCAGCAACAAAAAAATCCTAGTCCTTTTAATTTTCTAGTGTTTGATTAAAAACTTGTTTACTTTTTATCTGTTTGGAGATCCCAAAAGTGGTAAATGTTTAGGATATAAATCTGATTTTTCGTAAGCAAATAATTCGATTCAATACTAGCACGTACGTTACATTGAAAACTGTAAATTTAATGTTACGAGTGAGGTTTTTTACATTATAATTTTTTACATTATAATTTTGCAAGTATGTATGTCGGAAATGCAGACTTGTGTTTTTTTTTTTTCTTTGTAACCATATACATTAGAGTTGAAATTTTAAATGTGCAAATTCGTGCAATTATGTACCCAAATAATACCATAACACTTTTCCATCATTTTCAGTCGGATTTCTCTTAGAAACGTTTAAAGCAATTGGAAATTGTTGAATATGAAAAACCTGAATTAGCTCGCTATTTAGAATTCGAAGGTTAAAGATACCTAAGATATGAGATGATGTGGTGTCATTTTATCAAAGAATGCGAAAATACCGTGATTATTTCATGTTTTTTTTTCTATAGATCGATGGGCATATAAGTGTTTATATATATCACTGCTGTTTGGAGACTTAAACTTAAAATATTGTCAAACTGAAGTATTTTTTAAGACTTATGTGATGGTTAATTGGTTGAAGAAATTGGAGGGTTTAAAATTGCAAGAAAGAGATTTGCTACCTAAAGTCACCCCACTATTGACCAGTGAGGGCAGCACACTAGGGGCGCCTGCTCGGGCACTTCATTTTTGGAGCCCTCAGATACATAATTTCAGTATTAGTTTAAGGGTCCAATTTTGTTTTCTTTTAGTTCATAAAAGTTCAAATTTTATTGTACCATATCGTGCCGTACCGTGCTGTGATGTACCGTGTCCAGTCCAATTAATATTTATATTTTTTCTTTCTTTCTAAACCAGTATAAGAGCCTGTTTGATTTTTTTATTGAACATTTAATGACATTTAATATGTGTTATTAAGTTGTTTCGTTTGATGTTTTAAGTTATAAAACAACTAAATGACCTCTTAAAACCATTTTTCATAAAAAGTTAAATTTTTTCACTTTTCAATTAATAAAAAATGACTGAAATAAATATCAATTTATTACTTCCAAATTTATCCTTACAAATCTTATTTATTTCCAATTTACTCTTCTCTTACATCCCTTAACTATATTAATATTTTTTTTTTCTTCTCACTATTTAAAAAACTTTAGCAGCCACTTAAAAAAAATTCATAGAGATATAGATTTCATTATAAATTTATTATTATATTATTATTCCAAATATATAGTATAAATATTGTACGGATTATTAATGGTCGACTTTAATCTACTGTTATTTCTTAAATTAAACTTCAATTAATTTGTTCAATTTTTATACCCTAAGGGTTATATTTTATATGGTAATTTTTTTTATAAATTTGTTATTATATTATTAAATTAAATTTTTAGTTGTCTTTAATATATTAAAATATAAATATATAACAAATAATAGTTAAAAGAGTATAGATGTAAAAGTATTTATTTTAAGATATTTGTATCTTAAAAAAAACAAACAACTTTTCACTTATATTCAGTTTTCAGTGAAAACAAACAAACATGTTTTTCAGTTTCAGTTTTCAGTCACTGTTCAGTCTTCAGTATAATTCAGTACTATTCGGTCTTCATACGAAAAATCAAACGCAACCTAACATAAGTTGACAATATTTTAGTACAATTAATATCTTTATTTGTAAAAAAAAAAAAAAAAAAGAGTTGACAATATTTAATTCCCCAGCTGGTGGTGGTGGGGGCTGCAATTTTGTATTTCAAATTTCGAAAACTCTTCAATTTTTTTTTTTGAAGTATTACAATCCCATAAATCGAGAAAAAAATCTTCACACATACTTTTAAAATACGTACGGTAGGATTTGAACCCCTGACCACCAACGTGGAAGGGAGATGCTCAACCACTTATGCTAAGAGGTGATGTGCCAAAAAGTCTTCAATAGAACTATCCAGTCAATTTATAACATGCAACATATATAATAAATTGAAATTATCGCAACTTGGGTAGACGTAGTATCTAAGTATGATGATGTGGTATGATGATGTGATAAGAGCATCCCATTGAAGACGATATTGAAGGATTCATATAGTAGTCCTGAAGAAGAAAATTACTATTTTTTGTTTGTTTGAGTTAATTTATCATGAAAATCACCTGTGAACAAAGATAGGGTAGCCAGAATTCTCAATTTTCGATTAAGTTCATATTTCTGAAGAAGATTGTGACAGCATTTGAGAACATTTGTTTTCCCAAACTTAAAAAGACAATATATACGAAAAAAAAAAAAAAATTTGTGTGATTTCACAAGACAAGATGATTTTCCAAGAAAATGGGTTAATTCTAAATGGGAAACTTGAGATTCGATCTATTCTGTAACATTAGATAATGAAAATTTTGTACATAAAAAAAATATATAATCTTACACGTAATAATTTTGCTAAATACGTATATATCAAAATCATTTTCAAAGTTGAACATTTCATCAAGCTCCATTCTTTTTTTTTTAAAGGCAAATTTTATTGAAAAAAGCTAAAGATAGTCCAAAAAAAGTAAAAACGGAACGTAACACCCGGCCCAACACAAAGAGATTGTGAAGAAGATTTTACTATTTACAATAATAAAAGGTCTCCAAAAAGAAGAAGAATAATCTCAATATCTTTTTAAAATATTTAGGATTTTTTTTTCAAATAAAAACGTTTATGATTTATATTTAAAGAAAATCACGGGTATCCTAAAGAAGCAACATTGACATATGAACTAATCAACTTTGGTATGATATATTGATATTGTAGATTATTGATAGATATCACTATCTCTGTTAGTGAACAAAATGTTGAATTAATCTTAATTAAAAGACTTCAATTTTAGTTTAAAGAATCTTCATTGATACTCGTATGTACGACTAGAATCTTCTCACTTTTTATTTTGACCGCCTTATATTTTTGACATTTTGATCTACATTCTTTTGGATTTATTTATTTTTATTGTTTGTTTTTAGACTTGATTTTTCTTGTTTCTTATTATATTAAAATAATTCAACTTGACAATTAATCCTGTAAATATGAGACTATATGGTGATATTCTTCTAGAAAACTTGAATTTAAGAAAGATTCCTCTTCGTAATTGGCGATTGGCAATTAAATAATGCCCACAAAACCATTAGCTTTTAAGTCTTCACTAGCTATCCAGAAGCTCCCTAGATTATCGCTGGCAGGTCTCCATGAACAGAGCCCGTTGGCCTCCCTACAATGGAAGGAAGACAGCACCTCCTCCTTCGAAGATGTTTTAAGTGTTAGATTTTTGTTCGTATTCTCAAGTGGATCAAATGAGAACCAAACGAGACTCAACTGATGTGAAACTTCTTGGAGACGTGAGATATGTTTAGAAGTTAGAGATGGTGTTTGAGGGAGATTTCAAGACCATGAAGAACTGAAGAACTAATTCGTTTCAGCGTATGGATCGCGGTTTTAAAAGCGATGTAATTTCAGGTGACTTGTAACGCTTTAGGAAGCGGGTGCGCAACCATGACCCAAATCGTAGTCAATTATAAGCATGCGTGGAACGAGAAATCTTCAGCGGAAAAAGAAAGTAATTCTTTTAAAAATTATTGTGCATGAAGGAAAATGATTTCTTTTTACAAGAAGACTTGTCATAAAAGGAAATAGTATTTATGTGGAATAAGTAAGTCTTGTATGTATAGGAGATAGATTTCCTTGTTGGTCTAAGCTCCATGTAACTAGTATAAATAGAATCTTGTACCTAGGTTATTTGGGTGGAGCAAAAAGAACACCGGTAACATCAGAGAGTTGTGAAATCCGGGGGAGACCCAAATGAATATTTGGGGAGGGATCCGAGGAATATCAGTGGATCAAGTTTGAGATCCATGGGTGATATTCAGAGGAGACCTAAGGGATATTAAGGGTTCTTGGTGAGGATCTTGTGAGTGTTATGAGCTGAGAGTCATGATGTAAAGCTCGGTTTGTGAGCTTGGGGACTTGGTAATGCTCAATAGTTTGGGGTTAAGATGTGAGAGAATCATAAAGTATATGGTTGTAACAATTTATCATATAGTGAAACTTTCTCTGTCGTCCTGACGGCCCGTGTTTTTTACCCGATTTGGATTTTCTACGTATATCTAGTGTTGTGATCGATTTATTTTACTCTCATTTTTTTCTACTATAAACGTTAATTGCTATGAGTTATGAGCGAATATTAAACATGACCCTTCTGCGATCATCGGTTCAAATTCTCAACAACCGGTATCAGAGCCACATGGTTTAGCGATGGTGGTCTCAAGTCTTTACGGGAGATCGTATGGAGGACTTGGTAGTATTGAGATAAGGATTCATGGTTGCCTAGTATGGGTTTAGCAAAGGACATACCTCTTAAAAGCGGTTTTAAACTCGGTAGGGTTTAATGAAAGGAAGAATAGTGATGGCGGAGAATTTGGCTTGTGGTGGCAAGTACAAGTCATAGAGATCCAATCTGGGTTACACAAGGTGATAAAAAAACTCTTGAATGCGATAAAAAAAGAAGGAGGAAAGCTCGAAGTCTCTGGTGTGGTATGTGGCTTATCCGGCAAAGCACTCCCAGTACTAGTAGCAAGTCTTTCACCAGGATATGTGATGCAATGGACAAAAGGTATTTCACAGAGTTAGGTGATGTAAGGACATTTTTATCCTTTTGACTTTTTTTTCTCACTGGCCATGGAAGAAGATATGTTGCTGTTAATGGTCCATAATTGTGCATAAGGCATTCGTCAGAAGGTGATGCAAGGTGTAAGGTGGGCAAGGATGTCGATAACTGACGAACTCTCTAGAAATCTGACATGAGGAGTTGCACCACAATTTCAACAGGTTATTTTCGACATGGTGCCGGAATAACGAACAAAAAAAAATCTTAAGATGGTTCGTTCCTAAGTGGTTATACATTATGGGGAGGTATGGTGATTGTCAATACGGAGAGTCGTGGTTGTGGATAAGATCTTGAGAATTCAAGCCAAATGGCAGAATTGTGAGGTTTTGGCTCGTATTCTCAAGTGAACCCAATGAGAATCAAATGAGATTCAACTGATGTGAAACTTCCTGGAGACGTGAGATATGTTTGGAAGTTGGAGATGGTGTTTGAGAGAGGTTTGAAGACCATGAAGAATTGAAGAAGTAGTTCGTTTCAGCGTATGGATCGCGGTTTTCTGAGCGATGTAATTTCAGGTGACTTGTAACGGTTTAGGAAGCGGGTCCGCAACCGTGACCCAAATCGTAGTCAATAATAAGCATGCGTGGAACGAGAAATCTTCAGCGGAAAAGGAAAGTAATTCTTTTGAAAATTCTTGTGCTTGAAGGAAAATGACTTCTCTTTATAAGAAGACTTGTCATAAAAGGAAATAGTATTTATGTGGAACAAGTAAGTCTTGTATGTATAGGAGATAGAATTTCTTATTGGTCTAAGCTCTATGTAACTAGTATAAATAGAACCTTGTAACTAGGTTATTTGGGTGGAGCAAAAAGAACACCAGTACATCAGAGAGTGGTGAGATCCGAGGGAGACCCTAGGGAATATCTGGGGAATATCAGTGGATCAACTTTGAGATCAATGGGTGATATCCAGGGGAGACCTAGGGGTTATTGGGGGGTTCTTGGTGAGGATCTTGTGAGTGTTGTGAGCTGAGAGTCATGATGTAAATCTCGGTTTGTGAGTTTGAGGACTTGGTAAGGCTCAATAGTTTGGGGTTAAGGTGTGAGAGAGAATCCTAGAGTATATGGTTGTAACAATTTATCATATAATAGAACTTTCTCTGTCGTTCTGATGGCCCGTGATTTTTTACCCGATTTGTGTTTTCCACGTATATCTTGTGTTGTGATTGGTTTATTTTACTCTTATCTTTTTTTCTGCTATAGACGTTAATTGCTATGAGTTATGGGTGAATATTAGACATGACGCTTCTGCGATCATCGGTTCAAATTCCCAACATTATGGAGGTAGCACATCTTCCGATGAAGAGGAGACGAGCCTCCTCCTTTGTGAACACAGATATAGGGATGTCAAAATTACCTATTGGTTCATGCAGGGACGGAGCCAGAAATGTTTCCAGCGGAGCGTCGTAAAATAGTGAGTTATATAATGTATTTTAGAGGTTATGATAAAGAAAAAATTAGTAAAAAAAAATACCGCATTCATTTGTCAATTGCACATTATTAGTTGGAATACAAGTTGATTTATATGGATTGAATGTCTAAAATTACTCTAAACATAATATAGAAAAACTTTTTGGCCCTTAATTCATGATTCAACAATAGTGTTTGGGAGTTAGAAAACTAATTAAAAATTAAATTGTACTCATAGTATTTTACTAACATCCAAAAACTATTTTAATTTTTAAAAATTAAAAAAGTTTGTTTCATAAAATATCTTAATAGTTAAACATTAATATATGTATATGTTTTGAAATATTATAATAATTCGGGGGTTTGGGGAAGGGGGAGACTCAAACCCACAACCCCATGGTGTGGGTATGAGAGGCATATATACCACTATGTCAACCTCATCTTGTCTAACATATGTATATGTTAGGTTAACATGTTTTAATTATATAAATTAACTCATTGATTATTAAAAAAAAATAACACATCAAAAGTATAATATATGCTATTAGGGTGAAGGAGATAAGTAAGATCGTAAAAGATAACAAAATTATTTGAATGAGAAAATAATATTAGTTGAGATAGAATATATATATTATGATTCGATTTTCATTTATATTTAAGATACATCAAAAGAAACACTTTATATAGAATCAAAGATATTTTTTTAATGTGATTTGATGGAAAAACATTAGATGTCTCGTTTATAGAAAATTAGAAAAATAAAAATGAAATAGGGATACAAACACAAAAACATGAAAATTAAGGATAAAAACACAAAAACATGAAAATTGAGAATATTATAATAATTAAAACAGAAGTAAATTTATAAATTTTCAAAACTTAAGGGGGGGATACTCATTTTACACTGCATTCGTCCCTAGGTTCGGGGACCTGCGGGAACCCGTCTTGTTAGGGGCAGGTTTATTGCCTACCATTTATATTGTGGTATGAGGTTGGTAATTTTTCGATCTCTGATTTAATTTCAGGATGGTTTTGGGATTTTCAATCCTCGTCCCGACCCGTCCTCGTACCTATTATATATATAGTTCTTTTCTCCAAAGTACGCACTGATATCAAATACATCAATACATTGCATATGGGCCACAGATTATGGATAAGAACTGAGAAATGCATACAAACTGAGTCAAAACAATTAAATCTATGGATATTATTGATTTAGTCCGTACGTTTTTTTGAATTATCTATTTTTTACTCACTTATTCATTTTTCACTGGATTGGTCCCTATGTTTTCAAAAACCTCTCAATTTGGTCCTTCTGTAAGTCAACCATTAGTGAAATTAAATGGTTCTAAGGGTATTTTTGTCTTTAAACAATAATATGCCACGTGTCAACACACAAAAAATAGATATATATATATATATATAATAAAAATTAAATGGGATATTATTGATTTAGTCCCTATGTTTTTTTTAATTATCTATTTTTTACTCACTTATTCATTTTTTACTAGATTGGTCCCTATGTTTTGAAAAACCACTCAATTTGGTCCATCTGTAAGTCAACCGTTAGTCAAATTAAACGGTTCTAAGGGTATTTTTGTCTTTGATATACCATGTGTCAACACACCAAAAATAGATATATATATATATATACAATAAAAATTAAATTAATATATAAATACAAATTAAAAAATTATAAATAAAGGAACAATTAAAAAAAATAAAAAATAATAATAATAAAAAATAAAATATCTCTCTCAAAAAAGTAAAAGCTCTCTCTCTCTAACAAAGCTGTTTGGTGGTAATGGTCATAATCTGGATTTGGTTGTGGATGGATCAAACTCAGTCATCTCTCTCTCTCTCTCTCTCTCTCTCTCTCTCTCTCTCTCTCTCTTTTTCTTTATCAAACCCATTTATCTCTCTCTATTTCTGTCTCAAACCCAGCCATCTCTCTCTTTCTCGGTCTCTCTCTGACCTCTATGAAAACCGAGAAGAAGTTACTAGAATCAACCTCCTGTTGGCCGCCGCAAAATAGATTTTTGTTAAATTTCAAAATTAATATATAAGAAAATAATTTTATATTTCTTTCCCTTTTAATTTTTTTTAAAATTAATATATAATTATAAATAAAATTAAGAAAATAAAAAGTTTTCTTTTTATTTTATTTTTATTTTAAATTTAAGAGTAAAAATGTTATTTTATATTTTCCGTGACGGTTGACCGTCAAAATTCTGGTCAGAGGGATCCAAATGAGTGGTTTTTGAAAACACATGGACCAATCCAGTGATAAATGAATAAGTGAGAAAAAAAAATAGATAATTCAAAAAAACATAGGGACTAAATCAATTATATCCCTTTTATTTTTATTTTAAATTCAAGGGTAAAAATGTCATTTTTTATTTTCCGTGACAGTTGACCGTCAAAATTCTGGTCAGAGGGTCAAATTGAGTGGTTTTTGAAAACATAGGGACCAATCCAATGAAAAATGAATAAGTGAGTAAAAAATAGATAATTCAAAAAAACATAGGGACTAAATCAATAATATCATTTGAATCTAATGGTCCACATGCAACGCACTGATATATATTTATCAGTGCGCACTGAGGAGAAAAGTTTCATATATATATATATATATATATATATATATAACTACAACTTTCAATGTAATTTTGCCTCTCTTTTTAGAGTTTGTTAATGAGCTGTGTTATGCAATAATTGATTTAGAGTTTGTTAATTGTTACCAGTTTTGTATTATAATTTTTATATTATTCAATAATTTTGATATGATCTCTATTAAAAAATAATTATAAAATAAATTAATGGAAGAGGATGGTATGGGGCAAGAAACTAATCCCCTAATGGGGAATCCTCGTACCCGTACCGTTTATTATAAAACGGACATTCACCGGGATGATAATGGAAAACACATCTCTGACTCGAACTATTGACATCCCTACAGCGACAACGACCTTCATTGATAATGCTGCTGGCTACCACTTTCGGAGGAGTCTCCTCCGTTGCAAAGAACGAGGCATACCTCCTCCATGAAGAAAAGAAGAGGCACAACCTCCTTCGTGAAGGAGGCCAACGCCTCCTCTTACTAGTGCTTCTTTGGTCGGTCTATAGCTTCCTAATGTGTGGACATTTGTTTCACCTTTTTTTTTACATGTTTCAAGCTTTAGCAAGATAATAAAACATATCTTCTCCAAATCCTTCATTTTTTTGACAGAATATATATATCCACCTATCTAGACCATATATTTCTTTGAAGTATTTTACCATTTGTACGATTCGAGCCGCTGACTTAGAAGTCATTTGTCAAATCTTCAAGCTCGTCCATCTACCAGCTGAACTACGCTCATGTGGGCTTCTCCAAATCCTTTATGTACAACAGGGCCGGCCCTGTTCCTTTGCTAAAGTGGCGGCCGCCCCGGGCCCATTTTTTAAAGGGTCCATATGTACTTGATTTCAGCACTAGTCCAGTGCCCATTTTTGTTTTATATCATATTATAAAAGGCCCATATTTTTATTATGAGTATTAGTAAAAGGTTTATATTAAAAAAATTCAAAAGTTAAAATAAACAAAAGAAAATTGAGTTAGGACAAAAAAAAGTCCAAATGAAATTTTGATTATGTATTTTTTTTTCTTCAGACATATACTACCTAAAGCCTAAAGGTCTATTTTTTGTCTGTATTTCCAGCCACCAATGTCTCTCTCAACTCTCTTAAAAAAAATCTCTCTCAACTCTATCAACTCTCATTTTATATTATTATTAACTAAATTTTCCTTTTTTATTGTGTTTTATGTAAAATAAGAAAAATGAGACATTTAATAATAACTTTTGGATTAATCTAACGGTTGCCATTAAAAGGTGTTGATTTTATAATATTTAAAAAAAATTAAAAGAAATGACCTATTTGGTAATATGTTGGACGTACTTACAAAATTTCATCTTTTAAAAAAGGGTAAATTACACTGAACCCCTTAAGGTTTGGTCAAGTTACACTTAGATGGAAAAGTTTCTTTATTATACACTAACACCCCCAAAACTTAAATTTGACTTTTAAAATGCCTAAAATGCCCCTAGTTATATTATTTTATACTTTATTTTTATTTTTTACCTTTTAACCAAAAACTTTATAAACTTTAATAAAAATAAAAAACTAAATAAAAATATCATTCATTAAATAAATAAATAGTTTAAAAAAATTTAATAAACAAATAGTTTTAAAAAATTAAATAAGTAGATAGTTTAAAAAAATTAATTCAATAAATGGTTTAAAAAAAATTAAAGAAATAAATGGTTTTAAAAAAATTAAGTAAATAAATAAAAACAAATTAAATAAAAAAGTATTAAAAAATCAAATAAATAAATAGTTTTAAATAAATAAATAGTTTAAAAAATAAATGAAAAAAATTAAAAACATTAATTTTTAAGAATATTCATTAATAGGGACAAGATAAGCTCTAAATATCCAAGAAGTGTTGGGAACCTTGAAGTTTTTCTCACCATCATCTTTACCATAAAAGTTTAGATATTTAGAGTTTTTCTTGTCCCTATTAATGGATATCCTTAAAAAAATTTGTTTTTGAATTTTTTTCATTTATTTATTTATATTTTAAAACTATTTATTTATTTGTTTAAAACTATTTATTTATTTTATTTTTAAAAACTATTTATTTATTTAATGAATCATATTTTTATTTAATTTTTTATTTTTATTAAAGTTTATAAAGTTTTTGGTTAAAATGTAAAAAAAATAAAGTATAAAATAATATAACTAGGGGCATTTTAGACATTTTAAAAGTCAAATTTAAGTTTTGGGGGTGTTAGTGTATAATAAAGAAATTTTTCCATCTAAGTGTAACTTACCAAAACCTCAAGGGGTTCAGTGTAATTTACCCTTTAAAAAATTTTAATGGGTGTCATACAAATAGAGGTGCATATACAGTTTTTCAGAGTTTTAAATATCGTCATTTTTTTTTAATTATATGTATCGAATATATTAAAAAAATCGTGGGACTCATTTTGTGACAATACTTTATTCCTCATTTGACATGTCATGAGGTTCATTTTTCCCCATTTTTTACATTTTCGTCCCGGGCCCCAAAAATATCAAGACCAGCCTGATGTACAATAATAAAGAGTGATTGATATAATAATATAGTAATATTTATAAACTTATAGATTTGACAGAGAAATTTGAAGCCCTTAAAGTTTCATTTATTGTAGTAATCTATGATACAAAAAATTTAGGACGGAGGACAATCTTTTAAACAGTCTTCTTTGGTTTTATAATCACATTTTTTTGTGACAGTGGTGCGATAATCGGGTTTAATTGCATCTGTATAGCAGCAATAATAACCACATATTCCAAAGAAGCACGCCTGTCCCACACATCCCCTTTGTTCAACTTTGATACCAATGTTGTCTCGACCTGCACCTGCAGTTTATTTATGCTAAAATAAAAATATATAATAATAATTAGAAAAACAAAGACTTTGTATTATTAAGGGCAATTATCAATTGGGTCCTGGACTTTTTTTAAAATTCTAAGTTGTTTGCAACTTTTACAAAAATGACTAAATTGGTCCTTACAGTTTTTCAAAGTGCCAAATTAGTCCCTCTAACTAAGTTCTATCCGTCAACTTTAACTGTGTAGGGGTAAAATTGTATTTTACTCCTAAACAATATAATATTGACACATGCACAGTTTTTTTATCACATGTATATTTTTGTTTATTTTATTTATGTGTTTTGAAAATAAACTGGTAACTTTGTTTAAAAAAATAAAAGTATAATTGACATTGTCTTATTAAAATATTTTTAAATTTTTTTAGAGAATTTTAATAAAAAAAAGGTACAGATGATGTTTCATTAATAATATTTTAAGATTTTATTGTAATTATAATGAAGAATTTAATGCACGGAGATAAAATAATTTTGTTATAATATGACAAATAAAGGGTATTTACGTACTTTAACTAAATTATTACAGTTAAATGTTATATTTAACACGGTTAAGTCATAAGAGGGACCAATTTGGTTATTTCTAAAAAGAGAGAAACTAATTTAACACTTAAAAAAAATGTGAGGACCAATTTGATCATTTTTATAAAAGTCGTAAACAACTTAGAATTTTAAAAAAAGTTCAGGACCTAATTGGTAATTACCCTATTATTAATACAAATTTGATGTATAGAAAAGATTTGGAGACCGGAGACTTAGGGGTCGTTTGTTTTTTTCACTTAACACTTAATGGGTCTGAATTGAACTCATTAAGTTGTTTTGTTTGTTTTTTTAAGTGGTCAAACAACTTAAAAATATCAAAAAACAACTTAAAATAAAAAGTAAGAAATCATGACTTTTAACTTAATTCCAAATTACTGAATTACAATTAAAATATTCTCTTCCAAATCTATCCTCCAAAAAAAGATATATTTCCAAATTTATATTAATTTAATATGGTATAAAAAAATTTCTTTTAACATATTTCTTATTTTAAACATGTTTTAGAAAAGAAAAAAAAAACCTAAATACTTTTCATAATGAAATTTTTCAGAGATTGAACAATTGAATTTCCCTCCTGCCAAATCCCGGTAAGAACTCTTTATTTATTTATTTTTATCTAACTATTCGTATAGTACTCAATAAAGTTGTCTATCATATTAAGTAGATTTCGTGGTTTGAAAATATTATAGAATTATTGTATATAAAAATTCAAGAACCTTTTTTTTATTTGGTTTCCGGTGCATATGATCCAGGAAACAAAAAAAACACAAAAAAGGTTTCATGAATTATATTCACCGGAAACGTGGACAACGTATAAAATTGAACTTGAATTTGAACTTTTTTTTGACAATAAATTTAACTTAAACTTTGTTTACAGAACATGCAAATTTATATTCTTTGTTTAACTTTTTATTTTGTTAAATTAAACTTTGTTTGCAAAAAAAAAAAAAATCATACAAATGTTATAAAGAATGGTGCATGTTAAATTACATCTTTTAATTAGTATGGGTATAAATGTACAATTACTTATTTTCAGACAGTTTTATTTTTAAAAAACAAATATGTTAACAGCACATTCAGATGTGAGGAAAAAAAAACAAACATGTCATTCAAATTCAGATTTCAGTCCCTATTCAGTCTTCAGAAAAATTCAGGACTGTTCAGTGTTCAAACAAAAAAACAAACGACCCCTTACATTGATGTTGGTGAAGCAGACTGAGGACCACAAGACAAGAGAGAGTGAGGACAACCAAATTCAACTTACTGGAAATCATCTTGCTATGTCAATTGTATTTTTAATTTGATTATTGGTATATGTGACTTGTCAATTAGATAGCATATTTATATATAATAATTTGGTGTATATCTAATTATCTATAATATTAATATGCCAACCATTTCTTATCTCTTTCCTCATAGTTTTCAATCAGTTTTTTTTTTTAATACTTGAATGTTTAACCTTTTTCTCTGTTTATGTTTTTTGTTTTTTTAGTAATAAATATATACTTTGGATAGAGACATAGAGTCATGGCTTCCGAATATGGAGTTTTGATCTTGGATTACTTATACAGTATGTTTAGTAAATATCTGCTTTGGATAGAGTCTCGTTCTCCAGATATTGGTCTTGAATTACTTCTATGTTTAACCTTTTTTCTGTTTATGTTTTTAGTAGTAAATATCTACTTGGGATAGAGTCTTATCATCCATACAGGGAGTCTTTGGTCTTGAATAACTTCTATGTTTAACCTTTTTTTTTCTGTTTATATTTTTTGTTTTTCTTGTTCCATGTTTTAACCTTTTTTCTGTTTATGTTTTTAGTTTTTGTAATAGTAAATATCTGCTCTGGATAGAGTCTTGTCCTCTAGACGTGGAGTCTTTGACCGGTGATAGAGCCACTCTTTATATATATATATATATATATATATATATATATATATATATGTATATTATATGAGACAATCTATAAAACATCGGTATATCTAGACATGACCGCGGTTTGGTTCGAACCGTGGAATCGAATCAGAATTGGAACCGAAACCGTGGGCTTAAGGTTCTACGGTTCCGGTTCGGTTCTTAAAAAACAAAAACCGGATTAGAACCGGCGGTTTGGTTCCGGTTCCGGTTCTGGAACCGCCGGTTCCAGCCCATATTTTAATTTTTTTAATTTTTTTGTTTTTATTTTTGTTTTCTCATTCGTTTTCCTATAAATACCCCCCTCTCATTTATTGACGGTGATTTTTGGATTACGTAAAGTCGATCACGCGTCACACAAAGTATGGTGAATTGATAATAATGTTATGAACAAGAAAAGAAAAAGAGATTATGAAGACATAGATTTTACGTGCTAAAACCCCGAGGCGGGGAAACATCCATGGTTGCCGGTGACGGCAAGAGAAGAATTCACTATAAATAATATGATTACACACTATGTTTCTCTCTTTTATGTATATCTGTTTCTATGTATGTCTGTGTGTACTTTTGTCCCCCTTCTACAATGAGATTACGGGTCTATTTGTATACGCATAGAACCCCAAATCTTGGTATACAAGTAAGGAAATGTATAAGTGTTTAATTAGGACTGATTTCTTGTTGAAGTCGACTTTGTCTTCTTTCCTATTTTGCATCTTCCATGAATTGAATGAATTAGACTTGTTGCCTGATGTGGACTCTGATATCTATAAGGAAGTTTATTTCTTTATCCAAGTTTACTTCATGATATCTTATTTGAATAAGACTCTTCTTTTACGTATCTGAGTCGTGATTGTATTTAATGTCTTCCATTCGTCATCTAATTGAACAGCTGCCTAACCCCGACCAAATCTCTTTTATCCCGATCGGATTGTATTTACCGACCAAGTTATCTCTACCCGATCGGCTAGCTTCCCCGACAAGTTATCTCTACCCGATCGGTTAGTTTTCTCGAGCATCTTAGGTAAACCTGATCAAGCCTTGAGATCATCTACTGGTCATCTTGGGTTGATCTTTCCTGGCTGACTTTGGTGATGTGGCATATCTAATCACCGCTCTTTCAGGTTATCATGCTTACTTGTCATGTTATCAAAAAATCCCTATAACACCATTCATTCATCATCACCAATTATCTATCAACTCTCTCCAATACTCTTCAATTCTCTCTCAACTATCAATTATTCAATTGTTTATATTTATTTTCTTTCAATTTAGTTTTTTAGTTTTTTAGTTTTTTTATATTTTTATTTTATTTTAATTTCGGCTTATCTAATAAACTTCATTTACAAATTACAATTTCACATCATTACATATTTACATGTCTATTAATTTTTTTTAGTTAGTAGATTAAAAAAAAGGAACCGAACCGCCAGGAACCGGAGAACCGGACTGGAACCGGCGGTTTGGAACCGGAACCGGAACCGAACCGTGGTCTACTCTAGGTGTACCCATACACCGTATAAAAATATTGTGATTGAAAGTTAGATCACACTTTTTAAAATTATGATCACAATATTTCCAATATGGTGTATGGTAAACTGGTGTTCTATAGCTTGACCATATATATATATATATATATATATATACACACACACACACACACACACTCTTTGATATGGCTTGAATTTCCAATGGTTACGAAATGGGATTCACCAATACGGAGACTTTCTGAAGACATGGGACACGTTTGGGAGTATGATATCATGTTTGAGGGAGGCTTGAAGACCTGCAGAACTGGAGAAACGTATAGTGCTATGGGTAGTGATGTGAGAGTGTTGTGCTAGTGCTGTGGTAGTGTTGTGAGAGTGTCGTGCCTTTGACAGCGATATAAAGAGCACTTGTCAAGCGTTGTGCCGTGCACTGTGCAATTGCCCAGCGGCAAGGACAACAGTCCTCTTTCCAGAGATTATTGCCGTGGATAGTGCTATGGCTTTGATAGCGGCAGTGACAGCTGTTCGAGTGATGCAGCACATTAATCGCGGTTTTCTAAGCGATGTAATTTCGGGTGACTTCAAGGCTGTTTAGGAAGTGGGTGGCCAACCGCAACTCGAATCGTAGTCAATCATAAGCACACGTTGAATCAGGAAATATTATCGAAAAGGGAAATAGTTTGTTTCTGGAAGTTCTTATGCTTGAAGAAAAATGTTTTCTCCTTACAAGAAGACTTGTCATAAATAGGAAATATTAGTTATGTGAAACAATGAAATCTTGTACGTATAAAAGATGGATTTCCTTATAGGTTTAAACTCCCTGTAATTCATATAAATAGACCATAATAGAAAGTTTATTGTGGTTGAGCAAATTAGCAAATATGAAGAGAGATCTCAAAAGAGCATTGGGTGTAATTGGGTTTGGGGTATTAGAAAAGAGAGAATCTTTAGTGTATGGAAGTAATAATTTTTCTACATAGTTGAACTTTCTTTTGTCATCTTAACGGCCGTGGTTTTTTCCCGATTTTAGGTTTCCACGTAAATTCTTGTGTTATGTGTGATTGGATTGATTCTTTTTCTTCATCTTATTTTTCTTTTGCTATTGCTTATTTGTGTTCTATTTGGCAACCCTTCCGCGTAGTGACATTGTTCGCTAACAACTGGTATCAGAGCCCTGGTTGCTTGATAGTGGTCTTAACAAATTGTTATGGCAAAGATGATGAGATTCGAGGTTGAGAAGTTTGACAGAAAGATTAACTTTAGCTTGTGGCAAGTTCAAGTAAAAGATCTGCAAATCCAATACGGTTTACACAAGGCATTAAAGGACAAGTCAACCCCTAAAAACCCTGAAGGCTTTAGAGATTATAGTAAAGAAACGGATGGTACTAGTTCTGGAAAACATGTGATGAACAATGATTATTGAGAGGATTTGGACGGAAGGGCTGCAAGTGCGATACGATTGTGCATGACCAAGAATGTTCTTGCAAATATTCATGGAACATATTCAGCAAAAGAACTTTGGGAGAAGCTTGAAGAATTGTATCAAGCGAAGACCGTCTGTAACCGATTATACCTGAAGGAACAGTTTCACTTGCTGCAGATGACTGAAGGTATGAAAGTTTCTGATCATCTATGAGTGCTCAATGGAATTGTTTCCGAATTAAAGTCGATTGGAGTGAAGATTGATGAAGAAGACAAATGATTAAGACTCATCTAGTCCCTTCCACCGTCCTATGCACACATGAAGCCAATCTTGATGCATGGGAGTTCAACCATATGTTTTGGAGATGAGGCGAACAAACTACTCTATGAGGAACGAAGGTTAAAAAGTGATGGTAAATCTTCTAATAACTCTACTCTTTTGGTTGACAGGAAGAATGAAGGCTCTAAAAAGAAAGTCACTTGTTGAGGATGTGGACAGTCTGGACATGTTATGAAGGATTGTCAAAATAAGAAGACAAGTGCGGCTAAGGGCTCCAAAGAGGGGGATTCAGGAATCGCCTCTCTTAAGTATGACGACTATAGTGATGTCCTCTAAATGGGCATAAACATCCTCATGGCATGACCGCTAGTTGCCATGAAAGAGGATTATCATGCCATAAGGATGTGTTACTGATAACGGGTCCACAATTGTGCACGAGCATTGGTTAGGAGGTGATGCAAGGTGTGTGGTGGACAAGGATATCGATGGCTGAACGAATTCCCTGGGAACCTAACGTGATGAGTTACACCACAATTTTCAGCAAGGTGAATTTTGACATATATCGGTGAAATCTTAGGATGGGTGTTCCTAAGTGGTTATACCTCGTGGTGGGTATGCCGATTCTCGGTGTTGAGAATTGTAGTCGTGGACGAAGTTTTGGGAATTCTCGCCATAATGGAGGATTGTTGGATATGGCTTAAATTTCCAATGGTTACCTAATGAGATCACCAATGCTGAGACTTTCTAAAGACGTGAGACACGTTTGGGAGTATGAGATCATGTTTGAGGGAGGCTTGAAGACCTAAACAACTGGAGAAATGTATAGTGTTGTGAGTAATGCTGTGAGAGTGATGTGCTAGAGATATGGTAGTACTGTAAGAGTGATGTCCCTCTGACAGAAGTCTAAAGAGCACATGTCAAGCGTTGTGCAATTGCACATCGGCAAGGACAACGGTCATCTTTCCAGAGATTATCACCGTGGACAGTGTTATGGCTTTGATAGTGGCAGTGACAACGTTCCGGTGATGCAGTGCGTGGATCGTGGTTTTCAGAACGATGTAATTTTGGGTGACTTCAAGATGATTTAGGAAGCGGGTGGCCAACCGCAACTCGAATCGTAGTCAATCATAAGCTGAGACTTCTCGCCATGGTATGTTGATTCTCGGTGTTGAGAGTTGTAGTCGTGGACGAAGTTTTGGGAATTCTCGCCATAAGGGAGGATTCTTGGATATGGCTTAAATTTCCGATGGTTACCAAATGGGATCACCAATGCTGAGACTTCCTGAAGACGTGGGACATGTTTGGGAGTATAAGATCATGTTTGAGGGAGGCTTGAAGACCTGAAGAACTGGAGAAATGTATAGTGTTGTGGGTAGTGCTGTGAGAGTGATGTGCTAGAGACATGGTACTGTGAGAGTGATGTGCCTTTGACAGCAATCTAAAGAGCACATGTCAAGCGTTGTGCTTTAGGCTGTGCAATTGTACAACGGTAAGGACAACGGTCCTCTTTCCAGAGATTATCGTCGTGGAAGTGTTGTGGCTTTGACAGTGGCAGTGACAACGGTTCGGGTGATGCAGCGCGTAAATTGCGATTTTCAGAGCGATGTAATTTCAGGTGACTTCAAGATGGTTTAAGAAGCGGGTGGCCAACCGCAACTCGAATCGTAGTCAATCATAAGCACGCATTGAATCAAGAAATATTAACGGAAAGGGAAATAGTTTGTTTTTGGAAGTTCTTATGCTTGAATGAAAATGTTTTCTACTTACGAGAATACTTGTCGTAAATAGGAAATATTATTTATGTGAAACAAGAAAACCTTGTACGTATAGGAGATTGATTTCCTTGTAGGTTTAAACTCCATGTAATTCATATAAATAGACCATAATAACTAGTTTATTGTGGTGGAACAAATTAGTAAATATTAATAGAGATCTCAAAAGAGCATCGGGTGTAATTGGGTTTGGGATATTAGAAAAGAGAGAATCCTAAGTGTGTGGATATAATAATTTTTGTAATAATTTTTCTACATAGTGGAACTTTCTTTTATCGTCCTAACGGCCGTTGTTTTTTCCTGATTTTGGGTTTCCACGTAAATTCTTATGTTGTGTGTGATTGGATTGATTATAACGCACACACATCGTCCTAACGGCCGTTGTTTTTTCCTGATTTTGGGTTTCCACGTAAATTCTTGTGTTGTGTGTGATTGGATTGATTATAACACACACACACACACACACACACACACACACACACACACACACACACACACACACACACACACACACACACACACACACACACACACACAAGTCTCTCATGAGGAACACACACACACACCAAGTCTCTCATGAGGAATCCTTTATTTTAATTTTGGTAAAGACTTTAATGAAATCACCAAGTCTCTCATGAGGAATCCTTTATTTTAATTTTGGTAAAGACTTTAATGAAATCACATCGATTTTTATGAAATTTGATCTGAATTTTTGTGTGGATAATAAGTTCAATAAAATATACCTATAATAAAATTTGAAATTTTTTCAAACATTAAAACTATTTATCCCTTTTTTTTAATATAAGCCATCAGAAAAATGAGCAAAATATATAAAAATTCAAAAACAATAGTTCTAGTGTTTGAAAAATTCTCAAGCACTATCTCCATCTCCATTCCCAATTCCCCGCTTCCCCTATTTCCCCCTTTTTTTCACATTTCTCTGTTTCCACATTTCCCTCGTTTTCCCATTTGACACTGTTGACTAAAAATTAAATATTAAAAAAAACAATACTTAATTACCTCAAACAATACAAACAAATACAAATAAAATTCAATACATGTACAAATCGAGAAAGAGGGGAAATAGGAAAAATAGGAAAAATATTATATATATATATATATATATAAGGTTTGTAGGGAACTAAGAAAATGAGGATGAGGGACCCCCTATCTCCATTCCCATTTCAAAAAAACTTTTGGGAAAATGAATCCTCATTTCAATTTGGGGATGATTGTTTCCCCTAAATCGGGATGGGAAAGTGGGGATTTTGGGGAAAATGCTCATCCTCTAATGAGGTGCCATGACTGGAACCCATAACATCTTGGTTGTAGATGCGAGGGGCTTACCACTTGAGTCAACATCATCTTGTCTCCTTCAAGTACTTATAAAAGATAAAACAATAATCACAATAATCTTTCAAATATAAATTTCAACATTTTAACTTTCAAACTTGTATTGTAACTATTTTAGGAGAAGAGAATACGACTCGAATCCATGTGTAGGTTTGATGGTTAGGGCATACTCCCAATCTCATCGTGTCTATTTGATTCTATTAATTGGTAAAGATCTTGAGTTTCTTAATCAATGTTTTTCCACTTGTTAATTAAACTCATGCCTGAAATAATTTATATATACGATAATTAAGTTTATGGGTGGAGTGGTTTCAAAATTATTTTCCTTACTTTTTTAATTGGATAGTGATTGCCTTTGCCTTTTTAAATCATAGATTATTAAAGCACCATTTGAAATTTATTAATTTTTGTTCTTGGATTCTTATCTTTAATTATTTTTTTCACATAAATTTGACAAGAAGAGAATCTACCATTAGTATAGTGGCATACAAGCTGAAATGGGTGCAACCATGAGTAAAAAAATATGACTATATGTAGCCTCTCGGCTACTGCTAGGTTTCTTTATCTTCCCAATAAGTTTATGGATTATGGGCACAATTGATAAAATATAAATTAATTCCTTAACTTCTCAAGGGGTTTTTTTTTTTTACTAAAATAATTTACATTAAATTTTTATAAGATGTTTTTCCATCTATGATTTTTTGTCAAAAGGGAGCCTCTTTGAACATTAAAATAAGTGAAAAGGAACAAGAAATTAAAGAGGGTCCCTTGAAATCTTAACATGATCTTTGTGAAGTATAAGATATATGAACAAAAGAGGGACTCAAAAGATGAAAAAGACCCTAACCATTTTTTTTAAGAAAAAAAAAACTAAACAAGTTGGTAATGACATCATGATGATGATACATGAACGACCTTTGCGTCATAGAGAACAAATTGATGTTTTACTAACCTAGTTTTGAGTTTTGACACATTATCAATGTATGGAATATCGGGGGCAGGGAAGTAGTTTTTTCACACTTTCTTTTTTACGAATAAGATGATATTCGATCTTGATCGTAAATACTAAACGAAAGTTGACCAAGCATCATTAAAAAATGAATGCACCTCACCCTCGTTATTTTACAATTTAAATAATGTAATAAACTACTGTACTAAAAAATACATTTTTACCTCAAATAATTTTGATGTAATTTGTAATTTACATATAGATTATATGATGAATAATGCTAGGTTTCTTAAATTTTTTCCCAAATTCCTTTCTAAACGGTGAGTGTCAACATCTTGTAGATCATGAGATTATGTGGTAAATGATATGATGTTGACACCTTATATGACAACACTATTTAGAAAAAAATTTAGGAAACATAATATTACTCTTATATAATTATGCATGAATAATAGTGTTGATTATTACAAATTATCTATCTAGCCATTCAAGGTATGTTTTTATAAAATAAAAAACAACTAAATAATATTACTCTTGAAATTTTTTAAAAAGATTTTGAAGAATCTTAAAATTTACCCATATCGTAACTACTACTAACAAAAAATTAAAACCACAATTTAGACAAATAAGAATTAAACATAATGATATACTTTAATTTATTCATTTACCTCAGATACTAATTGGTTCAACTAATAAGGTATTTATGTTTAACTAAAAGTTCATAATTAAAAATATCCTTATACGAGTTTTGAGAGAGGACTTCAAATCTTTTTTATCGATCTATTAATCTTTTTTATCCATTGTTATTAATTATAATATGTAATTTCACTTCCACTTAGTTGAGTTTGATAAAATTCCAAGCTCTCTCTATCATTATTATAATAATCTTTTGATGCTGATAACATATCATAAACTTTGGAGGCTAGCTACATGTCCATAGTCTTCAAATGTGTCCAAAATTAAGAGGGAATCAAGTGGAAAGTCGACTCATCAGAATGGTACTTTATACCACTTGTTATTGATTTTTTTTTCTTAAAGAAAACATTAATGATATCAATTTTAGGATACATAGAACCAGTGAACCACTAAGTATTTGATTTTAATCTAATTTTAATCTGATCAGATTCCAACGATATTGTTATTGTATACGATGTTATTGGTCTTCTTCTCTTGCGTACTCCTATCAAAATCTAAATTAAATTAATGAAATTATTTTATATAATGTTAAGGTTCTACTTATGATGTATCCTGTACCTTTTTTTTCCAGGTACTATCATTGGTTTCTTTACGATAAGTCTATAATATTATAGAAAATCTTGTATGAGACAGTATTACTATTATTTAATGAGACCGTCTAATAAGATTGTATAAAATGAAAGTTTATATTGATACAATCTCATTTGACGGTCTCATTAAATGGCAATAAGACCGTCTCATCTAAGATTTTCTCCTGATGCTAACATGATACATCTGATGCATTATTGACTTTCACAAATTAAAATTATTGTATCCGATCTAGACTTTTTCGTTGTGGTGTTATTATTGGTTTCTTTATAATTGTATACGATTACAACGGCTAAACCGATACATCTGATGCATCCTATACTTTCTTGTTGTGGTGTTATATTATTGGTTTCTTTTAACAAACACAAACCAATGGCAGAAGAAAGTGATTCATAAAAACGCTCTACTTGCTCTTTCTATTATTTATTGGCCACCGCTCACCAATTAATGTCTAAAATGTCCAATCATCACAGTCGAGAGAAGTACTTTTTGGTTAATCTACCAACCATGTTTTTTCTATTGTTAAAACTTAAAAGTGCTTTGCAAGAAAGAATGATTAGATATAAAAATGTGGCCATTTATAAAGCTAGAAACAAATTTATATTATAAGATTTGTTGGGGGAGACATTGATCGAATTCCCTTTAATTACTTCCCATTTTTATATTCCACAAACTATAAAGGTATTTTAAATATTATTGTTGGACACTTTTGTTTTACACGTACTGATTTTTTTCAGGATTAATATTTTATCAACATGGTCCTTCTGGGTTATGATTAGGACTCCTTAATTGGCCAAAAGCAAGAATTTGCTTGAACAGAATTAATTATTAACTTGTAAACAATTTGCAAATCCAAAATAATAATGGTCATAATAAAAATAAAATAACAATATACAAAGCTTTAATGGTGTGTGACATGATCCAAATTCTAAAATTAATTCTGAATCAATGTAACAATTTATGTTCTTTGTTTTTGAGGCAAAATGATCTATATCTCAACTTTAGAAAAACAATTTTGAATCCAACTACTATATTCCCAATTAGTATGACAATCGTATATACAATCACATCATCCGCATATCCTTCAATGAAATTATGGCATACACGTAATACAGTGACGAAGCACATTGAGACATGAAGGAGTCATGTCCCCACCAAAAAAAACATTTAAAAATAGGGTTAATTGTACTAACTTATTCTTACTTTATTGGATCTAGCAAGATTTTAAAAAGATGTCATATATTAACACAAACAACTCTTACCATCAAGTCAATCTGTTAACTTTAACGGTTGACTAACTTTGACCATTGGAAAGCCAAATATACCTTTACCACATCATCTCAAATATACCGACGGTGGAGTAGGAAACAATAGATTTTTGACGATCTCCTACTTACCGGAAGAGATCTTCACCGATCTTAGAGATCGACCTCCTGCAATTCATAGAGGAGACCCCTCCACGAATTGAAGATGTTTTTGTAGACAGTCGATTTATTATCCTTTTTTCAAAATAATTATTTATCAATTTTTAATTAAAAATACTTTATGTCTGGAATGATCGCAAGGGTATATTTTGTTTTCTATAAATCAAGGTTAGTTAACCGTTAAAGTTAACATATTGACTTGATGGCAACAGGGTGTTTATATTAATTTATGACATATTTTTAAAATTTTGTTAGATCCAATAAATAAGGGTAAGTTAGTGCAATTAACCCTTACAAATATGGAGAATTAATTTAAATCTTACCCTGTATTTGTTTGTTTTATATATTTGGCCTTAGGGCCTCTTTGTTTTTTTTAATCTAAAGTCTTATAAGACTTTAATTTTTTAGACATATGGATAAATCTTATAAATTAAGATATCATGATATGTTTATTTTTTTCATTTTGGATGACTTATTACAAATGTAAAATTGATTAGATTGTGTTAGGGTTTCTTCAAAATTAGGAATTTTTGGAAAATTGATTTTTAAAGTTTTATTATGTACGGATAAAATTGTAAATGTATGAACTATTATAGGACATTTGTGGAAATTTACTATAAAAAAAACTTTACTGTAACACTTTTTTAATAAGATAAAAGTCAAAATTTTTACTTTTTCTAAAAGACATATATATCTTAAAATAAGATATAAATCGGAAAAACAAACAAACTGATTTATCGTAATTTAAGATACAGTATAAGAGTCTTATAGTTAAAAAAAACAAACAACCCCTTAATATTAGGAATTTTTCAAAATGACCCCCAATTAGGAGAGACTAGGTTTGCCTGTATTGAATTTAAATTGTGATTTGATTCGATAGGCATACAAATGAGTAATGACATGACTCACACGTCCCTTTGAATCTTTAAATTCCCTAACCCAGCGATCTAACAATAACTACAGAAAGCATAAATTTCAACATTGAAAGACTGGCAATGGCCAAAAAGAACAAAACAATACATTCTTCCTTTCCCAAGTGAACAAAAATAAAGCTTTAATAACTGCTCATATAGACTGTCTTAAAAAAAAAACTGCTTATATAGTCTTTCTATTAGAAAAATAACTCTTTTTCCTATCCATTCCTCTATCTAACATCTTTCCAAGAACAGAGAAAAAATCCGAACAAAAGACGATATACATATGCATATATAAGAACAGTTCTGTCTATAAACAAAGGGGCCAAGTAGTTGTGAATGACATATTTTAATTGTGTATATATAGATTATAAAAGCATGAGAACACAAAAAAACAAAATGATATATGTCCATCGAACAATTAAAATGATAAATTAAAAAAAAAAACAAATTTCATCTATTATAAAGCATTAAGCATGCATATATTTACACAGAAGAAAGTGGTCAAAATATTAGAAGAAAAAAAAAAGAATAAAACCCATGACCTGTTGTTTGAGCTGCCATTTTCTTTTCTTTTTTGGATGGATATGGTGTGCTATGATGTGGATGGCCAAAACTATGACCAGCTTCAACTTCATTTTTATCATAAGCTGGTCTGCATGGACTGAGAGCTTTACATCGTGCACCTATAACATGTGAATATCTGTAATAAGTGAGAGTATCAGATGCTAAATTAACCATGTAAAATTACGGAACAGATCTGGAGGCTTCTGCTGATTCCTTGGCAGTCTTCACAACCACATCGTAATTGATAGAAGCTAGCTGAGACAAGTTCTGAGAAAATCAAGATGTAAATTTCTAAAATTAGAACGAATTCATGAAGCCTTAAGCAGAAATTTGATGTCTTAACACAATTGATAATAAAACACTCGGTTAAAACGATGTTTCAGTTCTCGAAATTTGCTTTCAAGTGGTGCATTAGTTTGGAATATATGATAAAGTATGTCGATGTGACCAACATGTAATAGGATGGTCGAGTAATAGTTGATGTGATTCATTATTGGTCGATGGAATTAATGATTCAATATATCAAAGCCATGTAAAGAGCAAGCAATGGTTTTCATTTCCATATAATAAATTAAGCTTTCTAATGACAAAAAACAATATCTAGGTGTTACAAGATTTACCTTAAAAGAGAAATTACTAAATGAGTACTGCTCAGCTAGAGATGGAGTGTGAAACTCTGCCAAGCTACCACATTCATCTCCCTGTTTCACAGGAAAATAACAGTCAGGTTAATGAAATATCAATCACATAGGGCTGCCAGCAAATTCTGATCAAATATTCTACAAGATTTTGGCTTCAATTCCTCATCAGATATTTGAGTTTTAATCACGCTACTTTTTGCTCATGAATCATGATTCGTTATGGATTGAGCTGTGATTAGCATTTAGAAACAATCAATTTAAGAACCCTTATCAAATTATGGTCAGATCCAACTGGCAGCTCTATGTTTACGGAGTTTGATAAGATAGTCAAATATTCTCACATCTTCATCTGGAAGGTTGCTGTATGAACCACTGCTGCATGATTCAGTCATGTCGTCAAAGTCGCTACCTCCAAAAACATTATCATCTTCTGGATTCCATATATAACGGCTAACAAAATAACTCGTGTCAAGTGCTTCTGCTGCTGGTATAAACATAGCCTGCAGCATCCCATAAGGGGGTTACCAACTATTGCAAACATGTCAATTACATTTTTTTTTTATTAAAATTTAAATAAGTTCAATATTAGTGGACCTTTTGCCTTGCAAGTGTGTCCCAGTTGATATCCTTGAAGAAAATGTGTCTCTTCACCTGTCAGAAACGTCTAGCTTAGTTTCCAAAGTCATGGTATGTATGTAAATAAGTCTATTCCAGTGGTTGTTAAAGGTACCTCTCTGGCTCCTGTTGCTCCTAATCTTTGCACAGGATTTTCAGTCAACAATCTGAAACAAGATGCAATATTAATTATTGGAGTTATTTACAGGTAACCCGATTCTCTATTCTTTATAGCAAGAGGACCTTAAATTACCAACCAAGATAAATTTCCTATTTTGCTACTATTGATTCTGTCAAGTAGATGCTAGACCAAAAGATTTAGTTAAATTTACGTTAGAAATGTCCAATCAACTTCTGATTAAAATTTAATTTGCATGTTATAATGAGAAGCCGAAGATAGTCTGCAGCCTAGACATGATGAGATAATCATCTATGAAAGGAGCAACTAGAAGTAGCTGAAGGTGCATATGGAATTATATTTAACAAGGGACTCTTAAGGAACGATGAGCTAAGTGACATATAAATGTCCTTACAAATGAAATCAAGAGAATTATAGGGTTTTGAAAGACAGTCAGCCCAGGTACAGATTTCCACATCACAATCATGCAACTTTAATTAATGTTAGATGATGTGTATAACACAAATTCTAACCAGTCAAAACAAGTGACCAAGAATGGATTTACTAGATGTGAATCGAAAGACTGATTTATATACCAAACGTAACAAAAAAGATTCTCTCTGAATCTGGACATATCAAGTTTGTATAAAAGGACATCACTAGCGTAGCTCTGCAAGTTCAATCCACAGTAATTGCATAAATCTTACTTGTCAATTAGATCGTATGCATCATAGGACATCTCCTCCGGGACCTTCGGCCAGGGTATATCTCTATTCATTATATTATCAAAAATTTGCTGCAATCAACAGGACCAGTGTCATGAAGTCAGCTGTATCAAATGATTATCAAATGGTGTAAAACTACAAATTCAACGTTGTTCAGGTAATAAATCAATAAGAATATTCATTCCAAAGAATGTAAATGACAACTTGTTAATAATAGTAATAATAATAAAAAGAAACCACGCTTGGAATTCTGTGAAAAGTTAAAGAATTGTTGCATTGAGATGACATACCTGTGGAGTTTTTGCATTGAATGGTGGTATACCTACAAGCAGTTCATAAAGAATTACACCCACAGACCACCAATCAGCGGTTGCACCTGCAAGGAAGAAAGTGTGGAACATCGGACAATCAGTTGAAAATAAATACCATCATTTCTGATTTTTATGTATAGTTTTGTAAACATGTGCTCTAAGGACACATGATAATAATCTTAAAAGTTAAATTACTTGTGCCTTGAAAAAGAAATATAACTTTTTTATTCACTTTTTCAATCTTGGTTATGCGCTCTTAACATTTTCCTTTTATATATGCTATTTAATTACAAGAACTTTGCTAACCATGTCCCATGCCAAGAAGTATCTCGGGTGCCAAATAATCAGGAGTACCAGCAACTGAATGCTTTTCCCGCTTTTCTCTCTTTATTGATTCTGCAGGTTTTGGTTCATCATCTCCAAGAAATCCAGCACTGCCAAGTGATGGACCCGATAAGTCATCTGTACTGTGGATAAGACCAACCTTAGAGAGCCCAAAATCTGTCAACTGTAATAGTGGGAATTAGAGATTTGTGAGAAGTGACAAGTAACATCATCATGACAAAAGGAAATTTAAAGTGTCCAAATTCACAAAATTAGTATGGAAAGACAAAACGAAGCAGTTACAGTTGTCATCATATTCTAAGCGGACATGAATCAACTCAATCACAACATACTGTACAAACAGTAAAAGTAAAAACTCAAATTACATGAAAAAAGAATAACTTTACTGCTGCATTATATGATAACATGAAGGAGAAATGCTCCTATCATAGAATGCATTTCTGAGAGACAGAAAGAAAAATACAGAGAATGTCAAATCATAGAAAAGTATTGATCTTGTACTCAATGCAGAGCTCTGTTATACATTCCAATTAGTTAGCAAAATCTCCCACAAAACAATAAATGAAGAAAGAACCAATTGAATTTTCCCCAGTAATATATTATTTTCTTATAGATATAAATATGAAATAAAAATTGAAAAATGTCCCCTAAATATGTTAAATCTGGCCTTGATGAAGCAGTCCTCTTGTTTGGTTGATTTCAGAGCATAATTCATGTATTTGGAATTTCTTTATTATACTTTAAATTTACCATACAACATATAAACCCTAAACATCAAACACTAAATAGTAAACAGATACAATTGAATAATGCCAAAACTATCTGCAATTATCAATGAAACAAAGCTCTAATATTGCAAAATATCGACCTTGATATGACCATCTCGACCAATCAACAAGTTGTCTGGCTTCAAATCTCTGTGAATGACATTCATAGAGTGCAAATACTCCAAAGCAAGAACCTGAAATATTTTAAAACAAACTATTGTACCATTGTGAGAATTTTTTATCATGCTAGCACAAATAGAGAAATCCTCAAAACATGGGAATATGAATGTCCTTACAACTTCTGCAATATATATACGTGCCATATCTTCATCTAAGCAACCTAAGTTTTTCAATAAAGAGTAGAGATCTCCACCATTTAAATACTCCATGACCAGGTAAAGATTTTCCCTGCATGTGAATGAGTAGAAAAATCGGACCTGTTCATCATCAGGTCCTATACAGATTAGCAAAATCTACATGCAATGCAAAAATAAAAAGATTATTGTTGTTGAATCTTCTTACCACAAAAGGATTACGGACTGATATTAGAATATTGCGCTCAGCCAAAATACTTTCAACTGCATTTTTACGAATCATATCAGCCTTCTTCAAAACCTGTAGAAACAGTTGTATCAAATTAGTCACTTTGAGATGAAGATAGTCTTGGGTTACACTAGCTATCAACATTTATTTTTCTGATAAATACTGAACATTGAACACTTTCAGAAACATAGCTTGTACATGCATGTTAAAATACTAAGCAGTAATTAAATCACACTTAAGATTAATGGACTAAAAAAACAAACTACTAATTTTAGTAGACATAGAGATATAATTCAGTGAACTGAAAAGGCACATACTACAATACTAATAGGAGCAAATATGCAGAGGCAATTTAAAAGCAGAAAGTCCATAGAATAAGTTAAGCTAATATGGGCAATAATTATCTTATTGGAATTGAGAAATCTATTTAAATATACTAACAAGGAGGCAATTTGGTTGTTTATTGGTCCCTCCCTCTTTAATACCACAGATATATGACCTAACTGGCCTTATAACTGAACCCCATGACGTGATTGAGTAGTAAAAGATCTTTGGTTTCATGTTTCAACAAAGAGGTTCTGGGTCAATCCCTCTGGGGTCCAACATTAGTCCCCAATTTAGAATCTGCAGCAAAATTTTCATTTTTTATTTATTTATTTTTTGAGGGAAGTACCAACATTTATTTCCTTAAGGGTAACATTGATTTCTAATGCCCATGGCAATAAAGAAGAAAGTTTAAACCAACATGATTAATCCCTAACGGTTTAAATTGATAATATGATACTTAAGACACCATAGGATACTACTAAGTTCTAGCCAAACCGTATAAGTAATTCATCATTATTTGTAATACTAAAGGCATAGATGCAGACCTTTATAGCAAATAAATCACCGGTTGCTCGTTTTCTGGCAAGAAAAACTCTCCCAAATGCTCCTTGGCTGATTGGTTTTATTATTTCAAAATCTTCAATAGACGTTCGGTCCTTAGAACATTGATTGATAGGGCTCGTTCGCAGACTTCGAATTGCATCATCATCTATTGAACTGTCTTCTTCAGTCATGGCATTTGATGAGTCTACCTTGTCATCTTCTATCTGCCCACATAGATTTACATATTTTTCCCTATAAATTTCAGAAAATTGCATAGATAGGATTAGAGATGGTATTATTAATGTAAAGATTATGTACCAATATAAATAAGAAAATGAAAAAGTAATAAGAGGAGAAACTAGCTGTAGATTTTATTGTTAAATATTAAGAAATTTAGTGGGACTTTTATAACTTAGGAAATATATTGATGAACATCACATTTCATACAAATAACCACATAGATGTGACAAGTAAAGTTGGAACAAAAAATTCACTTACTGCAGTAGTTTCTCTATACGCCTTCCAAAAGTTTCTACAACAAGGGCATCCACTTTCCGGTCCTGTATGACGTATTTAAGATCTTCCAGCCAATCAAGCATATGCTCTAATGAAGTGTAGTCACATTCATTTACACTTGCAACAGAGCGAGCTACATCCCGTAACTTGTTTATCTGTCATTCCATGGTAACATTGGATTATGAAAATAACCAGCCAACTGATCAAACTACTTTTACTTTAAACAGTATCAAAATTTACAATTATGTATTAACACTATTATGATATCCGGGGATAAAACTCAACGCAACAGTATACCTGCTGATCATTTCGTAACTCTGTCATTGTTCTGTGTCCACTTAGCAGCAATTCAATCTGACTAGTACGTGGTGTCAATAATGGTGATCGCGGTGTTAAGCTTCCAGCTGATGAAGTTTTGGTCCCGATATCAGTAGCATTCAGATTTTTGTCACATGATATTTCACGCAAAACATTCAGATCTTCCATGACAAAAGCATTATCAGTATCAGGAATACGATCAAGCATATCTTCGGAGCCTCTACGAGACAAGTTATTTTGCTCTGGTGACATCTCATTTAAATCGTCATGCATACTTGATGTAGATGCAACTTCAAGACTTCCTCTTGGAGAATCAATGCTTCTTGGTGTGCTTTTCGGTGTCCATGAATCCAGTAACTTTTCAAGAGTTTCAGCAACCCTATCTAGACGTTCGTTTACAGTTAAACCTTTCAAGTCACATCTATCAGCAATTGTGCATATTCGAGAGTGTTCTTCAACATGCACAACTGGTATTTCAACCTCACAAATACGACAAATCATTGAATTCTCATATGATACAGTTTGTTGTTCCCCCCAATAAGCCCAAGAAACTTTTGTCAGTCTTGAGGATGGAGGATGGCAAGATGGAGTATCCGGATTTTCAGTACTGAAATTATCACTACTAGCTTTTTTTTCATTTTTAGTTTGCAATGCTTCTGACTTATCCTTTAAGGGTGTATCAACAGAATCAGAGCCCTTTCGATTTTTCCCAGGAGCAGATGGAAGTTTCTTCCAAGATGACATCCTATAGCTGCTTGAATCAGGAGTTTTGGCAGTGCCAACCTCCACATTTAAAGTTTCAATAGTCGAATGCTGATCGACGTGATCTTTTTTCAAAAGCATACTGGCTTGTTCCTGCCCAAGCGATTTTGTCCTCTGCTTCTCATTCATTAACTTCCCACCAACCAATGGACCGCTAAAGTCCTGCTGTGCAATTTCCAAAATCTGTTCTGGATAAACTCCAAGATCACTGAGTTGGTGGAGACCCAAAATATGATCTTCTTCATAACCGGTCTCTTTCTGAAACTGCACAAGCCTAGTGCATCGAGTAAGAACGAAAAGAAGGCGAGTATGGGCTTGTTTGAGAATTCCCATTGGTAGCTCTTGACGTCTATCATCTAGACTCTGAACAATAGCTTCACATTTCACCCAAAATTCACTAGGTGTCATCGTGGCACATTGCCGAGCTATCAACAACAGATCCTCCAAATCCTCCCTCCATTCCGGATGAGAATCTGAAGTCTTTTCAAGTGTACCCACCAAATCACCAGCTAATACTCCTAAGTCAGCATTCACTTCTTCCTTTAACCTATCAAACTTCGCCCTGATTGCCACCATAACCTCCTGTAATTAAGTTTATTAACAAACATTTACAATGTATATAAAACACAATTAGCATTAAAAAAACATATATGACTACTAATTATTGCAATCTAAGAAAGAGAATATACCTCCATGTGACCCAATGCCCGAGACTTCCAAACGGGAAAAGGCCGGACTCCTTTGGAATTAAGCTCATGAGAGAAGCTCTTGATTTCTGGAGCTTTTTTCTTCCGGCCACTTGTGACGCGCAAAATAGCCTGGAATCGTGGAGATTGAATTTCCTTGGCAAATGCTGCATGATTAACCTATATAACCCACCAAGTAATTAATGTACCTCAGTTTACTCTCAATTTCATGTGTTGTATACATACATGTCTCAACATCTTTGATTTTTAATTTTGTTACCTCCAAATCTGGATTGAGAGGTGATGGAAATCGCAACGATTTAGACTGACTCCACGGAACCTTTTTGCCTATCAACAATTACACAATCCTGAATTAAACAATCAATTTTTCCTAATCATTTCATAAACCTATTCTACAGAACAAAATACATCACAATTCAATTAATTTCTCAAAAAAAAAAAGCAATTACATTCAACATTGAAATCATAATTCAAAAAAAAAAAACCTGTTTCGGAGGGCGTTTTGCTTTGAGGAGCAACGAATTTGGGCTCACACTTATCTTTTTTAACCAAATTCTTGAGATTAGGAGTACCAGCTGAAGAAGAGAACCTGAGCGGCGACGGCGACGGAGTCGCCAACGATCTCGTTTTAATGTGGTTCAAACCAAGAGCAGACGCTTGAAGTATCAACAAGTCGTCGTTTTCCGATTGCTCCTGCTGCTCATCATCATCTTCCGAGTTATAACAATCTTCGTCCGCCGCCACGCTATTCTCCTTCTTCCCGCGACGAAGCGGAATCGGAGGAATCTTCCTCAGCTTGGCTCGCGCCGACGACGGCGGTGTGGACGTCGACGGTGCCGATGTGGATGGATCTTGATTGTCTACCGAATTCGACATGACATGGATTAATAAAATCTTTGCGTGTCTTTTGGTATCATTAATTTCGTCGTTCGTTGCATTGTGAAGATAAATTTTCCGAGAAAAGATTAGAAGTTTCGAGAGGGCGAGAAAGAGAGAGAGGAGTGTGTGTGAGGTTTTCGCGGGAAGAGAATGTTTGAGGGTGACACGAAGGTAGAAATCGGTTTTGAGAACAATTTGTATTTTATTATTATTATTATTATTATATAAGAAGAATTTGTATTTATATTCGATTTCTAAACGTGCATGCATGCCGCGTATGAGTTAACTGTTGGTGGGGGGTTTTTTTTTTTAAAAAAAAAAAAACAATGTTGCACTTGCCATGTTGGTGGTTTTCTTTTTTCTGTTTTTTTTTTTTAATATTCTCTACTTATTTTAGCCAAATATATTAATAATTAAATACTAAATAAATAATTAAACTACTTTTTTAAAAATTAATTAAATAACAAGTATTTTTTTTATATAAAATAACAAGTATTTCTGAGTATCTGAAAAAATAAAAAAAAATTATAAATTGAAAATACTTTAAATGTATATTAGAATTTTAAAAATAAGAAATTAAAATGTTTCTGAAAAGATATAAAATGTTCGTTTTTTCAAGGGTTAACATTATTGTATAGTTTTGATTTTATTTTATTTTTAAAAGAGTGTCGTTTTGATTTAAGGAAATAAGAATAGTTTTAATAATTTTGAAGGCTGATTAACTTTCGAGATCCATCGAAATTATGAAATTTTAATTATTTATATCAAAATTGACTTATTTTTTTATTAAATAATCATAAGAAATAATAATTTAAAATGCACATTTGTAAAAGCTTAACTTTTTTAATCAAGAAAAGCTGATTTTCTTTATAAAAAAAACAAGAAAATCTTATTTTTTTTAAATCGTAATAATTATAAGCTTTATATTTTATAATATAATAATACCAATTATTTCAAACTATTTATATATATATATATATATATTCTTTATACTGTCAGTGCACACTGATAGAATTATATAAGGACATTGAATGTGAACCACTCATTTATAAAAGAGTTTTGACAAGTGCATATATACCAAGTTAAAATATGTAAAACGAGTGGTTTACATTCATTGTCCTTATATAATTCTATCAGTGTACACTTATGTGAAAATTATTATATATATAGATATATATATATATATATTTATATATTGTCAATTTTCAAAGTTATTAATCATTTTGGTGTTTTTACATGACCACATCAAAATTTACTATAAGTTCAATAAATAAATAAATAGATTAACAAACATATATTCATTGATCTGTTTTAAAAATAAAATATTCGTCATATGAGTTTACCGAAATAACCACATGCTTTTCTTTAAAGTATATTTTTTCTAATAAAAAAAGTTCGACACTGTTTGGAAAATGTATATCTAAAAGAAGAAAAAAAAAACATATCACATTGTAAAATGTAAAAACAACAATTTAAAAAAATTTGGTGGTCGGGGTTCGAATCCCATTGTAGCATTTCAAAAGTACGTGTAAGGATTTTTCTCCTAGTTTGTGGAAGTAGATATTCAGACTGCATATTATTATCTGATATTGACAGGTCTCGACAATTTATTGTAATAGTTGTACTTTTTCTTTAAAAGGTTAAAATAAAAAAATAAAAAATAAAATAAAATTCCCATGACATTTTAACTATTATTTGTTGTGTAAAGAAGTATACTTTTATTCAACACAACCTCCTAAAATTTAACATCTTTTGAAATTCGTTAGGTTTACTTAATTTGACAAATAAATAGACCGCAACGCCCTTTCAATTTTTTTTACTTTTAAAAAATATAAAATTTAAACAAATTAATAAAAAAAATATAACTTAAAAAATTTATAATAAAAAATTATTTAAAAATGTAAAAATCAAAATCAAAACAAAAATTAGAAAATTAAAATTTTTAAAAAAATATAACAATTTACAAAAGTTATTATTTATTTATTTTTAAAATTAATGTTTACTTTTTTTCTTTATTTAAAAGTTGTAATTTTTTTTATTAATTTTTAAAAAAGTTATTTTACATAAATTATAAAATAATATAAAATTAAAGGGTATATACACCAAAAAAATCCACAATTAATTCGAGGTAGGCATCAACAACCTGCTGTACAGACAGAAAAGTAGAGATCGTCGAGGCACAGAGGGGGGTGGTCCCAGTGGGAGACTTTTCGACGCTCAAGTCGGCGAGGTGAAGAGTTGATAAATAAAAAGAGGGAAAATAGACAGAGATTTATAGGAAAATTGTAGATCTACGTAGGATGTAGAACGAATGATGGTGGAAACTGTGTAGGTCGATATGGGTTGTAGAACATGAGATGGAACTTGGCTAGCAAGAAGGTCGATGTCGGGGAGGTCGACATAAACCAACGTTGAGATATTCGAGATGATCGTCAAAATGGTGACATAGACCCACTTGAAGATATTCGAGATGATCGTCGATGAGGTCGACATAGACCCACATGGAGATGTTCGAGATGATCATCTATGAGGTCACATAGACCCACCTAGAGATATTCGAGATGATTATATATAGGTAGACGTTAACCACCAGATTATGTCGAATAGGGGCATGCACGTCAATCATGTAAACCGAGTGACAGCTCAGCAATAGCGTGAATTGTGGAGCTATTGCTTGTTCCAAAGCTTAAGAGCATCCCCCCATTGTGAATGAGATGGGGTTGCTACTTATAGGAGGAAGGCAGTGAGCCAACAGTTGGTCCAGTTAATAACAATGATATAGACGTTATAAAATAAATGGCATAGATGTAGACGTTATAGACTTTATAGCATTAATGTAGACGTTATAGACTTTATGACATTCATATAGACATTATAGACTTAAAGATGGAAGATTTTCCAACGGTTTGACATAGTCCAAGTTTGACTTTGACTGATGCGGGTCCTTTATTGAGCTTGTATCCAGTTGTTTTGGCCCAAGCTCATGATTGAGCCTATTGAGATTGGACCCCTGCTGAGCTTGACTATTGGGCTATGGGCTTTATCAGGCCTAGCTTATTTATTTGAAATGGCAAATTTTGGGCCTGTGAATTATAAAGCATATTATTTGGGCTGACGAGTTTTTGACCACTACAAAGAGCTTAACAATCTTTTAGCTGGTCAACCTAACGAGATCATAACGTTGTTAAGCTGTAGAGATGATGTTGAATAAAAGCATACTTCTTTACACATACAATAATCATTAAAAGGTCAGAGGTATTTTATTTTTCATGATATAACTTTATAATAAAAATAAGTTATATCATAAAAAATAAAACAAAATAAATATTATTTTAAAAAACATACAAAACCTCACAATGGATTTCAACTTATCAATTATGCCAATAGTAGCATTAGTAGCAGCACCGTCAACGCAGATGAGACTGGTGTGATTGAAGCAACGGTGCGCTAGATAACTCAGTAAAACATAGAAAATGTGATAAATAACTATGTAAAATAAAGAAAATAAATTAGGGTAAATCAACGTTAATTGTAATTTCCTCAATGAATTAATAAAAAAATATTAAAATATTAGCATATTAATAAAATATAAAATGTGTACCCCAATGGACGAACGGTAAACATATCGCCTGAAAAAATCAACCTCAACCCTCTTATATTTTGGATGTATTTAATGGTATCGTCAGTTAAGTCTGAATTTTCTTTTTATTCAGAGAACACTTAATTTGTGCGATTTTGATGAGGTTCCAGGAACCTCTCCAATTATTGCATCATGCATGTCAAACCTGTTGCGGTAGACTATTGTTTTTCGATGTGGGAGATAGACATGTTGGACTAACGGCCAATTATTTGAACCGTGGTGGTGGATTTGCTATTACGACACTTGATATGACAAAGTTCTTTTGATTTCAAATTTCTTAGTTTGATTTTTTTGACGTTTGGTTTTGGTTTTCTTGGTTTGTTCATTTGACAGAGTTTTGTATTCTTCTTTGCAAGCCCAAACCTAATGTCCATTTTCCTTTCATCTTCAAGGTTATTGATTGTTGATATGATTGTTGCTATGTTCTGTGGTTGGTTATTATTATAAGCAATTTCTTGTTGATTATAGGTTTCCTTTGACGATCATTGTTTCTAAATGTTAGTTATGATTGCATTCTAAATTGTTAACTATTCTCGATTAGTTTTTTGTTATAATCTCGATTTGATTTTTGTTGCTCATAATATATTCTATTTTCGACAGTATGTAATTCAATCTTTTCTAAAGGGATAACAGTGCTGTCATAAATGATAAAAAAAAAAGTAATATATATTTTCGATGGCAGAATACCACTAGTTAACTGTTTAGATTGCAATTACCCCGAACTGTCCAAGGAAATAGGAAGAGCGTTAAATTTAATATTTAATATTTATTTACAAAACTATGGAATTGTTAAATTAAATTATTTTTATTTATTTTATAGGTATTAGAAAAATAATAATGTTGGGCTTGTATAGGGATGGCATTGGGGAAATAGGGATGGCATTAGGGAAATGAGGATGGATATAGATCCATTATCCCCTTCCCAGGGATGGGACGAGGATGGGGGACCTAGACCAACGTGGAGATATTCGAGATGATCGTCGAGGAGGTCGACATTGACCAACCTGAAGATATTCAAGATGATCGTCGATGAGATCGATATAAACCCACTTGGAGATATTCGAGATTATTATATATAGTTAGACGTTGACCACCAGATTATGTTGAATGGAGGCATGCACGTCGATCATGTTGACTGAGTGACAGGTCAACAATAGCATGAATTGCAGAGCTATTGTTTGCTCTAAAGATTAAGAGAGTCCAGCCCCCCTTGTGAACGAGAGGGGGTTGCTACTTATAAGAGAAAGGAAGTGAGCCAACGGTTGGCTCACTTAATAGCAATGATGTAAACGTTACAGTAGACGTTGTAGACTTTATGGCATTGATGTAAACGTTATAAACTTAAGAATTGAAGATTTTCCAATGGTTTGACCTGGTCCAAGTTTGGTTATATTTTGACTTATGTGGATCCCTTATATGGCCTGTATCCAATTGTTTTGGCTTAGGCTCATGATTGGACCCCTGCTGGGCTTGACTATTAGGCCATGGGCTTTATCGGGCCTAGTTTATTTATTTGAAATGACTAATTTTGGGCCTGCGAATTATAAGGCCTGATTATTTGGGCTGATGTGTTTTTGACCACTACAAAAGGCTTATCAATCTTATGGTTGATCAACCTAACGAGATCATAACATTGTTAAGTTATATGAGTGGTGTTGAATAAAAACATACTTCCTTACACATACAATAATAATTAAAAGGTTAGAGATATTTTTATTTTTTTCATGATACAACTTTATAATAGAAATAAATTATATCATGAAAAATAAAAAAAATAAAAATATTATTAAAAAAACAAACAAAACCTTACAATAGATTTCAACTTATCAATTATGTCAATAGAAGCATTAGCAGCAGCACCATCAGTACGGATGGAATCAGTGTGACTGAAGCAATGGTACGATAAATAACTCAGTAAAACATAGAAACTGCGATAAATAATTATGTAAAACAAAGAAAATAAATTAGGGTAAATCAACGTTCATTGTAATTTCCCCAATGAATTAATAAAAAAAATATATTAAAATATTATCATATTAATAAAAATTATAAAATATAAAATATGTGTACCCCAATGGACGAACGGTAGCCATGTTGAATGAAAAAATCAACCTCAACCCACTCTTTTATATTTTGGTTGTATTTAGTGGCATCATTAGTTAATTTGATTTTTTTTTTTTGTTCAGAGAACACTTAATTTTTGCGATTTGGATGAGGTTCCAAAAACCTCTCCAATTATTACATCATGCCTGTCAGACCCGCTGCGGTAGACAATTGTTTTTCGATGTGGGAGTTTGACATGTTGGACTGACAACCAATTATTTGAACCGCATCGGAGGATTTGTTATTACGACACTTGACATTTTGAAGTTCTTTTGATTTCATATTTTTTAGTTTGGTTTCTTTTAAAGTTGTTCTGTTGGTTTTGGTTTTCTTGGTTCGTTCATTTGACAGAGTTCTGTATTCTTTTTTGCAAGCCCAAACCTTGAGTGTTCAATCCTAAAGTCCAATTTTCTTTTCATCTTCAAGGTAATTGATTGTTGATATGATTGTTCCTCTGTTTTGTGGTTGGTTATTATAATAAGCAATTTCTTATTAATTATGAGTTTTTTCTGACGTCCATTTTTTATAAATGTTAGTTATGGTTGCATTCCAAATCGTTAACTATTTTCGATTAGATTTTTGCTACTCACAATATATTTTATTTCCGACAGTCAGTAATTCAATCTTTTTTAACGGGGATAACAGTTCAGTCATAAGTGATGAAAAAAGTAATATATATTTTCGACGGCAGGAGGCCACCACTTCACTGTTTAGACTGCAATTACCCCGAACTGTCTAGGGAAATATGAAGAGTGGTAAATTTAATATTTAATAATTATTTACAAAATTATGGAATTGTTAAATTATTTTTATTTCTTTTGTAGGCATTAAAAAAATAATGATGTTGGGCTTGTAAAGGGATGTGTATTGGGGAAATGGGGAAATGACATTGATGTAGACATTATAGGCTTTGTGGTACTGATGTAGATGTTGTAGACTTTATGACATTGATGCAGACGTTCTGGACTTAAAGATTGAAGAATTGTTTGACCTGGTCCGAGTTTGACTTTGATTGATACAGATCATTTATAGGGTCTGTATCCAGTTGCTTTGGCCTAGGCTAATGATTGGACCCCTGCTGGACTTGACATTGGGTCATGGGTTTTATCGGGCCTAACTTATTTTTTTGAAATGGTTAATTTTGGGCATGTGGATTATAAAACCTGATTATTTGGGCTGCCGTATTTTTGACCACTACAAAGGGCTTAACAATCTTATGGCTGGTCAACCTAACGAGATCTACGAGATGTTAACGTTGTTAAGTTGTATGTGTGATATTGAATAAAAACATACTTCTTTACACATACAATGATAATTAAAAGGTTAGAGGTATTTTTATTTTTTCATGATACAACTTTATAATAGAAATAAATTATATCATGAAAATAAAAACAAATAAATATTATTAAAGAAAACAAACAAAACATCACAATGGATTTCAACTTATCAATTATGTCAATAGTAGCATTAGTAGTAGCACAGTCAGTACATGTGGGATCAGTGTGACTGAAGTAGTGGTGCGATAGATAACTCAGTAAAACATAGAAAATGTGATAGATAACCATATAAAACAAAAGAAATAAATTAGGGTAAATCAACGTTCATTGTAATTTCCCCAATGAATTAATAAAAAAATATTAAAATATTATCATATTAATAAAAATTAGAAAATATAAAATATGTGTATCCCAATGGACGAACGATAGACATATCGTCTGAAAAAATCTACTCCAACCCTCTTATATTTTGGTTGTATTTAATGGCATCATCAGTTAAGTCTAATTTTTTTTTCAGAGAACACTTAATTTATGCGATTTTGATAGGATTTCAAGAACCTCTCCGGTTATTACATCATGACTATTGTTTTTCGATGTGGGAGCTTGACATGTTGGACTGTTGACTAATTATTTGAATCGTGGTAGTGGATTTGCTATTACGACATTTGACATGTTGAAGTTCTTTTGATTTCAGATTTCTTAGTTTAGTTTCTTTTAAAATTGTTCTTTTGGTTTTGGTTTTCTTGGTTTGTTCATTTGTCAAAGTTCTGTATTTTTCTTCACAAGCCTGAACCTTAAGTGTTCATGCCTGAAGTCTACTTTTCTTTTCATTTTCAAGGTAATTGATTATTGATATGATTGTTGCTCTATTCTATAGTTGATTATTATAATAAGCAATTTCTTGTTGATTATGGGTTTCCTCTGACAATCATTATTTCTAAATGTTAGTTATGGTTGCATTATAAATCGTTAACTATTTTCGATTAGATTTTTGTTTTGCTCTCGATTCGATTTTTGATGCTCACAATATATTTTATTTCCGACAGTCGATAATTCAATCTTTTCCAACAGGATAATAGTGCTGTCATAAATGATGAAAAAAATAATAATATATATTTTTGACGGTAGGAGGCCACCATTTAACAGTTTAGACTGCAGTTACCCCTAATTGTCCAGGGAAATAGGAAGAGCGGTAAATTTAATATTTAATATTTATTTAAAAAATTATGGAATTGTTATTATTTCTTTTATAGGCATTAGAAAAATAATGATGTTGGGCTTGTATAGGGATGTGCATTGGGGAAACGGGGAAATGTCATTGATTTAGACGTTATATACTTTATGGCATTGATGTAGACGTTATAGACTTAGGCCCCGTTTGGTGCATGACATAGAATCAGATTATTTTTATGGGATAAGGTTGGATATGATATGATTGGATTAATTTTAATGTTATCATGTGTTTGGTGAAATCTATGATAGGATTAAAAATATAGTAATGTTGTGTTTGGGGCAACAAGAGATATGATTAAAAAAATTAATAAACCCAGTACAAAACAAAAGGAAAGGAGATTCAGAAATTAAAAATAAAATAAAATAAAATTCAACAAACCCAGATTCATAACACAAACTCAAACACAGCACAAAAGACAACCCATGAATTGATAGTTATCAAACCCAAAACAAAACATAAATTCTACACCAAACACAAATTCTGTCTTTTGCTCTGCTCTGTTTCGTGGGTGGCTGTGTGTGGGAGGCTATGTTTTTCTCTTTTTGTGTTCTTGGTTGTTGTCTGGTCTTTATGCTGCTGTTTTTTTGTGTAGATGGCTTGTCTTTTGGTGTCTTCTTCATGCTTTAACAATCTTGCTTGGTGTGGTTTTGCTTATTCCTTTGTTCGGGTTCCTTGTTTGGACATGCTGTTTGTTTTCCTGGGCTTTTAGTGCCTGTTTTGAATTTATTGCCATTCAAATAAACAAAACCAAACAAAACCCAGATCCTGCATTATCGTCATCACCAAACCAGTAATTGTAAAAAATAAAAAAACACCAAACCCAGATCCCTGTTGAAAAGAGCGAGACATCGATGATGAAAGGAGATGAGATTCATTTCATTTTAGTTGAGATTATTTTATCCCGTTAGATTGGGATAAATTTTTTTACAGGATTAATTTAACATATCCTATCATGCCCCCAAATGTGGGGTTGAGATTAAAATTAAGCCGATTCTCATCCTATCCCATCAAACAAACGGGCCTTAAAGATTGAAGATTTTTCAATGGTCTGACCTGGTCCAAGTTTGACTTTGACTTTGACTGATACAGATCCTTTATATGGCCTGTATTCAGTTGCTTTGGCCTAGACTTATGATTGGACCCCTGCTGGGCTTGACTATTGGGCCATGGACTTTATCAGGCCTAGCTTATTTCTTTGAAATGACTAATTTTAGGCATGCGAATTATAAGGCCTGACATATTTTTGACTACTACAAATGGCTTAACAATCTTATGGTAGGTCAACCTAACGAGATCTTGACGTTGTTAAGTTGTATAGGTATATTGAATAAAAGCATACTTCTTTATACATACAATAGTAATTAAAAGGTCAGAGGTATTTTTATTTTTTCATGATATAACTTTATAATAGAAAAAAAAATTATATAATGAAAAATAAAAACAAACGAATATTATTTAAAAAAAAACAAACAAAACCTCACAATGAATTTCAACTTATCAATCATGTCAATAGTAACATTAGTAGCAGCACATTCAGTACAAATGAGATCGGTATCTGAAGCAATAGTGCGATAAGTAACTCAGTAAAGCATAGAAAATGTGATAGATAACTATGTAAAACAAAGAAAATAAATTAAGGTAAATCAACGTTAATTGTAATTTCCCCAATTATTTAAAAAATATATTAAAATATTATCATATTAATAAAAATTATAAAATATAAAATATGTGTACACCATTGAACGAACGGTAGACATCGTTTGAAAAAATTGACCCCGACCCTTTTATATTTTGGATGTATTTAATGGCATCATCTGTTAATTCTGAATTTTTTTGTTTGTTTAGAGAACACTTACTTTGTGCGATTTTGATGAAGTTCCAAGAACCTCTCAGGTTATTACATCTTGCCTGTCAGACTCGCTGCAGTAGACTATTGTTTTTTGATGTGGGAGCTTGACATGTTAGACTGACGACCAATTTTTTGAAACGCAGTGGTGGATTTGCTATTACGACACTTGTCATGTTGAAGTTTTTTTTTGATTTCAGATTTCTTAGTTTGGTTTCTTTTAAAGTTGTTCTTTTGGTTTTGATTTTCTTGGTTTGTTCATTTGATAGAGTTCTGTATTCTTCTTTGCAACCCCAAACCTTAAGTGTTAACGCCGAAAATCCACTTTTCTTTTCATCTTCAATGTAATTGATTGTTGCTCTCTTTTGTGGTTGGTTATTATAATAAACAATTTCTTGTTGATTATGGTTTCCTTTGACGATCATTATTTTTAAATGTTAGTTATGATTGCATTCTATATCGTTAACTATTTTTGTTTAGATTTTTGTTCTGCCCTCGATTTGATTTTTGCTGCTCACAATATATTCTATTTTTGACAGTCGGTAATTCAATCTTTTCCAACGGGATAACATTGCCGTCATAAATGATGAAAAAAGTAATATATATTTTCGACGACAAAAGGCCACTACTTAACTGTTTAGACTGCAGTTAGTACCCCGAACTGTGTAGGGAAATAGGGAGAGCGGTAAATTTAATATTTAATATTTATTTACAAAAAATGGAATTGTTAAATTAAATTATTTTTATCTCTTTTGTAGATATTTGAAAAATTAATGATGTTGGGCTTGTATATGGATGCCCCCCCCCCCCCCCCCCCCCCCCTCTACCCTACCCCTCTACCCTAATATCCCCAATATCCCCAATTTTTCCTAAAAATCCACCCAAGTAATATATATTTTCGACGACAAAAGGCCACTACTTAACTGTTTAGACTGCAGTTAGTACCCCGAACTGTGTAGGGAAATAGGGAGAGCGGTAAATTTAATATTTAATATTTATTTACAAAAAATGGAATTGTTAAATTAAATTATTTTTATTTCTTTTGTAGGTATTAGAAAAATAATGATGTTGGGCTTGTATATGGATGGACATTGGGGGAATGAGAAGACATCGGAAAATAGGAAAAATATAGAAATATTCAAAAAAATAGTTATAGTACTTAAAAATTCTTAAATTTTATTCATATGTAGATTTCAATGAACTTATTATCCACAAAAAAAAATCAGGTTAAAATTCATAAAAATCGATGTGATTCCATCAGTGTACCGAAAAGCAAATGATCTCTCACTTGAAAGTTAATAATAATAATAATAATAATAAATAATGACAATAATAACAATAATAATAATTCTTTAGTCATGACCGGATCTGAAGTTTTTTGTGCGATCCCAAGAATTATCACATGTGATTATCCTTGTAAATTGATGGACCATGTGAAAAATTTAACAAGTAACGATTTAATTTGATTAGATTTTGATTTGATTTTTAGACGAAGTATTGTTTTTTTTAAAGGTATACAAGAGTATCTTCTTGATTTTAAAAAATAAGAATTTTTTTTTAAGTATTACATAAATTCGAGGTTTTTTGTAAAGGAGGAAGATTCATATCCACAATCTTATGGTGTAGATGTAAAAGGTATATCATTAGACCAACTTTATATCGTCATTAAAGATTAAACTGTACATTTATAAAAACTGGTTTTCAAAAATATTAATAAAATTATTAGAGTAATGATAGACTATCTAAAAGTTTTACTCAAATTCATACCAAAACAATGCGATAAGATTGAGCATGGATTTAGGCAATTTTTTTTTTAGACAAATAAACATTACTCAAATTATTATTTACTTATTTTTCTATAACTTTTAGGGCGTGTTTGGTACGTCGTACTGGACATGATTAGCATACCGTAAAGTACTAATTTAGTACTGTAACATTTTAGTACTATTTGGCGCTTAGTAACATTTTATAGTCGTACTGATTTAATACTATCCGAATCGCATTAAGTTATATAGTGGTGGAAGGTATTTCTCAACCGTATTAGACTCTTATAAAAACAAATTACAAATAAAATATATTTAAACAAAAAAAAATTACTTGATGCCATACAACTAGAGGTGCCCACGGTTTGGTTAAACCGTGTGTATAAAACCGAAACCGACCATCCAAAACCGAAACCGAAACCGTAACCGAAACCGCCGGTTATGAAACCCGTTTCCAACCGGTTTCATAACCGGCGGATTCGGTTACGGTTTCGGTTTCGGTTTTGGATGGTCGGTTTCGGTTTTATACACACGGTTTTATACACACGGTTTCGGTTAGGGATGTCCCAAAACCGCCCAAAACCGGCGGTTTGGGGCGGTTTTTATAAAAAAAAAAATCAACCAATAGTATCGTGCCACGTGGACAAAAAGACAAAAAACAACAAAAATCGAAACCGAAACCGTCCAAAACCGAAACCGAAACCGCCCAAAACCGAAACACAAACCGCCCAAACCGGCGGTTTGGGACGGTTTTGGGCGGTTTATATATTAAAAAAAAAAATCTAACCAATAGAAAAGTGACACGTGGCCACAAAAATTGAAAAAAATAAATAAACCGAAACCGAAACCGAACCGAAACCGAAAACCAAACCGGTTTTCTCGGTTCGGTTACGGTTTGGGTGGCCACGGAACCGAAACCGGCGGTTTCGAAACCGAAACCGTCCCGAAACCGAACCGTGGCCACCATTACATACAACCTCTATCATGGAGGGCTGTTTGGCCTCGTCTCTTGAAGGGATTGTCGGTCTCCCTTTGTGCCGGGTCTCAAGTAATTGTTTTTCATATATATATTCATTCAATTTTTTTTAAAAAAATTAAAATTTAGAATTTGTTTGATCATTTATAAATTCAAAATTTAATATTTAAATATATTTATAAATGTTTAATTTAAAGAAAAAAAATTATATTAACCACACATGAGTCATGACCTCTCCAATACTATCCAATATCTAACAATGGAGAGTATTAATTAATTCTATACGGTATAATACTATTTAGTACAATCCTATACAGTACAGTATAGTAGTGTGCCAAACTTGGCCTTATATTTTATAATAGAATAAAACTGGGCCTGATAACCCGAATCCAGTCCAAACTTTATGAGCTTTCATCACACACACGTTCACGGTACACACGCAGCGTCACTTACAAAGTTACTAGTTACAACCACTGTCTGCGGCTCTGCCGAAAAAATGTCGACCCTAATCCGCAGAACCGCCCCGATTCTCCGTCTCAAATCATGCTATTCGGATCTTTGCTCCACCCGCCTTCTCCACAGTCGGAGCGTAGGTCGACGAAACGGAGCTCCAACCGGTCTCTACGGATTCGAACACTTGAAAACCGCCAAAGGCTTTCAACGGTTCGTCGACGATGCCATTGAAAGGTAACACAAATTCATTTTTTAAAAAGAGAACAGAACAGAAATATATACGTTTGTTGTTATGTAAAAAATTCAGGTTTTGAAGTAGCTAAATTTTATATTTTCATTCAGCGAAGCAAATGAGAACATAAATTTTGAATTTTATTTTGTTTATTCTCATGTGCTGTTTGTAAGATGAGAAAATAATTACGTTAAATTCCTTCTGGAAACATGATATTTATTCTTCGAAGTGTTGTTTGGTTGCTGAGAATGTAAAATGCAAGAAAAGGAAAAAAAAATGGAGACTTTGACGGTTTCATTGCTACATTGTTTTTCTTTGATGAGTTTTTATTTTATTTTTAAATTCTTAATCATCAGAAAGAACAAAATAATAATTATAATAAGTAAGGTTGATACTTCATTTAGTTATCATTTCCAAGGAATTTTCAGCTATCTGGTTCATGTTTACTGTTGTTTCTAAGTTCTAATTTTTGTTATTAATATGTTCAATTCAATTTATATTGTTAGGTCGGCAGAACTTGTTAATTTTATATCTGAGAAGCCGTCATCTGCTGAAGTTATCCGAGCAATGGATGAAATTTCAGATACAGTAGGTTCATTTCCTTTTTTTTTTAATTGGTATTATGAATTCATTTTAAGAGTTTAGAGAGTCTGTTGTAATTGCAGTCTTGTTTTTCAGGTCTGTTGCGTTGTTGATTCTGCAGAACTTTGTAGACAAACTCATCCTGAAAGGTTACTCTTCTCCATGTTTTGTGGTTTTTTTTACCTCCTTATAAGTGTGATAAAAATTTTAGAACCAATATGCATTATTCTTGTTGGTATGTACTATAATTTCTGTTTATTTTTATTGCTATCAGAGAATTCGTTGAGGAGGCTGACCAGGCGTCAATGAGAATTAATGAATATCTACATGTGAGGTGACCAGTAATCCATTTGGCCTTCAAATTTTCTTGCCCGGTGCATGCTTTTGTTCTTCCTATTTGTAGTGAAATTGTAATATAGCTATTATTGTTTTAATAGCTATGAGCACAAGTTCACTATTCAATAAGTTCTATTACTGAAACGCCTATACTACTATTTCAGCCACCTTATTTGACAATGAGCTTAAACGCCCTCTTCAGTCTTCAGTACTTGAAGGATTGAACGCAACGCTTTTACATGTCTTAAATAATATGATATCGGTCTCTTTGACACCTGTCTGAAATAGCAGAGTTGTTCTACTATAAATTGATGAGCCATTGCTATTAATCTCATAACTGTGTTTGTTGTTGGTGTGCAGTATCTCAACACAAATCATACCTTGTATGATGTGGTGAAAAAAGCGGAACAAGATAGTCATTTGCTTTCCAAGGAAGCTCATAGGGCAGCCAATCACCTGTGCATTGACTTTGAGAAGGGTGGCATTCATCTTTGTCCTCGTATGTATAGTATCATAATTAATTTTCAGTCTGTCACTGCACAATTCTCCACTTTTAGAAAATAAAAATCACACTTTGTTTTGCAGAGAAACTAGATCGAGTAAATCAGCTAAATATAGATATTTTTCATCTGTGCAGGGAGTAAGTATTATATCCTTTCCCGTGATGCCCTACATCTGTATTCAGTGGCATATTTAATTGATAAACATGTTTGATAAGTTATTCAAATAATTCAGTGTATGTATTGGATATGAATCAGGTTCAGTCAAAATATTATCACTGACCCAGGTCGTGTGGATATATTTCCGGCATCACGCATCCCAAAACATATACACCATCTCCTTAAGCCTATTTATCGAATAACATCTGGAACGTCAAGTGAGTCATTGAGGTCATGGGATAACAGAAAAGATAAAGGATTTCGGATAACAACTGAGCCGCGCACTCTACATTCTATTCTGCAATGGACATCAGATGATGAGGTATCTTTTATATTTTGTTTGCATATATCTGGTTTTTTTCCGTTTCATTGCATTCATGAGGTTGGCCCAATGATTAGCCCCTCACACCCACACCACGAGGTTGTGGATTCGAATCTCTCCTGGACCCCTAAAACCCGAATTATTATTGTAATATTTCAAAAAAAAAAAGAAAAAAGAGACTAACACGAAAAAAATGGAGCAAAATGTTGATCCTGCCTGCTAGAGGTGAACTCTAGCTTGATAATTTTGAAAATTTCGTTTATTGATATTCTCAAAAGAGTTAGTTAAGTCACTTAAGATTCTTTTTAGAAAAAGAAGAGTGCTGACACATTTTAATTGCCCCCATTTAAATTTATTTTTCTGGCAGTCATCTAAACTTCACTGTGCTTTCTTCTTCCTCCCTTCTTTTTTCTCCCTTTTCTTTCAGGTTAGGAAGATGGCGTATGTGAAAGGAAATGCTGTCCCACATGCAAACCATGAAGTTCTTGATAAGCTAATAGCCGCCCGCCATGAGCTTTCTCAGGTTGTTTATTATCATATACAGAGTGGAAATATATATAATGTTATGACTTATGAGTCACTTTAAAGAATATTCTGTTGATCTGATAAAAATTATCAGTGAATATGTTTATATACACTCACCATTTGAATGTGTATCTCTTAACCTCTAGATTAAAGGCTTTAATTTTACGACATTGGAGAAGCCTCTTAATGTTACTGCAAAGTTTTTTTGCAATGTTTGAACACCTGAGGACGTCATTTGATCAGTAACCATAAATTGACCTTGCCATTAGCTGTCAGCTACATGAGATTCAATGCGTAATGATTTTTATAGGAAGAGAGATTTGTAGCCAAGCTAGAAATGGGGTAGGAATTTCTTTTTAGTGGCTGTCAGGTGATAATTATTAAATTCCATCATTGTATGTATGGGTTTGTGATGTGAATGTTTGGTAATAATTATCTTAATGAATATATTTCCTACATTATTAGCCTGATTTATGCTTGATAAGTATCGTTTCAGGTGTCAATTCTCCTATTTACCAGAATGGTTGTGTTCGTCGTTGGGCATTTTTGATCGTCTTTTTTGCAGCTGAGCCATTATTAGCCAGCCTTTTGTGTTCCAATGATGATACTAATTTTATTTTGTACATTTGTTTAAGCAAATACATGAGTGGAAGTTTTGGGAATTTTAATGACTATCAAATCTGAAATCATATGAGAGAGAGAGAGGCTGATCTGTGGATATCAATTATGGTTTTGTCAATGAATTTCCTATTCAGTTTTATGAACAAATTAATCTTGGATTAGTAATGTAGAAGAATATATCCTGAAGGGCCCAGGAACTTAATCGATATGATTAATGTTTGTTTTAGTTTGGCAGAAAATATTGCAGTAACTTATTTAAGCAATTAGCCACTTGAGTAAAAAGGACAATCAGTTCATATGCTAGTATAAAATTTTATGCCTCATTATTTACTGCTTTTATTATATATCTTATGTATTTGGGTAGCGACTCAAGCTTTTTATTATATGTTACAAATATATGACACCCATTTTTTTTTTCCTTTCTGTTACCGAGGACTGCAGATAATGGGGTGTAGATCTTATTCTGATTTTATGGTGAAGCCAAATATGGCTTCATCACCGGATGTTGTAATGACATTTTTGCTTGAGATGAGTCAGATGATTAAGCCAAAGGCTGATGAGGTATTATATTCTTTTTCAAGCATATTTGTGAGGTGGGAAGTGTTTCTACTTTCTCATTTTCAGTTAAGATTATATAGTAGTTTTTGTAATTGATGGGTTACTTTTCTTTTAGGAGTTTAAGGCAATTCAGGACTTCAAGAGGGAAAAAAGTGGTCAAAGATGTGTCGATTTAGAGCCATGGGATGAGGCATACTACACAGCAATGATGAAGTCTTCTGCATATAATTTGGACTCTTCAGTAAGTTATAATTTTGCTCCTTCTGCATGTTGAATATAACCAGCACAGCAGAGTTCTACTTAGTTGCCATTCCCATGACAGATGGTGACTTGATTTTGTTCCTATTTCTTTGCAATCATGTTATGGAGTAGGGTTTATTGTCCTTGATGAGATGTGCAATTATTTATTTGGCAGGTTGTGGCATCATATTTTCCTTTACCCCAATGTATTGAGGGCTTGAAAATGCTGGTGGAGTCTTTATTTGGTGCAACATTTCATAGTGTCCCCCTGGCCCCGGGCGAATCATGGCACCCAGATGTGCTTAAAATGTCTCTTCATCATCCTGAAGAGGTACATGCATATAGATGATTAACACAAATCTTATCATTTGGAGACAAGTGTACTGTACACAATGTTGTCTATGTATCCTGAGTTTTGATGTAGAGTAGAATTTGTTAAGTTTGCCGTACCTTCGTTTCACTAAAATTCGATATAATCAGACTTGCTCAATGACTGGGATCAACCATGGAGGAGTGGCATGGATTTTGTTTATCTTAGGTTCAATCTTACCGTTAATAAAAATGATAGGAACACACACACACACACGTATACTCTTGTTTAAAATTTAATACGCATTGTTTCCCCTTCTCAATTCAAAAACCTTCAGAATCCTACTTTGACTGCTATTATCAAAGGTTGGAAGAATTTTGTTTTACCAGTCACTGTTTTGCTTGTCCAATTATATTTTGACTTCATTTCGCTGTTCTTTCATTTCTGCTCTAACCTCTATTGAAGCATATTTTCTTTGTTTCAGGGTGACATGGGGTATCTGTACCTTGATTTGTACTCAAGGGCATCCAAGTATCCAGGTTGTGCTAATTTTGCGATTAAAGGGGGGCGTCGAATATCTGAATCAGAATACCAGCTTCCTGTATGTTCATAGTTTCTAGAAATATTCTCAGTTTTGTGTTTATAGGTGTTCCAACTGTCATACATGGTGGTACTTGGTTAGTTTAACTATGTCCTTTCCGAATTTAAAGGTTTCTTCTAATCAAATTCTATACCTTGAGCTAACTATCTCCTGCAGTAGCATTGGAGTCCTTTAGATTAGTAGAAAGCCTAACTGTTAATTAATCTAAACTTTTTTTTTTATCAGTTCCTTTGAGGGCATTTGCTGGATAAGCTTGCATAATTTTGAGTCACCTAGACTTGATAAATATGCAGTTCACAGTATTTCATAGTACTGAGTACTGTACAGCATATACATATATATATATATGTATGTATATATGTATTACAGCATATACATATATGTATGTATGTATGTATGTATATATATATGTATATATGTAGTTTTGGTACTTTATTTGGTCATGTGGCATTTTTATTAAAATGGGAAATTTATATTTAACTATTCGATGAAGTTATGCTGCTGATTTGTTTGTTTAATAAATAGAAAAGCTTGAAATGTGAGTATATTGACATTATTGTTTATTTTTGGAACATTTTTCATGACAGGCAAGATCATTTTGATGATATTTAATAGTTTTTCTTGTGGGGAATGAATAAAAAAGGTCATTAACCTTTAGTTGTCCACCAAAACAAGGTTGAGGAGCCTGACCTGAATATGGTTCCAAGTTCCAACATTACTATTTGTTTTGCATGTGATGGTCATAGGTTGGGAGCTTGTGAACCTGTGCTACATAGCTCAAGTTTAGTGCCCTTTTCCCCGAGCCATTTACGAGTCCAATATGTGCATTTTGAAAATTAATTTAGAATAAATACCAATGCATTGATAATCTTGAAAGTTGTTTTTATGGGCTATTAAATATAGTTTTTGTTGACAGATAATCCTGAATGTTTTTATGGGCTGTAAAATTTAGTTCTGGTTTGCCTTTGTTTTGGTAATACTGCAGGTTGTGGCCCTCGTTTGCAACTTCACTGGTTCACATAATTCATCAACTGTAAGGCTTAATCATGGTGAAGTAGAAACTCTGTTTCATGAGTTTGGACATGCTCTTCATTCCTTGCTCTCTAGAACGGTATTCTATTTATATCTCACACCCCCTAGTACATGGCCTTGGTCCTTCATAGTAATTTATGTGTTAACTATTTTGTAGGATTACCAACACTTTTCAGGCACCAGGGTGGCTCTTGATTTTGCTGAGATGCCTTCAAACCTCATTGAGTGAGTATAAATGCTGCAATTTTGAAAGTATTATCTTTCTTTTTGAACTATAACAAGTTTGGGTTTGGGGGAGGGGGACATGACTCGATCCCACAACCTCATTGATGTGGGTGTAAGGGGCAAACCATTTGATCAATCTCATCTCGTCAAAAGTATTCTCTTTTTTGAAACCCCTTTCTTGAATTAACTAGTTATCCCTCATAATATTCAATGGGAATTGGTATTGATTTTCAGAAAACGTTTCTGCCAATCCACTAGGGGAAAAACAAAGAGTAAAATAAAAATATATACTGAATCGGAAATTCATGCTGCTGTTCCGCCGTTATTTTGTATATATTCAAAAAAATTAAAATAAAGTATATTAGGAAAAACTGGGGCCACAGTCTTTATATTGAGGACCCTAGAAGGCATGTCACAGCTGACTGGGTATACAGTTCAGAAGCTTAAGTGGAAAAAGAACAAAATACATCCTCGGCCAAATTGAACAAGTTTGTGAAAGGTCAGACTTGATCTCATGTAATGTCATCTTGATGCCATCAAAGTATATTACATCCAAAAACTTTTCGTCAGATCACAAATTGCTATTTCCCTTCCCAGCTGTTCCTTGTCTTTGAATCTCTCATGCCAAATGCCATAATATATCTCCTATAAAAACAGTAGTTCACAGATATCTTAGCCTTGTCGTAGACAGATTATGCTACCAAAGAGGTGCCTTGACGCCTTGTAGACCTAGCTTCCCCGCTAGAGAATGAAAATAGTCGGAAGCTTAGATGTGATAAGTCTAGCTAACTAGAAAACTGTGGAAAGAGAAGGAAAGATTAACTCTACAGTTAAATTCTCACCACGGTGATGAGTATAATCTTTAGGCCAGAATGTCAGATAGATTTTACTTTTGCATTATCACGAAATCATTAATACCTTACATTCATTAGCTTCATCATACCTCCTTTACTGTATCACCTCTTTAATGATGATATCATCTTCATGGGACAAGCAGAGGTACGTGAATGTGCTAATTTTAGTTAACAAAATTTGTATAAACAACTAATTTATTTGACTAAAGTTTTTAATTTTACCTACAAAAAATGAGTACAATTTTTAAGATTTTTGTTTGATACCCAGCTTCTTAATGTATGTTTTTCCATCTAAGTGAATAAGAACTAAAGATGAATTCTTTGCTTTACTATCATCTTGACACTGATTGGTGATATCCCTAGGTACTATGCATGGGATTATCGAGTCTTGAGGAGATTTGCTCAACACTATTCAACTGGTGAAGTAATACCCGAAAAGTTGGTAGAGTCATTGCAAGGTGCCAGAGATATGTTTGCTGCAACTGAATTGCAACGTCAGGTTTATTGTTGAAGGCCAAAATTTAATTAACAATGACTCCAACATTTTCGATACAAGGTAGAAAGAAGTATTTACCAATGTTTGTTTGCTTGTTTGGCATTCATCAGATTTTTTATGCTTTGGTTGACCAAACACTTTTCGGGGAACAGTTGGACCCATCCAGAGATACAAGCTCTATAGTTGCAGATATGAAAAGGCAATATACCAGCTGGAAGCATGTCGAGGGCACACATTGGCAGATCCGATTTAGTCATCTCATTAATTATGGTGCAGGTACGTTTGAAGCGTGTATCATTATGTGCTTAAATTTCTGATGGACAACACCATTTGGGGTGAATCACTTCAATCTAGAACGAGAAACATTTTCCATGGTTTTGATTGTTCCTTAATTTGTGTAGGCTATTACAGCTACTTGTACGCCAAATGTTTTGCTGCAACAATATGGCAGAAGCTATGCCAGGAGGATCCACTATCATTAACCACAGGAACCGCTCTTAGGACAAAATTATTGCAGCATGGTGGAGCCAAAGATCCGGCTGATATGTTGAATGATCTAGTAGGAGATGGGATTCTAAGACATTCCAACGCTGGGATAGTTCCAGACATTACAAGTTTTTCAGATGAAATGAAGCTAGTTGAAGACAAACGCAAACAGCTTGCCCTGTAGCTGAATCAGAAATACAGAAATACCAAATTAATGGCAAAAAGGGGAAATATAAAATTAAGAGGTGAAAGCAGATAGGTTCCTTGACATTGAAGTAGGAAGTGAACCCCCCTGGGTAATGTTTGCTCCCGAAAAAATTGCTGGGGTTGTCTCGGTGATGTGAACTTCTATACATTTATAACAAATGGAAGATCCGATTAAAATCAACTCTAATTTTCTGGAACTCCACACGCTCAATATGAGCAAAATGTCTGTATTTGTTAGTGATTATATCATTAGCTTTATTTATTATTTTGGCAAGAGAAGAAGCAAGGACTGAGTTTTGATTTTTCAGAAAATCATTTTTTGGTTTGGTTTATTGGTCAACTGCAAGTCTGCAATGTAACTCTTGGGAAATCATTGATTATTGTTGAGATTCAAAATCAGTTTTCGAATCTGAAAAATGTGAGATTTTTCGTCAGGGCTGTTAGCCGAAGAATTGACTTTATTAATGACAATATTATCAGTCAATCAGTGCCAATTGTCCATTGAAGAGAAAAATTGTTTAAATCATATTATCATTTGGAAAATAAATGATGGACAAATTCATATGCAATCTGACATAGCTAAAAACAGATTTCTTTTCTCTTTTTCATTTTTTTTCCCGTAATTGCTCCCTAAAATGTGTAAGCTTTCTAACTAGTGCTACCAGGTAATAAAATAACGAACTACGAAAAGCTCTCTGCTGCTAATTTACTTTCAACAGTTGCTATCCATTTTTGGATGATAGAATTCACTTCTTCCGGCTGCTCGTCGTGAGGGCAATGTCCTAAAATAAAAGAAATGGTGAGCAAATTAGAACTTCAATTTGATTTTTTGGGTAAAAAAATAAAACAAGGGCAGGCAATAACTTCTGAGAATACATTAGTAGAATTACCAGCATCCAGTTCCTTGATTACAATCCCAGAACAATGCTCTTTAAGCATAGCCAATTTCGATTTGGAGTCGGATATTGGATCTTTCATTCCCTAATGGCAAATACGTCAATGAGTATTGTAACTTATAACAAGAAATCGTAATGGGGCAATCGAGCTATCAGTAACACGAGCATGCACGTCATAGAGGAGATTGTGGTCTTGATTTTTTGTACCTGTATAATTATAATCTTTTCTTCGAATCCTTCTAATAGATAGTTGAGAGGAATTGATAGATTGAAGCTGAAAATACTTTCGAGCACCACTAGCACACCGGGATCATGGGACTAAATATATGTTAAGGTGATGTTTGTCTTAAGCTAGTTCCAGAACTGATGCAAAACATATTGTATAAATGTTGATTATGAGGATACAGCTCTAAGCATTTCACTGATAAGCCAATCATCAGCTCGTTCGATTCTCTGCAAAACAAAAGGGAGCAGAATTGGTAACCATACAATTTCTGGACACAAAAAAAAAATAAAAAATAAAAAAATAAACCGCAAGCAGCAACAAAAGAACACTTACAGTTGGGTAGCATTGTTTCACTGTGTTTTTAAGATTCGATCTCAGGAAGAACAAAAGTAGTCGAGCACCTAGCCATGCAGCCGTTGAAGTCTGTCTCTCCTGAAATATAGTAAAACACTTGAAATAATGAATTCTGGAGATCACAAATATAAACAATTTACTGCTAGCTCCAGCTTTCACACAGGCAATTCCCCCCACTCTCATAAGTTTGAAGCAGAAGATATAGAGAAATGGTGATCTGAGATCCCAAATCTTTGGGGAGAAACCTTCTCAATAATGGGCCAATTATACACATCCCTACATTTTATATTTGCATACCACTATACAAGCCTCATGCAGTAACATTTACATTAATCTGATATTGTCCATCATAATACGAAGCCTGATTATCAAATAAGAAACTAACATGAAATTTAAAAAATATAGTCTTTGATTCTTTTAGAATCCCTCCACAATGCCAGAATGGCCACACAACACAAACGATCAAATTGTAAAGTGTAATTCTGAATCACGTGCAACTCTTTGTTCACAATAATTTCCGAGCAAGCCTGAACAACTTTCCAAAATTTAAATCTTTGATTGCAATCATAAACGATGTCTGAAAGTAACAATGCACGACTTACCAGCAAAATCTAGTGGACCAGCTTGGTCGTTTCTGGACAGAAACAAACAGATATATGCAGATGGGCTTGACACGACATAAGATTAAGAAATTTACAAAGAATTAATTCAAACTTACATTAGAGAATGGAACGAAAGATTTTTCAGGAATAACATTGCCAGCACTGTTGATGAGCACAAGTGACTTGACCAAAGCAGGCCAAAGATTAGCTACAATAGCAACAAAATAGCCTGGAGATAGTAAACGGTAACAATTAGGGAAGTAAAGCAAACAAGTTCACGCAACTTACATATGCAGTTGGGAACTTATAACTATACATACCACCAATTGAATTCCCGGCAAGATGCACCGGTTCGCCCACAACTTCAACGATGAAATCTCTCAGCAGCTGAGCCCACAGTAGTTCAGTGTACACAATATTTGGCTTTTCTGATTTGCCAAATCCCAAAACAGTGATGGCCCAAACACGGTTTCCACTGTTGGCTATGTTGGATATGTTGTCCCGGTAGTGCTCAAAGAATGCACCAAAACCATGCACAAGCAGAATGGCAGGTCCTTCATGACCAACAGCTGTATACTGCAAAAGAAATATGTTGTAGAAAAATGAAGAAATCAATTTAACCTTGTTTGAATATGTCTCCGAAGTAGAAGCTAACATATCTCCGGTACATATAATTGTTAAATGTCTGAACAAGTTTTCAACTGTAAACCTGAATTAGATAGCCATTCCATCTCCATATTCGTGTTGAATACTTTCGCTCATTGCTTGTTAAACTTCTCAGTGCCATTAGCCAGTACCACTGCCATGAAAAGAAACCGAAATGTCTCAAAATGAGAGAGAGATAGAAGCACCCTCTCAAAGTTAGAAGGATTACGCCCATAAACCATAATCACTGTGTACCACTACATATATGCCACAGATATAAAATTACCATTTGTAAAAACTACAATACCTCCATTGAGCATACAGCATCAGCTGCTGCAGCAACAGTGGTAGCTGAATATCCAAAGGGTGATAAAAATCCAGCATTTCGCTCTTTCTCATACTTGATAGCTTCGTAATGCACTCTCCTTCTAGATATGATTCCAAGACAAACGGCTGGGCCAAAGAGTGCAAAAAATGAAGCTCCATCTCGACTTTCAGCATTACGTAGTCTTTCATGGACCCTGCAACAAATTATGCCAAAAAGACTCTTCTTATAACATAGAATTAATTAAATGCAAACATAACTTACCACTGAAATCTCATTTTAAATCCCAGGACATGAAATAGAACCCCGTGATCAAACACCAAAGCATGCTAGTAAAGTTCCAAATTATAATGCTTCAGTGAATCAGAAGTGAAAGTGAATCATCGTTATGAAGTATAAATACTAGTGCCCTAACCAATACACAACCTCTACAACCAGGAAAATGTAAGGGAACAAATCTTTTGCATTTTGAAAGATTGTTTAGCATGTCAAGAAAAAAGAAATAGGCTTTTCAAAAAAAAAAAAAAAAGAAGAAGAAAGAAATAGGGAAATTATACTAAGAAAGAATCATATTTATTTTAGGCACATAAGCTTTACGCATAGAGTATCACCAAGGTTAGAGAGAAAAGCACCTTATAGGTGACATTTCGAAACAGGAAAAAAAGCACAATTTAAAAGTTTTCAACATACAGAACCATCAAGTTATCCATCTCAACTCAGCCTTCTATGCCCTTATGTTGTACACCACCCAATTCATCAGTGATAAGAATAATAGCATAGCCATCAGCGATTCAGCAATATGAGATTAACATAAATTAGTTTCTTCGATTAAGGTGACAACGAACTTATGCACAACCCAAAGTAACAACTGCAGAAAGATTTTGACCAAAAATCTTAAATATCCTATAGCATAATCAAAGAAAATCAGCATAAGAATTCACCACATACTCTTGCCAGTCACTTCGAGCTGTACCCTCTAAATATCTCAAATATGCCGCTAATGCATTCGAAACAGAATTTGTGCCCCCTCCCACAATATTTCCTTTTCGAGTGAAAAAAACAGATTTATCAGCCCTCTTCTCTGGAGCATGTTCAATATCCAAGTTTTTTTTTATTTTTTTCCCCAACTCTGATAACTTTTCTAGCAATATTCTTTCAGCTGACATCTTCTTGATCACAGTCCAGCTCTCTTTTGATTTCCATGGATTCTTATTCATAAACTCTTTCAACTCGTCAAAAGTGGGCAGATCACCTGATTCATAGTTCAATCATCATTCCACCTAGCGTTAATAACAAAAAATGCATATCAAAAGCTTTTCACATACTAAAATCTGTAAGGTTAAATTCTTGAAATGAAAACTAGAATTTTAATCAAACTAGAAACTTACCCCAATTGAGTTCTATTCTTGCACGAGGTAACGTTGGCGACACAATAGGTGAAGTTGGTGGTAGTTGAAGTTTCGTAAAGTCGTTGTATGATGCAGGCAGGTCATTCAAATTCTATGTGACATGAATATGCATGATCAGTTACACATCCAAGGTTAAGAGCATGCAGTTACACATCAAGCATTCATACAGGAAAAGAAGAACCACCTTTATATCATAAAAAGGAGTACGCCACTGAAAAATCTTGAGCTTCCCATCTATAGAAGGCACCGTTGCCAAGGATTCATCAACAATACTGATCATCTTGCAAAGGTGATACTCAACCTCCTCTTCAGCAAATATACTAGTAGCTCTCACCTGTTGCAATCCTTCACGATAAATTTAACAGAATGAGTGGATGAGAGCTTCGAGTTGCCCTCCCTCCGAAATATCATTTAACAAAGCAAATATAGCATATAACAACCTCTTTTACAAGCTCCCGTATGACATTTTCTACTCTCCCAAAGCTAATCATCAGATCAGACCCCTGTTCCTTCAACGACTTTCTCAAGTCTTCCAAAGCAAAAAGAACCAGTTCTAGCATTTCATCAGAATATCCTGCACAAATCATTGCGTGCATCAGCACAGCTCAAAATGCCCAACACTAACTCACACACCTTATCCACGCTGTATCAGATGTTTACCTATGTTCAGTTTCATCTATTAACAACTATAATCTATCTTGAACCATGTGCGCGCAACGTTGCCAGTCTAGAGTAATAGAACAATTCATTTGTTCAATTGTTTTCTACTACTCAGGCTTTTAACATTCAGATTCCTGATTTTTCCCAAGATATTAAACATCAAATTAAATTTCATAAAGAGAATAGCAAATGCCTTAACATTTTTACATTACACAAACAAAAAAACAATTATACATTTGGGAACTTAGACTGTATTTGATGCTTGAAATTATAGAATTTTGAAGTGATCCCAAATTCCAAAAGAATCCATAGAACATGTTCAATTTTCACATAATAAATTCCTATCAAGGAAAAAAAAAACAGAAGAGAAACAAAAGCATAACCCACTCACGTGAAAGAATCCGATGATCAAAGACATAAAGAGGAACAAGAGATTGATACTTGGAAGCAGCAACAAGACCAAAGTGATCATCCACGCGAAGATCTTGTTTGAACCAGAGAATCGCCGACCCACTCCTGGCACAACAAATGCAGTTGTTTCTTCTTCCTCCTCGGAAAGTCGGACGATTTGGTGCAGACGGGAGAGAAAGAGAGCCCGGAAAACCGACAACAGCCATGAAAATAATTGGGGTTGGTCAGTAAAACACAAGTATATCCCATGAAGAAGGGTTTCTGGTTTATGTAGAGATGGAACATATGGCAATGCACCAAAAAATACCCAAGTTGTGGAGGAGAAAATTAGGAGAATTTTTTGTTTTGTTTTTGTTGACGAGGGAAATGCACCACGACAGTGAACTAGTGAAGTGAAGTCTTAACCTTGAGTGGTTGCCTTGGTGGTCCAGAGATGAGCAGTAAACTCAAGTTCAAACCTTTGCAACTCCCTTGAGGCAGCCACACATGGCTTAAGCTTATCAGGTGGAAGGACGAGTTTGGGCACGGGTTGCTCCTAGATCGGTAGTTCGAATCATATCCAGATGAATGTGAGTTTTAATTTACCTGCTTGCATCCTTACTGGGATTAGGCGGTGTAAGACAATGTTTCCTATCTGTCATACTCCTCAACAATGAACAAACATGCCATTATGAGTCACAAGTTGGGGGATAACATATGGAAGTTCAGGATTCTCGATATAAAAAAATTTTGAAATCCTTTTAGTTCGTTCGATTAATGTATAATGTTGTAAATGGTAATTATTGACTTGAATGGAATGACTATGTTAAATTTCAATCCCCACTATTAGATTATTGATGTGACAAAATGATTCCTGGATATGGATGTCAGAAAGAGTTTTTAATATTAATAAAAATTCTTATTGAATGGATGTCAAAAGAGCTTGTAAAAAAACAAAATAAAAACTTTTTATTTTAGACCTTTGGTCTTAGGCACTACAAAGTACAAACACGGCAAAGATACAGTTTATGAGAAGGTCTCTCCACACTTTTATAAGGCAATCCTGAATCCTCCGTGGACAACACTAATTCTACCTTATCTCTCCGAACAACCCCAATATCTGACAAAGGGAAAGTGATATCAAACACATTCTAAACTAAAACTATGATTTTGATTTTTGAGTTAAAAACACAGAACAAGAAGAGATAAACAGACTTTGACACAAATATCGCACAACAATAACCAACTAACCTGAAAATGGCGCTACAAATCCACTCTCCATCTTCTTTCACCACCAACAAACCCTATCATCTTCTTCTCTCCACACCCAAAGCCAAGTTCACAACACTCCTCATCAGATCCCAGAACACCCCTAACACCGAACCCGCCCAGGAATCCGGACCCTCCAACAAGCCCAAACCCGCTTCACCTGGGTTGGGATTTGGCTCATCATCTACTTCTTCTTCTTCATCTTCTTCTTCAACAACTTCTGGGGAAGCTAATGTGAGCAAGAAAAAGAAATTGAAGAGCAAAAGAGAGAGAGGGTCTGTTATTAGAAGGACACCATTTGAGAAACCCAATTTGATAAGTCAAGAAGATGAAGCTAAAGCCAAGGACATGATGCAGAATGAGAAAGCTTTTCTTCTTGCTTGGTTGGGGATTGGTGGGGTCATTTTTGTTCAAGGAATTGCTCTTTCTGTTTCAGGTATCATCAAATTCTTCAACTTTTTTTCAACAGTTTATGGAAATCTACTGAGACCCTTTTGAGATAGTAGTTGGAAAAATTGGATTTAGAGTTGTTTGCGTTTGATTATTAGTAACAATAGATGGAATTCAAGCTGAGTTATTCGGTCAATTAGTTGAAATTTTGTTAAAATTTGGCTGGATGAGAGACCTTTATTGAACATTTATCCAGACCCTTGTGGAAATGAATATTTGGGGACAAATTGAGACTTGCATTCATGGTCACGTTTGATTGTTCAAAGACATGGAACGAAGAAATTTATACATAACAGCAGTCGAAACATGCAAATTGTTTCCATGTTTTCGAACTTTAAGCTGTTAATAATAGGTTTCACATTACCTGTATTGCTTTCTTTGTGTATCGAAGTTTTCGCACATTCAATAACAACTAGTTGCATTGAGTGGCTTTAATGCTTTATCCAGGACCGAAGTTGTACACACATGGCGGTATAATCATATCATTATCAGGAATTCTAGATGCATATGAAACACTGAGATGTTTATCAATGTACATGTATGTGTTCCTGATAAGTGAGAGCTTTCAAGAATACTAGTTTGTCTAGGACTTTTACTTTGGTTGGCTCCATAACTACAAAATTTTTGACCCAACAGCAGCGTTTTAACTGCATAAGTGAACTGTTATCTTTTGAAAATATGAGTTCCCACCCCCCCTTAAGATGCACTGAGGATTATATTCGGTGACAATTATTTGGGGGTTTGAAGCAGAGGAACATCCAAACATGACTAGTTTACTACATCCCATATAACAAATTAGACTTGATAATCTAAAGCAGGATTGATAGAAAAGGGAAAATAGTTGAATGATTTGAATTTAGGATTTTGAAAACCATGATTTGTGTTGCTTCCAATTTGCACAACTTGATTGCTGTTTCACTTTTACAGGCTTCCTACCGGAAGATGTGGATAAATTCTTCGTGAAGTATCTGTACCCAACTTTCACTCCAACGGTCGCCTTTTTTGTCGCTGGAACAGTTGCATACGGAGTGCTTAAGTACCTGCAAAATGAGAAACTCAACGAGCAAAAATAATGTTACGAACGAAGCTGATGGGTTCCAGTCCAAGCGGTGACAAGTGACAACTGGTAAATTGTGATGAAAATGACTTATGCTTCTTATTTACTGGTACTTGGTAGTAAGAGAGGCAGTCGATGAAGTAAATTGTACTCTGGCTGATTCTTCTGCCAGGATAAGCCTTTGATTGTGCAGCAATATAATGGATGTTATGGCAACATTGTTTCTTCAAGCCTTACTGTTCGTATATGTTGTAATCGTTGGTCAAATCCAGTGCCCGGAACCTTGTTTAGATGGAAATCCGTTATATATAAGATTTGTTTTTTTTTTAGATAAAAAAAGAAATTTATTCAAAAAAAGAAGAGGAGAAATACAAAGAGAGGAAGAAAACAAACAATAAAACTAAAACTAAAACTAAAACAAAATTATATATAAGATTAAACAAAAAATCTCTAGTTAGGATATAAAAAATTCCAGAAACATCGTTTTAAAACGTTACGGAAAATTTCAGAACTCTCTTTTTTATAACATTACAGCTTTGTGTTACAAAGCAAAACAAACTTAAACTTTTTGTTTAGCTTTGTATCATTATAAAAGGACGGTCCTGATTGATCCGAGAAGGACTGTATCATTGAATATGCATTTCTCATTCAGCTCAGTTTTTATGAAACTGGACATCTTGCCACAATGTGGACAATAGTCTGACCATGTCTTTTACTCAAACGCACAGGTACATAACTCGAGCTCACCGTTACTATGTCAACCTCCTCTCGTCATTTGATCTCGGCTGAAGTTGGGAAATCATGCATCTGTTTCGCAATATCCTGGAATTTTTGAAGTATCATTTATTGTGAAATGTAAATATATATCTTTTGTGTCCCTCTAACATCTTTTTTGTCCCACCCTCCAGGAGATCTGAGAAGTCATTCTTCAGGACCACAAGATTATGAGATTGCAGAATCCCAATTGGTTTGAGTATTCCAAAGTATGTTAAGTTGTCTGAGAATTAGATCATCATCTAACTTGTTCTTTAAAAGGGCCCATCATCCTATTTTAAAGGTCTTTTAACTACTTTTCATCGGTCAATATTTATTATTTGGATTCAAATCGTCTTTTAAAAATGGTGTCTCAATTTGTATTTAATCCATTAAATTGGACTATGTCAACCGCTATCATTTACATATAATTATGTTTTTTTTTAAATGCATACACATAGTCCAATTTAGTTGGTTAAACATAAATTATGACATAATTTTGGGACAGTTGATTTGAATCCTTATTATTTTGCCCAAAATAGCAATTCTCAAGGAAAAGTTTTCATCAAACTTTGAAAGCCTCTTGTTTAAAAATTAAAATTAATTTTTTTTTAAATAACTTTGAAAATCCCAATAGGACTGTGATCAAGGCCTTCTCAAAACTTACCCTTCCAGTCGAGATCAAATTGTGCATGCACCGTGCAGATAACTATTCCTACTATTACAAGCTTTTTAAAAAGCTAATTTTTTTTTTTAGAAAAGCTTAAATTCCGGATTTCTCATAATAGACATAAAATAACTTTTATAAATGGTAGGTGAAATAATTCATATATTAAAAAAATGTTTTGATTTTAATATTTATAAAAACCATACCAAACATACTAAGTCAAAGTGCTTCAGACAACGTTACTGCTTTTTCCGCCGTTGATAATCACAATTTTTTTTTGAAACTTGATAATCACTAGTTACTGCTTTTTCCGCCGTTGGTAATCACAATTTTTTTTTGAAACTTGATAATCACTATTTTCCATCCAAGTATTCGATTATCAAGAATACTGATGAAAAACTATGCATATTTTATTCATATACTTTTTGCTTGAGCTGGATACTAAGGATCCGTCCTGTAAGCGTTTTTCGTCGACTGTTTTTCGAAAAAAAAAATAAAATGAAAACAGTGATTTTTGATTTCAGTTTCGAAATCCGAAAAACGCAGTCTGGTAACACATATGAGAACCATATTCTAAAAATAAAAATACTAAAAACGCGTCTGGTAGATCAATCGAAAAATATCAAAGTTTGATATTAAATTCGTCCCAAAAGTCTTCATCATCAAATCATCATCATCATCGACCATCACCAAAAAAAAAAAAAAATCTTCTCACTCCAAAAATAATCTTCACTCTCTCTCTCTCTCTCTCTCCTTAATGTCTCCACTGCTTGAACTTTTTCTTCACCAAACCGTCACCTAACTAAAAAAATTCCCCAATTCTTCAAATCAAAATCTCTAACTTCTTCTACTTTCACTAAATCTTTGATACCCTTCAAAAAAATCTTCCCCACATTGAAGCTCGACACAATCTTCAACTTGGGCATGTTATCGATCAGCTCGGCGTCGGCCCCCGCCGTCGAGATGCTGACAACGGTGCGGATGGTGTTGCGGTGGGCGTCGAGGAAATGGGTCTTGTCTGGGAAGTCCTAGAACTTGAAGAGCAGTTCAGTCACATCTCCACAGCTCCATCCTTCATCTGCTTCTCTTCAGCATCGATGAGCAGTTCCTCGATCATCTTCAACGTTTTTTCCCCTTTTTTGAGCTTTGAACGTACACCCTCTTGAGTTGCAAAGTTGAGCAGTTCACCAGATGTCAATTTTTCGAACAACACAGGAAGGACCGCGGAAACAAGGAGCTCTGCCATTCAGATGGTTTTGGTTGTCGAAACAGAGAAATGAAAAGAAAAACAATAAAAGAAAGCAAGAATTCAGACTGGTTTGGTTTTTCTGGTAAACAGGAGTAAATCAAGCAGAATGGGTTTGATTTGGCCATCAACACAAATCTGATGCAGATCCCAAACCCAGAATTGAGATCCCACAATTTGTTTTTTTGTCTCTTGGATTCGGTGGAGATCCCAAATTGGATATGGGATGGGTTTGTGACGCAGCGGTGTATGGCGAAAATAAGAATGATCACTTCGTCGAACCCTGAGGCACACTCAGACGAACCTTAACGTAGCGACCGGTAGTTACCCAAGCATGGATCGCCATGCAGGGGCCATCATTCCCTAATCTTCGTTAGAAAATGGTGCTCTCGAATCCTCAAAGAGCATGTCGAATCCACGACAGATAAATGTTCCAAAGGAACGATTTTATTAAAATCAATCAAAAGTTTAAAAGTTACAATAATTGGAATTAATAATACTATTTATAATAAACTAATCCTAATACGACTTGAATACGATATTCCTAAAAAAAGACTAAAACAAGAAAATATCAAAACTAATCAGAATCTTTTACGATTCATGACTCCTAACTTGACCGGAAAACAAAGATCAAATCTTACCCAAAAGGTAAGTTTGATTTATTTCCAAAACATAAATTTAATTCCTAATCAAACTAAAATAAATAAACTTGCTAAACAAGAAAAGACCCAAATTAAAGAAATTGTCCTACATCAGTCACCCCTTCTTAAAAAAAGAACTCGTCCTCGAGTTCGGTTGAAACATGCGGAAAGATAAGTAAACAAGGAAGAACCCCTGTTCGTCTTGTGGGAGTAGTAAACCCCAACCGAAAATTCTCTCTGTAGTCCATCCCAGATCCACAATGGCACCAAAGCAAACGTCCAACGGAATGCAGAAAATGATGCGGCTTGGACCGCTGGACACCTGTAGAGGTTTGGACGGTAGCAATTCCTCGTTGCTAGCTCTTCCCATCCCACATAGTATTCTCCTCCTCTTAAAAAAAACTCGTCCTCGAGTCTGGCAAGGTTTTGTATGGGTGGATAATACTTCAAATGTACCATCTTGTCAATTACTGGCTTGAACGAATATACTTCAGATGGCAACAACAATGTTGGATCTTCAAAATCCAAATGAAGAAAAACAATCCTCAAAATACCCCCAAAAAATTTGTGTGAATTTTCAAATCTGTCAAGAAGAAATTGTAAGTCAATCTGGTTGAATATCCCACACAAGTTGTCACCCTTGGAAACTTTATCAATGGAAATCGATTTAGCTTCCAGTTTTGCTTGAGCCACATCTAAAGTGCAATCAATATCAACGGTTGGATCGTAGTCTTCAACTTCTAAGATCCAAGGCTCGTCTTCAATTCCTTCGACAATTTCCACTTCATACGGAATATCTTCAACTGTATCTTCTGCATGACAAAAATCTTCAAAATAATCATTTGGAAGATATTGCTCCCACATTACTTGTTTCATAACAGGCCATGATTGGATCTTATCCATTCCAAATCTTTTCCGATCCTTTTGAAAGTCTTCCCACCAAATTAATGCATCGTTTTTCAAATAAATTTCTACAAATAAAACTTTCAAACTTTCTTCAGTTTTCTGATATTCAAAATATTCTTCAACTTCTTCCAACCAATTAATAAATTCTTCAGTTTTCATATGTCCAGAAAAAAATCGAAGTCTTGGTTGATAATCATTATAGCTCAAAAAATAATTATTGGAACCAAGAGAACCATTGAAACCCATTGAGAACCGAAATCAAAGTCTGAAAAAAAAACGTACCAACAATTGAATCCTGAGAACTGGTTACGAAAAATAAATTGAAAGTGGTGGATATGAATGGCGGCACGCGATTAATGGTGATGACGATTAGGGTACATCTGAAACTCGTGAGGTTGATCTGAAATTTCTGACACTGTTGAGGCTGATCCACAATTTTTGCTGTCTTTTCTTTTTCAATTTCGTTTCTTTTTTTTTTCTTTTTTTATGGGGAGATATGGAGGGTGAATATATGGCGTTTAGGAAGGTAGTTGGTTGTGGTCTGTGGACGCTGAGCCTAGCACAGAGGTAGACTCGGTCACTTTGATACCAATTGACGCAGCGGTGTATGGCGAAAATAAGAATGATCACTTCGTCGAACCCTGAGGCACACTCAAACGAACCTTAACGTAGCGAACGGTAGTTACCCAAGCATGGATCGCCATGCAGGGGCCATCATTCCCTAATCTTCGTTAGAAAATGGTGCTCTCGAATCCTCAAAGAGCATGTTGAATCAACGACAGATAAATGTTCCAAAGGAACGATTTTATTAAAATCAATCAAAAGTTTAAAAGTTACAATAATTGGAATTAATAATACTATTTATAATAAACTAATCCTAATACGACTTGAATACGATATTCCTAAAAAAAGACTAAAACAAGAAAATATCAAAACTAATCAGAATCTTTTACGATTCATGACTCCTAACTTGACCGGAAAATAAAGATCAAATCTTACCCAAAAGGTAAGTTTAATTTATTTCCAAAATATAAATTTAATTCCTAATCAAACTAAAATAAATAAACTTGCTAAACAAGAAAAGACCAAAATTAAAGAAATTGTCCTACATCAGTTTGGTTTTATTTTTTGGGTTTTAATGGGTGTTTGAATGATTTTCTTGGTTTGATTTGAGGGTGGTTTGATGATTGGAGATGGATGGTTGTGGGGTTATGAGCTGATGATGAAGATGATGATGGTGAAGGGAAGATAAGAACAGCCGATGAAGAACTCGTGTTTAGCAGAAAAAAGAAAAAAGAAAAAAAAATTGTAATTTTTTTGAAAAACAAAAAAAAAACTGAAAAACAACTTTCAGATGTTTTTCAAATTTTTCACTTTTAACACTAATTATGTTTTTTTAATTTTTTTTGTTTTTCGAAAATAAAATGAAAAACGGTTAAACGAACGCGAATTCGAAATCGTTTTTGGAAAACAAAAACGAAAAAAAAAAAAAACAGCTGCAGGACGGGGCCTAATTATTCTCAAAAGTGATTTTCACATTCAAACTTGGTTCATATATTTTAATTATTTAATGCCTCGTTTTTCTCCTTCTCCTTCTCCTTCTCCTTCTCCTTCTCTTTTTTTTGTGATAAAAGTAATTTATAATAAGAAAATTTTCATTACTCTTTAATTTTCAAAAATTAAAATTGCAATTTTTTTTAAAGTTTATAATATTTTTTATGATTTTAATTGAAAAAACATCGGCACATCACCTTTTAGTAGAGCTGGTAATACACATCTCTTCTACATAAGTGGTGAAGGATTCAAATCTCACAATGCACATTTTATAAACATGTGTCTCTAATTTCAACGGTTGATGATCCTCTCCTCAACTTAATTGTCATAACCTCAATAATCTATTGTTATGTGTCTAATATAATATGATGAATATGCCGTTATTATTATTAATTTTTTTTTAAAGTGTGGTAGTTATTTTTAGTTCATAAAAAGATGAATTTTTATAAATCACACCGTTAGAATAATCTAAATAATTAATTATGTAAACCAATATTAAGATTAAAAAAAAGTAAACCAATATGATTTACTTAAATTAAAACAAAAGTCAATAATCATGAAGAAAATGATTGTTTTTTTTTAAAGTGTGGATATTTTAGTAAATAATTCATGAATTCCTTTTTCAATCAGGAAAGGGAACTTGATTTAAGGTGGGTGAGAGAAATCTACATCATAAACTTAATTCCTGATTTATGAGTGAGGTCTACCGAATTTAATTCCCCAAAGATTTAGTAAACATTTGAATTCAGAAATCAGAAACTTAATTCCCTTTAATAAATAAGATTCTTGATTAGTAAACACACCATGAGTGAATCAAGATCAATGAAGTAAACAAGGTTCATGGAAATATTCATAAAATTAAAATATGAGAAATATCATTAATTTCCTTAAAATATCAAAGTATTCAAGGATTTCTTTTATATAAGTATTTTAAACATATAGAAAATCTAACAAAAAAATATTGGGAATAATATTTATATATAATTATTTCCTTGCTAAAGATCGTTATCCTGTCCTCGCTTTGCGCTCGCCTTCAATTATAAAAAACACACACTCACGGCGTATGTTGACTTTTAATGACATGAAATCACTAAACTTCCGTATTATTATCTATCTTTACTGACATCCCTATAACACATGCCATAAGTGAATCAAGACCAATGAAGTAAAGAAGGTTCAAATTTCAAATTTATGGAAATATCCATAAAATTAAAGTATCTTAAACATATAGAAAATCTAACAAAAAAATATTGGGAATAATATTTATATATAATTACTTCCTTGTTGGAGATCGTTATTCGTCCTCGCTTTGTACTTCTTGATACAAAGATGTATTTTAATGATGATACATATGATCGCTACTAAAATAACTGTTGAAAACCATGTGTCAGAACAAAATTTTACATCGGAAAAAGTTTTTTTTTATTATTAAAATATAAAAATATTGATATAATAAATATTGAATATTATAGTATATCATTCTATTTCTATCAGAGCCAACTCCCATCTCACAAACTAAATTATAAGTATTTATAACAACAACCCGACAGCTTCTAAATACGAAAAAAATGTTGAAATTGAAATATATAAATATAATACGGGACTAAATGGAAAAATAATATGAATTAAAATTGTACCTGTGACCCATATTAGTATTATAACGCCTAATCCAACTTTTCGTTTTTCTAGATCTGATAGTCCCATCTCAAAAGAAGAAAGGTTTTTTTTTTTTTTTTTTTAATTAAGTTCATGATTTTTGAATTTCACTGTTTACAAATCGGAAATAATATAATTAGGGAGAATTGAAATAACTCCCTAGTGTTTGATTAAATGTCAAATCAAACCTTCTAATTTGAATAATCAATAAAAAAAAACCCCTACTATTAGTTGATTGTTAGTTGATCGGTAGTTGACTTTTTATAAATCAAACATTACAATTTAAATCCTTTATTATAAACCGAATAAAAAAGAAAAATATAATAAAAAATATACTAATACTAATAAAATTAATTTCTTACAAAAATAATTTTTTATCTTTAAATTAATTTTTTTCTTTAAATTTTTTAATGATTTTCTTTCTTTGTTATAATATATTTTTATATATTTAATTTTTCATTAAAATAATTTGTATTTTTTATTTTCTAACATATTTTTAATATATATATGTTTATTATAATTATAGAAAAAATCACTTAAATAATTATATTTCATTAGATTTAATTAAAGTCAACTAATAGTAGGGATTTTTTTTTTTGCTTATTGTTCAAACCCGAAGGTTCGATTTGGTATTCGATCAAAAGTTAGTAAATTATTTACGATTCTCCCATAAAATTATTATTATATCTTTTAAAAGTGGTAGTTTGGGATTTATTTTCACATTATGATTGAGAGATTGAGAGTATCTTGATACGCTAAAACTGTTTTTCAAAACATTGAAAGTATTATATATACATAGTTCTTTTCTTCTCAGTGCGTACTGATATAACTTATATCAGTGCGTACTGATATAACTTATATTAGTGCGTTATATGTGGACCACTGATTATGGAGAAATTTTGACTAGTGCATACACTTTGAGTCAAAATATGTAAATCTAATGGTCCACATCCAACGCACTGATAAAATTATATCAATGCGTACTGAATTGAAAATTTCCGTATATATATTATATATATATATTACAGTATTTGGTTGAAATGAAAAAAATTGACTTTCAAAGGTGATAAATTTTTTAGAGTGATTTCTAACATAACAACTGTCATTTGATATATATTTCCTTAAAAGGGTGTTTTTTTTAAATAGGGTGGCTCTATTAACACTCATAAAATATCTTCCTACATCTATGTTTTTATGAAACTTTTTTATTTCTAAAATATTCTTACATTTAATTACTTAAAATACAAAACTTTATAAGTGGAAATTAAAGTTACTTCCTACACCCATAAGTTGAACACACAATCTATCATAAACTCTAATAATATATACTTAATCACACCTCATATCAAACAAACCCCAAATATGTTATATCTCGTGAATATAAGCATTTAAGATATGAGATTTGCAACTACTATGTAATAAAAACCTATCTTGGAAATGTTGAATAATAAATAAAAATGAAATGATTGTTCAGCTTACCAAGTCACTTAATGGTGAAGACCAATACTTGGAAGATGCTTAGTGATGAATGAAGATGATGGGTTATGAGGATTGGAAAGTTAATAAATGAAGCTTGAAATTTTACCTCTCTAGAACCACTTAATCTCTCTCTCTCTTGGGTTTCAATTTCGTAGGTTAAATGAAGATGAGAAAGAGGTGTTTATATAGAAAACCTAATAAAAACTACGTCGTTTTGACAAAAATAGAATTTTTCGTACCCAAGCTCGCTTCCCATGACAGCGAAAGCTGGACAACAAAAATCTCTAGAAAATTTTTCGTACGAAGTTCGCTGTCATGTACAGTGAAAAACGCCACAGCGCAACAGCTCTATTTTTGAGCGAACCAAAACATGACTAAACAACATCGAAACCTATTGTATAGTATACCGTTGAAAATATATGGATGTGTACTTTCAACTTCATTTTACAAAACAAGATTTGGATGTCTATAAAAAGGGTTATAGTCATTTGAGTGACCAAATGTCAGATTCAGACAACAACAGAGTTGCCCTGTTTTAGTTGCCTCTTTGGAGATTTCAAAACCAATCCAAAGGGTTGTGAAATATTACAAATAATATACCGTTAGAAATGTATGAATGTCTAGTTTGTCCATAATTTTTTAAAACTCAATCTTAATCTTTATATAAAATGTTATGGTCATAAGACCATACAATTCTCAATTTTGAGAAACATTTAAACCATTGAAAAACCAATCTTTTGAAACTAGAAACTTTACTCTAAACAATCACATCATATTTAACACATATCAAACACATGCACGTAATAAGATATCACATGATAAAAGGCAATGCATGATCACACAAATCAGATGTGTGAGTGTGTTAGTATGATAATTAAATCGTGAAGAAACATCACGAATGAACACAACACAATCTAATGATGCAATATGCCTAGATATCAATTTAAATGCTTAGTGTATGAACATATGAACAACATGTGTGTGTAAGTGTTGCACAATGATACAAAGACACATATGAATGAATTGTGTGTATGTGTGTACTTATTCTCTTCAAGAAGTCATGAACAAATGACTACATTCTTAAAGCTCTTCAGGATGCCCGGAAGCTTGCCATCGAAGATCACCATTTGAGACCCTAAGCTACCCGTTATAAAATCATCCTCAATGTGTTTTGTCATGAAATAAACCAATTATAAAATAGATGTCCTTATAATCTCCCCATTTGGCTATTTCATGACAAAATCATCTCTCACAAAAAAAAAAATTAAGATATTGTCAATAAGTTCATTTTACAATACAATGAGATACCTAAGATTCTAAATCTTCAACTCTCCAATCACTTTGTAGAATATCATACATGTAAGACAATAGCAAACACACTTTCCAAGACACAAGTACATGTGAGGTGATCAAACATAAAAAAGTATTTGCACTCAATAACAATAAAGCAATGCATGTGCAATGCTCCCCTGAACGTTTACTCTCCCCAAATTGCCTAAAGCATAATCACTACTTCAACATATATTCCTCAATACTTCTCCATCTTTTTATCATGAGATAGGTAAAGGAGCTCCCTGATCGGGTTGCTTTAGCAAAGAAAGCTACTCACAAGACATGTTGCATAATCATATAGATGAATTTTATACAACATAAGTGATTGAGAGATTCAAGGAGATTTATTCAGAAAAGTATGTGTGAAAGATTGTTGCTTTGCATGCAAGTCATATAGCACTAAGGTATAAGCAATGGAAATTTGGCAACGCAAACATCAAAAGGATTTCCAAAATGAATTCAAACCAATTTGTACCATTTTGTCATGAAAAAGAAGATATAGACTCATATAGCATTTGTGTGCAAAGTGACAAATATATCATCTTTTATTTATTCACAAGACATGGATAATATCCTTATTGAGTGTTTAGTCTTGGATTGCTTTCACCATAACATCCGTAATAAAAATACAAGCATATTTTTCTGTTCTTATGTGCTTTCATTTTCAACTAATTGCATGTTTTCTCCTTTAAAAAAATTAGCATGTTATCAAATATTTTCATGCTTTCAATATGCATAATATGTATGTTTTCTGTTTTTCATGCTTTTGTAACTCTGTCGACGACTTACACTCAAACTTTGCAAAAGTAGCCATTTCATACTTTAGGTGGCTGCACTCTTTGCAATAGTGAGCTCATGAATGCATATTGACAACATTGTTTTTGAAGTCAAGAGATAGTTCTTTATATTTTCTACCTCGCAAGTGCATGAGTCAAAATACAAATATAGAAACAAGCAAGTGTATCGTTCTGCAGGGAGTTGTCATTTGTTAACCGTTTCAAGTTTTAGAGTTTATTAAAAGCAATATAAATAGAACATGGATGGGGTGAGAATGGAGTGTGTGAAATGTAAGCATAGTGCGGATAAGTGTGTGAGAATGCGAATAAAATAAATCTAAAACTAAACACATAAATGTAATCGGGTGCTTGCCTTTCTAAATTACACTACTCCTAAACTACATTAAACTACTCCTAGATGCAAGACACCCGAGTTATGAAAACATAGGTGGCTTGGAGAGATGCAGTATAGTGGTCACACAAGGGAAATGAGTTCACTAAACACAAGTGCACATCTAGTTGATTGTTAAATATTAAGCACATTCAGTTCAAGTTCATGGCTCGTTCTCTTGATAAAGAAATTGCCGAAATCAACTCATTACTCAACCAAGGCCATGAAATGAGCAATTGTGTCTTAAGGCCAGAGATTCATTAAGCACCAGAACATAGAGCCAAAACCTATTCTAGCAAGGCCATGCAATAAGTTTCATCCATTCTTTCAGAGTTAAGTAGTCAATGTCGTACCCGGAAGACCATCTAAATGTACAACCCTAACTCACATTCACTCAAATCATTCCAAATTAACATATCATCTTGAATCAGCCATCAACATACATACAAGAGTGAGATGTTTACATTACACTACTCCTAAATTAAATTATTCTACTTCTAATCTCATTCATGAATACACATCAATTTCTAATCCCCCCACCCCCATGCATGTCACAATAAGAGATTTAATCATGAATATAGCAAGAATGAAACAAGACCCAAATAAATTTAAGAACAATCATTAAATAAATAAAACAAATGTAGGTTTACAAATATTTCGAAATGGGGTTACACATCTAAAAAACAAGAAATACATGAAGACATGAGTCGTAGAGTTATATATATATATATATATATATATATATAACAAAGATCGCGATGTGACAATAACTAGGCTTCTCAATGCATAACTTTTATATTTTTTATATATATATATATATATATATATATATATATATTGTTTTAAGTAAGTTCATGACTAATGACTTTTGTACTGTTTTATCACGATAAACTGTGGGTACTAACATTTGAAATTATTTTACTATATGTAGGAGGTGGCTATGGATTGATATTTTTGTAATTATATGATTGATATTGCTTTTTGACAACTTTAATCGACTTTTGGCTAATTAATATATAGTTAATTCTATATGATAATGTAAAAATGTACTATTTATGCTACGAAGTTGTATTAACTCTTTTAATAGTATTTTTTTATGTTAACTCTTTTAATAGTATTATGATGTTAAGTATTTTGTTTTACTTGTCGGCCGGTAGTTCATTTAGCTGAATTAGAGTGTGCTCACATAAAATCAATCTTGTTATGCTAAATGGTAAAAAAATTGGAATTATTGCTATCAAATAGTGTACATGATGTGGTTATAAACTATATAAAAAAAACACACACCGAGAAGCTACATCAAAAGATTTTAAATGTGATTAATATATTAAAAAAAGTTATTTAAATTTATTTTAGGTTATTCAAATATATTTAAACATTTTTATTTACAAGACTAATTAATTTTTTTTAAATAAATTTAATTATTGTTCATTCCAAGGTTCTAATAAACATAATTATGTAATATTTTGTTCAATCCCACGACATACTAAACATAGAATTATTATCTTTTTAATCATATCCTATGTTAAACGAAACAAGAAATTACTCTATTTTTAATCATATTTTATACCATACCGAACAAAGAATAACATAAAAATTAATCTAATCCAATACAATTCAATTTTATTATATCCCGTCTTATAAAAATAATCATATTTTATCCCTTAAGATAAACGGGCATAATAGGATTATAATAATTGTACTTTGTGGTTGAGCTGAATACTACTTGCTCTCAAAAGTGATGACTTTGTTTTAAGTATGTTCATGACTAATGACTTTTGCACTATTTTATTATGATACATTGTGGTTACTAACGTTTGAAATTACTTTATTATATATAGGTGGTGACTATGGATTGATATTTTTGTAATTATGTGATTGAGGCTGCTTTTTAACCACTTTCATCAACTTTTGACCAATAATTATATATATAGTTAATTCCGTAAAATAATGCAAAAATGTACTATGTATGCTATGAAGTTGTATTAACTCTTTTATTAGTATTTTTTATGTTAACTTTTTTAATAGTATTATGATGTTAAATATCATATTGTTTTATTTTACTTGTTGATCGGTAGTTCAATTAGCTGAATTAGAGTGCTAAATGGTACAAAATTTTGAATTATTGCTATCAAATGATGTGATTATAAACTATATTAAAAAACACACACACACCGAGAAGTTATATCAAAAGATTTGAAATGTGATTAATTTATTAAAAAAAAGTTATTTAAATTTATTTCAAGTTATTAAAATAAATTAAAATATTTTTATTTACAAGACTAATTAATTTTTAAAGAAATAAATTTAATTATTGTTTATTTCAGAGTTCTAATAAACATAATTATGTAATATTTTATTCAATCCCACAACATACCAAACATAGAATTATTATATTTTTAATCATATCCTTTGTTGCACCAAATACAAGATTACTCTATTTTTTAATCATATCTTATATTGCACAAAACATAGGACAACATTAAAATTAATCTAATCTAATACAATCCAATCTCATCATTAGGGATGAGCGTTTTTCCATGGAGCCCCATCCCCCGCGGGTGCCCATGGGGTTTTGGGGGCAAATTTTGCCCCTAAATGGGTTTTGAGGGTGGGGGCAAATCTGGCACCCATTTTATAAATGAGGGAGGTGGTGGGGGGACCTCCCCCAAAACCCATTCCTCCATTTCCCTCCACTATATATATTATTTTAATTTTAATTTATATCCAAAGTTTTAATAATTTTAAAAACATATATATATATATATATAATATTAACCTGAGTTAGTAGTTAATAGTTATTACTTAGTATATGAGTATTGATTGAAGATGTAAGTTTAAAATTTGATTTGTTTTGACTTTTATTATATAATACTCTATTAGAAGTATTTGTATTTATGTTGAATTTCTTTAAACCAATTATATATTTTAGAACAAATATTTTGATTATATTTTAGATTGAATATTTTAACAAGGGTTAAACTAGAGATAAAAATGGCCGAATTCAAAATTTCAAATTTCGATTTTTAGATTAAGAATTGAAAATAAAAAGAAATGGGGTTTGGGGAGAGAGAACCTCCCCCCAAAACGCCCCCACCCCCAATCCCTCCAATGGGTTTTGGGGGAGATGGTGGGGGAAGGATTGAGGAATGGGGGTGGGGGGACCCTCCCCCGCCCCATTGGGCCCCCATGCCCATCCCTACGGTCATCGTATCTTATCTCATATAAATAATCAAATCTTATCTCACGTAACAAGCGGGTGTAATAGTAACAAGCGGGTGTAATAGTATTATAGTAATCGTACTACGCTGTGTTTGAGCTGGATACTACTTGCTCTCAAAAGTGATTTTCACAATCAAACTTGATTCATATATTTTAATTATTTATTGCCTCGTTTTTCTCCTTCTTTTTTATTTGTTGATAAAAGTAATTTCTAATAAGAAAATTATCAATACGATTTCCAAAAATTAAAATCCCAACATTTTTTTTAAAAGTTTATAATATTTTTTATGATTTTAATTGAAAAAACATCATGCAATCTAAATGAAAGTTAGCTGCTTAATTCATTAGCTGCTCAATTCATTGATGGTTGTTGCTTGACCAATATAATAATTACTTAAAAATTACTGACAAAAAAAGGGTAATATTTTATTTTATTTACATCAAAATATCTCACTAATTTCAACAGTTGATTCTTCCTCTACTAACAAATGAGGAAAAACAATAATCAAAATTAAAACTAAAGGACTTAATTGTCTTCACTTCAATAATCTACTTTCACATGTTTGGGTTATTTCTATTAATTTTATATTTTTACAATACCAAAAGATAGAATTAATCAAGACTACTAATTTATACGATAACAAGGTAAGTTGAGAAGGGGATTAAAATCTAAAATGAAAAATCTTCTTTAAATGACTCATCATCATTTATCAATAAAAGAATATTGGCATAAACATATGTACCAATGTTGGGTGTTGAATAGTTTAATTGTATCAAGATCAAAGAAGTAAAGAAGGTTCAAATTTATGGAAATATCCATAAAATTTAAATATCATAAATTTCCTTAAAATATCAAAGTATTCAAGGATTATTTTATATCATATCTTAAATATACAGAAAATATCAAAAAAAAAATGTTGGGAATAATATTTATTTCCTTGCTGAAGATCGTTATCCGCTCAAGCCATCACGATTCTTGTGACATTGATACTTTCTAATGATGCAGATTAACATTATTATGAAAATACCTGTTGAAAACCATGTGTGAGAACAAAAATTTACACTGAAAAAAAGTTTATGTATTAAAAAATAAAATAGTTAATATCTAACTTGAATTTATAACCTAATTTTAATTTATTTTTATTTTCTGAAACATATACCCTAATTTTTGCAGGTTTTATATCGATATTAGAGCATCTCCAATGTAAAAGTGGTCTGTATACCAATAATTGTCGACATAGCAACAATGTCAAGAGACTTGTTTCCTATGTTGCATAAAAATAGACTTGATAGACAATCAATTCAAAATTTAGTCTACAATGCTTTCTTCTAAAACACAATTTTTTTTATGACGTGTCCATTTTGTTTTTCTATTTTTATTTTATTTTATTTTCTTACTAAAAATAAATGAAAAATTAATATATTTTTAAATTATTTTTCATGTTGACAATGTCTAATATTTTTTTTTACCATGTCAGCTTGAGGTTAAATATGCACGACTGTATTAAAAAAAGATTTATTAGTAGAACGTCTATTAATCCTACATGACATCTTTTTTTTTTCACAAACTACTCTTACAATGGAGATGCTCGTATAGTTTATCATTCTACTAGAGCCAACTTCCATCTCATAAACTTAATAATTATAACAACAACCCAACAGCTTCTAAATACGAAAAATGTTGAAATTGAAATATATATATATATATATATATATATAATACGGGATTAAATGGAAAAATAATATATATTAATTAAAATTAAAATTGTACCTGCTCCCACTGCAATTATTATAGCTGCCGTTCCTGATAATCCCATCTCCAAAGAAAGAAAAGGTTTTTATATTGGAAATTCGGATGTTAGGTTTTTTTTTGAAAGCGAAATTGGGATTTTAGTTGAAGCCTGAAGGTAAATAAGTGACGGAGGCTTTATATAGGATTTACTGTTAAAGACTGAAATTTGCTTTCTCAAAGATGAATTAAAAAGGAATGCAATATAATAATGGTAATTAAGGTAAGGGAATTAAGTAATAAAAAATTTAGAGTGATTACTAACTTAATTCCCTTACCTCAATAGGATTCCTGATTTCCTTTTTTACAGTTTTTGGTTGAAATGAAAAAATTGAATTTGAAAAGTAATAAAAATTTTAGAGTGATTACTAATATAACAACTGTCATTTGAATATATTTCACTAAAAGGGTGTTTTCTAAATATTAGTTTTTTTTAAATATGTTTTTTTAACTAAAAAAATACTTTTTTTCTCAAAACATATTTTACAAGTAAGAATAAGGATAATAATACATTTACTAATATGTCAATTTTCATTTCAACTTATATTTAAAAAATTTCATAATATTTATCTCTTACAAATTACAGTTAAAAAAACATTAAAACAATTTAAAAGACTCATTTTCAAAATTAAATAACAAAATACAAGTGTTCTAGACTTCTAGTCTGCATTTTCACAGCATTCCATTCCCAAAATTGACACAATCGTCTTACATTGGCTCAATATTAATCACTTTTAATTTTATTTGCAGTAAAAAAAATCAAGACAACCTGAAATTAACAACTATTAAATTATTATTATTTTCATATGCATATCAACTACTCGAATCTACGTTGTTATATTGAATAAGGTTCTTCATGTGATAATAACTATTACAATTTCAAAGAGGTAATTATTTTCCAAATATATAATAGTTAGGATAAGAATCTTCTCTTGATTTGAAAATGATCTCATGCAATAATAATAAAATATTGATCATGCATTTTTTTAGTATTGATCATACATTAATGGTAATAATCACGCACATTTGCTTTAAGCAAAATAACTATGCATTTCCACTCATTTTTATAATAGATTAGGTGTCCGTTAGATCGTAAAACGTAAAGATACCATTTCCCAATTGTTGTAGTGGAATTTGGACAGTATTTGCATGTGTTAATATCACCAAGTTTCAACTACCCTTGATGCTCGATTAAGGTGAGATTTCAAAAAAAATAATAATAATAAATAAAGAAAACACTTAACTAACTTAACTGGCATCTGTTGATGCAATTGTAAAACCTTCAAAAAAATTATGCCCGCACACGTTTTGGAAGACTTCAACTACCTACTTTCGAAAGACCTTCGGTAGTACTGTCACGTTACATCGAGAAACCTTTGGTAGTACTGTAGACGAGATGACACCTGTCGACAAGGCAACGTCACCTGTCAAGACTCAACCAAATCACAAGCTGACACGATACCCACTGTGCCAGACTCAAAACCTATATAAACCCTCATTTCTTACCATTAAGGGGACTTGAACATTTTTCACCAAAAACCAAACATAAATTCAACTGATCAGAAGTAAAGCACTATATTTACCACATTCACTCAATAAAAGACTAATCCATTCAGACCGGGCCACTAAAGTGTCCCCAACGGCTAATTTTCACCGAAGGTTCATTTTAATCCCCAACATTTGGCACTAGAAGAAGAGGGAGGGACCAGCACCTTCGTGGAAGATATGAATCCACAGCCAGGAGGAGAGTACCCTAATATCGACCTCAGACTGCAGCTGCCTAGAGGACAAGAACATAACCAAATTCCAGAAGCCCAGTAATACTACTCGGGTCCTACCCCAAACCCTGGGCTTTCGAACTTTCCACACCATATGTCACCTTACCTGAATCAGACGGTCGATCAATTAGCACAACCTCCTAATTATTGCTACTACCTATACTAAATGCAGTACGCACCACTGACATACTACTCCGGATATCAATTCTGCAGTATTACCCCTAGGGACCCTCACAACCTTACTACCCCCATAGGTCACCACGAGTGTTAGCCCCAAAGCAAATGCATCAGTATTTCCCTCAACCTGATGACCAAGTAATACGCGGCATCACCAGCAGGCTAGACACTTTAGCTTAGAATGTAACCAGGGTGGTCAATGCCGTAGATGGCGACGGTCTCTTGGGAGATTCAAATGAAGTAAACTGCAGTGCTAAAGGTGGAAATACCAGCAACCCCTTGAGAGAAAATAGAAAGAAACAGCAGCACACGACCCAGTTCGTTGAACCAAACCCTGGAGAGCTCATGAATCATCAAGCTCCGCAGAGAGTGGCGGGAGTTACATGTAGCTGAGAAGAGCGTAATGGTAACGTTCAAGAAGAGATACCTCGAAGGACCGGATATTGGCAGAACCAAGGTAGGTCCGGTTTCCTTGTCCAAGAAACCGAGGGGGACACCCTTGCCAATCTCGAATCTTTCTGTGCACTCCAAGATCAACTCACGGAAATACAAGATCAGATCCATATTGGCCACCACCGTTGTGCTGGACCCAGACAAAGCCTTTTCACGGACGGAATCACCTTATATATCAATTCCGACTGACATCAAACCACCTTGAAAATATATGTGCAGTTTCGGCAAAACAAGTAATCCTAAAGATTATCTCGACACCTACCTCGACAGGATGAATATGCAGAGCGTATCTGATGCGGTCAAATGCGGAGTTTTTCCTTTAACCCTCTCCGGCGTCGCGCAAACTTGTTACGGTGGTATCAAAAGACAAACCATATCTTTGTTCCATGAACCATCTAAGGAATTTCGTAGCGATTTCACCCCGAGTAGAAGAAGGCGGAGGCACATGGTCCACCTAAACTATATTCAGGAACTGGACTCCGAGAGTATCAAAGACTACATTAACAGATTCAATGAAGCCGCAAAGCAAGTTCATGCCTTTAATAAAAATAGGGACGGTCATGACCTTTACCAAGAGACTTCAGCAAGGACATATGAGCTGGTCGATATCCAAAAGAGGGCCGTTAACATACCGAGAACTCTTGGAGAAAGTCAAAAAATATGCCAGCGCCGAGGACATAAGTCATTCCAAGACCCGAGACAGCCCCTCAAAACCCAACAGATCATTAACAAAATGGTTTAAATCAAATAAAGACAAAGGAAAAGAACCCCAAACCTCTAGATATGTGAATATCAGATCAATTGGCCAGAACCCAAGACTCTCGAAGAGCAAGTTTTATCACTACACTCCGTTGAAACATTCAGTGGATAAAGTATTCGAAATAGCCAACAAGAACAGTTTACTCCGACAGCCAACCCCGATGAAATCTACACCCGAGGCTAAGAAACCGAAAACTATATAAAAAGAAAAATTGGCACGTGCCTGGTCGTGGTTCCAGGCACGGCGTGCCAGCCCAACGGTCAGCACGCCGTGCCGACCGTTGGGCCCGCCGAATGTTTTTTTTAATTCAAACGGTTGGTTTTTTAAACAACCTGCCAAAATTGCATTTTGCCCCTTTAACTTTTGTCTTTTATATTTTTACTCACTTTTCTAATTTTTCTGTAAATACTCCCACCCATTCCACTTTTCATTCACTTTCTCTAATTCTCTCAATCTCTCCATTCTCAAACTCTCTACACAATTTCAATTTTTCATAATTTCATTCTTACTCTCTCCCCACTATTCTACACTACTAATATACTATTATAATATTTTATTAGTTATTTACTATTATCTACCTATTATTCTCTAATCTCTCCACCAAGACACCAAAGTTCAAAGGTACATTTTTCTTTAAGTGTTATTATTTAATTTTATGTTTTAAATTTAATATGTTTGTTTAGTTAGTAAATTTATCATTTTATATTTATACTTTAGTTATTAATTTTATTTAGTTAGTAAATTTATCATTTTTATGTGTAGGGGTTAATTTTAATTTTTGTTTTTAGTAAATTAAGCATTTTATGTTTAGTAGTTAATTTTAATATATTTTGTTAGTGAATTAAGCTTTTTATGTGTATGAGTTAATTTTAATATATTTTGTTAGTAAATTAAGCTTTTTATGTGTAGGAGTTAATTTTAATATTTTATGTTAGTAAAATAATCATTTTATGTGTATGAGTTAATTTTAATATATTTTGTTAGTAAATTAAGCTTTTATGTGTAGGAGTTAATTTTAATATATTTTGTTAGTAAATTAAGCTTTTTATGTTTAGGAGTTAACTTTAATATTTTATGTTAGTAAAATAATCATTTTATGTGTATGAATTAATTTTAATATATTTTGTTAGTAAATTAAGCTTTTTATGTGTAGGAGTTAATTTTAATATTTTATGTTACTAAAATAATTATTTTATGTGTATGAGTTAATTTTAATATATTTGGTTAGTAAATTAAGTTTTTTTATGTGTAGGAGTTAATTTTAATATTTATTAATGATTAATGAGCTAATTTTTTTTTCTAGGAAATGGATCATAACCTTCCTTATTTTCCAGACGGTCTGAACATGCTGAACAATGATTTTAATCTTTCCGGACCGTCGGAAACCGTAGCGGGACCTTCTAGTTCCGGCGCCACACCGACATCACGTACCAAATCAAAGAGGTTAACATCAGATGTATGACAGTGTTTTGACGTAGTAGAAATGACACTCCCAGACGGTACGGTCGGCTCCAGAGCTAAATGTAAGTTTTGTTCTAAGAACTATACCACTACTAGGGGTGGAACTGGTCATTTGAAAAGGCATATGCTAAAATGCATGCCTGCACACGTACATGTAGACACTACAACTCAGACACAACTACAACGGCACCCAGACTGGTCCGTTTAGACATGGCATTACGACGCCTCGCATGCTAGAGAATGCTTGGCAAGGTACATTGCACAAACCGATCAACCTATTAATTTCGGTGACTGTGTTTTTTTTCAAGAATTTATCACATCTGCATACAACCCCCAAATACAAATTGTTTCTAGAACCACCACTAGGAACGATTTAATAAGAATGTTTAAAACTCAACGAGATGACTTGACGGCTGAATTACAACAACTTTCATTATTTGGAACGCATGTTCTCAATAGGACTATTTATGTGTCACAAGACACTATTTACACTTTGAATGTAGGATACAAAAAAAATTCTTGGTTTTCATCCTATGGATTTTGCACATACCGCATAAAATATTTTTGCTGTCAGTCTTTCTGTTTTAGAAACTTATGAAATAACTCATCGCATTCTCTCTATCACATTAGATAATGCATCGGCAAATACTAGGTCTATTGCATTATTTACTGAAAGAAACATCCTGCAAGCTGGTGGTTATTTCTTCCATCAACATTTGTGAATGTCATATCATATCATAAATTTAGTTGTACAGTCTGATTTGAAGGAAGTAAGCGATCGTATAGAACGCATCAGAGATGTCATTTCTAGGATCGGTAGCTCTAATCCAAGATTTCAAGAATTGTGGAACTGATATGCCGGTAGCCATTTCTAGGATCGGTAGCCATTTCTACGACCCCGACGATTCCAAACTGATATGCCGGTATTGTGGAACTCTACTTACTTAATGCTGAAAAATTGTTTGGAATATGATACAACTATTTCAGGTTATTATAACATCAAATTGGCCGAAAGTGGCCGTCCACCTGCTCAATCACTGACACAAGACGGTTGGTATGTGGCAATGATTTTTGTTGAATTTTTAAAGGTTTTTTACAATGCCATTGTAACTCTTTCCAGGGTCTATTACCCCACATCTTCTCAGGCAATCCATCAGATTGTGGAAATGTCTGACCTGTTAAACACTTATAGGGAAGATGACATGCTTGGTCCTGCAGTTGTTGCCATGGAGACCAAGTTTAAAAAATACTGGTCTGAAATGTCTTTCCTTTATGCCTTAAGTGTTATAGTAGATCCTAGAATTAAAATATCTGGTTTAGAATTTTTGCTTGAGTTTATTGGTAATAAATTGTCAGTAGATTATTCTGACCAGATTACTGACATTCGAAACAAGTTGTTCAAGTTTTTTAGTATTTATGAGCCTAGGTTTGGCGGCGTTGACACGGAACCATCAACTAGTTGTGCAGAGGCTGCTTCCCAGTTGACTCAAGGTATTGCTCCTCCTAGACAAACCATGGTTGAGCATACTTACGAGCCTGATCTCAACACATCTTCAGATGTTCCTAATCGGGATAGAGAGAAGAAATCCTCTGATCAAGGTGGTAAACAGAAAAGGTCCCCAAGAGGTTCTAAGAGGAAGCTTACTAAAGAAACGGCTAGTCACCACATAACCAGACCTTCTGGGAGATCACCGGTCAGCAAATGACCAAAACTGTTGCAGGCTCATCCGCTTCTGATGTTGCTCGAGGAAAGAAGAGACCCGAGCCATTAAAAGATCTAGGAGCTCATCAGACTGGAGTCAGACCAGTCATCCTTGAAGAAGTTGATGAGGATCAAGACACGCTGACTAACTTGATTCGTAGGAAGCACTGATCAAACAAGGGAAATGATCGTTCTTCAGCTCTATCTGCCACTCTGCCACTTGATCAATCCGGAACGGACGATCGGGTTACTGTTGGGGCCAGCCCCCAACAAACTCAACCTCTATCTTTAACTGAGCTAGTCTCTCTTCAAACCATCCATCCGGCCGACCAAGGCCATTCAAAATCTCCAGCTCATTGCGCTGGCAAGGCCCCAATACAATTTTCTATCAAACGTCAGATAGTCTTTACCGACTCGAATTCTGACAAGGGCAAGCAGTCCTGTCAAGGTACCAGCCAATCTGCCTGCCCTGAGGATAATCTATCTGACCATGAAGTGGATCGATTCTACAAATTTCATGTAAGGCCAAGTCAACCTTTAAGTCCCTCGCCTGATTTAGCCATGACCTGCCGTTCAGGAAATACTAAGGTGGGCCCATCGAGGGCTACTGGCCAGGAACAAACAGTTGCAACACCCTTGGCAGCTACTCCCAAAACCGTACCTATACCAAATCCAATCGCCACTGACTAGCAACCTCACGACCTAGCCATGACAATAACTCATGCTACTGTTGGTGTCCCTGATTCGGGGGCAACATCAGTCGACCCCCTTGACATGTTGAAATCTATGTCAGCTAGAAGGGGCTACGTTGGTGAAGGCTACTGGACTAACTTTCGGAACGTGAGCGATTGGGAGCAAGTCCGCGCTATTTACAATAATGGCGTATACGTTTGTGCTTTTTACTCTTTCCTATCAACTATTTTCGCTTTAACTCCATACAATCGTGATTTGTTTCTTTCCTTTTCTTAAGGCGTGGAAGAGATGGCTAGGGCTATGGTGGCTCAAAGGAAGCAGGCTGCTGAAATCTCTCGACTAGGGAAAGAGCTTGAAAAAAGAAAGAAAGCGATCAACTATGTTTCAACCAATGAGTCAAAACCGAGAGCATCCTTTGAAGAGAAACTGAAATAACGCGATGGGACTGAAGTAGTCTTAAGGAAAACGCTATCCGATGCTGAGACCCGAGCTGATAATGTAGGGAAAAATCGATATAAAACGTAGCTGAAGAAACGAAAAAAAGATTTCGTATGGTTTTAAAATTTTTCTCAAAGTTGAACCTTAACCTTTTAATTAATTAAACTCAAATATATACGGTTAGAGTTAAATACCTCTTGACGCGTGATCCGATTGACTTACATCGATTGGTAATCCGCAAAATCTTTTCCGATGCCCGTGAACAGTACCCGCGTGAACAGTACCGTATGAACAGTGATCGTGACACAGTACCGCGAGATCTTCCAATCCGAACACGTACGTGAATCACCTAGGAGCGTGGTCTCCCTTTTTCTTTGAATTGCAAACCTGAGAATGGATGAACAAAGTTTTCTTTTTCTTTTGTTAGTCACAAAACAATCAAAAGAAGACAAAAATTATTCCGGTCACTTTTGAGTTCTCAATCTAATGATCGAAACTCGCGTGAACCTAATTCGATGTTGTACACACAAGCTTATTGATGAACAAGCAATCAATGTACTATCAAAGAATAATCTCTTCTCTCTTTTATGTTTAATAGAATAAAAATTATCCTTTTCTATGAATTGAGAAGAAGAAGAAAAATTGAATCATTCAATCAACTATCGTGGCCGAATTCTATATGTGGTATTATATAGGTGGCCGAAATTTTGCTTCCTCTTCTATTTAGGATTACCGAAATCTTCCTCTAAATGGACTAGGGTTGCCGCAAATCACATACCAAAAAGAGTTTGTGTTGCACCCTAATTTCCATCAACCTTTAGACTTCAAAACCTAATCCAACTCATAGATATTTTTATTCTTTTATCGACTAAATAAAAAGAATTCTTATTTGATTAAATAAATAAAATTAATTAATTATTTTCTTATCAAACAAGTCTTTTACTTTTAATATACTACTACCAATATTATAACTTTAGGAAATATATTTCCTGATCAGAAAAAGATTTGTTTCTTAATTAAACAATTAGTTAATAAATTAACTAATTCTTATTTAATTAAAACAATGAAACAAAATAATATATTAGGTTAATATATACACCTTGCCGCCCCACTTATATAAATGGGTCATATATTATTTTCTTATTTCATTTAATCCATTGGACTTTAAATAAAAGCCCACATGTGAACCAAACCCATTCTTACTAAAAGAAACAAGCCCACATGTCTTCTTTTAATATATTAATATAATAGTGCAGCCCATTAATTAAATAATAGACATATTATATTCTTGATATATTAAAAACAATTCTAGATGGACCCTTAAATCGGTCCGGTAGAATATATCAAGTGATCCATGCAGATACGTGTGGATTGGGGATCTTGGCAGGCTATCTAAATTTAAGCTTTAATAGACACAACCTAATCACAATCAACAAATGATTCACTTAGGTCCAATCTATTAATTTTAACTCATTCCACTAAAGAGCTAAAATTGAACTCTTAAATAAAGATAGAATAAGGAAATGTTTCTCATTCATACCCTAGACAATCTTATAGGAGATGGTGTATCCTCGTGAATAATATCAGTAATCGCCAAGAGCTCATAGACCGCCTATAGCTCTCCAAGTTACCATATTTCCTCATATGACCACATTTCGAACTTGGATACTTTGACTTGTCCAGAAGCCATGTTTTCAATAATCATCATTGAAAACTCAATGTTGAGATTTAATATCCAATACCTCAAAACATCCATATGATGATATTATACTCTCATTTAATAAATGGAGCCACGATGTCCATATCTATAAATGAAGTCCTCTATCGATTAACAAATGTATACCACCAAACTATCGAGGATAGACTATGTTATATAATCGTACTCATTAATAGCTCTAATGATAACACTTGCAACCATAAGTCCATCATTTATCTCAGGATTAAGATAGACTCTCCGATTGTCCTCTTTAATGAAAAGACTTATATCCAGTGACGGTTCTAGATAAAGTATTTCATTGTGATCCAGTTCAATGCACCTAGTGCACTAGATTCTTTTACTCGAAAACCTTTCGATGATTTTAGACTCATCATATTCATTTGATCCCACTCAAATGTTAGTAAAAGAATTCTACAACTTTAACAAGATAGAGGTGCCCAACCTTTGACTTAAGTTGTGAACGTTATTCAAGACTAACTAAAGAATTGTGTCTATCTCATACATATCCGGATGTATGAACAATTCTTCATGTCTCATAGTCTTTTGACCTTATGATTATTTACCTTGACAATTATAATAATAAATGCTATAAGTAATTGTAAGAATCAGAATTCACTTTATTAATATGAGAAGATTGTCAATTACAATATTACACTCTTGCCATTGAGCATAATCCTAACAGATAATGCAACAATTAGCCTAACGGAGCTCGTAGTAAGAAGTATCGAACTTGAAGCAAATCTAGCCAAGGCTGAGCAACGGTGCTTGGAACTTGAACAGAAACTATCCATGACTGAACATGCTGCTGCTGGTCAAGAAGCAGAGGTTCGAATTACTAAGGAGACTCTGACTGCCTCCCAACAATCTATGCTTGAGGCCCGACATGGATCAGAGGAGGCCAAGCTTCGCTATAAAAGTCTGATTGAAGACCTCAGGCAGTAGAAGGTCAGCATTGAGGTGCTCTCTTAGAAGGCCAAGTTAGCCCTAGAAATCTAGAGTGTTGATCACTACAAGAAATCCCATGTATTTGAGGCAGTTATGCTGAGGGAATTGGAACGAGGTCTGGCCACTACTCGAATGTTCTTCAGGAGTAAGGAAAGGTCAACCAAAGAGGCTCACCGTAAATGGGACTGAACATTCGAGAAACACAAGACTGAGTCCCTTAAAGCGATAAAAAATCAAAGGGCGAGATGTAGGGCCTATTGCAAATCTATTGGGAAGGATCCCCACCAAATGCATCTAGAGCTCCCATCCAGGTCTTCTTTGGTGAATTTTCAGGCGGTCAGAGAGAACAGTGCAATAACCAAGGGCATTGACTTTGGCCATTTGCCTGAGACTGATTATTCTCCTTTCATGGTTGAAAATCCTGAGGATGACATATGTTGGCCGGATTTTGGAGACCTGACCAAGGGCTATGAAAAAAAAATTAATCTCCCTAATACCTCCAGACCCGGTGGCCCTTCAAGCACCCCTAGAGCCTGATCGCTCCTCTGTCGAAATATTTTCCGTTATGCCAAATATCTTGTAAATTTTCCTTGTAACACTGTAGATGATTTATTCACCTTTTATTAATACAAGCTTTCAATTTACTTGTATGTTCTTCTATTTTAATCAACCATTTTATTGATTGTCGCTTCTGATTTAATCAGTTATCTTATTAACCGATTGTGACTAATTTGTTTGTTTAACTCTTCGGCTGGCCGAATTCAATTGATTATTAACCCGCTTAACTATCTGAACAATCTTGGCTAAACTAACTATCAATTATTTCTGATTCGTTCATTTTATTCTTTTGGGTGCTCGCTTTCGACCCAGTCGATTATCTTTTTTGATCGGCTGAACTTGGTTCGATCAGTCTAGCTGACGACTAGCTAGACATGACGCCGGTTCGGTTCAAACCGGAGAACCGAACCGGAACCGGAACCGGCGTCAGAAAACCGGAACCGGAATCGGAAAAACCGGTTCCGGTTCAAGAACCGGACGGGGAACCGGTCCGGCCCGGTTCCGGTTCCGGTTCGCTTCAGCGAAGAATCGGGGAGTTCTAACCGGACCAGAACCGGCGGTTCAGTTCCAGTTCGAACCGCCCGGTTCTTCTTTAAAATATATATATATTTTTTTAAATGAACCGTTGGAGGCCAACGGTCTGCTGACGTCAGCAGGCCGTTGGGCCTAACGGTTCACTTGTTTTATTTATTTTTATTTTTTTATTTTTAATTTTCTTTTCATTTTCTTTTCTATAAATACCCATACCCCTCCATTCATTTTTCCTCACCCCAATTTCCCCAATTCTCTCTAATTCTCAATTCTCAATTCTCTCTAAACTTTCAATTCTCCAAGTCTCAATTCTCAAACTCCAAGTCTCCAAGTTTCCAATTTATATTATTTGCAATTACTAAGTTAGTAAGTTTCCAATTTATTTTATTTACAATTACTTAGTTTCTAATTTTATTTTATTTGCAATATTTCTTATTTTCAATTTATTTAATTTGCAATTAGTCAATTACTAAGTTTCCAATTTCATTTATTTACAATTTATTTTATTTGCTATATATTCCAATTTATTTTATTTGCAATTTATTTTATATCCAATTTATTTTATTTACAATATATTTTATTTGCAAATTGCAATTACTAACTACTAAGTTTCTAATTTTCTTCCAAATTTATTTCCAACCATTTAATCATTTTTTAAATCAATTTTTTAACATTTTTTGTTCAAGGAATTTTACAATTCAATTTTTAAAATGGCAAGTGGAAGTGGTGGTGCTCCTAGACGCTCCTAGACGCTCCACTTCGATGAAAGGTAAGGGTCGTATGACGGATAATCTCGGTCATGACGACCGTGCCTATCACGAGTATCTACAACAACAAGTCTATGCTGAAGACTTAGGCCTAAACTTTCCTCAATCTCATTCTCATCCCTCTCTTAGAATTTCTGAACCCGATCTCAATGTCACCCCCATTTTGACAAGCCAATCAGAAAATATGCCTGATCTTGGCCATGATGGTGATGAGCCTGATCCTAACCCATATCAAGATTTTGATTTTTATCCACAGATAGAAGAAAAGTAACCGAAGCAGGTCAAATCTGATCTATTCGTACTCCATATGAAGAAATTTACGCATGAAGATGGAAGCACATTAGTGATTTGCAATTACTGCAAAAAAGTATTTAAATGACACAAATCTGGAGGATATGGGTCATATCGGAAGCATATAACGAACTCACATACAGATGCACATGCCAAATAGAGTTCACAATCTCAAATTCCCAGGTACGCTACCCCTAACCAACAATTATTTAAATATAGTGATGCAAAAAATAGAGAAGAATTAGCTAGAATGGTTGCAGTAGAACACTTACCATTTAGTTTTGGTGAAAATGTTGGTTTTAATAATTATTGTCAACGAGCATTAAATCCTGCTGCATGTCGTGTTCCTAGAACCATGCTCACAGAAGCACTTGAAAACATTTATGAAAAAGAAAAGAAAATGTTGGAAATTTTTTTAGAAAAATATAATGGTCGTGTTTCCGTATGTGCCAACATATGGAGTGATCATTGGCAAATGCATTCATACATATGTGTCACTTGCCATTATATGGATAATGCATAGACTATCCAAAAAAGAATTTTTGCATTTAGAGTTTTTGATGAAAAACACACTGCTGCTAATTTTTTTAGACATCTTAGAATTATTTTCACAGAGTATAAAATTGAGAACAAAATTTTTGCAATTGGTTTTGATAATGCTTCTAACAATACCGCTGCTATTCATGCTTTAATTGAATTATGCAAACCTTATCTTGGTGGTGAATTTTTTCATCAAAGATGTGCATGCCATGTTTTCAATTTATGTGTTCAAAAATGATTAAAAACTCTTGAACAGTTTATTCAACCTATTAAAAATGCCCTCTATTTTTTGTGGAAACATCCTTCTGTAATGAAATTATGGGCAGCATATTGTAAACAAAATGGTAAGCGTGCCATTAGATTTCCTCGTGATGTTCCAACACGTTGGAATTCTACTTATAAATTTCTTGTAGAAGTTATGAATATAGGGATTTATTAGTTACTTTTATTCAATATCATGTTAGTCACATTAATCTTTATCAAAGTCATTGGGATGCTTGTAGCAATGTTTGTGGTTTGTTAAAAGTTTTTTTATACTGCTACTAACAATTTATCTGGTGTTTATTATCCTACAACTAATTTATTTATTATTGAGAGTCTTAATATTGCTGGTGCATTTGCTCATTGTGAATCCGACTCAGAATTACATGAGTCTGTTACTGCTATGAAGGATAAATGGTTAGAATATTATAAGAAGTTTCCAAATATTTATTTGATTGCCTTGTGTTTTGATCCACGTTGTAGATTAGAAAGTTTGCCTGATTATCTTTCTGCTTATTATGAACAAGGTTTAAAAATAGATTATGATGTTGATATGTGTTGTGCTAGGGTTAAGACATTATTGTATGAATTATATGATGAATATATTAAAGTTTACGGTCCATCACTGAACATAGATGTTCCACAAACTCAAAATGTATCGCGTTCATCATCATCATCCTCTGGATTTGTTAATTTAGGGTATAATCTTTTATAAAAAAAACCAAAAAATTACGAGGTTCTTCTTCATCAAGCTCCACCACATATTCCGAGCTTGAATCTTATCTAAGTACCTCTTTCGGGTTCATAGAAGACACCGAAGATAAAAAATTTGATATCCTATACTGGTGGAAAGAGCATGAAAGGTACTTTCCAATCTTGGCTATGATAGCCAAACAAATCCTTTCAACACCAGTTTCTACGGTGGCGGTAGAACAACAGTTCAGTGCCGGTGGGAATATTTTAGACCCAAAACGTTCCCTTATGAGTCCGAAATCACTTCAGATACAAGCTTGTGTTGAAGATTGGACGAAGGCTCCAATATATACAAATAAGAAATCAATCAAGAGGAACCATACGATTTCTTTAAAGATGATCAACCGGCTGAAAGTCGAACGGATAATCATGGCAACGATTAGTCCACGACTCCACGCCAAATCCCCATCTCCAAACTCCAAAGTCCAAATCTACAATAAAAGGTAAGAGAATTATGTGGCCTTTGATTCTTCTAAACCCTTAAGAGGATACGTAGGCAACTTAATTGTGGTAAAAATTAAGTGCAAGGCCAATTTTATTTTTTTTTTGTTTTGTTTTATTTTTATTTTTTTTTAATTTGTCATTTATTTATTTAACTTTATTTTGCGGGTGACCCAATAAAATACATTTACCAATTACATTTTTACATGACTAATTTTTTTTATGAAATATGATTTAAAAAAAAAGGGCCGGTTCCGGTTCGGAACCGGTGGAACCGGACCGGAACCGGAGGAATCGGAACCGCCGGTTTCGAACCGGAACCGGCGTCATGTCTACGACTAGCTCTTAATTATACCGATCGATTACCTAATCAACTGGCCGGGTTCGATTTGGTTTATAGTTGCATTGTATGCTTGCTCAAGTAGTGTTCCTTTGATGGACCATTTGTATGGTATCTAATTTATAGAATCTTGTCTTTTATCTGGCAACTAAGTCACTAGGACGTCTTCCAGTAGTCTGTTACTCAAGATTCGTTGCAATGAAGATTTTCTCCATCTTATTGACTTTGCTTATCTTAACTTAGTGTCTGGTTACTTAGCGTTTAAGAATTTGATCATCCCATCCAACTTTCAGCGCATCCCATCAGGCATCTAGTCACCTGAAGGCGCCCTAACAGTGCTTCTAATGTACCCAGTTAGTTTCGGTGAAAGTGCATTACCTTTACGGCATATGATTTTGGCCCCATCACTAGGCCCCCCGAGAACCCTCTTGAGGTTTAACGATATTTTTTTTGTGAACGAAAGCAATACTAGCACACTCTTTTCTTGAACTATGTTTCCCTTGAAGGGCTTTTATTAATATCTTCAAAAGTTATGAAAAGGAAGAAATGATTAGGAATAAGAAAAACTTGTAACTATTCTAGACTTAACAGAATATCTAAGAAGTCTGATGAACAATGGAAAAAGAAAAACCCCTTAAGGGTAAAATATCTTCAAATACTGAGCGTTGCATGGTCTGGTTAATTCTCCCCCTTATGGTCGGACAAGGCGATATGCACCATGCCCAGCTGGTCCGACCACTTGATAAGGTCCTTCCCATTTGTCTGCTAGCGATCCAGCCGTATTATCCCTCGTGTTTGGGGATACCCTACTAAGAACTAGATCTCCGAGTAAGAGTTTTCTTATCCAGACATGTGAGTTGTAGTATCTCGCAACCCTTTGTTGATAGGCTGCATTTCTCACTCTCGCCAAGTCCCTCTTTTCCTCCAACTCATCTAGGTTATATTATAGGGTCCTTATATTAGCGTCAGGCTGATATAGCTGGACTCTTGGGGAAGCATGTGCAACCTCGACCAGAATGACAGCCTCGATTCTGAATGCTAAGGAATAAGGTGTTTCTCCTGTCGAAGTCCTTTGAGTTGTTCAGTATGCCCAGAGCACTTCATTTAGCTTGTCCGCCCAATTCTCTTTCTTGCCATTGAGCTTGGCTTTCAAGATGTGCTTGATAATCTTGTTGATAGCTTCATTCTGACCATTGGTCTGTGGATAGGCTGGCGTAGCATAATAGTTTTTGATGTGGAACCTTTGGCACATTTCCCTGAAGTTATCACTATCGAATTGAGTCCCATTGTCGGTAACAACTGTATCTGGGATCCCGAGCCGGTAAATGATGTTCTTCTTTACGAAGTTGGTGGTATTAGCTTCGGTTATATGTATGAATGCTTCCGCTTCTGCCCATTTTGTAAAGTAGTCAACTGCCACGATAGCGTACTTTGCACCTCCCTTAGTTTCTGTTGGCATTAGGCCGATCAGGTTTAACCCCTACAGGGCAAATGGCCAGGGTGAGGTCAGATTCTTCAAGTTTTCTGGTGGTTGCCTAATGTCATTTGTGATCCTTTGACAAGTACCGCACTTTTCCGCCATTGATTTGGCATCCTGGAATAGGGTTGGCCAGTAAAAGCCTTGTCTGAGGGTTTTATGAGCCAAACTCTTTCCCCTAGTATGGTTTCCATATACACCTTTGTGTAAACTAGCCAGAATTTTATCTCCATCTTCTTGACTAACACATCTTTGTAGAGCCTTAGAAAACCCCCTTCTGTAGAGCTCACTGCCTATTATCGAATATCTTTCTACCCTGTATCTGGTGCGTTTTGCTTCAGTTGTGTCTTCAGGAAGCGTGCCATCTTCTAGGTATTGCTTGATCAGGGTGATCCAAGTGATTGGCCCTTCTCCCAATATTTCTACTGTCAGATTTTCTTCTTCTTTAATAATGGGCTCCTTGAGATGAACTACTGGAATTGTTTTGGACCAGATACCGGTGGTTGCTGACCCCAATCTTGATAATGCGTCAGCTTTCTCATTCTTTTCTCTCGGGATCTGAGTGATTCTATAATCCTTGAACCTTCTGAGGAGTTCCTTGGCTATCTCTAAGTATGTTATCATATTAGAGTCTTTTACCTGGTACTTATCCAGGACCTGGTTAACCACAACCTGAGAATCACTGAATATCTCTACTTCTTCTGCTCCCAATGTCGTGCATACTCTGAGTCCAGCCAGCAGTGCCTCATACTCGGCCATGTTTTTGGTAGCATTGAAGTCGAATCGTAAGGCATATTCTACGTGATCACCTTCAGGTGTTGACAGCACTATGCCCGCCCCGCTGCCATGCGTATTTGACGACCCATCAACGTGTAGCTTCCAATAGAAAACCTTTCTTTCCTTTTCTTCTAGTATCCTGACCACCTCACTATTCGGCTCAGTGAACTCGGCAATCAGGTCTGCCACAGCCTGACATTTTATTGCGGCCCTAAGCAAGTAAGTGATATCGAACTCACTCAGCTCAACCGCCCATTTTGTCAGTCTTCTTGACACTTCAGGTTTAGACAAGATTTGCTTTAACGGACAATATATGTACACCTCAATCTTGTGAGCCTGGAAATAAGGTCTTAGCTTTCTTGCGGCTGTCTCTAATGCTAGTGCCATATGTTCGGCTGCTGAGTACCTTGTTTCTACTGGCAACAAAACCTTGCTAGTTTGATACACTGGTTTATGTACTCCTTCGTCCATCCTAACCAATACCGACCATGTGGCCACAGCTGTGACTGACAGGTATAGGTACAGTGTTTCTCCCTGTTAAGGTTTTGATAATATATGAACCTTACCCAAGTACTCTTTGATCGTCTGGAACGCTTGCTCACAATCCTCATTCCATTCCACCCCATTGTCTTTCCTTATTGCTCTGAAGAAAGGTAAGCACCTGTCAGTTGATTTGCTAATGAATCGATTCAGTGAAGCAAGGCAGCCCTTAAACCTTTGGATTTCTTTCAGGGTAACCGGGGACCTCATCTTTTCTAGGGCTCTCATCTTTTCGAGATTTGCTTCGATTCCCCTCTGGTGCACTTGGAATCCGAGGAACTTTCCTGGTGGTACCCCGAAAACACACTTGTTCAGTTTGAGTATCATTCCATATCTTTCTAATACTCTGAAGGTTTCCTTCGCGTCGATTGCATGTCTAGTTGCTGTGACGATTTTCATTAACATGTCATCTATATAGACATCTATGTTTCTATCGATCTATGGGGCAAACATCTTGGTTACCAATATTTGATTAGTTACCCCGGCATTTTTGAGACCAAAAGGCATTACTTTGTAACAGTACAGCCCTTGATTTGTTACAAAATTGGTTTTTTCTTCATATGAACAGAACATCTTGATCTGGTTATAGCCGAAATATGTATCCGTGAAGCTCAGCAACTCGTGCCCCGCGGTCGCATCGACCAACTGATATATTCGGGAGAGAGGAAAACTATTTTTCGGGCATGCTTTATTCAGATCCGTGAAGTCTACACACATTCTACACTGTCCATTTTTCTTTTTTATGAGCACCACATTTGCAACCCAGCCGGGATATTGGACTTCCCTGATTGATCTCGCTGCCAGTAGCTTATGGACTTCCTCTTTGATTGCCCTGACTCCTTTCCGGGTTGAATCGACGCCTCTTCTGAATTACTGGTTTGTGCTTGGGGTCAACAGTTAGAGCGTGAGGGATTATTTTGGCATCGATTCCTGGCATATCTTCATGTTTCCAAGCGAACAAATCCTTATATTCTATCAGCAAGTTGACTAACTGATCTTGTACCTGCTCGGTAAGATGTGCCCCCAACTTTACTGCTTATTCAGTATTTGCATCGTCTATCACTATTTCCATAGTTGGTTCACCTTCCTGGCTTTTTCCATCTTCTGGGGATGACTCCCTTAGATCCAGGTCAAACCGAGCTGGCGTAATTGCCTTTGTTTTATTCAAAAATGGTATACCTAGTAAAGCATTATACGGCCAATTCTCAATGTCAACAACCACGAAGTCGAGCAGTACTGTTTTCTGACACGGAAAATTCCCCATCTCGACCTGTAATTTAACCGTTCCCAGAGATCTTACTTCTGCTCCGCCGATTCCTCTGAGTGGGATAGCCAGTGGTTGCAGATCCTTCATTTGAGGCCCTAATTGATCAAACACCAAGGCGCTCAGGATATCCGTCGAGCTCTCATTATCGATCAACACTCTCCTTACTTCCCAATGACTGATACAAACTGACACTACAATTGCATCATTCGGCTTCAAAGAAAACGATCGGTTCCCAACCTTGTTTAAGCTTCTTCTCGTTGGGGCCCACTGAATTTACCTAAAGTTTCTTTGACCATATATTGCTTCACAGACTTCTTTCATTCTTTCCCTGCTACTTCTTCCCGTACATGGTCCACCGAAAATAGTGTTGATAACTCCAGCGTCCAAACCCCCTTTAGATTGCTCCTTCTGTCTTGGTTAGTTTTGGTATGGTCACTCTATCAGTCATCACCGCCTTTGAGAACCACGTCCTTCAGGTGTCCACCCCTGATGAGCTTCTCAATGTAATCCCTTAGCTGGTAACACTTAGAGGATTCATGACCATTCTCTCAGTGAACCCGACAATACTTTGAGGTGTCTCTCCGAGCAAAACTGGATTGCTTTGTAGGCTTTTTGTACAAGTTCTTGACCTTAATTACATTCAGAATTTCTTCTTTTTATCATCCTCCTTGCAGCCTTCCTTTCTTTTTCCAGGATTATTCTTCCAGTCTCCTTTTGGGTTTCCCTTCGAGCCATTATCTTTAGGCTTCTGACTCTCACTTGGTCGGCTGCCATGTATATACTCCCCTTCATAAGCTATGTGTTCTTCTTCAGCCATCGCATATCCTCCCACATCATCCACTAAATTAGTATAGGTGATTGGGCCCCTCTGTCTTAGACTGAGTGACAGTTGAACGTGCTGCAAACTATTAACAAATGCAGCTATAACCGCATCATCATTAGGGTCCTGCACTTCCGAGACTTCTTGTGAAAACCAGGCAAGATAGTCTTTTAACTTTTCATCATTGCTTCAGGTTGAGTGAATGGATATCGACTTTCTGCGCTGGTTATTTCCCATGAACTCTTTGGTAAAGGCCTGTATCAATTCCTCGAAATTCCCAACCGATCCGCTTGCAAGGCCACCAAACCATCTAGACCCCTGATCTCCTAATGTCTAAGGGAACATCCTGCATAATATCTTGTCATCATAGTTGTACTGTGCCATCGCACTATGATATCTTCTAACATGCTCATAGGGGTCGATGTTGGCCTTGAACTGCTCCACTAGGCATTCTGAATTTTTCTGAGAAACGGGTCTGTCTTATAGGTGCAATAAACAGACTTCCAGAATTATTGATCAACAGGTTTCCACGACCTTGTCTTCGTTCCAGCGCCTCTATCATTCTTAGCAGAACTTCTCGTTCTCCTTCAGGCTCACCATGTTCATCAAACTTTTGATGGATGATGAGACCATAAGGGTCTCTTGAAGCTCGCCCTGTAATTTGGGTGTCACGAACATTATAGCTAGGAGTGGGAGTGGGAGTGGTTTCTTTATGCCTCCTTGGGGGCTCCTCTCTGCCTGTTGAGGGTGATCGAAACCTCCTCCTATTCCCGTCATACCTATTGCCTCGGTCATAAGCTCACTTCTCGTCCATGATCTCTTGCAGCATCATCATGCAGACTGCGCTGCCTTCTTCTCTGGTTGGCTTGGTCCGCATTCCTCCTGTAATCCTGGTAATCTTGACGATCATCGCTCTTTTGGGACCGCTCCCTCTTTTCATGGCGATTCGCCCTATCTTTACCAGTTTTCTACAGAGCGTCAAAAGTTGGTACTATTATCTCACATTGTACCCTGGGATCCCGTGCCACTACTGGTGTGGATAATTGGAATGGTGAAGTCAAGTTTGAGGTGGCAGTTATATTAATTCATTGTCTAGCAGCTTCTTCAATGACTCTCCGTAGGGATTCCTGGATTTGCCGGAAGGCATCTGGGGAGATACTTGGAAGAGCCTCTATAGAGGTGGTTATGTCTTGTCTAGTGGAAGGTTGACTTCTAGATGGTGAGTCCCCGTCATTGTTTATTATACCAGCATCATCGGTATCACGGAGAGTACCAGTTTCACTTGGGGACCGGCTTCCATCCCTATTATCTGTCCATGTTACTGATTCACAAGTTCCTCGAAGGTTCACCCCCTCCTTTTAGCGCCAATTGTTGACAGTGATTTTTAGATTACGTAAAATAGATCACGCGTCACACAAAATATGGTTAATTAAATATCGAGCAACAAGTCAAAAGGGATAAAAGGTCAATCAAACAAGATTTTACTTGGTCAAACCCTAAAGTGGGGAAAAGTCCACGGTTGCTGGCGATGGCGAGAAAGAAATCCACTATCAAGAATGAATATTACACACTCAACCTTACTTGCTCTCTCTGATATCTAATAATTCATCCTCTTGTTGGGCGTTTTTAGGGTCTATTTATAAATGCATAGAACCCTAATCCTTGGACTACAAGTCAAGAAAGATAGCAACCATTTAATGAAGTGTATACAATTCTAACTTATAGGAGTCGTATTAATCCTCTTTCATGTCTTGCGTAGTTTCTGTTGTAATCACATCAGGTCTTTTTCTCTATTCTGAACTCTGATAACCATAGAGGAATCTGTTTCCTTTTCATAGTGTGTTTCATGAGACCTTATTTGAGGAAGACACTGTTTTGCGTGTTTAAGTCGTGATCCAACACTATCAGCACATTAGATATCCGAGCGTATCTGAACATTGTGCACGTGTCGTTTAGCCGACCGTAGCTCCAACCCGACCTGATCTCTTTCACCTCCGACCAATGATTTATACCAGATCAGATAACTAAACCCGATCAGTTGGATTTATCCGACTATCTTAAGACTTCCCCATTAACCTGATCAATCTAGTTTCCTTAGTCGGGGTTTCCTCACCCGACCGTCTTAGTAACTTTGATCAGCACTGCGGGGTTATTTTCTGGTCATCTCGAGTTGGCTTAGCTTAATCGTTACTTGTTGACACATCACTTGCCATCCCCACGATATTTATGCTGACGTGTTATCTTTTCAAATTGCACCAATAACAGTATTTTTATTGGATTTCTTTAAACCAATTATATATTTTAGAACGAATATTTTGATTACATTTTGGATTGAATATTTTAATAAGGTTAAACTGGAGATTGAAATGGCCGGATTCAAAATTTCAAATTTAGATTTTTGGATTAAGAATTGAAAATGAAAAGAAATGGAAGAAATGGGGGGGGGGGGGGGGGGGGGGGGGGGGGGGGGGGGGGGGCCTCCCCTGTCCCATTGAGCCCCCACGCCCATCCCTACAATCATCATATCATATCTCATAAAAATAATCAAATCTTATCTCACGTAACAAGCGGGCATAATAGTAGCGGGAATAATAGTATTATAGTAATCGTACTTTGTGGTTGAGATGGATACTACGTGCTCTCAAAAGTGATTTTCACAATCAAACTTGATTCATATATTTTAATTATTTATTGCCTCGTTTTTCTCCTTCTTTTTTGTTTTGATAAAAGTAATTTATAATAAGAAAATTATCAATACGATTTCCAAAATTTAAAATTCCAACATTTTTTTTTAAAAAAAAGTTTATAATATTTTTTATGATTTTAATTGAAAAAACATCATGCAATCTAAATGAAAGTTAGCTGCTTAATTCATTGATGGTTGTTGCTTGACCAATATAATAATTAATTAAAAAGTACTGACAAAAAAAGGGTAATATTTTATTTTATTGACATCAAAACATCTCACTAATTTCAACAGTTGATTCTTCCTCTACTAACAAATGAGGAAAAACAATAATCAAAATTTAAACTAAAGGACTTAATTGTCTTCACTTCAATAATCTACTTTCACGTGTCTGTAGGTTATTTCTATTAATTTTATATTTTTATATTGTCAGAAGATAGAATTAATCAAAACCATTAATTTAGATGATAACAAGATGAGATGAGTAGGGGATTAAAATCCAAAATGAAAAATCTTCTTTAAATGACTCATCATCATTTATCAATAAAAGAATATTGGCATAAATATATGTACCAATATTGGGTGTTGAATAGTTTAAGTGAATCAACATCAAAGAAGTAAAGAAGGTTCAAATTTATGGAAATATCCATAAAATTTAAATATCATAAATTTCCTTAAAATATCAAAGTATTCAAGGATTATTTTATATCATATCTTAAATATAGAGAAAATCTCAACAAAAAAAATGTTGGGAATAATATTTATTTCCTTGCTGAAGATCGTTATCCGCTCACGCCATCACGATTCTTGTGACATTGATACTTTCTAATGATGCAGATTAACATTATTATGAAAATACCTGTTGAAAACCATGTGTGAGAACAAAAATTTACACTGAAAAAAAGTTTATGTATTAAAAAATAAAATAGTTAATATCTAACTTGAATTTATAACCTAATTTTAATTTATTTTTATTTTCTGAAACATATACCCTAATTTTTGCAGGTTTATATCGATATTAGAGCATCTCCATTGCAAAAGTGGTTTGCATACCAATAATCGTTTACATGGTAACAATATCAAAAGACTTGTTTTCTATGTGGCATAAAAATAGACTTGATAGACAACCAATTCAAAATTTGGTTACAATGTTTTCTTCTAAAACATAATTTTTTTTAATGACGTGTCCATTTTTTTTCCTATTTTATTTTTTATTTTATTTCTTTAGCAAAAATAAATAAAAAATTAATATTTTTTTTAATTATTTTTCATATTGACAATGTCTAATATATTTTTTTACTATGTCAGCTTGAGGTTCAATATGTACGACTGCATTGAAAAAAGATTTATTAGTAGAACGTCTATTAATCTTACATGACATCTTTTTTTTTCTTCACAAACTACTCTTGCAATAGAGATACTCTTATAGTTTATCATTCTATTAGAGCCAACTTCCATCTCATAAACTTAATAATTATAACAACAACACAACAGCTTTTAAATACGAAAAATGTTGCAAATTGAAATATATATATATATATATATATATAATACGGGATTAAATGGAAAAATAATATATATTAATTATAATTAAAATTAAAATTAAAATTGTACCTGCTCCCACTGCAATAATTATAGCTGCCGTTCCTGATAATGCCATCTCAAAAGAATGAAAAGGTTTTTATATTGGAAATTCGGATGTTAGGTTTTTTTGAAAGCGAAATTGGGATATGAGTTGAAGGTGAATAAGTGACGGAGACTTTATATAGGATTTACTGTTAAAGACTGAAATTTGCTTTCTCAAAGATGAATTAAAAAAGGAATGCAATATAATAATGGTAATTAAGGTAAGGGAATTAAGTAATAAAAAATTTAGAGTGATTACTAACTTAATTCCCTTACCTCAATAGGATTCCTGATTTCCTTTTTTACAGTTTTTGGTTGAAATGAAAAAATTGAATTTGAAAAGTAATAAAATTTTTAGAGTGATTACTAATATAACAACTGTCATTTGATACATATTTCATTAAAAGGGTGTTTTCTAAATATTAGTATTTTTTAAATATGTTTTTTAACTAAAAAAATACTTTTTTTCTCAAAACATATTTTACAAGTAAGAATAAGGATAACAATACATTTACTAATATGTCAATTTTCATTTCAACTTATATTTAAAAATTTCATAATATTTATCTCTTACAAATTACAGTTAAAAAAACATTAAAACAATTGAACAGACTCATTTTCAAAATTAAATAACAAAATACAAGTGTTTTGAATGTGACACATATCCCCATGATAGTAAAATGTTCTAGACTTCTAGTCCGCATTTTCACAGAATTCCATTCCCAAAATTGACACAATCGTCTTACATTGGCTCAATATTAATCACTTTTAATTTTATTTGCAGTAAAAAAATCAAGACAACCTGAAGTTAACAACTATAAAATTATTATTATTTTCATATGCATATCAACTACTCGAATCTACGTTGTTATATTGAATAAGGTTCTTCATGTGATAATAACTATTACAATTTCAAAGAGGTAATTATTTTCCAAATTTATAATAGTTAGGATAAGAATCTTCTCTTGATTTGAAAATGATCTCATGCAATAATAATAAAATATTGATCATGCATTTTTTTAGTATTGATCATACATTAATGGTAATAATCACGCACATTTGCTTTAAGAAAAATAGCTATGCATTTCCACTCATTTTTATAATAGATTAGGTGTCCATTAGATCGTAAAATGTAAAGAGACCATTTCCCGATTGTTGTAGTGGAATTTTGGACCGTATTTGCATGTGTTAATATCACCAAGTTTCGACAACCCTTGATGATCGATTAAGGTGAGATTTCAAAAATATATAATAATAATAAATAAAGAAAATACTTAACTAACTTAATTGGCATCTGTTGATACAATTGTAAAACCTTCAAAATAATTATGCTCGCACACATTTCGGAAGACTTCAACTACCAACTTTCGAAAGACCTTCAGTAGTACTGTCACGTTCTATCGAGAGACCTTCGGTAGTACTATAGACGAGATGACACATGTCGACAAGGCAACGTCACCTGTCAGCAGTCGACCAAATCACAAGCTGACACGATACCCATTGTGTCAGACTCAAAACCTATATAAACCATCATTTCTTACCATTAAGAGGACTTGAACATTTTTCACCAAAAACCAAACATAAATTCAACTGATCAGAAGTAAAGCACTATATTTACCACATTCACTCAGTAAAAGACTAATCCATTCAGACCGGACCACTAAAGTGTCCCCAACGGCTAATTGTCACCGAAGGTTCATTTTAATCCCCAACATTTGGCACTAGAAGAAGGGGGAGAGACTAGCACCTTCGTGGAAGATATGAATCCACAGCCAGGAGGAGAGTACCCTAATATCGACCTGGACTGCAGCTGCCTAGAGGACAAGAACATAACCAAATTCTAGAAGCCTAGTAATACTGCTCGAGTCCTACCCCAAACCTTGGGCTTCCGAACTTTCCACACCATATGTCACCTTACCTGAATCAGACGGCCGATCAATTAGCACAACCTCCTAATTATGGCTACAACCTATACTAAATGCAGTACGCACCACTGACATACTACTCCGGATATCAATTCCACAGTATTACCCCCAGGGACCCTCGCAACCTTACTACCCCAATAGGCCACCATTAGCGTTAGCCCCAAAGCAAATGCATCAGTTATTCCCTTAGCCTGATGACCCAGTAATACGCAGTATCACCAGCAGGCTAGACACTTTAGCTTAGAATGTAACCAGGGTGGTCAATGTCGTAGATCGCGGCGGTCTCTTGGGAGATTCGGATGAAGTAACCAGTGCTAAAGGTGGAAATACCAGCAATCCCTTAAGAGAAAAGAGAAAGAAATAGCAGCACACGACCCAGTTAGTTGAACCAAACCCTGGAGAGCACATGAATCATTAAGCTCCGTAGAGAGTGGCGGGAGTTATATGTAGCCGAGAAGAGCGTAATGGTAACGTTCAAGAAGAGATACCTCGAAGGACCGGATATTGGCAGAACCAAGGTAGGTCTGGCTTCCTCGTCCAAGAAACCGAGCGGGGCACCCTCGCCGATCTCGAATCTTTCTATGCACTCCAAGATCAACTCACGGAAATACAAGATCAGATCCATATTGGCCACCACCGTTGTGCTGGACCCAGACAAAGCCTCTTCACGGACGGAATCACCTGATATATCAACCCGACTAACATCAAACCACCTTGAAAAGATATGTGCAGTTTCGGCAAAACAGGTGATCCTAAAGATCATCTCGATACCTACCTCGACATGATGAATATACAGAGCGTATCTGATGCGGTAAAATGCAGAGTATTTCCTTTAACCATCTCCGGCGTCGCGCAAACTTGTTACAGTGGTATCAAAAGACAAACCATATCTTTGTTCCATGAACCATTTCAGTTTCGCCTCAAGTAGAAGAAGGCGGAGGCACATGGTCCACCTAAACTATATTCAGGAACTGGACTCCGAAAGTATCAAAGACTATGTTAACAGATTCAATGAAGCTGCAAGGCAAGTTCAGAACTTCAATAAAAATAAGGGCGGTCATGGCCTTTACCAAGAGACTTCAGCAAGGACATATGAGCTGGTCGATATCCAAAAGATGGCCGTTAACATACAGGGAACTCTTGGAGAAAGTCAAAAAATATGCCAGCGCCGAGGACATAAGTCATTCCAAGACCCGAGACAGCCCCTCAAAACCCAACAGATGATTAAAAAAATGGTTCAAATCAAATAAAGACAAAGGAAAAGAACCTCAAACATCTAGATAGGTGAACATCGGATCAACCGGCCAGAGCCCAAGACTCCCGAAGAGCAAGTTTGATCACTACACTCCATTGAAACATTCGGTGGATAAAGTATTCGAAATGCCAGCAAGAACAGTTTACTCTGATAGCCAAGCCCGATGAAATCTACACCCGAGGCTAGAAACCGAAAACTACATTGCAAATTTCCATAAAGACCACGACCATGAGACCAAAAATTTCATGACTTGAAAGAACAAATTGAAGAACTTATTCGGGATGGTAAACTTTGAGATTGCACCAACTCCAAAGATATGGTCATGGTAACCGTGAAAGTTAGCGGTCCGCTAAGTAACCGATCTCGTAGAACATTCCAGACTCAAATGATGATAAACCCATCTATTTCATCCTCACAGAACCCATTCCAAGGGATTCTGTCTCATCGTCCACTGGAAAGGCGCCGCTCACTATATGCTTGGCCTCAACACCAGAAGACCCCCTAAAGGATTGGAAACCAGTCTCTTTTGGCCTATCCGATTCACAGGGAGTCAGACTCCTATATTGCTACACTCTCATTGTTTCAGTCAAGGTCGGAAGCCGAATCGTAGAAAGAACTCTTATTGACCACGGAAGTTCCCTAGACATCAACAATTGGGACCCCCTACAAAAGTTAAGATATACTCAGTTAAGATATACTCAACAACAATTACAGGCCTTTGGATATTGCATCAGAGGAATCAGAGGGCATCGAACTAGGCTCGTTGGCCAAATCGACCTCCAGTGCGTATCGGCACGAGACCACAGGTTCGGACCGTATGGGTTAGCTTACAAGTCGTCGACATACCATTCCCTTCAACATCCTGATTAGGAGACCGACCCTCTACGCCCTCAGAGCATCCACTAGTGTGTAGTCCTTGAAGATTAAATTCTCCACCGACATAGGTCCAAGGCAAGTAAAGGCAGACCAAGAGGAATACAAAAGATGCATCCTAATCAGTTCGGACCTGGTACCAACAATCGATAATTGTACGATAATGCCCAGTAGTATGAGGCTTACAGGAAAGATCAAGAGCCCAAGGATAAAGCAAATTGGGGATATAGCTGAGGCACAAGTTTCCAACGATAACCCATTTGATGAAATACATGTCACCAGTATTGACCCTTGTGAAGTTGGATCCCAACCGACCGGAGAACCTACGGAACCACTGATTAAGATCACACTCCAAGAGGATAACCCGGAGTAGACGGTTCTCATCGACGTTAATCTAGTACCTCAGATCAAGGACGAGATAATCCAACTCATGTGGAATTTTTTCAGATATCTTCTCTTGGTGCCATACCGACATGTCTGGTACTGACCCTTCATCATAACTCATTCCCTTAGCACCGACCCATCTTTTAAGCCAGTATCAAAAAATCGAAGATCATTTAACATCGAGTGATACGAAGCAACAGCCATCGAGATAGACAAGCTCCTGAAAGCTGGCTTCATCAGAAGCCTTGACTATAATGAGTGGCTTGCGAATGTGGTCCTAGTGAAAATGAAAGACGGAAGATGGAGAATATGTGTCGACTTTATAGACTTGAACAAAGTGTGTTTGAAAGACAGCTTCCCACTCCCGAGGATTGATCGATTAGCAGACTCCACTTCCGGCCATGAGCTGCTTAGCTTTATGGATGCATATTCTGGCTATAATCAGATCTGGATGAGTGAACAAGACAACTGTAAGACGGCGTTTACCACCGATCGCTGGGTATATAACTATCGGGTGATGCCGTTCGAAGTAAAGAACGTCGAGGCGACTTATCAAAGGCTCGTCAACCAAATATTTACTGACCATATCAGAAAGACCATGGAAGTTTATGTAGACGACATGCTCACTAAGTCCGTGACATCAGCAGAGCATACGCACAACATCCGACAAACATTCATGCACTAAAGGTAGTACCAGATGCATCTCAATCCCACCAAGTGCGCCTTCGGGGCTTCATCCGAAAAGTTTCTCGGATTCATGATTAACCAACGGGGGATAGAGGCTAACCCGGATAAAATCATAGCAGTGGTAGATCTCCAACCCTGAGAAAAACAAAAGAAATTCAAAAGTTGAATGGCATGATTGTTGCCCTTTCCCGATTCATATCACGACTGACTGATCGTTGTGTCCTGTTCTTCAAAGCTTTAAAAAAGAAGGGAGATTTCTGTTGGACCTCTGAATATCAATCGGCCTTCCAAGACCTAAAGGCATACCTCCAAAAGCCACCGATGCTGGCCATGTCCACGACTAGCGAAATGTTTTTCCTTTACCTAGCTGTTTCGGAGGTCGCATACAGCTCAATTTTAGTCAATGAAGAAGGATCCGCCTAGAAAGCAATGTAATACATCAGCAAGAGCATGACAGATCCGGAGACAAGATATTTGGAGATCGAAAAACTAGCCATCAGTTTAATTGTAGCATCCAAGAAGCTCAGATTGTACTTCCAATCACATCACATCACTAGTTTAATCAACCAACCTTTAAAGCAAGTACTCCAGAAGCCTGAGTCTATGGGTAGACTCATTAAATAGGTGATGGAACTCAGTGAATTTGAGATCCACTTTAAACCGATAGCATCGATCAAAGGCCAAGTTGTAGCCGATTTCATAGCTGAGTACTCCAACCCATAAGTGATGAACCTGTCTACCGAGCACATACCCTGATGGGAGATGTTTGTGGATGGTCCTCTAACAGACAAGGCAGTGGAGCATGCATAATTATCAGAACCCCAGACGGAAGCATAACTCAGACCGCCCTCTGATTCGATTTTAAGGCGATTAACAACGTCGTAGAATATGAGTCTCTTACCACTGGACTGAAGATTATCCTAAACATGGGAGGCGAAAATGTAGTCATCTATAGTGACTCCCAACTGATTTCCAATTAGGTGAATGAAGACTACAAAACCAAAGATGGTGAAATGATCAGATACCTGAAATAGGTGAAAACCTTGATGGCCAAGTTTATCTGTTACGATCTCCTTCGAATATCCAAGTACTATAACGCCCAAGTCGATACACTCGCCAAGCTTGCCTCAACTACAGACATAAAATTACCGCGAATGGTTACCGTATTTCGGCTGCCCCAATCCAGTATCTCTGAAGAGGAAAGCACTAACGTCCTGACTCCCGAACAAGAACCCGAGACATGGATGACCCCGATAATGAATTACCTTCGGGATGGGGGCCTCCCTCTAGAAAGAAACGCGTCTCAGAGAATCCAAAGGCAAGCCCACTATTATCTCATCATTAATGGGGATCCTTATCGACATGGTTTCTCAATCCCCTATCTCTGATGTGTAGCTCCTCCACAAACCAATTTGATCCTCCAAGTAGTACATAGGGGAACATGCGGCAGTCACTCTGCTAACAAGAACGTTGGCCACCGAATCACCAGGCTGGGATATTACTTGCACATCCTCTTTAATGATTCAAAAGAGTATGCCAAGTCCTGCGATCGATGTCAAAGGACAGCGTCGGTCCCTCACCTTCACGCCGAGGCATTAACCTCGATAGCGTCCCCATGGTCGTTGTCCCGTTTCGGAGTCGACATAGTATTACCACAACCAAGAGGAACCTCCGATAAGAGATTTGTTGTTGTTGCAATTGATGTTTTCACCAGGTGGGTGGAGACGGGAGCCCTAAAACATATTACCGAAGCTAATAGAACCAATTTTATCAAACGTTCTATCATTTTTAGGTTTGGAGTACCAAATACAGTCATTGCCGACCATAGGACTTAGTTTGATAATGCCAACCTCCGACAATTATGTTCAGAATATCATATTGATTTGAAGTTTTCCTCACCGTCCCACCCTTAAAGCAACGGACAGGTTGAGGCTGTTAACAAAGTGATAAAAACCCTACTAAAGAGGAAGCTGCAAGCAAAGAAAGGAGCTTGGGTAAATAGACTCCTGAAAGTCCTGTGGGAGATTCGTACCAAGTCGCATTCCGCGACCGGAAAGACTTCATATTCCCTCACTTTTGGTTCGGAAACCTTCATCCCCACAGAAATGAATATATCCACCATGATGGTCTCATACTACAATCTTTGCGATAACGAGGAAGAACTTCATCAATGTTTGGAGGAACTCGATGAGAGTATAAACCTGACCAGAATTCAAACTGTCCACAACCAGCTTCAGATAGCCAAATACTATGATGCTAAAATCAGGACCAGAAGGTTCATTACCAGAGACCTAATACTCAAGAAAGTAATCCCTAGCTCAAGAAAGCCTTATTCCGATAGTCTGGAGGATAACTGGGAAGGCCCATACATCATAGACTATGTTTCCATATGATGAGCCTACAAGCTAAAGACAAAAGATTAGGGGTGGGCACGGTTCAGTTCACCCAAAATCAAACCGGATTAAACCGAATAGAAAATGGTAACTGAACTGAACTGATTTGAATCGTTTCGGTACTGTTCATTTCGGTTTTGGGCCTAATGGGCCTTATGGGCTTCATGGGTTTAATGAGTTTTTTTAATATGTTTTAATTTTAATAGGTTGTTGCCTTGTTGAATTCCAATTTTGTACCAAAGTTACATAAGTTTTAATAGCCCAAGCCCAAAAAAAATCCAAATCAAACCCAATAATATTTAATTTATATTTCATTAAAAAAAAAACTCTACAGCCATGAGACATACATTTCAATAATCACAACTCACAAGTTTCAATGTTTCATACATTCATACATCCATGAGACATACATTTCAATTTTTAAAGATAAAAACTCTAAATCACAAATCCAAACTCCAAATAAAAATTACAATCCAAATCCAAACTCCAAATCAAAATTACAATCAAAACAAACTCCAAATCAAAATTACAATCCAAATTCAAACTCCAATTCAAAATTACAACTAAAATAAAAACTACAAATCACTTAATTAGTAATAACAATAAAATAAGACCAAATAGGAAATGAAATAATGACAGTAAAATAATTCCAACTTCCTGCATTCATAAATAAAACGGTAATTAGTAATGAGTAATAATGAGTAATGACAGTAAAATAAATGACTTGCATCCATGTTAGAAGGATGCAAAGCCATCATCATGAAACAAAATATATATTAGGATCAATCTCCATCTACTCGCAATTTCACATACAAATAAATAATAAAAATAAGTAATTAGACACAAACACAATCATAGAATTAGAACCAACAGAATTTTTAATAATTAGTCTATTTTATATGATAATATTAACTTATTAAGCTTCATTTCCAATTCTATCAACCTAAGCATTCGGCCATTGATTATATATTTATATTCCTGAACCAGACACAAGAGATTGCACATTTATTCACAATTACAGGTAATTATTAAATCAAGACCTAGAAATTTGATCTAAAAGAACAAACATAATTTTTTTTTAAAAGAACAAGTACTGCTATACTGAGGTGCATGATTGGTTATTACTTATTAACAAACAACTATTATTGATTAATAATATATATTAATTATGTATCACATTAACTTTAAAATTGAATCAAAACTTCATAGGATTTAAAATAATTAAAGAGAGGCATATAATGCCAGACTGCCAGCCCAGAAAAAAAAAACAGGGGCCTTGCCTTTGTTTTTCTAGTTTTTGATCACATGTTGATTTCAGAAAAGAGGCGATCAAATATTGATTTCATGATTAACTAGCTGACTGAGAAATACTCATGAGTCATGAGAAAACCAAAGAGACAAATTTGCCACTTGATGCTTATGATTATGAAGAGAAATCATCAATAAAAGTTGCCTGTTAATAAAAGTCATCTTGCAAGTTAACAGTTAACACATCATCCCTTTCATATTAACACAAAAACAACAATTATTATGCTAAGGTGAAAAATAATAATTAAAAGTTGATTTCGACAGCACAAAATCATAATAACATACATGAAATATGCATAAATTAATAATATGTAATAACTGACAATATTGTTTAAAAAATAGACTACCGACCAGGGCACCAGGCCATACACAACTATACAACCAAGAGGCCATACAACAACCAGGAGGCCATACACATGGAAACAAACAACATCAAATCTGTACACAGTACGCCTATCATTACCATTTACCAATTTTTTTTTTTTGAAAAGACAAATTTTATTAGACCAACAGGTCACCAGAAGAAAAACAACTTGCATGAAGACAGGAAAAGGAAACAAAAGAGGCACCCAAAAAACCGCAACTACTGCCCTGCAAAGCAAAACATAACACCCAACGGGGCACAACACCAAAAATACAACAGAAAACAGAGCACACTACAACCCAAACCAAATCATACATCTCTCCATTCCACAAAGAGACATAGTATCAGAACCAATCACAAAATCACATACTCATGTCTTTTATTACAAATTTGAATAGTTGAACAGTTTAACAAAGAGACAAGAACTAACTTTTGAAGTTGTTCTCGTTGAAGCAGTCAAGCACTCAAGCAGATTGGCTGGAGATGAAGATTGAAGACGTTGTAATTGGACGAGCACGAGCATTTGGGATGTCAGATGTGAGTGAAACAAAAAAAAAGAAAATTAGAAAAAAAAAAAAATTAGAAACAAAATAAGAGAAATTGACAAACCTTGGATGAACAGATCTGAAATCAGATGTTGTGGAACGAAATTGGACGAGCTAAGATGTTCATTCAAGTGAGAAGAGCAGATCGGCTAACAGCTGTTGAGATTTAAGCAGATCGGCGTAGATGAAAGTTGAAAGAAGAAGAATAGGGCGTAGATGATAGCTGGCGTAGATGAAAGCTGAAAGAAGATGATAGCTGACGCATTACGTTGAGATTTGAGAAGAAGATGATAGCTGGAGTTGAGAGAGAAGAGAAGAGAAGAGAAGAGAAGAAAGCTGAAATGTGGAGTTGATAGCAGGTCGGCGAACTCAGAGAAGAGAAGAAAGCTGAAATGTGAAGATAGCTAAGGTTTTTTTTAAGTTTTATAGCCGGTTTATTCGGTTCAAACCGGTTTTGGGAAAACAAACCGGTTTGAACCGAAATATTTTCGGTTTTTAAAATTTTAAACCGGTTTAAACCAATTTGACTCTACGAACCGAACCGAACCCCTATTTTTCGGTTCGGTTCGGTTTGATTCGGTTTGGTTCCGAACTTAATGCCCACCCCTACAAAAGATAGTAAACCGCTGAGGAACCCATGGAACGCAGACCAACTAAAGAAGTATTATCGGTAGCACTCGTGAATTTTGCAAAAGTCGAATTATACTTAACGTCACATGTAAGAACAAAATTCGAATTATTCTCAACCTTTATCGGATATCACTGTTTTTCCAATCCTTTTACCATTTTTTTACACTACTTACAAGACTCCATGAAAATCGTGCAAAAACAGGCTCCATGAAAGGGAGCGAGAGAGAGTATCTGAAGTCTAAGGCCTTCGAAACTGCACTTATCATGCAAAAAAGACTCCAAGAAAGGGAGCAAAAGAGTCTCTGAAGGCTAAGGCCTTCGAGATTGCACCAATCTTGCAAAAAAGTCTCCACGAAAGGGAGCAAAGGAGTCTCCAAATGCCAAGGCTCTGAGACTGCACCAATCTTGCAAAACAGACTCCACGAAATGGAGCAGAGGAGACTATGAATGCCAAGGCCTCTGAGATTGCACCAATCATTCAAAAACGACTCTACGAAAGGGAGCAAAAGAGTCTCTGAAGGCCAAGGCCTCTGAGACTGCACCAATCGTACAAAAAAAGACAAAGAGTCTTCGAAGGCCAAAGCCTCTGAGACTGTGTCAATTGTGCAATATATTACGTAAACTAGATGGTATTGCCAGTTATTATCGGTGGTTAATAAAAGAAAAAAGAATAAGCACACGCGATAACCGAAAGATAAGACTGTAATAAATTTCAAAAAAAAAAGCCAGATATGCATTTCATCATCCCATAACAAAACACGGGGACAAGCCCCATAATAAATTTGGTCCTCAGAACAAAAATCAAGGAAAGTTCAAACAACAGAGTCCAAAAATCAAAAAAAGATTGGGGGGTTATGTTAACTATCCAGGACGGCTTTCCCTTTTCCTCTCTCATCCTCTCTGTCTTCAGCGAGACTTTCATCATCCGAAGAAACAGCCATTGGCTCGTCATCTAAAAGAGTTACCTCCGCAAACTAAGACGAGATATCTTGTACTGGCAATGGAAGTGACTTCTCTCGAGAGCCCATTGATTGCATTGTCACCAAGGTCTTCAACTCCAAATTAAAATTAGAGAGGTCAAAATTAGGTAGGCCCGAGTGAAGATCTTCTTTACTTCCTCCACAACCCGATTGAATATCCCCGCCTAGGTATTGTAGAATTCTTCGGAGGTTAGGAACACATCGACTGCATTGTCACCAAGGTCTTTTCTCATCCCCCTGATGGTTGTGTTTGCAACCCCAATACGTTCACATAGTCAAAGAGCTTGGCTTGCTTCTCTCTGCACTTAACCTTGGCCTTCCGATATGAGGCAGAGGCCTCGCCTAACTCCACCTTCAGAGACTCAATGGTCCCCAAAGCAATCTGAAGTCTGTCATCAGCCTCGAATTTCGCTATTTTGAGTTTCAAATATCTCTCCCTCTTCACTTCATACTTCTTCTCCATCTCTAGAAGATTCCCCATGGCATGTTTCAAGATCAAAAGAACATTTGCAAATACCAAAATATTGGACTTAAAAGAAAACCATTCAAGCGAAGTAAAATAAGTACATGCCAAAATATGCCTTGAGACTGCCTAATCCCGTCAACATTTGACATCTTCCTAAAGTAACTCGCATATTTACTCCTCTGCATATTCTTTCCATAATAGCACATGAGCTACACACCAAATTCGGGAGCGATAGGCACATCCCCTGAGTCAAACTTCTTAGTTGGAGGATCACCATAATAGTTGAAGGAGATCTCCGGATCATTCATATACAACTCTGCAACAAAGTCTTTATCGGAGTTAACCACTTTGACCTAGACTCTGGGACCCACCGATACAACCAAAGGGATGGCAACAATGAGTTGGCTACCAAGTTCCGACAATGTGACGGAGGTAGATGCACCTACTACCCAAGTTCGCTTTGGTATCTGACCTACATCGATGGGTATCTCCCTATTTCGTAGTGTTAGCCATACCAGAATCTGACGCTTCTTCTTCGGAGCATCTACGTCTTTTGAATTATCCGGCATCCTCTTCTTAGCTCCCACAGTCAATTTCCCTACACCAAAGAATCGGAAACATTAAAGTTGCAGAACAAATATATATACCATACCGATAAACTTAAGACGGGAAAAATTCCATTACTTTTCTTCTCTATGTTCCTTTCCACCGTTTTCCTTCTAGTCTCCTAAAGCTCTGGGACGAAACCTATATCACGGGGATTCCGATCATCTAGCAGAACGTTTACATGCCTCCTGGAAAGTGAAACAGACCACGCTTTCGATATATGCTTTTGTTCTACCTTGGAAAGGTCCTCCGAAGGAACGTGCACTACGCAGCTGCCGAAAAACAATAATCAGATAATAAAATAAGAAAAAAAAAGGAAAAATAAGAAGACTAATTGATGTGTAAAATCGTGTTATAAAATACTCACTCGCAAGTGTACGAATCGTGAAGATAAGTATAGCGGCAAGTAGAGATAGTTCCCACGAGGAAAAGTGATTTATCGATTGAAAACTAATTTTAATTAAAGTTAAACTTAAAGTAACCAAAAGATTGTTGAGTTTGATTTAAAACTAAAAACTAAATCAAATTAATCTAAGAAAGCAATTAAGAAGAATGTTTGTGATCAATGGAAAGAAAACACTAGGTCATCACTGATCCCCAATTATGAACACTCGATGCATGTAATTAATTTGTAAATAAGATTCAATCAATTCTAGGGTTCATTCTTTATCTTTAATGTAACTATTACCGTTCGGTCAAGGGTTGAGTTACGTATTCCCAACCACTATTCACCATTTGATCTATGGTGTGAACAATAATCGAAAACTCATTAAGTTCAAGAATAAAGACCCAAAATCTAAACTTTGCTTTGATCTATGCTAAAGATAAATTTTATTTATTCAAGTGAGCATTAATCAGGATTAGGTTTTGATCTATACTCTAACCCTAATTCTCAAATAATTTTAACCCTAAAATCATGCCAAATAATCATCCACCCTTTGGTCTATGGTGTGAATGGAAAATTAAAATTAATGAGGAGTCAAGCAATTAAGCACAATGAATAAATCAAGAATTGAATTGTTAAAATAATAATTAATCCACATATGAGCATTCACAAAAGGTTCACATTGATTCTCTAGTTATGGATTAGTTACACATGATGAAAAAAAAAGAAAAAAAAAGATAAAACCCATCTTGGCCTTCAATGAGTTCTTAAAGTCTTCAATGATGAATCTTTTTCGTCTTCGAATCTTTTATGTGTAAAGATGGATGAAAGTTGTGAGATGATGTATGGTGATGGAGTGGTGGGGGACGGCCCCCTTGGTGGCTTGGGACCTCCCTTAGCTTCTCTCCCGAAATTAGGGTTCAAAGGGGTTTAAATAGGCTTTAGATGCTAAGCCAAGTCCTTGAACAACAAGGAAATCAATTCCCTTTTAGAACTCAACCTTTTTGGGATTTAATTCTTTCCTAATCCACTCAAATTGATTACTTATTGAAGGATGATAAGGATTAGGTGTCAACTTGCTTTCCAAGACTCACACTCATGTCCAAGAAAGTAATATTTCCTATTCCGGCAACTTGCAAAACAAATCTCGTCACTATTCACGGAATTATAACTGATCTGACTATCGGGTACCAAAATGGGCATAACTTCTTCTAGGAATATCATAATTGCGGTCCGAAAAGTGGGCCAGAAACTAGACTTCCGGGGCTTTTCATCCATAGGTGGGAGGACACACAATTCAAACTGAGGAGAGATATATGGGGCCCGCAATATGAGTGATCTGCACAGCCAAAATTCATCTTTTTACTTTTTTTCTCCAAAAAAAACATCAAACACCTCTTCTATGGAATGTGACCTACACATACTCAACATACACATAAAATACCTAATTTTAATTGAGAACAAAACACAAATAATAGGAAATGGGGACCTAAAACATGTGTAGAAGTAGACCGATCACTAATGAAGCAATGAAAGCCATAACACCTAATAGATTGAACACCGAACAAACACTCTGTAAACGACCAACAAGCTGGATGTTTTTCCCCAGTCACCATCCGCAACAAACCATGTCTTCTTCCACTCTTTATTCGAAGACAGTAGCCCATTGATCAAAGGTTCGACACCCTGTTTATCACAACAAGCAAGAGCCCACCAGTCATCAACCCCCGATTTATGAGAGTAAAGGTTATAGCAGTGTCCAATTTCCATGAATGTTGGAGTAGGGAAATTCATCCTACGCCACTAGGCGAACATCCCGATCAAAATCCTCAAAGTGTTCGGATTTAACTATGTCGGAGTGATCCCGATCTCTCTTAAGATCCTCCGGATATAACGCTGCAGAGGCAATCTAGTGCCGATCTCTAAAAAGACTGGGTGAAACATCACACAAACACCCGTGGGGTTGTTTACCAACTCCCCCATAGTATGCAGTCTCATACCCACCGATTTGGGAATCCAAAATTCCTTTTCGATATGCTTTATCCCCACTTCAGTTATCCAGTTCTCCGTTATATGGTTGATTGCAAACTTGTTATCCAGTTCTCCGTCTACGACCTCGACGATTCTAAACTGATATGCCAGTATGGTGGAACTCTACTTACTTAATGCTAAAAAATTATTTGGAATATGATACAACTATTTTAGGTTATTATAACATGAAATTGGCCGAAAGTGGCCGTCCACCTGCTCAATCACTGACACCAGACAATTGGTATGTGGCAAGGATTTTTGTCGAATTTTTAAAGGTTTTTTATAATGCCACTGTAACTCTTTCCAGTGTCTATTACCCCACATCTTCTCAGGCAATCCATCAGATTGTGGAAATGTCTGACATATTAAACACTTGTAGGGAAGATGACATGTTTGGCCCTGCAGTTGTTGCCATGGGGACCAAGTTTAAAAAATATTGGTCTGAAATGTCTTTCCTTTATGCCTTAAGTGTTATAGTAGATCCTAGAATTAAATTATCTGGTTTAGAATTTTTGCTTGAGTTTATTGGTAATAAATTGTCAGTAGATTATTCCGACCAGATTACTGACATTTGAAACAAGTTGTTCAAATTTTTTAGTACTTATGAGCGCAGGTTTGGCGGCGTTGACACGGAATCATCACCAGAACCGGACACACAGCCGTTGCCGACAAGTTGGAGCATTCTCAAACGCCGGAAAAAAGACAAATCAGCAAGTTCTTCTTCAACTACACGATCTGCTGCATCATTTGGTGCCGAACTGAATAGGTTCCTTGAAGCACAGTTTGATGCCGACGAAAACACTGAGAATTTTGATCTGTTGATATGGTGGAAGACCTATAGCTACAGGTATCCGGTCCTGTCACACCTAGCACGTGACATACTAGTTATCCCCTTGTCCTAGCACGTGACATACTAGTTATCCCCGTGTTCACTGTGTCTTCAGAACTGGCATTCAGCACGAGTGGACGAATTATTGAACCAAGAAGAAGTTGTTTGACTCCAGAGATGGTGGAGGTATTAATATGCATTCGAGATTGGGAGCATGCTCGAAAGAGGATGCAAAATGAAACGGTAAACGAACAGTTTATTCAAAATTTCTCCAATTTATATGTCGATGAGGGTTCCGGCAGTAACCAGGTCCATAACTAGGTTGTACACATACATTTACTTGTAATACGATTGCTCTCTTTTTCTCTTACCAAGTTTTTATCTCACTGAGTTTTCTTGGTAAGGTTTTTAATAAGGCAATCATGTAAATGTGTAAGTCTGAAATAAATAAAGAATTCTTCATTTCATATTTTTATCTACTTTTATTTTCTTTCATGTTTTATCTTTATTTATTCTTTGAATTAATTCATTAAATAAGATAATAAATGTATCTATAATCTATTATAAACATTTTTTACTATACTAAAATAATAATTAAGATAAACAAATTACAATTAGAAATACATAAGTTAAATTGTTAAAATAATATAATAGTTATGACAATTAAATTAAAATATGTAAAAAAAAATTGAAATGGGCATGGGCAAGCCCCTTTGGCCCGCCGAGTGAGGCCCACGGACCGGAACGGCACGTCACGGAAATCTGTTGAGAACCTTTTGAGATACTAGTTGGAAAATTTGGATTTAGAGTTATTTGTGTTTGATCAGCTGTAGCAATAGTTGGAATTCAAGCTGAGTTAATTTGGACAATTTGTTGAAAATTTGTGAAAATTTGGCTGGATGAGACCTTTATTGAATATTTATCCAGACCCTTGTGGAAATGAAAATTTGGGGACAAATTGAGACTTGCATTCAATGGTCACGTTTGATTGTTCAAAGACATGGAATGACGAAATTTATACATAACGACAGTCGAAACATGCAAATTGTTTCAATGTTTTCGAACTTTAAGCTGTTAATAATAGGTTTCAAATTACCTATATTGCTTTCTTTGTGTATCAAAACCTTCGTACTTTCAATAACTAGTTGCATTGAGTGGCCTTATCCTGGATTGAACTTTTACACACGTAGCGGTATAATCATATCATTATCAGGAATTCTAGATGCATATATGGAATTAGAGCATATGAAACACTGAGATGTTTATCAATGTACATGTATGTGTTCCTGATAAGTGAGAGCTTTCGAGAATACTAGTTTGTCTAGTACTTTTACTTTGGTTGGCTCCATAACAACAATTTTTTTGACCCAACAGCAGCGTTTTAACTGCATAAGTGAACTGTTATCTTTTGAAAATATGAGTTCCCTCCCCCCCTTAAGATGTACTGAGGATTATTTGGGGGTTTGAAGCAGAGGAACATCTAAACTAGTTATTTGGGGGTTTGAAGCAGAGGAACATCCAAACATGACTAGTTTACTACCTCCCATATAACAAATTAGACTTGATAATCTAAAGCAGGATTGATAGAAAAGGGAAAATAGTTAAACGATTTGAATTTAGGATTTTGAAAACCATGATTTTAGTTGCTTCCAATTAGCACAACTTGTTTGCTGTTTCACATGTACAGGCTTCCTACTGGAAGATGTGGATAAATTCTTCGTAAAGTATCTGTACCCAACTTTCACTCCAACAGTCGCCTTTTTTGTCGCTGGAACAGTTGCATATGGAATGCTTAAGTACCTGCAAAATGAGAAACTCAACGAGCAAAAATAATGTCACAAACAAAGCTGATGGGTTCCAGTTCCAGCCGTGACAATTGATGAAGTAGTTGGTAGTAGGCGAGGCAATTGATGAAGTAGAGTGTATTCTGGTTGATTCCTTTGCTAGTCTAAGCCTTTGATTGTGCAGCGATATGATGGATGTTATGGCAACATTGTTTCTTAAAGCCTTACTGTTCGAATATGTTGTAATCGTTGGTCAAATCCGGTGCCCGGAACCTTGTTTAGATGGAATTCCGTTTTATATAAGATTGTCATTGAAACAAAAAATCTCTAGTTAGAAAAAAAAAACTAAGGACATTGTTTTAAAACGTTACAGAAAATTTCAAAACAGTCCCTTTATAACGTTATAAAGTTGTGTTACAAAGCAAAACAAAACTTTTTGTTTTGCTTTGTATCATTATATAACTTTTTGTTTAACTTTGTATCGTTAGAAACATTATAAAAGGCCGGTCCTAATTGATCAAAAAAGTACCATATCATTGCAATTTTCATTCAGCTCAATTTTTGTGAAACTGGACATGTTGCCGCGATATAGACAACAGTTTGGCCATGTTTTTTACTCAAACGCACTGGTACATAAGTCGAGCCCACCGTACACTTGTAAAAAAACACATAGTAGGATTCTAACTCTCCACCGCTAATATGGAAATAGATGAACATACCACCAGAGTTATGAGGGAGGGGATGTGCACATATATTATGCTTATGACTGTTAAAACTTTCAAACTTCAATCTAGACTGAATGGATATATCTTCTATCATGGATACCGAAAGTTTAAAAAATATATTCACCATGAAACCAAACCCTAACATTTGTATAGATTATATAAAAATAGTAATAATAATAATTTGTTGGTTCTTGCATGCTTTGGAAGCCAAATCATGGGGCCTCCTAAATTGATTGGGACCCAATGAATAAGAAATGATATATATATATATATATATATATATATATATATAATATACATTCACGACAAGACTATTAATAATGATAAAAATAAAAATAAAAATTAAATAATAATAATAATAATAATACCAATAAAATAATAAAATAATAATAATGATAATAATTTAAGTACTTATACTTTTTTTTCGTCGTTATCATTTAAATTATCATTTTTATTTAAATATCCATAAATATCACTTGTTCAATTATAATAACAAGATTGTTAATAATGTAAAAAAATAATAATAATAATAATTATTATTATTATTATTATTATTATTATTATTATTATTATAATAATGATAATAATTTAAATACCCTATATTTGTTTTCGCCATTATCATTTAAATTATCATTGCTATTTAAAAATCCTTAAATATCACTTGTTCAATTACAATAACATGGGTATTTAAAAAAGGGCAATTACCAATTGGGTCCTAGACTTTATTTAAAATTCCAAGTTGTTTGCGACTTTTACAAAAGTGACAAAATTGGTCTTTACATTTTTCCCAAGTGTCAAATTAGTCCCTCTATTTTACTATAATATGACAAATAAAGGATATTTAGGTACTTTAACTAAAATTATTAAAGTCAACTGTTATATTTAACACCGTTAAGTCATTAGAGAGACCAATTTGGTCACTTCTAAAAAGAGAGGGACTAATTTGACACTTGAAAAAAATGTGAGGACCAATTTGGTCACTTTTATAAAAGTCGTAAACAATTTGGAATTTAAAAAAAAAAGTTTAGGACCTAATTGGTAATTGCCCTTTAAAAAATAAAATAATTTAAATGATAATTCCCTTTAAATAATTTAAATATCCATTGTTATAAAATTTTAGGGTTTTAATGGCGAAAAAAAAAGGGGGTAAGGTGGTGCAAGAATATTTAGGAGTATTTAAATAAAAAAGATAATTTAAATGATAATGGCGAAAAAAAAGTATAGAGTATTTAAATCATTATTATTATTATTATTATTATTATTATTATTATTATTTAATTTTTTTTTGTTTTTTACATTATTAATAACCTTGTTATTGTAAATGAATAAGTGATATTTATGGATATTAAAATAAAAAAGATAGTTTAAATGATAATTCTGTTGTAATATGTGGCTTTTACCACTTACACAATACACACAAGTATCTCCCACTTTTATCACACAAATATCTTCTCCTTTCACCGCCTCCCTCTGCCCATATATATGTTTTTCTTTTCTTTATAGCAGCTGTTGTTGAGAACAAAAACTCCTCCAGAATATCAATGATATCTCTCTTTCATATCTCTCATGTATATCGTCTCTCTCTATTCTCTAACTCACTTATGTTCTTGATTTATTCTTCCTCTATTAAGTTTATTCTTAGTTGATTTATAACACGTTATCGGCACGAATATATAGTCAAGGACTTCCAAAGAAAGTTCTCAAGAGTCTTTAGCTTTGGTTTTAAATTTTTCGAAATACCTAGAAATTTCATAGTGCTCGGATCGCTGTTCGGAGGATACCGTTATGTTCGTCTCAAAAATACGATTCCAATGCCGCTGACCGCGTCTCAAACGGAGCTCTAATGAAGTCTCTAGGTCCGATCAAAGTTCCAGTCAACACCCTCCTTTTTTCCAGATTTTTCTGCAATTTATCCAAGGTTAAAGATGACACTGTAGCGGTCGCCAGGTCACGCCATGTCATGCCACATCAGCAGGTGTCAGTCGCCACGTCAGTAGGAGCCTGTGACACGTCAGCGGCAGACATGCCACATCAGCGTGAGGCGTGCCACGTCAGCTCAGGCGTGCCACATCAGCATAAATGTTTTTTGCCCGTTTCAGTGCAATTTTCGACCGGGTCGGACTTGTTTCCAGCTATTTCGACCGTTCCAGACGCAACTGTGCCATCCGTTTCAGCTAATTCTGCTTGTAAGTATTATTTTGACTTATTTAAGTTTTATTAACTCTGTTTTTCGGCACGATGGAATATCCAGAATCTAGAGATCTGGATTAAGGATTATATACTTGTTTGATGCAATATTCAGATAAATATTCATAGAAATATACACATCCAGTCGGATGTTATAAGCATCATAAAAATAATCTAAGATCATAACGTATAATGAAATTGGAATAATATTTTATCCATTTCATACACATCCAACAGGATGCTCTGAATATCATAAAAAAGATTTAAGATCCTAATGTATAAGATGGTTATGCCGTCAACGGAACCTATATATATATATATATATATATACTAACTCTGACTCTGACTCTGACCTTGACCCTGACTCTGACTATAACTCTGACTCTGACTTATATGAGACTGGCTTATGCTGTGTCTCGGGACTCTGACTATAACTATAACTCTGACTCTGACTTATATGAGACTGGCTTATGCTGTGTCTCTAAATAAATTGTTTAAATATTCAGCAGTTATTTTTATGCAATATATGAGACTGGCTTATGCCGTGTCTCGGGACTGGCTTATGTCGTGTCTCGGGACTGGCTTATGCCGTGTCTCAGGACTGGCTTATGCTGTGTCTCCAAATAAATTGTTAAAATATTCATATTATTTATACACAATATATGAGATCGGCTAGGCCGACTAACCAGAACTTAAAGTTCTTGGAATTATGATATTTAAGTTGGTATGGTTTTAAAAACCGATGAGAACCTGGAGTTCTGAATCCAGTGTTATATAAATGAATGCCATACTTCATTATTTAGAACCTAGGGATTCAAACACATTCATACTATGAAGTTATCTCATATATATGAAGTAATACGTTTACATGTCACTTATTTGAAAAAATGATCTACACATCCCATAGGATGCTGTGAGTGTCATAAGAGGGATTTAAGATCCTAACATATCATTTGTTTGAGAAAAAAAAAGGGGGATCTACACATCCAGTAGGATGTTTTGAGTATTATAAAAGAAATTTAAGATCCTAAATGAATACAGAAATTGGAAATAATATTTTATCCATTTCTCACACATCCAGCGGGATGTTGTGATTATCATAAAAGAAATTTAAAGATCTTAACATATCATTCAGTTGAAAAAAAAAAGGATGTATACATCCAGTAGGATGTTGTGAGTATCATAAAATGATTTATGATCCTGATATCAAGTATAATGAGATTGTAAAGGATATTTTATCCATTTTATACTTGCTCCTGAAGGAGCAATATCAGGAGAGTAAATTTGGATATATTTATATTCATGAGATATCAAAACATACCCAGGAGTGAATGTTTGTGAATGACAAGAGAAAAGGTTTATAGAATAAACCTATTGAAAAGATTATTATTATTGCAGATGAGATATAAAATGGCATTACACATAATGTCCATAAAATTCCCAGAAGAGAAATATATGTCTTGCCTAGAGTGCAACGACTCATACAATTCTGCGGAGTCAGATATATTTTATGAATTTGATTTTGATCTGAGTAAATATAATATTGTATCAGGTCCAACGGAGCTGATATAAAGCTCTGGAAGAGCCATGATATTGTTATCAAACAATATTAAATCATGTATCAGTGATACTTGATATTATTTAAGCAGAACATAAAAGAATATGCTCAGTTCAAAAACATATAAAGTTAATGTCAGATCAGATCCAGCGGATCTGCTCAAATGCTCTAGAAGAGTCACAATCTTATTACCATATGGTATTAAACTGTGTATCGATGATACTTTATATCATTCACGCAGAATATAAAGGAATCTGTTTAGTTTCAAAGATATACAGGTGAATGCATATCATATTGAAACCATAAGTAATGAGAATGGTTAATATGTATGCATTACTTCTCACGATTCAGATCAGAAACTCAGTATAGAAAAGCTATGTGCTTTATCGTCTGAATTATATTACAATATTATAAAGAGTGTAGATATTTATCCAATTATGAATCAAAAGTTCTCAGATCCAAAAATGTTTGTATTTTGGCATGACCGTATAGGTCACCCAGGATCTACAATGATGCACATAATCATTGAAAATACTCATGGATATCTATTAGAGAACCAGAAGATTCTTTATCCAATGAGTACTTATGTACTGCATATTCACAGGGGAAAGTAGCAGTAAAACCATTTTTAATTGGTTTTAAATCCTCATCATTCTTACAAAGAATTCAAGGGGATATATGTGGACATATTCATCCACCAAATGATCCTTTTCATTATTATATGGTTCTTATTGATGCATCCACGAGATGATCATATGTTTGATTATTATCAAACATCTCAATACTACAAAGCAGCTGGGATTGATGTTCAACATCCAGTTTTCAGATATACTCATAATCAAAATGGATTAGGGGATCACTTATCAAACATCTCCATGTAATTGCCATAACTTCATTATTTCGATATAATTACTAAATTCCATATAGGGACTTACTCACTTTTAAGATATTTGATTGTATTGCATATCCCCTCATTGCATATCTGACATGATCTAAGATAAGACTTTTATATCAATCTGAGATTAATATTGATTTTGAGTAATCTTCTATTAGATCATTTAAACTTCTGATAGTTTATATTTATATGCACAATCTGCATATTATTATATTGATTAATTCTCAATTGGGAAAGTTACTTATATACAAAATAGAGATACTAGTTCAGGTTTTCTCTCTATATACGTGTCTTATTTCAATCTTAGTATCTCTCAAATACGAAAGATAATTGATCATCAGAGGATTATTAATCTATTACCTGATATATTAAAAGGTAACATGATTTTATTAGTTGTCATTTCATAAACCCCGTCCGAGTGATTGTTCTTGAAGAACGATCAGAGAAAAAGGCAATAAATAAATCATATGATACATATCATAAGTTTATAAACCTTTTGAAAAGTATTGTTATTGGGATCCCAAGAGTAAACAAAACTCGAGTTATAAATAAATCCACTTTCTCTAAATCAACTCTATAAGAGTCTGATATATCAACAGAGATACAAGAGTATATAAATTGAGAGAAATTCTATAAATCATACGGAGTTTATGAAATGACTAAATCCATTAAAATGGAAGAAATCTCTAAATCATACAGAGTTTATGAAATGACTAAATCCATTGAAATGGAAGAAATCTCAATAGAGATATAAGAATATAGAAATTGAGAGAAATTCTATAGATCATACGGAGTTTATGAAATAACTAAATCCATTAAATGGAAGAAATCTCAACAGAGATACAAGAGTATAGAAATTGAGAAAATTTCTATAAGTCATATGAGAGAAATGTGGAATCATAAGGAAACAATCATTAATAATGTATTTTTATACATAGTAGCGCTACTAAAATTATAAAATGATAATTATGATATTCATAATATCAATGATTGTAGATAAAATGCATGATTGGCCTAGTTGGAAGAAGCAATTCAAGAAGAATTGACTTCATAAGCCAGACATAAAGTATTTAGACCAATAGTACTCTAGACACCTAGAGATGTCAAACTAGTTGGATACTAATGGGTCTTTATACGGAACGTAATGAAAAAAACGAGATCGTGAGATATGAGGCATGACTCGTAGTGCGAGGTTTCTTACAGAAACTTGGTATTCACAATTGATGAATACGATTACGTTGTTGATAAATTTGGCTACCTTTAAAAGGCTTGAAATACGACTCTTAGACGTATTAGTCAGTTATCTATATGATTCACTCAATACATATATTTATAAATCCTGAAGGATTCTAAAATGCTAGAAGCATGTAAATCGAGATCTCGTAATCTGTATTTGATGAACATACAAAAATCCTTATATGGATTAAAAACAATAAGAACGGATGTGGTATAACCGTCTCAGTTAAATATCCGATAAAGATAAGGATGTAATAATCATATTATATACTCATATGTCTTCATAAAGAAATGAGAAAGAAAACAATGTCTCAACCTGAAGGTCGAGCATCGATCAAATGGAATGTTTGTCCATCAAGCAGAATATGTTGAAAAGATTCTGAAAAAATTTCATATAGAATTTACTCCATAAAGCAAGTATTTGCTCGTACTCCCCCCCAATCATTTATGATGTTATTGCATTTCATGAAATAAACATCAGTGTGTTTCAGTTCAGCAATTCAGAAGATTGCTTCAAAAGAACTTTTATCAGAGGGAGCGTCCCATCAGGGGGAGCATATCAGATAAAGTATATTAATCATTTTGGGTATATATGTATTGTACTCTTTTTCCTTTCAATCAGGTTTTTATCCCAGTATCCCACTGGGTTTTCCTGATAAAGGTTTTAATGAGACAATTCTATAAACATACCCAAAATTATTTGATCCATAAAGATCATAAATATTACATTTATCCAGTCGATCATCGTATATTTGTTGACTTGATCAAAAAGATCATTGTAAATATTACTTTGATCTTGCTAATCATCGTATATATGTTACCTTGATCTAGAAGATCATCATAAATATTACTTTGATCAAACAGATCAATGAATATCTTTGCTCAGGTTTTTATCACATTGGGTTTTCCCTAGCTAAGTATAAATGTGAGATATGTTTTGAAGAAAACAATAAATCTAGACATATGTACACTATACTCTTTTTCCCTTCGATCAGGTTTTTTCCCACTGGGTTTTCCTGACAAGGTTTTTAACGAGATAGTTTTGAGAACGTCCAGCACCACAAGATCCAGAGAGATTATTGTATACATTTTTCTCAGATTTTGTCCTATTGGATTTTTTCTAGAAAATTAATACAAGTGGTATAAATCCAAGGGGGAGTGTTGTAATATGTGGCTTTTACCACTTACACAATACACACAAGTATCTCCCACTTTTATCACACAAATATCTTCTCCTTTCACCGCATCCCTCTGCCCATATATATGTTTTTCTTTTCTTTATAGCAGCTGTTGTTGAGAACAAAAACTCCTCCAGAATATCAATGATATCTCTCTTTCATATCTCTCATGTATATCGTCTCTCTCTCTTCTCTGACTCACTTCTGTTCTTGATTTATTCTTCATCTATTAAGTTTATTCTTAGTTGATTTATAACAAATTCGTATTAAATAATTTATATATTCATCTAGGTTTTATATTTAGGGATATTTAAATAAAAAAAGATAATTTAAATAGCTGTTAAATCAATTAATTTTTTTCATTTATCTATTTATTTAATTTTCTTTATCAAAAAGTTCAGAATTGTATTATTATTTAACCAGTATTTCAATTTTAAATTTTAAATTTTAAATTATTATTTTTAAAATGTGATTTTTAAAAATTTTGATAAGAGGGGTATTTATGTCATATTATTATATTTTTTTTCCGATTTTATAAAATTATGTATATAATAAGTGTGCTTAGTGTATTTTGACATGACAGAACAATGGATGATGTTAACATTCCGTCCACTTTTACCAATTTCCGATAGTACAGAGGGTTTAGTGTCTAAAAAAAATCCAGGGGACAACATACGAATTCTGACAATTAGCCTTATTGTTATTGATATATAATTAATTATTATTATTAATTTAGTCGTTGCTATCTTCATTTAAGCTAAATTAAGTGAAGTGTGAAGGTGATTCTATCAACTTTGTCGCAAATTTGTTCTTATTGGATCTACTTCTTGGCATTAGCAGCTTAATTTTGTGGGTTGTGACTTGTGTGACTCTTCGGCAACGAAAAGAAACGTATTTATGTTCTGTATTTTAATTTGGTTTATTATATATTTATAGGTATGCCGTCTTTATTCGAGCAGTCACTTTTATGTAGCAAGGTGAGAAATTAGTCTGAAGTTTGTATGTGTTCGCTGAGTGTCTTTCTTGAACTCTATATATTAATTTAATTGAAAAAACATCATGCAATCTAAATGGAAGACAGCTTCTTAATTCATTGATGGTTGTTGCGTGACCAATATAATAATTAAATAAAAATTAACGATCAAAAAAAGGTAATATTTTATTTTAGAGTAATACTAAACTTTCTAAAAAAAACTTCCAAATTCTTTCTCAAATGATGTTGGCACTTCATGAGACTGTCTTGGAAGTGATGTTACATACCAACATCATTTGAGAAAAAATTTATGAAAAAATTTAGAAAGCCTAACATTACTCTTTATTTTATTGACATCAAAATATCGCACTAATTTCTATAGTCAATTCTTCCTCTACTAACAAATAAGGAAAAACAATAATCAAAACTAAAACTAATTAAAGGAACTGGATTCTCTCATCGGCTTAATTGTCATCACCTCAATAATCTATTGTGGTAAAATAATATTGACATAAACATATTTATTAATGTTGCGTGTTGAATAGTTTAAGTGAATCAAGATCAATAAATAAAGAAGTTCAAATTTATGGAAATATTCATAAAATTAAAATATCATTAATTTTCTTAAAATATCAAAGTAAGAAAGGATTTCATTTATATCAGTAACTTAAACATACTGAAAATCTAAAAAGAAATATTGGAAATAATACTTATATATGATTACTTCTCGAACATCTCCTCGCGCGGGTCCTTGCCCTTCTTGCAATATGCATATGTCAAAAGGATGGCGCAGACGATCACTAGGAAAACAACGGTTGAAAACAGTGTTAGAACAAAATTTTACACCGAAAAAAAGTTTTTATTAAAAAATAAAAAAGTTAATATCTAACTTGAACTTATAACCTAATTTTATTTTATTTTTATTTTTTTAAAACATATACCCTATTTTTTTGCTGATTTTATATTGATATAATAAATATTGAATATTATAGTTTATCATTCTATTTCTATCAGAGCCAACATCCATCTCACAAACTCGATTATAACAGCAACTCGACAGCTTCTAAATACAAAAAATTTTGAATTCGAATTATATATATATATATATATATATATATATATATATATAATACAGGATTAAAAGGAAAAATAATATGAAATAAAATTAAAATTAAAATTAAAATTGTACCTATTGACCCTCCAATTGCAGCGATTGCTATAGCTGCTATTCCTGAAGATTTCATCTCAAAAGAAAGAAAAGTTTTTTATATTGGAAATTCGGCTGTTTTTTTTTTTTTTTAAAGCGAAATTGAGATTTTAGTTGAAGGTGAATAGGTGATGGAGGCTTTATATAAGATTTACTGTTAAAGACTGAAATTTGCATTCTCAAACACAAATTAAAAAAGGAATGTAATATAATAATGGTAATTAAAAGTTTATAATTTAATGTGGTTTAAATAATTTGTAAATTAATTATGGTTGTTTACTGATCAGGAATCCTATTAAGGTAAGGGAATTAAATTCATGATTTCTGAATTCCATTGTTTATAAGTCGGAAATAAAAAAAATAGGGAGAATTGTAAGCAACTCCCTAGTGTTTGATTAAATGTTAAATCTAACCCTCTAGAAAATAAAAATATAATAAAATATGTACTAATACTAATAAAATAAATTTGTTACAAAAATAATTTTACATTAATTTTTTCTTTAAATTTTTTTAAGATTTTATTTCTTTGTTATAATATATTTTTATATATTTAATTTTACACTAAAATAATTTTTTATTTTTTATTTTCTAACATATTTTTAGTATATTTTACTTTTTTAGTTTAATTATAGGAAAAATCACTTAAATAATTATATTTAATTAAAGTCAACTAATGATAATGGTTTATTGCTTATTGTTCAGGGTTCAATTTGGTATTTGATCAAAAGTAAGGAAATTATTTAAAATTCTTCCATAAAATTATTATTATATCATTTTAAAAGTGGTAATTTGGGATTTCCTTTTACATTATGATTGAGAGTATTAGAGCATCTCCAATGCTATTATGTATTTGGAGAAAATAGAGTGTCACATAGGATAGATACTAAAGAAGTTAGAAAAACTCTCTCAAATGCAATTATCTAAATTGAATATGGAGATGATGTGGCAAAAAAAAGTTAGAGAATATGGAGTTGAGTTTCTAGAATTAGAAACTCTCCTAGAAATGCTGACTAGGATTTTTAACTATTTCAACCAATAATATCAAAGCTCATTTATTTGTAAAATAAAATAGGAGAGAGAATATAATAATTGTTTAACACTGATTGGTCAAAAAATAGATACATATTTGATTTTAGATAACTGCATTAGAGATGTGAATATGCATTTCTCTATAAAAAAAATTAAAAGTGGACCCATATTGAATAGAAATGTTGATATGGCATTATTTAAAAACTCAAAAATGCATAATGGCATTGGAGATGCTTTTATGATATACTAAAACTTTTTTTCAAAACATTGAAAGTATTATATATATATTGACCTTCAAAAGAAATAAAAATTGTAGAGTGATTTTTACCATAAAAACTTTCATTTGATATATATTTCTTTAAACGGGTGTTTTTTAAATAGGGTGGTTCTATTGCCACGTACCAAATATCTTCCTACATCCATGTTTTAATGAAATTTTTTTATTTCTAAGATATCCTTACATTTAATTACTAAAAAAATAAGACTTTATAATTGGAAATTAAATTTATTTCCTATACTCATAAGTTGAATAGTAAATTTATCATAAACCCTAAGGGGCTGTTTGGTATGAGATAATCTTTGCATGTGAATGGGAATCTGATATCATTCATATGTTTGGTAGCATGTTTAAGTTTTTCGATTCCCGGGAAAGTGATTACCATGGGAATCACATTACCCTTCAAAGGGGTAATGTGAAACCCACCCCAACAGGTGGGTTTCATATTACCCTCCATCTAATTCTCATCGTGGGACCCATCTTAATTTTTTTTAAATAATTAATATAAATTAAATGGAATATATATTAATATATATAATATATATTAATATATAATATATAAAATAATATTATATATTAATATATAATATATAAGATAATAATATATAATATATATTAATATATTAATATATATAATATATAAAATAATAATATATATAATATATAAAATAATAATATATATAATATATAAAATAATAATATATAAATAATAATATATATAATATATATTAATATATAATATATAAAATAATAATATATATTAATATATATATATAATATAAAATAATATATAATTTATATAACATATATAAATATAATAAATAATATATATTATATTATTATATATAATTATATATAATATTAATATTATATATAATAGTAATATTATATAGATTATTATATATATATTAAATATATATATTATATTATATTATTATTATTATTATATATAATAATATATTATATATAAATATATTAAGATATATATATTATATTATTATTTTATATATATATTATAATATAATATCATATCATATTAAATATATTAATATATATATATAATAGTATATATAATATATATTAATATTATATATATATATATTAATATTAATATTATATATATTAATATTAATATTATATATTTAATATGCATTATCTAAATTATTTAAAAATATATATAATATATAATATAAGATTTCTATGTACAACCAAACACAATTATCTAACATTCCCAGGAATCTAACATTATATTCTCATACACAACCAAACACATATATACAGGTTTCCCAGAAATCACATTATCATGTATAACTTTCCCAGGAATCAGATTATTTTGATTACCTCATACCAAACGGCCCCTAAGAGCATCTCCAATGAAAAAGTGACTTGTATACCAAAATTGTTGACATGGCAACAACTCAAAATTTGGTCTCTAATACTTTTGTTTAAAACACGTTTATTTGTAATGTGTCCACTTTCCTTTTTTTCTTTTTTATTTTATTTCCTTACAAAAATATATGAAAGATTAATATCAATTTTAAATACTTGTTGAGTCAACCGAAATAATAGTTCTGCAATAGACCATCTGAAAGTAGACGGTCATATTGACTATGTGTAATATTTTTTTTTATCAAATCAGCGTGAGGTTGAATATATACAGCTTCATTGGAGATACATTTTTCAATTAACTCTCTATTTATCCTATGTTGCATCTCTTATTTCACAAGTCACTCTTACATTGGAGAGGCTCTAATAATATATACTTAAGCAAACCCCACATTAATTAGGAAATATAATTTTTTTTTCCAGATAAATTAATAGATGAACAAATAATTGATTTCATAAATTACGAATACATTCATATGTGTTTACTTTAGTGGTGTAAATATGGGTCGGGCCTGGAGGGCCAGGCACGGCCGGCCTGCCAAGGATGGCGGGCCGTGCCTGGCACGGCCCTCATTCTTGGCACGTGCCGGGTCAGGGTTCCAGGCACGGCGTGCCGACCGTTTGGCCCGCGGAATTTTGTTTTTTTTTGTTTTTTTTAAATAACGGTTGTTTTTTTAAAAAAAATAACGTCAGCCAACGGTTATGTTTTTTTAAAAACTATAAAAATTGCAATTTACCCCCTCAACTCTTATTTTTTATATTTTTACCCACTTTTCTAATTTTTCTACAAATACTCCCACACATTCCACTTTTCATTCACTTTCTCTAATTCTCTCAATCTCTCCATTCTCAAACTCTCTATACAATTTCAATTATTCTTAATTTCATTCTTACTCTCTCTCTATTCTACACTACTAATATACTATTATAATACTTTATTAGTAATTTACTATTATATAACTATTATTCTCTAATCTCTCCACCAAGACACCAAAGTTCAAATTTCAAAGGTACATTTTTATTTAAGTGTTATTATTTAATGTTATATTTTAAATTTATTATGTTTGTTTAGTTAGTAAATTTATCATTTTATGTTTATATCAGTTATTAATTTTATTTATTTAGTATATTTATCATTTTTATGTGTATGGGTTAATTTTAATTTTTGTTTTTAGTAAATTAAACAATTTATTTTTAGTAGTTAATTTTAATATATTTTGTTAGTAAAATAATCATTGTATATGTAGGAGTTAATTTTAATATATTTGTTTAGTAAAATAATCATTGTATGTGTAGGAGTTAATTTTAATATATATTTTTAGTAAAATAATCATTTTATGTGTAGGAGTTAATTTTAATATATTTTGTTAGTAAAATAATCATTGTATGTGTAGGAGTTAATTTTAATATATATTTTTAGTAAAATTATCATTTTATGTGTAGGAGTTAATTTTAATATATTGTTTTAGTAAAATAATCATTTTATGTGTATGAGTTAATTTTAATATATTTTGTTAGTAAAATAATCATTGTATGTGTATGAGTTAATTTTAATATATTGTTTTAGTAAAATAATCATTTTATGTGTAGGAGTTAATTTTAATATATTGTTTTAGTAAAATAATCATTTTATGTGTAGGAGTTAATTTTAATATATATTTTTAGTAAAGTAATCATTGTATGTGTAGGAGTTAATTTTAATATATATTTTTAGTAAAATTAACATTTTATGTGTAGGAGTTAATTTTAATATATTTTTTTAGTAAAATAATCATTGTATGTGTAGGAGTTAATTTTAATATATTTTTTTAGTAAAATAATCATTTTATGTGTAGGAGTTAATTTTAATATATTTTTTTAGTAAAATAATCATTGTATGTGTAGGAGTTAATTTTAATATATATTTTTAGTAAAATTATTATTTTATGTGTAGGAGTTAATTTTAATATATTGTTTTAGTAAAATAATCATTTTATGTGTATGAGTTAATTTTAATATATTTTTTTAGTAAAAAAATCATTTTTATGTGTAGGAGTTAATTTTAATATATATATTTAGTATAATAATCATTGTATGTGTATGAGTTAATTTTAATATATATTTTTAGTAAAATTATCATTTTATGTGTATGAGTTAATTTTAATATATTGTTTTAGTAAAAAAATCATTTTTATGTGTAGGAGTTAATTTTAATATATTTCTTTAGTAAAATAATCATTGTATGTGTAGGAGTTAATTTTAATATATATTTTTAGTAAAATTATCATTTTATGTGTAGGAGTTAATTTTAATATATTGTTTTAGTAAAATAATCATTTTATGTGTAGGAGTTAATTTTAATATATTGTTTTAGTAAAATAATCATTGTATGTGTAGGAGTTAATTTTAATATATATTTTTAGTAAAATTATCATTTTATGTGTAGGAGTTAATTTTAATATATTGTTTTAGTAAAATAATCATTTTATGTGTAGGAGTTAATTTTAATATATATTTTTAGTAAAAAAATCATTTTTATGTGTAGGAGTTAATTTTAATATATATTTTTAGTATAATAATCATTGTATATGTATGAGTTAATTTTAATATATATTTTTAGTAAAATTATCATTTTATGTGTAGGAATTAATTTTAATATATTGTTTTAGTAAAATAATCATTTTATGTGTAGGAGTTAATTTTAATATATTTTTTAGTAAAATAATCATTGTATGTGTAGGAGTTAATTTCAATATATATTTTTAGTAAAATTATCATTTTATGTGTAGGAGTTAATTTTAATATATTGTTTTAGTAAAATAATTGCATTAACTTCCGATATTTGGAACGCATGTTCCAAACAGGACTATTTATGTGTCACAGGACACTATTTAGACTATGAATGTAGGATACAAAAAAAAATTCTTGGTTTTCGTCCTATGGATTTTGCACATACCGCAGACAATATTTTTGCTGTCATTCTTTCTATTTTAGAAACTTATGGCATAACTCATCGCATTCTCTCTATCACATTAGATAATGTATCGGCAAATACTAAGTCTATTGCATTGTTTACTGAAAAAAAACATCCCGCAAGCCGGGGGTTATTTCTTCCACCAGCGTTGTGTATGTCATATCATAAATTTAGTTGTACAGTCTGGTTTGAAGGAAGTAAGCAATCGTATAGAACACATCAGAGATGTCATTTCTTGGATCGGTAGCTCTAATCCAAGATTTCAAGAATTTGGCAGACACTGTACATTAAACGGTCTACGACCCCGACGATTCCAAACTGATATGCTGGTAAGGTGGAACTCTACTTAATGCTGAAAAATTGTTTGGAATATGATACAACTATTTCAGGTTTTTATAACATGAAATTGGTCGAAAGTGGCCGAAAGTGGCTGTCCACCTGCTCAATCACTAACACCGGACGATTGGTATGTGGCAAAGATTTTTGTTGAATTTTTACAGGTTTTTTACAATGCCACTGTAACTCTTTCTGGGGTCTATTACCCCACATCTTCCCAGGCAATCCATCAGATTGTGGAAATGTCTGACATGTTAAACACTTATAGGGAAGATGACTTGCTTGGCGATGCAGTTGTTGCCATGGAGACCAAGTTTAAAAAATACTGGTCTGAAATGCCTTTCCTTTATGCCTTAGGTGCTATAGTAGATCCTAGAATTAATTTAGCTGGTTTAGAATATTTGCTTGAGTTTATTGGTAATAAATTGTCAATAGATTATTCCGACCAGATTACTGACATTCGAAACAAGTTGTTCGAAGTTTTTAGTATTTATGAGCGCAAGTTTGGCGGCGTTCACATGAAACCATCACCAGAACTGGACACACAACCATTGCCGACAAGTTGGAGCATTCTCAAACGTCGAAAAAAAGACAAATCAGCAAGTTCTTCTTCTTCAACTACACGATCTGCTGCATCTTCTGGTGCCGAAACTGAATAGGTTCCTTGAAGCACAGTTTGATGCCGACGAAAACACGGAGAATTTTGATCTGTTGTTATGGTGGAAGACCTATAGCTACAGGTATCCGGTCTTGTCACACTTAGCAAGTGACATACTGGTTATCCTCGTGTCCACTGTGTCTTCAGAACAGGCATTCAGCACGAGTGGACGAATTATTGAACCAAGAAGAAATTGTTTGACTCCAGAGATGGTGGAGGTATTAATATGCGTTCGGGATTGGGAGCATGCTCGAATGAGGATGCAAAATGAATCGGTAGACGAACAATTTATTCAAAATTTCTCCAATTTATATATCGATGAGGGTTCCGGCAGTAACCAGGTCCAGAACTAGGTTGTACATATACATTTACTTGTAATACGATTGCACTCTTTTTCCCTTACCAAGTTTTTATCCCACTGGGTTTTCTTGGTAAGGTTTTTAATGAGGCAATCATGTAAATATGTAATACTGAAAGTCCGAAATAAATAAAGAATTCTTCATTTCATATTTTTATCTACTTTTATTTTCTTTCATGTTTTATCTTTATTCATTCTTTGAATTAATTCATTAAATAAAATAAAAAATGTATCTATAATCTATTATTAATTTATTATAAACATTTTTTTATTATACTAAAATAATAATATAAAAAAAATTTAAAAAAAAAATATAGGCCGGCCCATTTGGCCCGCCAAATTGGCCCACGTGCCTGGCAGGCACGGCACGGAGGAGCCGTGCCGGGCCCCCATTTAGGAAAACGGGCCGTGCCAGGCACGTCCTGTTTTCCTAAACGGGCTGGGGGGCCGTGCTGATGTGGGCCGGGCCGGCCCCCTTTTACACCATTAGTTTACTTTCATTTTTATAATTGCTTTGTAATTAAATAACAAAATATTGTAGTTGTAATCCTATATAACTTTTTTTTTAAAGCAGTTGTAGAACTCAATCAAGTCTACATAGTTCTCAAACACAACTCACACATTCATTTTACTTTAATTCAACAACAAATTCTTATTAATTTAATTGGTTTATAAACCGAAAAACTTGGTGGATAGATTTAAAAAAAAACCCAAATTTTTAAATAAAACAAATTGATTTGTTTTGTTATCGAAATAATAGTTTTTTTTTAAAGACAAAAGAAGTTGCATATCTTTTTTTGTTTAATTATTATTGTTGTTATTTTCTATATCGATAATTAAGTGTGTAAAATACGAGTATTATGAATGTGACACATGTATATTTTTAGAGTAAAAAGATTTTTAGAGTGATTTCTAACGTTACAACTGCATTTGATATATATTTCCTTAAAAGGGTGTTTTTTAAATATTAGTTTTTAAAAAATATTTTTTTTAACTGAAAAAATACTTTTTCCTCAAAACATATTTTACAAGTAAGAATAAAGATAATAATACATTTTCTAATCTGTCAATTTTCATTTCAACTTATATTTAAAAATTTCATAATATTTATCTCTTACAAATTACACTTAAAAAAACATTAAAACAAGGTAAAAGACTCATTTTCAAAATTTCGTGAATGTTCTAGCCTGCATTTTCACAGAATTTCATGCCCAAAATTGATAAAATCGTCTCACATTGGCTCAATATTAATCACTTTCAATTTTATTTGCTGTAAAAAATCAAGACAACCTAAAATTAACAACTATTAAATTATTAATCACTCGAACCTTCGTTGTTATGTTGAATGGGTGCCCTTCACTTGAATATGTGATATTAACTATTAAAATTTCAAAAAGGTTATTATTTTCCAAATTTACAGTAGTTACGATAAGAATCTTCTCTTTGATACGAAAATAATCTCATGCAAGGAATACTACTCTCACATCACTACTCTCACATCAGGAGAGACTGCTGCTCTCACTTTGAGATTTTATTTGAGATTTTATGGCCAAATGTAGAATAAATATTTATAGCTATCAAGGCTTGAACTTTGATGGTGGAACTTTCACTTGAAAACTCTAACTACCAAAGCAAGAGGTCATTGGTCACACAATATCATCCTTAACAAAGTTAACAAGAGATGAAAAAACTTCCTCTGTCCAGAACCAATTCCTGGTCCTTGAAATAGTCAATTGAGATAGTAAATGAATTACACAATTCGTTTCTCTAAAAGTAAAACCAAATTCAACTCAAGAAAAAACAAAATCTGCCATTTCTATCGAAGTATACAACTCTTATTAATTTTTTTATTTTTTATAGTGACACCATTGTAAGTTAGAGGTTAACCGAGACTTTGAGTGATTGGGCTCTATAAGCACTGTCCAGGATGCAACTCTCACTTAAGCGAAAAAAATATCCTCAAACTTTATAATTTTATCGATAAAAGTGAGATTATACTATACGATGGTTTAAATCTTATCGGTGGATCTCCATTTTTTAGTCTCTAACCACTAAGGCAAAGCCTAGTGGACAACACTAATTCTACCATATCTCTTCAAACCACTCCAACATCAGACAAAGGGAAAGTAATATCAAACACATTGTAAAATACAAACTAACTAAACTGAAAATGGCGCTACAAACTGAAAACGAAGCTAAAGCCAACGATATGATGAAGAATAAGAAAGCTTTCGTAGTTGGAAAATTTGGATTTAGAGTTGTTTGTGTTTGATCAGTTGTAGCAATAGTTGGAATTCAAGCTGAGATAATTAGTTGAAACTTTTTGAAAATTTGGATGGATGAAACTTTTATTGAACACTTATCCAGACCCATGTGGAAATTTAAATTTGGGGATAAATTGAGACTTGCATTCAATGGTCACATTTGATTGTTCAAAGGCATGGAATGAACAAATTTATACATAACAACAGTCGAACCATGCAAATTGTTTCCATGTTTTCGAACTTTAAGCTGTTAATAATAGGTTTCACATTAGCTATATTGCTTTCTTTGTGTATCGAAGTTTTTGCACATTCAATAACAACTAGTTGCATTGAGTGGCTTTATCCAGGACCGAAGTTTTACACACATGGCGGTATAATCATATCATTATCAGGAATTCTAGATGCTTATGAAACACTGAGATGTTTATCAATGTACATGTATGTGTTCCTGCTAAGTGTGAGCTTTCGAGAATGCTAGTTTGTCTACTTAGGTTGGCTCCATAACTACAAAAAATTTTGACCCAACAGCAGCTTTTTAACTGCATAAGTGAACTGTTATCTTTTGAAAGTATGTGATTCGGTGACAATTATTTGGAGGTTAGAAGCAGGGGGGACATCCAAACATGACTCGTTTACTACCTCCACTTGTGACAAAGTAGACTTGATAATCTGTAGCAGGTTCGTTAGAAAAGGAAAAATAATTAAATAATTTGAATTTAGGATTTTGAAAACCATGATTTGTGTTGCATCCAATTTGCACAACTTGTTTGCTGTTTCACTTGTACAAGCTTCCTACCGGAAGATGTGGATAAATTCTTCGTGAAGTATCTGTACCCAACAACGATCGCCTTTTTTGTCGCTGGGACAGTTGTATATGGAGTGCTTAAGTACCTGCAAAATGAGAAACTCAACGAGCAAAAATAACGTCACAAACAAAGCTGACGGGTTCCAGTTCCAGCGGTAACAACTGGTAAATTGTGATGAAAATGACTTATGCTTCTTATTTCCCAGTACTTGGTAGTAAGAGAGGCAGGTACTTGGTAGTAAGAGAGGCAGTCGATGAAGTAAAGTGTAGTCTGGCTGATTCTTCTGCTAGACTAAGCCTTTGATTGTGCAGCAATATGATGGATGTTTATGGCAACATTGTTTCTTATAGCCTTAGTGTTCGTATATGTTGTAATCGTTGGTCAATCCGGTGCCCGGAACCTTGTTTAGATGGAAATCTGTTTTATATACGACTGTCAACGAAACAAAAAATCAATAGTTAGGTTTTAAGAAATTCTAGAAACATCATTTTAAAACGTTATAGAAAACTTCAGGATTTCCTTTAATAATGTTACAGAGTTGCATTACAAAGCAAAACAAAACATTTGTTTAGTTTTGTATCATTACAAAAGGACGGTCCTGATTGATCCCATAAGGACCATATCATTGAATATGCACTTCTCAATCATCTCAGTTTTTATGACACTGTGCATCTTGTCACAATGTGGACAATAGTCTGGCCATGTCTTTTACACAAACACATGGGCACATTAACTCGAACCCACCATTACTACATCAACCTCATCTTGTCATTTGATCTCGGCTGAAGTTGGGAAATCATGCATCTTTTTTGCAATATCATGGAATTTTTGAAGTATCATTTATTGTGAAAGGTAAAAATATCTCGTATCCCTCCAATATCTTTTGTGTCCCACCCTCCAGGAGATCTGAGAAGTCATTCTTCAGGACCACAAGATTATGAGATTGCAGAATCCCAATTGGTTTGAGTAATCCAAATTGTATGAAAGTTGTCTGAGAATTTGATCATCATCTAACATGTTCTTTAAAAGGCCCCATCTTCCTCTATTACAGATTTACAGCTAATCAATTGTTCACCTACTCTTTTTAAGGTCTTAACTGCTTTTCAAATTTCATCCGTCAAAATTTATATTATTTTGCCCAAAATAGCAGTTCTCCAGGGTAAAAGTTTTCTTCTAACTTTGAAAGTCTCTTGTTTTAAAAAAAAAAATTATAAGAAAAAAATAACCTTGAAAATCCCAAAAATCCCAATAGGATTGTGATCAAGATCTGGTTGGTAGGATAACTACTCACTCTCAAATAACTACACTCGTAGGGAAATATAATGGGTTAGGGTTCTGTCATAATCTGTCGAGATTAGACAATACATACACATTTCAGAATAACTATTCTCATAAACTGAAAATATTGACTCACGGCATGAAAAGAAAACTCTCAAAAACAAATAGTAAAAAACACATAGTCTAGCTCTCAACCACTGACATGGAGAGAGAGAGAGAGAGAGACATTCCATCAGAGTAAATACATGTATATTATCATTAGGGTTATTATGATTTTAGTCCCTCAAGTTAACATTAATCTGGATTTGGTCCACTAGTTTTTGAAAATTACTAACTTTAGTTTTTCTATAACGGTTTCCATTAGGTCAACGAAAGTCAGGGAACCAGTGGACTAAAGTTAGTAAATTCCAAAAACTAGTGGATTAAAGTTAGTAAATTCCAAAAACTAGTGGACTAAAGTTAACGAAAATCTAACTTTAGCCCTTGCTGACCTAACGGAAGTCAACGGAAATCTAACGGAATTGGACGGTAGGAACTAGAATAAGTATTGTCAGAGAACCAATAAACTAAAGTTAGTAATTCTAAGAAATAGTGGACCAAACTCAAATTAACGCTAACTAGAGGGATTAAAATCTTAATATCCCTTATCATTACGCCTCGTTACAACTTTCAAAACTTCAATCTAGAATTCTTGTTTACATCCTGTATCACGGATCCCGAAAGTCAAAAAAAAATATTCAGACCCGCATGAAAACAAACCCTAACATTTGCATAGATTATAAAAAATATTTGTTGGTTTTTGCATGCTTTGGGAACCAAATCATGGGGCTCCGAAATTGATGGGGACCCAATGAATAAGAATAATATTAATAGGGAAGACAAAAGCATATATATGGACCATATGATATGATTTATATATATTATATTAATTTATTTAATTAATTTTTTTTTATGAAATTTATTATTGTTGTTTATATCGTATAAGCGCGTCTAAGTGAAAGTGCTTCCAGCGCCGCTACTGCTTTTTTCAACCGCTGATAATCACTATTTTGCATTCAAGTATTGGACTATATCATTAATAATGATGAAAAGCTAATTATTTTTTATTTGTAGTCACATAATAGCATACTAATAAATATCATCACATATTTATTATTTTTATTATTATTATTAAAATTATGTTGTTTATATTATAAAAATGTAATGATGTGTATTAGTATACTGTAAATATATCTATATTGTGTCTATAAAAAAATTGCTATACATATAATAATACCGTAATAGTATTATAGTAATGATACGGACATTACCACCCATAAATATGAGTGACCACCCATAAATATGATAAGCACACTCATATTTATAAGTACATCCATATCTAAAATTTAAAATTAAATCATTACTATAAACACTCATCTTAATTCCAATAATACTCTTATTTAAATAAATATATTCATTTTAATACATTTTATTTATAAACATTCTTAAGTTATTAACACATCCAAATTTCATAAATGATAAATTCTTAAGTTTTTCAGGCTCGAAAACACAAATAAAAACAAAATTAATCTTTTGATATAATTCAAAGCTTAATGTTGTGAATGTATGAGAACTCGGTAAGCAAACAAAAAAAATAGCAATAAAGATATGGAGTTCTATTAAAAAAAAAACAGTGTTCTAATTTCTGAGATAAAAAATTTAATTTCAAAAAGTTCATATTAATTTAAAACAAACAAAAATCTTCTCGGCATCACCTTCAAAAATGTCAGTATATATATATATATATATATATAATATATATATATATATATATATATATATATATATATATATATATAGTATATAGTCTTTCTCATATCAGTTCGTCATGATATTAAAATATATTAGTTCCTTAAATGTGGATCATATATTATAGAGAAGTCCTGACAAGTGCATATACACTGAGTCAAAGCAATTAAATTTAATGACCCACATTCAAGAAACTGATATATTTAATATCAGAACGAACTGACATAGTGACATGAGAAAGATTATGTGTGTGAGAGAGAGAGCAGATATTGTCACTCATAAAACTAATTAGTACACTTATTTTTATAATTACACATATGTCTAAAATTTAAAAAAAAAACATTTACCGACCATAATGTCAATAGTAACCTTATAAAAATGAATATGTTCATTTTATTTATAAACCCTCTTAAATTTTTAAGATACCCAATTTATAAAAAAAAATCATATTATTTTTGGAATCAAATCTTCTTCTAATAATGATCCAATTTACTATTGAAAATTTCTCGAATGTACGAGACTTATAAAAGAGAAGATGTAAAACTGGATTGTATATGGGGTCAAGAGATCTTCTATATGTAATTCTCTTATATATACATCTATTATAAAAGTAAAAATAAAAACTCACTAATGTCTAACGCTATCTTTAAAAAAAATTAATCTATCAATTTTTGTTTATCGATAGAGTTCATAGCTAGACATAAAAGAAAGTCAGAAAAAAAGGTAATATAAATATATATATATATATATATATATATATATATATATATATATATGACCAGAGTCCACTTAATTTATTTTTTTTCCCTTACTTTGTTTTATGATAAGAAAGTTTGAGACTCGAAATAAAATTATAGTTTAATTAGTGTTTATCATAAAAATTAGGGTTTATTATAAGTTTAGGTTTATCATAATTTTTTTTAACAAAAATATATAGTTTAAGATATTGGTACAACTGATGAGTGTATATAGTATTTGGTTTATTTTTAATTAAAGTAATTTGTTTTATTGGTAAATTTATATTATGATATTTTTATAATTAAATGTTTTAATAAAATATAAATATACCAATTAATTTTATGGATTGCAAGCCCATAAAATTTTTAATAAAATATTGATGTATTAATTAGTTTTATGGGTTACAATATCAACACCGTAATACTCTATGTAGTTATCCCGTAATATTGTAATTGTATTATAGAAATATATATTTTATTACTAGTAACTATACTTTGTGCTTGAGCTGGATACTACTTGCTCTAACAAGTGATTTTCACATTCACAATTGGATCATATATTTTAATTATTCAATGCCTCGTTTTTCTCCTCTTTTTCTTTTTCTTATCCATTATTTTATTAAAAGTAATTTATAGTAAGAAATTTTTCAATACGATTTTGAAAAATCAATATTGCAATATTTTTTAAAAGATTTTATAATTTTTTTATGATTTTAATTGAAAAAACATCATGCAATCTAAATGAAAGACAGCTGCTTAATTTATTGATGGTTGTTGCTTGACCAATATAATAATTAATTAAAAATTAATGACAAAAAAAGGTAATCTTTTATTTTATTGACATCAAAATATCTCACTAATTTCAACACTTGATCCTTCCTCTATTAACAAATGAGGAAAAATAATAATCAAAAACAATAATCAAAACTAAAATTAAAGGATCCGAATATTCTCTTCACATTAATTGTCATCACCTCAATAATTTATTGCCACGCATTTAATATAACAAATGAATGATCTGGATATTATTCATACTGAGTAATGCTAGACGTTCTAATCTTTTTTTCCAAATTCTTTCCCAAATAATATGACACATGAGATATCAACATCTTGTAAATTATGAGATTGTATAGTAGTTAATGTGATATTGGCACCTCATGTGCCACATCATTTGAGAAAGAATTTGGAAAACATATTTCGAACCTCTAGCATTACTCTATTCATATATATTTACTCCCTTGTTGAAGATCGTTGTTCTACATCCCCGTCCTCGTGATTCTTGATCCATTTATACACTTTATTGATGAAGAAGATGAGCATTCCATAAAAAACTGTTGAAAACCATGTGTGAGAACAAAATTTTACACCGAAAAAAGTTTTTTATTATAAAATGAAAAAGTAATATCTAACTTGAATTTATAACCTAATTTTAATTTATTTTTATTTTTTGAAACATATAACCTAATTTTTGCTGGTTTTATATTGATCTAATAAATATTGAATACTGTATTTTTATCATTGTATCAGAGACAACTTCCATCTCACAAACTCAATTATAATGACAACTCGACAACTTCTAAGTATGAAAAATGTTGAAATTGACATATATATATATAATAAGGGAATAAATGGAAAAATAACATGAATTAAAATAAAAAATTAGAATTTTACCTATTGCAACGAAAAGTATTATAGCTGCTTTTAGTGCATTTGATAACGCCATCTCAAAAGAAAGAAAAGGTTTTATAACGGAAATTCGGATGTTAGTAATTTTTTTTAAAGCCAAATTGAGATTTTAGTTGAAGATGAATAGGTGATGGAGGCTTATATAGGATTTACTTAAAGACTAAATTTGCTTTCTCTAAGACAAATTAAAAAAGGAATGCAAAATAATAAACTTTTAATTTATTGTTAGTTGACCACCAGTAGACTTTATATAAATCAAATATTAACATTAAATTATAAACTTTTAATTACCATTATTATATTGTATTCCTTTTTTAATTTGTCTTTGAGAAAGCAAATTTAAGTCTTTAACAGTAAAATCCTATGTAATGTCTCCTTCATATATTCACCTTCAACTAAAATCCCGACTTTGCTTAAAAAAATGTTGATTGTTAGTTGACCGTATATAAATCAAATATTACAATTTAAATTATTTATTGTAAACTGAATAAAAAAGGAAAATGTAATAAAAATATATATGCTTATACTAATAAAATCAATTTGTAATAAAAATAATTTTTAATATTTTAAAATAAAACTTTTCTTTAAATCTTATTCTGATTTTATTTATTTGTTATAATATATTTTTATATTTTTATATATTTAATTTTTCATCAACAGAATTTTTTATTTTTTATTTTCTAACATATTTTTAGTATTTTTATTATTACTATTCATTATTTTTTTACCTTAACTATAGAAAAAAATCACTTAAATAATTATATTTCATTAGATTTAATTAAAGTCAATTAACGGTCAATAAACAGTCAACTAATGGTAGGGTTTTTTTACTTAAGTTTATAATTTAATGTGGTTTAAATAATTTGTAAACTAATTAAGTCAGAAATAATAAAATTACGGAGAATTGTAAATAACTCTCTAACGTGTGATTAAATCTCAAATTCCTACTATTAGTTGATTATTGGTTGACCGGTAGTTGACTTTATATAAATCAAATATTACAATTTAAATCATTTATTATAAACCGAACAAAAAAGGAAAAGCATAATAAAAATATATATTAATACTAATAAAATCAATTTCTTACAAATATAATGTTTTATGTTTAAAATTAAATTTTTTATTTAAATTTTGTAATGATTTTATTTCTTTCTTTTAATATATTTATATATATATATATATATAAATTTTTCATTAATTTTTATTTTATTTTCTAACATATATTTAGGATATTTAATTATATATAGAGAGATTAATATCTCATAAGAGATTCCGTATTTTAATTTCGATAAGAACTTAGATGAAATTATATCAACTTTTATGAATTTTGATTTGATTTTATTTGTGAATGATAAGTTATATATACTACAGTATTTGGTTGAAATGAAAAAAATTGACTTTCAAAAGTAATAAATTTTTTAGAGTTATTTATAACATAACAACTATCATTTGATAATATTTCTTTAAAATGGTGTTTAAAAAAAAGGTGTTTTTTTAATATTAGTTTTTAAAAAAATCATTTTTTTAAACTAAAAATTACGTTTTTCTCAAAACATATTTTAAAAGTAAGAATAATAATAATAATAGATTTACTAATCTGTCAATTTTCATTTCAACTTATTTTTAAAAATTTCATAATATTTCTCTGTTACAAATTACACTTAAAAATATATATTAAAACAAGTTAAAATACTCATTTTCAAAATTAAATAACAAACTAAAATTAACGAGTAACAACTATTAAATTATGGATAGTGTTAAAAGAGTTTTGATAACAACTATTTTATTTTTATCAAAAGGAAATAAAAGTCACATATCAATCCCTACATTTATTGCCTTATCACATTAAATACAGTAATAGTTTTCCTTTTATATTAATAAATAGTTGTTAACCACGGGTTAACATTACCCTTAAATTATTAATCACTCAAACATTCGTTTCTTATGTTGAATGGGCACGAGTTGCGGATTTAAACCCACCACCTCTAAAAAAATACCGTAAATTTATGTAATAATATAATACTTAAAAATAAAAATACGGTCCCTTCATATAGCTCCCTTCATATAAATCGGCGTTAATAATTATTAAAATTTCAAAGAGGTAATTATTTTCCAAATTTACGATAGTTAGGATAAAAATCTTCCTTGATTTGAAAATGATCTCATATCATGCAATAATAGTAACATATTGATCATGCATTAATGGTAATAATCACGCACATCACCTTAAGCAAAATAGCTGTGTATTTCCACTCATTTTTATGATAGATTATGGGTCCATTAGATCGTAAAGGGTAGGAAGACCATTTCCCAATTGTTGCAATGGAATTCCAAACCATATTTGCAAAACTTAATATTTCCAGACCAAATTTGCAAAAAAAATTATTTTTTTAGATAACATATTTATTAATTCAGGTATTTTATTGAAAATTTTCGTCATTGGCAAGATTCGGATTCGAGTCACTGACCTGGAATTCATTTGCCCAAGTTCCAAGCTCGTCCATCTGCCAGCTGAGCTACGCCGCTGTTGACACATTTGCAAAATTAATATCGCCAAGTTTGGACAACCGTTTGATGATTCGATTAAGGTAAGATTTCAAAAGAAAATAATAATATTAAATAAAGAAAATATTCAACTAACTTAATTGGCATGAAACAAGGCGGGAAACACCATCTATATTGTATACAAAAACAGTATACAGAGAAATTATTACATATAAATATAATTAACAAACTTTAAACTAACTTAACTAATTATGCATCAATACAAGCTTCACAGATGATCAGCTATTCATATCTCAAAAAAAAAATACCCAAAAAAGAAAAATTAAAATTCAAAATTACTGATCAAGTGCATTAGGCCCAGTACAGTAACTGAGAATATGGTTCCACACCCACTGGACCAAGAACCTTCGTCTTATTCCATTCATGTTGTACGTGGCACCATCGTGACCGTCCATAAGTTGCCCTGTGTAAGACCCACCTCCTCCAGTTCCATAAATGCCCTCACACAAGTCAGCAATTTCCACCGGAGCCACCGGGTCGGGTCCAGCATACCAAGCGTTAACCAACGGGTTTGTTGCCAGCTCAGCAATCTCGTGAGCAATTACGCTTATCATTCCATCCACTCCAACGTCGCCGTTAGGTGACTTTAACGGCTTCAGTCCTGGGATATAATTCGGTAACAGCGAACGGGTACGCGCAAACGCCTGGACAGAGCTTCGCGGAGTTTCCGATCCACGCGTACGGCAGTGTATAGCCCACGATGGACGGGAATGTGAAGTAGTGGAACCCACACACCTGTCCGCAGAAATCCTGGACGTACACGTCATCAGATGTGAGCAGAAGGTAGAGCCCACTCTTCGGGTTTATCGGCAACGGCTTCGACTTAGCGGTGACGTGGCTTTTGATAACGGACTGTATAGACAGGCGCGTGAGTTTCTTGCCGTGAGAGTAAAAACGATCGTTTTTCTCTTCACCTAAACGCACCGTACGGGAGATATTTGCTCCGGTTTGGTCCGTGTACAGCTGTACGGTCTTCCACCAGCCGGAGACGGAGGGGCGTTTCGAGTCGACGGCGGAGATCGAGTTGATGAACTCACGGATTATCTTCTTCTGGCTCTTCTGCCACCGTCCGTACCAGATTGTGTGGACGGTGATGTTGGCGGTGAGAACCGGACCCATGTGGTACTTCAAGTGAACTAGGTCCGATGAGCCCTCGAATTTCTTGGAGCTCTCGTAAAGGTAATCAGAACCGTTTTTTTTTTGGTCGGGCCATGGTCGCCAAGCAATGGACGGAGAGATTGTGAGGAGTATGGTAACTACGGTGAGGGCCGAGGACCACCGGAACCGGTGGCATTTTTTAAAGTGAGTAGAGCTTTGTAAAGGGAATGTCTAGCGTTAAGAATTGCTTATAAGCTTATATATATACTGAGCCAGAAAATTATTTAATATTTTTGAATTGTTTTTTCGAAAATGTTTTTATTTTATTTTATTTTTTAATTTTTTGGGAGGGCATTGATTTATGGGTAATGGAGGACAGATAGATTCTTAAAGTGAAGATGAGGTAGGGCCTACTGGTCAGAGTAAGTCAGGGGCGGCATCATCATCATGGCCGTTGTCGTCATCTGATCAGATTTTTATCAAACCAAAACAAATTATTTTTTTATTTTGTTTCTACAAGCGCGGGAAAATGTTGAGAGGGGCATTTTGGGGATTTACACTTTCATTCCGGTCTCTTGGGTATTTATTCGGTGTGCTGAGAGCTAATGAGCAACTGCGGGTTGTACCATTAGATGTATTAATTGGATTTAAATGTTATTGATTGGCTTATAAATGTGATGACAAAATAACAAAAGTGATTATTAATTTAGTCCATAGGTATATTATTTTCGATTTATAAGTTATATATATATATATATATACACATGTGTGTTTGCTTGTTTGAACCTATATAGACATATAGTCCCCTAAAGCTTTGAAAATACATCAAATATGTCATTCTAACAATTTTTTTTTTTTTTTGCTTTTTTGAATCTTTTTTGTCTTTCATTTTTAAACTTCAGAATTTAGTTTATATATAAAAAAGATGAAAAGACAAAAATGGTTTTAATTATAAAAATGAAACATGCTAGATTGCTAGTAATTGGTAAAGAAAGTTCTAGGGTTAAACTATCTGTGTGTGGTGTGGTTTGTCACCACACTCTATGTGGGGTGAACCGTTCGGGTACTGTCCCGAGTTCAATTTCCATTGAAAGCAACTTATATGGAACACACCTATGGTTAAGCCTTTACTGACCTTCCGGACCGACAGGATTAGTCCCACTCCAATTTGGGTGGGGACACCTAGGTGAAAACCAATATATTATAAGGTCAGTCTTTGCTTTGAAATCCCCTCCCCTTCGGAGGGTAGTCCTCCGAGGATGCATATAGTGATGTAGAGGGTTTTTATAAAATGAGAATAATTCTTTTGATTTACCTTTCTAAATGGTATTTATAAGTTTATTTCTAACTTCTTCTTGAATTGGTAAAACCGTTGTGATCGTGGGGGACACTTATTTAGCTACATGCATACGTCCTCCAAAGCACATTTGGTTGCTCGGGTGACCCAAATGACATTCACAAGGACTAATTAAGGGGGGAAATGGCATGCTTAATCATCATTCATTGAGAGCGGGTATCCACCGATAGTAGTCACTCAGTTATGGACATGTCAAGTATCACGTATTTATTGAATTTGGTTACGACAGATAGTTTTTATTGTCAACAAATATCATTTCTACCGTAAACTTTGATTAAGTTTTATTAATGGTTGAGAAAGTTAATGTTAGTTTTTGATATAATTAATTATGCCTGCATGTAAAAATGTTTACTCATAGAGTTTTCGTGTTATTTGGTCCGATAATAATACAATAATTTTTGCATGTACTTGGAGTTGTTGAAAATTGATTTAATTCTTACCGGTTCTCATTTATTTTGTTATTGATTCTTACAAGTTACTCCTCTTCAAAATCATTTAAAATTTTCTTATGTGTTGTCTCTTCTCATAAATTTTTTTCATGTGATCATAATAAAAAAGTTCAACTACTAAAGGTTTTATAAAGTTCCAGTTTAATAATAAAGATACATATTGTTATGGAAATAGAGTTTCTTTTGGGCATAATTCAACAATTCCATCGTAAGCTTTGAATATTTGCTGGGACTATGATTTGATCAGTGATATTTATTATTTATTACAACTCTGAGAGCTTACTTTATATAAACATATATATATATATATATATATATATATATATATATATCACTTTTTATAAATATATGTAGGGATATTATTATTTTTCACCCCCACTTATGAGGTATTGGTCATTTTCCACCATCTGGTTTGTGTAATGGCCATTTTCCACCCTCTAATTTCAGTTAATCGATAAAATGCACCCTACCGTTACTATTCCGTTAATAAAATGGAATATTATGTTACGTGGGTAAGGGTATAATCGTAACTTAACACGGTATAGTTAAAAACTATTAAAAATAATATATAAAAAATAAAATTAAAAATCAATTCAACCTAATTTCTATCTCTCTCCCCGTTCATCTTCTTTCTCTTCCTCTCCCACCGGCCACCGGTCTCTTATCTTTCTCTCTCCCCTTGACTCTCTCTCACCGGTTTCTCTTCTTTCAAATCCTCTAACACCACTCTCTTCATCTCTCTCTCCTTGACGCGCACTCTCACTCTCTCTCCCAGTTTCTATTGTTTCTCTTCCTCACACCAATCACTTCTTCTCTCTTTTCCTGATGCGGTCTCTCTCTCTCTCCATGTTTCTTTTCTTTCTCTTCCTCTCACACCACTATCTTCTTCTTAGATTGTATTGGGAGTGGTGGTTGTGGTCGATTTCAATTGGGGATGGTGGTTGTGGTTAGGTGATTTCGAATTAGGGTGTGGGTTGTGGTTGGTTGATTTCAATTTAGGGCAGTGGTTGTGGTGATTTGGAATTAGGATGTGGGTTGTGGTTGGTTGATTTCGATTTAGGGCAGTGGTTGTGGTTGATTTCGATTTAGGGATTTCGATTGGGGGTGGTGGCTGGATTTTGGAGGTGGTGATTTTTGTGTTGCTTGTGGTATGTTGGGGTGTTTTTCCTGGAGGTCTTGGCTGTGTGGAAATGGTCCGACGAAGAGAGCTTCTTTGATATCGAGGCAGATAGATGGTGGTGGTGATTTCAGTTGGGGGTGGACAGTGGACTGGGTGGTGATTGTTTGGGTTCTGGGTTTCAGAAACTGTTTCTGGATTTTAGAAATTTCTAGGTTTCTAGAAATTTCTAGGTTTCATGATGAAGAAGTTGAATTTGATTTGCTTTTTTTTTTCCTGATTTTCTCCACCGTCCATCTTTGATATCGACGGCAGATATCGAATCTAGTGATGATATTGATGACATTATGTTGAATTTTTATTTTAAAAAAAAAATTAAAAACTGAAAAAGAGATATAGAAGACTATAATAGTAATTTTGTTAAAAAGTTAACAGAGGGTGGAAAATGGCTATTACTCAAACTAGAGGGTGGAAAATGACCAATACCTCATAAGTGATGATGGAAAATAATAATATCATATATATATATATATATATATTATCACTTTTTTTTGAAAGAATATATAACACTTTATTACTAATAACGTTTTATTCGAGTTTTCATATTTATATTTAAAAAAATGTTAACATGTGCTTTTCGAGTATTTCGATATTTTTCATATCAATATATTTTTTGTACTTCGAAGGGATTGATATGAAAAATATAATTGAATATTTAGATATTTTAAAAATATAAAGATATTTACATCGATTATTTCTGTAAATTTGGACCCACTACTTACTCCCTTAATTAGAATATTTGCTTATAAAAATTAAAATTTGAAAATTGGAAGTGGCGTTCTCGCAGCAGGAGCCAGAGTAGTCGAACACTTCACTTTGGGACCATAGACTCTATAAAAGGAAGGTAGCATTTTGGTTATTTTGACGATAATAACCTTTATATTTTGGCCGTACAAATGGAGACAAAATGGGGCCCAGTTGTTGTCTTCACGCAGCAGGACAATCCTTGAAATGGGGGGCATTGTTGATTTTTCACATCTTAACTTGATTTTTATGTTTACTAGATTCTCTGTTTAGTTTTTGAAAAGGCAAAAAAATCTTAGTAGTAGTGGATCTGGTGGTTTTTCTACAGTGCTGTCACGTCCATGACGGCTTCATGCGCTACATTCTAACCCAGTAACCTTCGATTGGTGACCTCTCACTCTAGTGAGAAAAAACTCGTGTGGGATAAGCTTTGCCACGTCAGCGGTCAAATCATCCAATATATGTTATGTGCATAATTTACATGTCATTGGTGTTCGTTAATGTCATAATATTGGTCATTCTCTTCAATGGTATTTTGTTCAAAAACCAATTTTTGCCTAATAAAAACTCAAATTACCGATTTCTTAAAATTTATTAAATATGGATAGTATTAATCTATATCATTAAGACATATGATAACAATCAATTTATTAAAATAAAAATACTATATTTATTATAATAAAATAATAAATACACTAATTGTATGTACTTTTTTTTATGAAAATATAAAGTGATTGTTATCATATATATATATATATATATATATATATATATGTGTCCTAACCTATGTCACAAGTTAAAACCATCTTTAAAGTATATATGTATATGAAGACAAAAAAAAGTTATAAAAAGTAAAGGGTTTAAAAATTACATTAGGAAAGTAAAAGTAGATTTTTAAACTTTAAAAATTTTAGGGTCCCGGTTAAACACATTGAGTGGTCTCACTGTTTGTATGGTGAGATGAGAATACGAGATTGTCCTGCACAAGTTTCTTTACCGTAAGACTTTTTATTTATTTATTATTATAATAACTACATTTAATTGATAAATTAGAAATTTACATGTATAATCTTAATCAATTTTATTTATTTGTTGGATTTTAATGGAAAGATCTCTTAACTCCGTGAAGCTGTTCAGAAAGGACGCTCAATATGAACTTACACATGAACTATGTGTGAACTTTGTACATTATCCTATCAATCCTTCTTAACGAATCCAAATTCGAAATTAGGGATTCACCGAACTCTATAATATTTGAAAAACTACAAATCTATCACATGATGAAATTCGAACTCTGAATGTATTTTTTTTATATCAAGGATCTTGGACTTCGTCCGGACATAAATCTGATTGTCCTCCCTATCGGTTTGTATGTTGACCCTACCGTTTGTATGTTGAATGCAGAGTATGACATATAAGAAACCTCGGTTCACACCACTGGTCCCATAATGATGGAAACGGGTAAATCAGGACTCGTCCCCGTCTAAATAAGATTTGAACCACTGACGTTAGTTCAATGTTCGTCCTTCCACCAGTAAAGTTAAGGGCCTGAAGACTGGCATCAAGATAATTATCAAGAATATAACCAATGACTTGGGTTCATCCCAAGTCTTGGACCACCGAGGCAATCAGCTTTTGGTTAAAACTCCGAATGTCGTGGGAGAGACAAGTGGGAAGGGCAACTAATTGAGAGTTGAGACTTAAGAGATGGCAAAGTATGGGATGTGTGCGTCTTTGTCTCCTAAGCCTAATCACGGAGTAAATTGCGCTGATGGATCGATTCCTCAGGCGGTCTGAAACCAGTAGCAATCGTACAGCTCTCATTGATGCTGACTCTTCGCGGGGCCCTCCTCGGGTGGGACCCTACTCCTCACCATCTTCATCAATCACAATTTTCAAGGGCAACCAAACAAAACTGTGTAGACTAAAACAGCTTTCATCTTGTCCCACTCATACCCACACCACCACCGTTTGATCTTATTGAAATGTGAAGTCACCTTTTCTCCTTTTATCTTTTTTCATGTCCATACAGGATTCAAGGTGATCACGGTTATCTTTATATATGGGTTACGATATCTATTTTTATAATAAAAAATATATCTATTTTTATAAGATCAAAAAGAAAACTAAGAAGGATGTATTCGATTAAGATTTCAAATAACTATTTATTGGATAACTTTTATAAATTTTATAGACTTTACAGAATTATGAAAAAATTTCATATAGTTTCTTTTAAAAGATATTTATAAACTTTCATTTCAAAAAAACTTTTTTAGAGACCATTAGTTTTTTTCATTATAAAACTTATTGTCTCTTATATCTTAAATTAAGATAAATTTGTTCGTTTGTTTTTCTAACTTATATCTTATTTTAAGATATATATTTCTTTTATAACAAGTAAAAAAAATTTACTTTTATCTTATTTAAAAAGTGCTATAATTGAGTTTTTTTTTTTGGTAAATTTCCATAAATATCCTATAACAATTCATATATTTACAATTTTATCCGTACATAATAAAACCTTAAAAATCAATTTTCTAAAAATTCTCAATTTTGAAGAAACTCTAACACAATCTAATCAAATTTACATTTCTAATAAGTCACTACAAATGAAAAAAATAATATCATAGTATCTTAATTTATAAGACTTATCCATATATCTAATTATTTAAAATCTTATAAGACTTTAGATAAAAAAACAAACAACTCGTTAGACTTTCATTTTCAAAGATTTATAAAGCATTGACTTTTAAATGTAATATATACTTTATTTTAGTAAAATTATATTTATTTCTTATGTCAATAATTTTTTTTAAAGAATAAAAAACAAAATCATCATTAATTAAACTTGATGAAAGCATTCATACCTATATACATGATTTTAAACTTTTTATTTGTCTTTTTATTATATTTTGCATCATAGCAACAATTAAACGCTTATTTTTTATAATCAGTCACAATTTTATTTGTTTTTTTATAATTAGTCAAAAATTATAAATTTTCTTTATAATAAATGTATCAAACCGATAATAATATTAACGTTTACATGTATCCACCAAAGTATGATAATGAGTATAAAAAATCTATCCAAAATTAATTCAAGTTACTAACATAAAAATCATATCTAGTTGTTGAACAAGACTCATATGCGGGTAGTTTGATATTGAACAAGACCGATGAAGAGCTGTTTGATATTATTTATTAGTTTTTTTTTTTGTTATACAATGTTATCGTTTGTATGTGTTTTTTTTTTATGATAATAATTGTTCATTTTAAAAGTTATTTTATTTATGAAATTTGTTAAGAATGTGTGTGCCTCTTATTTGGAAATTGAACGTATATTTGGTGGTTGATGTTTTTTTTAAGAGTTTTATGTTTTTCTTCTAAAGTGAAATTCTTTCTAATAAAGAAAAAGGAAAAAAAAGTCTTCGGTCTTTGGTAGGAATGAAAGACAGATTGTGAGATTTTTATAACTAAAAATCATTAAAAGTCATTGAAATTTTTAACTCTTTAAAAATTATTTAGATTTTGAATACCTCGTAATGTTTATAGACTTTCAAAAAATCTTGATTGAATACTACCTGAATTTTAAATATATATTTTTAAGTTTATTAAATTCTTTATTGAATACTATATGACTTTTATAGAGTCTTTAAAAGTCTATATTGAATAAACATAAACTTTTTAATTCCATAAAAGTTATTAAAAGTTGTTTGAAATCCAAATAGAATACACCCCTCTAAATGTATATAGATGGACTTGAAACCCTCACCGTGCACAAAGGACAAAGACGAATCTATGAGGGGGCATGTGGGAGCTGACCCCGCAATCTTTTAAAAAATTCATTTTGAGTCCTTAAAATTAATTAAAAATAATTCTCGGATTCTTTATATAAATTGACACTCTTAAAACTAATTAGTACACCAATTTTTATAAGTATAATAATGTTTAAAATTTTAAAAATAAATATTATTATAAGCACTCATCCTAATGCCAATAATACCATTATTTAAATGAATATATTCATTTTAATACATTTTAGTTATAAACCCTCTTAAATTATTAACACACCCAATTTATATATGAAAAAAAATTATATTATTTTTGAAATCAAATCCTCTTGTAATGATAGTCAAATTTACTTTTGGAAATGTCTCGAATGTAGGAGCCTTATGAAAGGGAAGATGTAGAACTGAATTGTATATGAGGTAAATAGATTTTCAATATGAAATTCTCTTTTATATACTGATATCTTTAAAATAAAATAAAAACACCTCTCATTGATATCTATGGCTATCTTTAAAAAATATATATTTTGTTTATCGATAGAGTTCATAACTAGACCTTAAATAAAGATAAAATAAAATAAAATAAAAACACCCCTCATTGATATCTATGGCTATCTTTAAAAAAAATTATTTTGTTTATCGATAGAGTTCATAACTAGACCTTAAATAAAAATAAAATAAAATAAAATAATAACTACCTCTCTATGACCAGAGTCATCTGAAAATTCTTTTTCAAATACTTTATTATATGATAATTATGTGATGATGAGAAAGCTTGATACTTGAAATAAAATTAGATTTTAATTAGGGTTTATCATAAGTTGAAAAAGATATGAGTGTAATTAATGAGTATACATAGTATTCAGTTTATTTTAATCAAAGTCATTTGTCTTTATTGGTAAAATTTTATTGAGATACTTTTATAATTAAATTTTTAATAAAATATGAATATACTAATTAATTTTATAGATGATAATATCGGCACACTTTTTCCTTTTGTTTTTTTTAAATGAAAATTATAAAATTTGAGCCCAAACTTACAAAATTTAGGAGAGTGTATTCAATTAGGATTTCAAAAGACTTTTAATGACTTTTTTAAGTGGATAACTTTTACAGATTTCATGGACTTTTATAGACTTTACATAATTATGAAAGACTTTTATAGACTTTCATTTTAAAAGACTTTCATAGACTTTCATTTCAAACAAGTTTCAGATACTTTCATTTTAAAAGACTTACATAGACATTTATAAACATTTATTGATTTTAAATATGATATATACTTTGTTTTAGCAAAATTGTATAGAATTCTCATATCAATAAAAAAAATATTTTTAAAAAAGAATAAAAAAATCATTGTTAATTAAACTTGACAAACATTCTTACCTATATATGTGATTTTAAAATGTTTATTTGTAATTTTATTATATTTTGTATCATAAAGATATTATGCACCTAATTTTTTTTTTTTTAATAATTAGTCAAAAAAAATTTATAATTAGTCAAAATATTATAAATTTTCTTTTAGAATAAATGTAGAAAATGGACAATAATATTAACGTTTACAAGTCTTTACGAAAGTATGACAATGAGTATAAAAAATCTACTGAAGATAAAACATAAAAACTGCACATAGTTGTTGAACACGATTCACCTCTAAAAGTGGGTGATTTGATATTGATCATAATCACATAGAGTCACGCTCATACGCGACTTTGATTATGACATATTGATATGATTAAGTAGTTGTTTTTGTCTTTTATTATTTTTAGTTAATATAAATGAAGACATAAACGAAGTTCGTTTGATTTGTTTTGGTGTTGTTTAGTTGCTTTGAAAACAGAGGTTAAAAAAAATGAAATCTCTCGTCCTTAATTGCATAGCCTATGGAGAGTTGTTTTATATTATTTTTTAGTTAATTTTTTTTGTTATAGATCGTTAATATTTGTATTTTTTTTTTATAATTTCTATTCATTTTATAAGTTATTTGTTTTATTTTATTTGTAAAATTTGTTAAGAATGTGTGTTCTTTTACTTTAAAATATAACATATGTTTGATGGTTAATGTTTGTCAAAGAGTTTTATGTTTTTCTTCTTAAGTGAAATTCTTTTTACTTAAAAAAAAATCATTCAAAGTCTTTGGTAGAAATGAAAGACAAATTGTGAGATTTGTTATAACTAAAAGTCATTAAAAGTCATTGATATTTAAAAGTCATTGAGATTTTGAATACCTCCTAACTTTCATAGACTATTAAAAAGTCTTGATTGAATATCACATGACTTCTAATTTTTTTTAAAAAGTTTATAAAAGTATGTATTGAATACCTCATGATTTTTATAGAGTATTTAAAAGTCTATATTGAATACACCTAAACTTTTTAATTCTATAAAAATCATTAAATTTTTTTTGAAATTTTAATTGAATATACCCCCTTAGAATTCCGGCTTCACACCCGATGGAGGGGTGTTCTCGTAACACACACTGACATGTGCTGTGTGGTGTCTCTCTCACGCGCGTATCTAGGTGTGTGTTGCCGAGACAGACAGGGCCGCGCAAACTTTGGGGTGTTTGCGGGTTAATGGGGATACATGCTTTGGATTCGTGAAAATCACACTTTCGGCTTAGGCGCGTATTGAACACGTTTCATTACAATCATGAAATTGTAGGTGAAATATGGGACCTATGCTCTCACACTCCATCAGAATTTATTTATTTATATTTATTTTATTCTTTTTCAATGTTGCACCGATTTATTTATTGGTTACTGCTTTAACGATTTTAATCAATTACAATAGCTACAAATGCGATTTACAAACATAATTTAGAAAAATAGACTCACATAGGAGAGTAATTTCAAAAATACACATTAGATAGATAGATAGATAGATAATTATTGTTAAAAAAAAATCAATTGTATTTCATGAATTTGTTTAACAAACTTAAATATTATAAATACATATATATACACATATGAAATTATCAGATCCGTGATATTATAACGTATTACTTAAAAAATTTATATCTGTGATATTATAGAACATATTACGTAATATTGCAGTGTAGAATCAATTCCAGCATATAAAAACATGTCTTATCAACTATATCTATATATACCTTTAATTATGATCAAGACAACATTATTTTTTGTTAAAATCAAGACACCGAAATAGATAAAGATTGTAGATAATAAGAACTATGTTTGTAAACAAAAGTGGAACCAAGAATAATTGTTAGTTATTAATGTATCTAATGATTGAGATTCGTTTTACTTTAATTGTAAACGAGTTAATTAAATATCAAAAATTTTATAATAATCGAGACACCATGTGGAAATGATTTTGTGAAGTAATTAATTGCACATTTGCACCACAACAATTTTTTTCACGTCCTATTAATTCATTCTCATCAAATCACAATGATTTCGTGCATCTAACTCATCTCCACCGAATTCAAAAACATAAATGATAATTAAAATTATTTGAGGCTATTGATTGTCAAAAGCTCTTACATTATACAGAAAATGCAGAGTGAGAAGTCTAAAGTGTTAGGTGAATTTTTATTTTGTTTTGTTTTTTTATATAAAAAAATCTACCTATAAAGATTGTTTTGAGAGGACCTGACAAGATATTTTTACAACTGTTGACTGCTTTGAAATGGTCCTAATTTGTTGCTTTCATTTCATATGCATAATTAGAATATGATATTGGAGTAATTGATATGTTTGGATCGAATTTATATCAACTATATAGAACGTATTCGAGTTCAATCTTATAGATCCGAAATAGTAAAATAACTAATCATAATTTCTATGGAGTGGCTTTTGCTCAGCGACGAAGTTAGAACGCATTGGACAAAGTCACAATCAAACTGTTTGGAGGTCATTATAGTAAAACCAAAAAATATATGGGGGTGAAAGTGAAAACATTTTATAATTAACGGTAATTCTTTATATTTTTAAAAGATTATATATAGAGACATTTTACCCAATTATTTTTTATTATTTACATTTTCTGTTATAATTTTATCAAAGTTTCAAATTGCCCCCTCTCACAGACCCTCCAAATTTGATAAAACTGGCTTCGCCCCTGTTAGCATGTATGAGATTTTTCCCTATATTATGGGAGTAGATGTCTCTAAGTTGTTGATAATTTCGATAGATCCGGACAAACCACACATTCAATATAAATTTTCCATATATATATATATATATATATATATTGATATTGGCATATTGCAATGGAGTGGTGTAATTGTTTTACCCTTTGTATCACTGTATCAGTAGCTTTATTGGGTACAGTACTTTGTCAAAAAAAATTAAAGCAATATTGTGGGTACAGTAGTACTATTATGTTGCATGTCGAGTGAAAATAGTTGTTGATAAAAGTCTAAAGTTGCAGCTGCAAGGAATCCATTGCCAGGACCAATTAAAAGAACAAACTCTGCAAAAGTCGCTTTGGTCCCCTGCCTGCCTCTAGCTATCTCTTCATGTCATTGCTTCTAAATTCAATCTTGAATTCACAGGCACAGCTAATGAATTAGTAAATACGGTTTCGGAGGTCCCAAGTTTTTGGCAATTTCAGTCGAAATATAGGATATATCGTCGATATCCTAAAAATATCAAGGAATTTTTTTTTTTTTTTTATATATATTGATCCCCTCATTCGTTTAAATTGAAATTTACTTCCTTAAACACAACACATACTGAAATCCCGTTTAAATAGATTAGTATTGAAATATGTTTTTCATATATACATTAGCTTCTAAATTAAATTATCCTAATATTAACAAAATTCAGAATATAAACTTAGAATATAGTTGAGTGGGAATAGAGGTAATTAAATAGCACCAAATGAGCACATCACCACTTAACATAGCTGCTAGTGCACTTTTTCACATAAGTGGTAATGAGTTCAAATCTCATCGTGCGCATTTTACAAGCATGTATTGGAGATATTTCTTTCCCGGATTGTGGGAGTAGTTATCTCCCTTTATGGGAGTAGATATCCAGACCATACATGCATTGTTTGATCTCGGCAGGTCCCAACAGTCCTATTGTAATATTTTTCATAATACTTCATAAAAATAAAAAATAGCACCAAATGGGTTTGATCTATCCGTTAATCGCGCACACATTCCCTTAAGAGCGTGGACCATTAGTTTCACTATAGGAGATATTAGCACCATAAGATAAAGTACTAAAGTGCCCATGATTTTTTTGTATCCAAAATATAATTACTCAATTAAAAACACAATGAGTTTTTTTTTTTAAATCTATTTTTTCTAATTTAGATTTTTTTTTATTGATTTTTATGTTAGTAAATTTGTAATTATGAAAATATTTGTAGTAGTTCCAAAATTTTCTTTTGTTTTAATTATTTGGAGTGGACATGTGGTGTCAAAAATCAACTATCACAGTACAATTTCATGCATATACATATAAAGTTAGTGCAAATTTTCCACAATTTAAATCTTTTTTTTTTTATCAACATTCGTCTAGGCAGGGGCACCTCTAATCTAAAAACTACACTAGTCTACTTTCAATTAAATTTGATTGGTACATGATATTAAAGCACCCACCTAGCTGAATCAAATCTTGTCATAAATAATCCAAAATTTATCAAACTTTGTTGAAAAAAATAATCAGATTTTCTAGAAAAATGACTTTGATGTTGATCTTTTGGCTAGATTGATAGATATAAAACTTGAGCAGACATTCATGAAAGGTTATAGGAAATGTTATCGATATTCTTTACATATCGGAAATATTTAAGGATATTTTTTTATATCGATTTTCTAAAATATGAAAAATATTGAAGATATTTCAGTTAAATTATCGATATATTTTCATTTTACTGATATCATGATGTAAACTTCCAAACATTTTTCTCTTTCAAAATATCAAAATTCGGTCATTTTATTTTACCCTTAATTAGATATATCTAATAATCGAGGATTCTTATTCATATTTAAACATTCTAATATACAATAGATGGATATATAATTGAAAAAAAAGGAAGTTAACCCAATCTATAGGGTATAGAATAAATGTATGGTGGTTGAATTTTCTTATTATAAACATGAATTGTGATGGTGCACATTGAATATTATTAATTATGTAGTCTGTGAAGATAAATGCAGCTAGCTCGCCGCTGCCACCTAATGGAAGAAAATAAAAGAAGCTTGAGTGTGACTAAATTGTATGGTTTTGGAAGTAAATTCCAATATTGGCAATAGGAGTTTAGGACCACATGAAGTAATTATTGGGATTTTCTATTTTGTTATTATCAGTAATTATTGGGATTTTCTATTTTATTATTATTATTATTATTATTATTATTTTGAACTCTAATATATTGAGTTAGAAATGATAGGACCCGACAAGGTCATTCGTTAAAAGTACGATCCTTAATATATTAAAAGTAGAGTTTGAACCCTTAACACAAATTTATTGTAAGAATCAAGTTACTATACCCGCACAGGTATGTAGCAAAAATTTTGGGAATAACTCGTGTTTAATCCAAGGTTAAATTTAAGAACAATTTTCATATTTGGAAACCATTCTAATAGTGAAGTTAATGATACCAATATTTTGTTGTGAGTACCGTAGCTAGTCACTCGTTGTAATTATTGTTTAAACAACATTTAGCTATTTTTATAGGGAATCACATTGAGAAAAAGATAAAATTGTGGTCCTATGATTGAACAAAAGCATACCCACAAAATGATTTATGTCTTTAGGCATGAAAGATTGAAGAGACCGTGTCCTTATGAGGAAAAAAAAAGAACCGAAAGAATCCATTAATCAATAAAGCTAATTAGCAGTCTAATAATGTCTTGTTTACATGAATCATTGCAAAGATCCCAAGAAAAATCAACATTTTGTGAAAATTATATTTGATGGTATGTGCATGAAAATAATGTTGTCATGAATCCACTTTATTGTTTTTGCATTTGAAAGGACTGTCACTTATTATTATTATATTATTATTATTATTATTATTATTAGGGCAAATTGCATTGAACTCCTTGAGGTTTGGACAAGTTACACTTAGATGAAAATGTTTCTTTATTATACACTAACACCCCAAAAACTTAAATTTGAGTTTAAAATACCTAAAATGCCCCTAATTATATTATTTCATACTTTAATTTTTTATCTTTTAACCAAAAACTTTATAAACTTTAATAAAAATAAAAAAATAAATAAAAAATATGATTCATTAAAATAAAAAAATAAATATTCTAAAAAATATATTAAAAAAAAATAAAAAAAAATAAGTTGGGATAGTTAGAGCTTTTCTTGTCCCTATTACTAGATATCCTTAAGAAATTTAATGTTTTAAATTTTTTTCATTTATTTATTTAATTGTTTAAAACTATTTATTTATTTGATTTTTTAAAACTATTTATTTAATTAATTTTTTTAACTATTTATTTATTTAATTAAAAAAAATTTATTTATTTAATTTTTAAACTATTTATTTATTTAATATTTTAAACTATTTATTTATTTAATTTTTTAAACTATTTATTTATTTAATGAATCATATTTTTATTTAAATTTTTATTTTTATTCAAGTTTATAAAGTTTTTGGTTAAAAGATAAAAAAAATAAAGTATAAAATAATATAACTAGGGGTATTTTAGATATTTTTAAAGTCAAATTTAAGTTTTGGGGTGTTAGTGTATAATAAAGAAACGTTTTCATCTAAGTGTAACTTGTCCAAACTTCAAGGAGTTCAGTGCAATTTGCCCTTATTATTATTATTGCTTAATTGATATGATAGTCTATTTTACTTTTAGGCGAATTAATTTTTTTTAATATGTATAAAAACTAAAAAGTAATCGGTCATGAGTGATATAAACACACAAAATTCAACTTTTGTTTTTGTGATCATATGCGTGAATTGATCAATTATCAGAATGATTTTATGGTTTGCTTCACATTCACTCTTTATCATTGAATTATTTATCCAAATTAACTTCATCGTGCTTCTTAAAAAAAGAGAGAGAAGAGAATCCAACATTATTATTGTTGAAATCAAAGTTTGGCATTACTTTTTATGAAGAGATAAGGTTAGTTAGATGGTAAACTCCCTCACATCTGCATCATAAATTTAAGGGTTCAAGTCATCTCTTTTTCTATAAAAAAATCAAAATTTATATAATAATTTAATACTTCAACAAAAATAGTCAAAGACCCATTGCTTTGATGGCCGAGGACTTTACACTCTCACCCCATCATCGGTAAGAATGTTCAAGTATATTATGTCATGTGTAGTTTATAAATTTTTAAAATCTAATTTTACTTTCTTAGTGTAAATTATGTCGAGTGGTATAATGTAATTGAACGATTTCAATGGTGACGTATTCAGCATATCCTACACAAGATTTTCTCGATTAGAGGGGAATCTCACTACTTATGAGATAAAAGCCTGCCACACAACATTTTCTTTTAAGAATAAAGGGGTATTTATTAATTAGGGATGAAAGTTTCATTAGAAATGAAATCGGGGAAGAAATCTTTAAATTCCTTAGATCAAGGAATTGAGTTTCGTTTCTCTAGTTAGGATTTCCTTATCCGTAATTAAAGCTTACTATTCATCTAATAATCACTTTTTATCTTTTTTTTTCATTTTTTTTGGTAACGAGGATCTCGAACTTTATCCGGACACAAATCTGTCCGTCATCTTTCAACTGCGTGACACACGTCTGACCTGTATACCCTACCAGTCTGTATGTTGGATACAGAGTAGGACAGATAAGAAACCTCGGTCCGCACCACTGGCCCCACAACGATGTAAGCGGGTAAATCAGGATTCGCTCCCGCTTGGATATGATTCGAACCGCTGACGTTAGCCCCATGTCCGTCCTTCCACCAGCAAAGCTAAACGCCCTGAAGGCTGGTCTCAAAGTAATTACCAAGAGTAGAACCAATGACTTGGGTTTCATCCCAAGCCTTGGACCACCAAGGCAACCACCTTTTGTTTAATAATCACTTTTTATCGTTTGAGCTTTATCGTTGAATTATCTTTTGATTTTGTTTCTCGAAAAACTAAAAGATTTTGAAAAATTTAGCAATATTTTGTTGTGATGATTTGTTGACTAGAAATGATGAATGTTAGGTAGCTACTTTATCTAAAATGTTTTTGTGTCACGAGCAATTAAAATTGTCTAACTCTTTATCTAAATGTGGATTGACCAAAGTATTTATTCAAATTTATAAGCAATTGATGTGACATTTTAGTTAATATTACTAAATATCACCCATTATATAATTTTATAATTTATATGATATTAACAATTCATATATTATATCATTTTACTATGAATTTATATAAATATTTTAAATAATGTTATTTTTTTATCTAATCACGAGTATACATTTCTGTCTCAAATTGACTATTTGTCTTTGAATTAATCATCACAAGTAGGGGTGGGCACGGTTCGGTTCGGTTCGGTTTTGAGCAAAACCGAACTGAACCGAAAATATTTCGGTTTACCTAAAATTGAACCGGATTAAACCGAATAAAAAATGGTAACCGAACTGAACCGAACTGATTTTAATCGGTTCGGTTCGGTTCGGTTCATTTTGGTTTTGGGCCTAATGGGCCTTATGGGTTTGATGGGTTTAATGAGTCTTTTTAATATGTTTTTAAATTTGATGGGTTATTAGATTCTAATTTTGTGTCAAAGTTTCATAAATTTTAATAGTCAAGCCCAAAAAAACCCAAATCAAACTTAACGAATAAATAATAATATTTAATGAAAGAAAAGAAGTAGGTTAGGAGTTTTTTTTACTTATATAGACGGTTTAATCGGTTCAAACCGGTTTTTGGGAAACCAAACCGGTTTGAACCGAAAACTTTTCGGTTTTCAATTTTTTAAACCGGTTTAAACCGAATTCATTTTATGAACCGAACCGAACACCCTTTTTTTGGTTCGGTTCGATTCGGTTCGGTTCGGTTCCAAACTTAGTGCCCACCCCTAATCACAAGTTACATTTATTTGGCAGAATTTTAGCATATTACTGTTTGGATAAGAGAATTTTTTATTATTTTTTTCAAATATATTAGAACACAATGACACAGCCTTTTGTGAATGCTATCATCTTAAACATGTTTTGTCAAGGTTTAATTTATTCTTTTAGGTTTGACAGTTTTCTCTAATTGGCATACTACTTTTTTTTTTCTTTCATGAATTCATTGACAAATAATTATTGGCTGTGTTTGTAGATGCATTACTCATTGATTTATTTATTAATAAATCCATGTGACTCATTGATAATATATGTTTGGCCAAACTTGGAATATTGAGACTGATCGATCATATAATTTTAATTAATTGCATGCAAATCAGATCCACTGCACACAACTCACCCATTTGTAAAAATTTCAGTTTTAAAATCTAACCTAAAATATTGTAATCTAAAAATATAACGTTGAAAAAGGATTTGATCTCACGTAATGTGAGTAAATATTCATATTATTTATGTAATGTTTGATCTAGATATATCTTCACAAACTCTTGGCCCGACTGTTCGGTGTCATAATTTGAAATTATAATATTAAAAATAAATTGACTCCTATACACACGATCTGTATAAATACATGAGTTGTTGTGAAAGTGATATGTTTTCTTTTAATTTTTACTTTTCTTTCAAACTTTTGATTTTTGGGTACTCTTTGGATTGTAATATAATGACTAGTAATCATCCATATAACTATATAAAATTTATAAAATGAGGTTAGTTCAATAGTATGTCACTCGCATTCACACCACGATGTTATGTGTTTGAATATCTCCCACTCTTTAAAGTTCAAACCTTGAATTATCGTAAGATTTTAACCAAAAAAAAAAAAAATCCTATATGAACTTGAATAACAGCGAGGCCCATTAACAAAATATAAGTTGTGTTGTTTATTTAATAGCAGGCTAAGCTCGGCCGTATAAATTTTTTTTATGCCAATCAGGCTTGAGAGCCAGCCAGCCAGGCATGGTTAGGTTTAAAATTATATTTAAGCCCAAATTCAATTATATATTTCAGGGTAATTACCAATTAGATCCTAGATTAAAAAATAAAAACAATTTCAAGTTATTTGTGACTTTTACAAAAGTGATCAAATTGGTCATTACATTTTTTTCAAATGTCAAATTAGTCCCTGTCTTTTTAGAAGCGACCAAATTGGTTCCTTTAATAATTTAACGGTGTTAAATATAACAGTTGATTTTAATAATTTTAGTTAAAGTATGTAAATACCCTTTATTTGTCATATTTTAAAATTTTTATTTTATCTTTGTGCATTAAATTCACCATTATAATTACAACAAAATCCAAAAATATTAGTAATGAAACACCATTTGTACCTTTTTTTAATTAAAATTCTCTAAAAAAATCTAAAAATATTTTAATAAGACAATGTCAATTATACTTTTATTTTTAAACAAAGTTACCATTCATTCTCAGTTTAGTCTTTTATCATTTATATATAATATTGTTCTTTTTTGTTAATATTATGCAAGCAATGTTTTCAAACTTATTTAAAAATCAAAATGCACTAATAAAATAAACAACAATATATATGTGTTAAAAAAAATTGTGTATGTGTCAATATTATGTTGTTTAGGAGTAAAGTGCAATTTTATCCCTATACAATTAAAGTTGACTGACGAAACTTAGTTAGGAGGAGTAATTTAACACTTGAGAAAAATATAAGGACCAATTTGGCGACTTTTGAAAAAGTCACAAACAACTTGGAATTTTTAAAAAAGTTCGGAACCCAATTAGTAATTGCCCTATATTTAATGAGTTCTATATTTTTACCCCTTAAAATTCATGTGTGCACTCGTTATTATTATTATTTTTCTATGTATTTACATTTCATAATTTTTTTTAAGTTATAGTTTGTAAACATATCCCATATATCACCCCTATATCCTTTCTTTTTAAATTTTTATTAATTACTATAAATTAACAAAATAAGTGCATCCACCTATGACCAATTTAAATACTGTATGCTTTTTTTTTTATAAAAATAAATTTAATACTTTTCATTTTAGTTTTTTTGATGATACTTGTTTAAATTTTTTATAATTAAAATTTAAGTTTCTAATTAAAAAAATCATTAATATTTTGATAATAATATTTTACATGTTTGTTAAAAATGCTCAAAATATTAAAGTACATTGGACTTTTGATTGAAATATTACAATAAATTATGGTAACGAGAGATTTCTGCTCCATAAAACTGTGGAAAAAACTCTCCACATATACTTATAAAATTTGTATGGTGAGGCTCGAACCCCTGACAGCTAACGTGGAATGGGAGATGCAATATCACACATACTAAGAGGAGACGGGGAGATGCATTGGCACATGTGCTAAGGGGAAGATATGCAATGTATAAATACTTTTAAACTGTCTATAAATATGTAAGCTAATCTTCTATGGAAGTCAAGCAATAATCTATTGACTATTTATTAAACGAGACATTTGTGTCCTGCAATAATTTAATTGAAAAATTACTGGAAATGTGATAAAAGGTTATTTTCAAGAAAGGGGTGGTGGTGTCGTTGGATTTATTTATTTATTTTCAAATATATAATTCTTCTAAAGCATAAGATGGTAAAAAGTGAGGGTAAATGTGATATTATGTTTGTAAAACTATTGAAGTGGATAATTTGGAATTTGTTTTTTAGGTTATATAGTATTACTCGTAATAAAAATTAAAATACCATTAAAATTATCAGAGATGGGCCGAATGCCTGAGCCCAAGACAGGCCCATAGGCCTTAGTGATCTTGAAATGTAAGAAACAGCGACATTTCACTAATAAGGATTTTTATCTCGGATAAAAATTATTGGGCTGAGCCCATTAGCCCAAAATATTTTGAACGGGTGACAGTGAGACAACATTCAAAATATCCGAAATTTATAGGAAGAAGAGACTAGGCTTGCTTGAGTATCTAAGCTGAAGAGACTCGTGTATTTAGATTTTGTAATATGTTTTCAGATGTTAGTTATCAATGGGGGATCTTGATATGAATCAACCGGATAGAATTCATCTTTAAAAACAGACTTGTGTAGAAAGGGTGTCCCAATGAGTTATATACTATCGACTATTCTCATACTTAGTAAATATAGTCAATGATAAATAACTCATTGGTACTAAATATAGGATTGGTCAATGGTATATAATTATTGGGCACCCTCTCCTTACAAATCTGTTTTTAAGGATGAGTTCTACTCGATGGATTCGTATTAGGATCTACTCTTGAACTTTGATGCAATTTTACAAGCTTTTGTATTCTAAACATTTATCTTCTCTCTTATTCCTTTTCCGATGGATAATTGGATATTAACATTTTGGGGGGATTGATATTAAAAAAATCCATGAATATCTCCGTTATTTCGAGAATATAGGTGATATCTCCATGCTTTGAACTAAAGTAATTTCTTGACAAATTAAGTGGATGTTGAACCCATTTATCCAAGTTAGTTCCTTGTATATCAGAAGTCTGAAAATATTTTTTGGTGCGGATTTTTGATGCGGATGTTACACTTTATTTTCGTTCGAACATCGAATACACACATGCACACTTAAATCCCACACTTAAAATCCCATTTGTGGATAGAGCAAGTTGGAGACTTTCTCTGACATTTCTTGCTCACAGACGACCACTAGATCTCACTCTCTTTTCTGTATTACCTTAGATTAATTGCTTAAGATTAAGATTAATCTGCAATAAACTAATGGCAAGTTGGTGACAAAATCAAGAATAATAACAGTTCTGCAGATACCCAGAAATATGCAAAAAAGAAGTCTGGCCATGGGAACAAAAAACAAGAAACTCAGCAGTCACAGTCATAGATATATTAAGCACCCCATATCAGGATCTGTTTATTCTCTCAAAATGGCTCAAATTTCACATGGGTGGCGGTGGATTTTATTATCCATGAATGGAATAGTACACTAAACAAGAAAACCCATTATTAATAGGGGAAATTGCACCCAAACTACGTGCGTTTTGACTATTCACATGCCAAAACAAAATTTCAAAAAATTGACATTGATCTCCCCAGTATTAATCAAACTAGGGATGGGTGTGGAGGCTAGGGATGGGCGTTTCCCCATAGGGCCCCATCCTCCATGGGCCCCTATTGGGTTTTGGGGGTAAAATTTACCCCCAAAATGGGTTTTGGGATGGAGGAAAACTTGGTCCCCATTTTATAAATAGGGGAGGTGGTGGAGGGACCTCCCCCCAAACCCATTCACCAATTTCCCTACATATATATTATTTTTATTTATATATAAAGTTTTAACAATTAAAAAAAATTAATATATTATAATATTAACCTAAGTCAGTAGTTACTAGTCAGTACTTAGTATACGAGTATTTTATTTATTTTGACTTTTATTGCGTAACTCTATTAGAAGTATTTGTATTTATTTTAGAATTTTTAAAACCAATAATATATTTTAGAATGAATATTTTGATTACTTTTTGAATTGAATATTTTAACAGGATCAAACTAGAGATTGAAATAGTTGGATTCCAAATTTCGAATTCTAATTTTCGGATTAGGAATTAAAAATTTAAAATTGGAAATAAGAAATAGAGGAAATGGGGTTTGGGTTTGGGGTTGGGGAGAGGGGAGGGGGAACCTCCCCCTAAAATGGCCCCACCCCCAGTCCCCCCAAATGGGTTTTGGGGGAGGTGGTGGGGGAAGGGTTGAGGATTGGGGGTGAGGGTGGGGGTAGGGGTGGGGGGACCCTCCCGGCCCCATTGGGTCCCCACGCCCATCCATAATGGAGGCCCATTGGGGTAGGGGAGGGTCCCCACACCCTCATCCCCATTTCTGAAACCTCCCCCCATCTCCGCCTCCAAACCCCATTTGGGGTAAGTGGGGATGGGGGTGTTTGGAGGGAGATTCCCCTGCCCCCACCCCCACCCTTCCTCCATTTCTCCCATTTCCAATCCTAATATTTTTAAATCTGAAATCCGAAATTTATAATTCTGGATTCGAAATTTGATCATTTTAATCATTCAAATCATCATATTTCGATATCCAATCCATATAATTGTCCAAAATTAATAGAAATAACTATAATAATTTAGTATTACACATAAAAGTCTAAACAAATTCACAAAAAAAAAAACTAAATACATTCAACTTTCAGGTAGTCAATTAGTGGTGAAACCAAGAATAATAAAGTTAAAGCTACTTTTAACAAAAAATAATAATATTAAAATTATATAAATATATATATATATATATATATATATATATATATATATACATATGAGGAAATGAGGGAACGGGACCCACCATCATTTAAAGAAATGGAGAAATGGGGAAATGAGGGTGGGGGTGGTAGGTCCCCCCACCCCCATCCCCATCCCCATCCCAATTTAGGTTTTGAGGGCAAAATTTGCCCCCACCCCCACCCCCACCCCAAACCCCATTTGAGGGCAAAATAGGGATGAGGGCAAATGGGGAATGTGGCCTCATGGGGGAAATGCTCATCCCTAAATCAAATTCAGATAAAGAAGGGTATTTTTGCTATTTCATCCAAGTTTTAAATAAATATATGTATTTTTATAGAATTACACTATTATATAAAGTGATAGTATTATTCCCCCCCTATATTATGCCATATTAGTACCTCTTGTATTTTCATTAATGGCTAGTCAATCCCATGAAACCAGAAATATTGGCCATTTTCCCCTTCTGGCAAGTTTTCCATCCAAAATAATGTTGACCATTAATCCCAAAATAAAAATGACCCCATCAAGTGTCAAACCTTCATCCTTATTATCAAAAGCCACAAGCCCTAACCAGCTGAACTATTGATAACACCGATAAATACACCTTTTGAGGTCCCTATTTTCTATCGTTTGCTTTCGTTTTCGAACATATTTTGGTATATAATATGTTTTGTGAGCATTGTGTAGGCTATATCCCTTAAAATAAGGGGTTGAGCTTAATTGAAGAGTTTTGGAGTTAGAAGGGCTGAAATTGGAATTGCTCGTGCAGTACACTCAACTTTCAGGGGCCATATCTCCCTCCTCAGATCGAGTTACGTTGGCCATTACCTATTTTTGGAAATCCCCGGAAGTCTACTTTCCAACGGTTCTTAAAATCTCGATTCCGAGGCTTGTGGATGGAAGTTATAGTTGTTTTCGTAACGGTGCGCACAGCAGAAAACTGACCCGCGAAATTTGGAACAGTAGGTGTCGTTTTTACACTGTCGCGGGAGAGCTGGACAACGCCACCCGCGACCCCCTGTTTTCAGCCAGCTTTCAGACCGTTTTTGATGGGCAAACTTGTCCTTTCACACCCCAATTCATACCCTAACTTCCAAGCTCTATAAATACCCCATTTTCTCTCAATTTTTACAGACTTCTTCTCTCCCTCTCCCTCTCCCTCTCCCTCTCTCACGTTTTCTCTCTTCTCTCTTACATTTTCTTCCATTTTCTTAATCTTCTTCACCAATAAGTGAGAGAACAAGCTTCCATGGAGGTTCTTCCTCCATGGGAGCTCACCATACACCTCCACCACCATCTTAGAGTAGTTTATAAGAAGAAAGGAGTGGTCTTAGGAACAAAACCGAGCTATGAAATCAAGGAGGGCTTAGAGGAGTTTTCTTCAAGGGTTGTTGATCGGTCTATTTATATACATATTTTAGGTCCCCATTTCCTATTATTTACGCTTTGTTCTTGAGTGAAATTAGGTATTTTATGTGTTTGTTGAGCATGTGTAGGTCACACTTCCTTAAAAGAGGTGTTTGTTAATTTTTCCAAGAAAAGGAGTCTAAAAGTGAGAAAATGGGCAAATCTGTGAAGAACCGCTGTGGAGGTCGCTTTCCATGCATTGCATAAGTCGCGGTCCACCGAGCGCTGAAGATCAGTATGTACTCATTTGTTACTCGCGGCCCATACCGCTTGACAAGAATTACTTCGGTCGCGGTCCACCGAGCTCTGAAGATCAGTAGGTACACTGCTGCACAGACCGCGGTTCAGGCATGAGTCCGCCAAGCGGTATAGAGAGCGGTCGTGCACATTCCTTGTTTTCGAAGGAGATCTTGAAGCCCTAATTTTTGGAGATCATATAAATACTTCTTATTGAGAGTTAGAGAGGAACTTTTCACTTTTTCTACTTTTTATTCCTAGAACAACAACACACTCATCCATCTTTACACATTGAAGATTTGAAGACGAAGAAGACTACAATTAAAGATCTTAATGGGTTTTATCTCTTCTTTCTCTTTTCTTCTTATTTTCAATATGTGTAACTAATCCCATAACTAGGGAATCAATGTGAACCTTTTGTGAATGCTCATATATGGATTAATTATTATTTCATCAATTAAAATTCTTGATTTATTCATTGTTCTTAATTGCTTGATCCTCATTAGTTTTAATATTTATTCACACCATAGACCAAGGGTGAATAACTATTTGGCATGATTTTAGGGTTAAGACTATCTGAGAATTAGGGTTAGAGTATAGACCAAACCTAATCTTAATTAATGCTCTTTTGAATGAATGAATTTTATCTTTAGCATAGGCCAAGCAAAGTATAGAATTTGGTTCTTAATTCTTGTGCTTAAAGGGTTTCCGATCATTGTTCATACCATAGACCAAGGGTGAATAGTGGTTGGGAGCACGTGACTCATCCCATGACCATACGGTAATAGTCACATTAAAGACAAAGAATGAACCATAGAATTGATTGAATATTGTTTACAAATTAATTCCATATATCGAGTTTTCATAATTGGGGATCATTGATAACCTAGTGTTTTCTTTCTCTTGATCACATCCATATTCTTTTTAATTATTTTCTTAATTTAATTTAATTTAGTTTAGTTTAATTCAAATCTCAAACAAATCTTTTGTTAATTTTAGTTTAACTTTAATTAGAATTAGTTTTAATTGTTAAATCTCTTTTCCTTGTGGGAACGAACTTTACTTGCCGTTGTGCTTATCTTCACGATTCGTGCACTTGCGAGTATAGTTTTTAATAACATGATTTTCACCATCAGTTGTCTCCTTTAAACTCATTTCTTTTTGTATAACTTATTTTCTTTTATGTAATCACCAATTTGGGAATATTGTAAACCTACACTTGTGCCAATATATGTATGATTGTTCTTATATTTGTTTGGGTTTTGTTGCACTCTTTGTTAATATCATGATTTAAACTCTTATTGTGAAATCCATATGTGTGGAGGGTCAAAATTGATATGTATGCATGATTGGGATTAGGAGTAGAGTAATTTAATGTAGGAGTAGATTAATTTAGCTTCTCATGAGTGTTTGTATGTTAATGAATGGCCAAAATACCATGTATTGAGTGATTTGAGTGTTAGGGATTTTAGCCCCAAAGAGTAGAAAATGTTTAGTTCATGCATTTAGTTGCTAAATTGGTCTTGGTTCACATCCGTGTACTCAATGAATTGATTTTGGAAAAATTCTCAAATCAAGAGGATGAACCTTTAACCTAAATTGAATGGTCTTAATGTATAACAATCAACTTATTTGCACATTAGTGTTGGGTGAACTTGTTTCCATTTTTAGCCATCCTAGGGAGATTGATGAAACCGAATCCTTGACTTAGTAGTAAAGACAAACCGAATTCCTCTTGTGCTTGTGTAGTAATATGAATATTTAGTGTGCTTAATGCTTTCACTCGGTTAGCCACCTTGTGAATGACATTTAGGGTGTGTGTTATATATCGCGTGGTTCGCATTTATATGCTCATCTTGGTATCCTTTACATTTGACCAGTAAGTTGAGAGATCACTAGGCTGGCGTGTAGAGCTCGTGTGTGTGTCCCACCATCCTTAATGGATTCATGCGTATGCATGGATGCAATCTCTATGCACTCGAGAGAGGTTAGAGATTAATTAAGGGGACACGGGCATATAACATACGTGTTGTATGGGTATCTCGTATTCTTAATGCTTTCACTTGGTTGCCATCTCGTATTTGGTTAGCCGAGTAGATGAATTATTGGCTGTAGTATGGCCCTATGCGGTTACGCATTACATGCCCAACTAAATGTCTTATGTATACGAACAGAAAGTGAGAGTATCACTAGGCTGGCGTACATGGCTCTTTTGTGTGTTCCTCGACACTTAATGAATCCATGCTTTGTGTGGATGTGATCTCTAAGACATCGAGAGAGATTAGAGATCAATTAAGGGGATACGAGCCTATGATATACTTGCACATTTGAGGGACTAGGTGAGTCTAGTGCTTAATTAGGAGGATTGTTATGGTTGAGTCATTTCCCTAGCGTAACCACATTTCATGCATCTCTCCATTCCATCTTATCATTGTACATATTTTATTTATGTAGTTTCTTAGTTAGCTTAGCATTTACTTTCCGCATATTCTTTTTGTATACGCAACACACGAGTTTGCTCGGCGTGTTGTATAGCTAGAACTAGAGACGGTCGATGAATCCCACCTCCTATGGAACGATACCATCGCTTGCCGCTTTACTAGTTTTTATTAACTATAGAGCACATTGCGTAGGACTTCTTATAAATATCTTTTTGGTATCCGCAATTCCCTAACGACAGAATAACGGGGTATCAGCTACTCCAACTCATTGTTGATGGTTTGTTGATTTAAATGTATATATAGTTATATAGTTATATAATTTGTGTAAAATAATTTAAACTTGTTTATATAATTTAAAATAAACTCATATATATAATTTAAAATAAAATCATATATATATAATTTAAATAAAATCATATTTAATAATAATAGAAAAACAAATTTATGAAAAAAAAGAAAACAAAAGGAAAATAAAAATAAAAAAAGGAAATGTTTTTATTATTATTTTTCTTCTTTCTTTTTCGTTTTTTATTTATTTTTTCTCTTTTTCAATTTATGGTCTTTGATTTTCTAGATTTTTTTATCTGTTAATAGCCAAATTTGGCTAGGGACCAAAGGGAAATTTTCCACCCTCTAAACCTGGCTCTATGCCCGAGGTCTTCCACCAGGAGACCATGTTACCCGAAACCGAGCTACGATACTACCCCGCATGAATAAAGATGGGTTCCAGAAACACCCGGAGTAGAGCCCCAGGCTCGGTCAGATCGAGCTCGTATCACCGAACCCGAAACCAGGAAATCCCCCTAAGTCGGGATTACCTCGCAATCTCTCCAGAAGCTCGCCTATACCTCAGTGACATAGTGGGGTGTCCGTAGGAGGCCGCACCTAAATCCAAAAGATCAAGGGAGGCCAGACCTAGCTCCTGGCTAGACTAAACTCTTGAATATCAGGGCTAAGACACTGATCGACCTCACTATCGATGTACCTTACCATAATATACACCATATTCAACGACCCTTATGGGGGATCATGCTAAACCTGAAGACACACAGGATCATATCTTATGATGTTACATACGTACAGAACAAGTAAATTGAGTCCAAGTAGGAAACAAATTGATCTCCACCAAGATATTCTCAACTCAGCAATTAACTCAAAGTCAATGACATTTAAAAGTAAAATCCCGTCCGATAAGGAGGGAAGGGATGGAGAAAATCAAGGGGAGAATCAGTTAGTTTAACCTATGAAGACAATATATAAAAGAAGGACTTCAGCCTTCTGAAAGAGGAGACTACTTTTCGACAAGCATACGACAAGTACCCGAGTACACCCTAGAGAAAATTGAGAGCAATTTGAGAGAGATTTGTATATCACACACTATCAATAAAGAAAGTATTTTTGATTCTTTTGGGTGGTTAATAGTATCAATATTCTTTGTCATTTTATTAGGCACTATTACACATACGTTTAACCTTGGCCACCACCTATGTGGTAGTGGTCTCGAAGGTGTTAACTGAGATTTCTCACCCTAAGCAAAATTTATGTTAACACTTTCTAGCGCCGTCTGTGGGAAAACCCTACACCCAGTTAATCAAGTCAACTCTTTGCATTTGCATTTTCGTTGTTTTATAGGAACCATGAGGCTCCGCTCTTCCCAAGGACAACATGGAGTTTCAGAACAACCTTCGGCGAGGCCAACGCGAAAGGCCCTAAGGAAGGGGAAAAAGTCTGGGTATAGCAATCAAGCTCCGGTCCAAACAACTAATGCGCGGGCTTCTGGCAACCCTATCATAAGCCAGGACCGCACTTGACCAACAAGCAGAAGCCTTCGTGGAAACCGTCCGCATCCTGCCTACTCGCAGAAGGCATCACAGTCCAACCAACAAACCCGAATGATCAAGGAGAACCGAGCAGGTTCGGGGCTAGGCAGCCTGCCTTCGACTGCCTGGGACCTCTTCCTCCAGAGCCAGCTCGAGACAGGACTGGGCCCCAACGTTCAATCCGGGATAGGCTGGGACCCATGCCCCTAGTTCCGAAAAGACCTTCACAATATCAGCCCAGGCGAGTTAAGTCCACCGTAGATGCCTTGACCCGGGAGCAACGAAAGGTACCTCGCCCAACGGCATCGAGGAGGAACGCCCGAGCCCAAGAGGAAGATAATCAATAAACTTCCCGAGTGGATCCTGTCCATGAAAGGGACCAGATAGAGGTCGCCAGTTCATCCGAGGGACTCGACACTGAAGAATCCGAGGTCAATTCAAAGAAACCTGGGAACAAACGACTGAGGGATCAGCTGGCAAAGCTACAGAAGAAGGTCCAACAGATAAGAAAAGGAAAGAACAAGGAGGATAAAAAGGATCCATTGAGCGAGATGAACGCTCCCTTCACTAGGAGGATCCGGGAAGCGGAGCTCCCACCAAAATTTAAAATGCCAGCAGATAACTTATCTGGAACATAAGACCCTCTAAGCAACCTGGAGAGTTTCGTCCAACAGTTGGAGGTCCAGAACACTACCAGAGCAGCTATGTGTAGGATGTTTCCAACGACCCTAACCGACTACGCGAAAACTTGGTTCAAGAAGCTGCCTGCTGGTAGCGTGGATTCTTTCACGAAGTTATCAACAGATTTTTGCTCTCAGTTCCAAGGGGTCAAACCTCGTCCGAAGGATCCCATTGACCTCCAATATTTGATTCAGGAACGAAGTAAGACTACTTCGATCGTACGCGGAACGTTTTCACAAAGAGGTCATACAAATGAGAGTTTTCGTCGAGAAAGAGACTCTTGCCAATTTCAGACGGAACCTGTGGACGGGAAAGCTTTTTCGTTCCTTCGCCAAGAGACCTCCCGAGACTTACCAAGAGGCCTACGATCGAGCTCTTGAGCAGGTCGAGATCGACGAGCAACTCAAAGTCAAGATGGAACACGACGATATGAGAACGGTGAAGCGTCAGAAAAAAGAAGCCCCTAAATCTGAGCCAGCTCAGAGAGCTCAGAATAAACCTCCCAATAGGTCGACTTATCACTTCCCCACTCCTCAGCACAAGCAAGAAAAGTATCCAGCAAGACGAACCCCTCCTCGGGCCTCACCACCTCCCAGGACCGTAGCCCCTGTAATGCGAGGGGAGAAAGGGTATGACTACTTGTAAGAACCTCACTTTTGTGATTGGCTTGTTTCATGACAAATCACATTGGGGATGTTTATGTAACGGGTAGCATAGGTTCTCGAAGACATGCTTCCGATCATCTCAAAGTGCTTCAAGAGAGGTAGTTCACTTGTCCTTAACTCTTGAAGAGATTTAGTTGCACACACTCACATTCTATTCATTTGTATTGACATGCATGTATGGTTGAACACACACACACACACACACACACACACACACACACACACACACACACACACACACACACACACACACTTCTTGCATTTTGGAGTTGATGGGTTGCACAATGGGTTAGGCGACATACAAGGCCACTTGAACATGTCGCCTGACAAGTCGCTTTAGGCTTGAATTTTTCCCACAGTGTGTTAGGCGACATGCAAGGCCACTTATGCATGTCGCCTCCAATGTCGCCTTTGTCTTGTTTTTTCCTCCAGTGTGTTAGGCGACTTCATAGGGGACTTGGGCATGTCGCCTTACATGTCGCCTCAGACTACGTGTGTTTCTTTCCAGTGTGTTAGGCGACTTGGTTATGTCGCCTTGCATGTCACCTCTGTCACCCGAACTGGGCATTTTCTTCTTTTCACGACAGCTCATTTTTTTCCTATATATATGTCATCTTCTCCACCATTCAACCTCAGAGCTTCAGAAATCGATTTTTAGAGAGAGGAAGTGGTTCCTTAGTGAGAGAAGCTCCAAGAGTTGTCTTTGACTCTTAAAACCCAAACACCCATCATCCATTCATGATTCAAGCATCATCTAGCTTCATCTTGGATGTTTCTAAGCATGAGTCTTCATCAACATATTTGACTTGGTAAGTAGAACACCATTCTCATACATTCTTGTGTTCTTACTTAACAAGAAATCTCTCTTACAACTTGTTTGCATCTAGATTTAGATTTTAATTACAAGTTGAGATATTTGTTGATGTTTGGGTTGTTGTATTGTGATAGCTAATATTTAGGACATATTTGCCCTCTAGCTAATTAAGACTTATTGATGGCATTTGTTAATTGCATTTATTGTCCTTGCCATTTTATGTGACAATATGTGTTGATATGGCTTTGTGTTGATGACTAGATTTTAGACTTGCATATCTATATCTAGTTAGATCTTTATGAGCATTCATATAGACATTGATATCTAGGATTTGTACTTAGTGTCATCTTAAATCCCTAGATAAGCATTTAGTGTTGCCTAGCATTATTTGCACTTTGAATATTCATATATTCACTTAGGTTGTTAATCTCTTCTTGAGAGTTAAGTCTTGTGACTACAAGGTGTAGTGCACAAGCAAGTGAAGTCTTGCAACCAAGGTGTGGTTGGCAAGCAAAGTGATCAAGGATTCACTATAAAGGCTCGTTGGGTAGTAGTGGTAGGTTAGTGACCGAGAATGGTGTGACTAGATGTCAACCTAGGTTGTAAACATCATTACAATAGTGGATTTGAGGATCGTGTGTGGCTAGAAGGATAGCCCGTGGTTTTTCCCTTGTTGAAGGGTTTCCACGTAAAAATCAAGTGTTATTTATATTCGCACTTTTACTTGATTTTGTATGTTTGTTTATGTTGGGTTATATTATTAATATTGACTAATCGAAAAATTGGTAATAATCGATTAACAACCTATTCACCCCCCCCTCTAGGTTGTTAGACACACACTTGATTAGTATTTTCACTACTACACTCCCTTGAACGCTTCTAGGGAAACGTTCTACCTTGCTATACGAGATAAGGGGCTACTCCAAAAGCCTGCTCCCATGAAAGCCCCAGTTGACAGGAGGAACCAGTATAAGTACTGCGACTTCCATGAAGACGTGGGCAACAACACTTCAGAGTGTTATAATTTGCGCAACCAAATTGAAGCCCTGATAAGAGGGAGATGCTTGATTGAGTTCTTACAGTAGATTATAGATAACATTCGGACTGGAAGGGAGGTACAAGACGAGATCTGTGAGGATGCAGAGAAGAGAAAGGGGGAACAAACTGATTTAATGCAACAAATCCAGGTGATACACATCATCAGCGGAGGGCACACACTGACTGGCACTTCCAATAATTCCTGAAAAAACCACGCAAGGAAGATTCCCCGCATAGAAGAAAGCCAATGAGTCTTCAAGGTCAGCCAAAGCCCGATGGAGCCCTCCCAATCAGCACAGATCGTTTTCACTGAAGCAGATGTCTTCAACACCGTGCAACCTCATAATGATCCCATGGTGATCACGATACAAATTGCCAACTGCCTAGTCCATCATGTGCTCGCAAATACGGGCAGCATTGTAGATATCCTCTTCAAAGATACTTTAGAAAAATTAAATCTAAAGCAATTGTGTTACAATAGCTGTATAACTCTACTTTATGGGTTCACCGGGGATTCGATCATACCGGTAGGATCGCAGATACTCTCAGTAATCGTCGGAACCGTACCTCTCCAACAGAATGTCATGACAGACTTTGTTGTGGTTGACACCCCATTGGCCTACAACGCCATCTTAGGAAGACCTTTCCTGTCCTCCTTGAAGGGAGTCTTGTCCATATACCACAACGTCCTGAAGTTCCCGGTGGGAACCAAGGTGAGGGAGGTACGCGGAGACCAGCAAGCAGCTAGAAAGTGCTACGCAGTGTCTACCAATCCTACGGCTTTAGCAAAACAGTGCGTACAGGTCGCAATAGTCCAGAAAGATATATAAACATCCCAGATAATCGAAGAAGAAATGGAAGCCCTCTGAGCATGCAGAGAATGAACCCATAATGCCTTATGAGGAGGAACAGAGCAAGGAATGGGCCAGCGGGTAACCCGTAGATAGACTAGAGGAGATACCCATCAGAGATGACGATCCCTTCAAGGTCGTCAAGGTCGGGGCTACCCTCGAGCCAGAAGTGAAAGAAGGCTTAATTGATCTTCTCAGAGAATTCAACGACATCTTCTCTTGGAGCCATGATGAAATGCCTGGGATCCCGGTATCATTGGCCGCCCATCGACTAGCGGTAGACCCAACGGTCAAGCCCGTTAAACATAAGAGGCGTCACTTCAACGTTGAGAGGAACGCTGCGGTGCAGGAAGATGTAGATAACTTGATCAAGGCATGGTTTATCAGAGAAGTGCGCTATCCTGAATGGATTGCCAACGTGGTCATGGTTACGAAGGCGAATGGGAAGTGGCGTATGTATGTCGATTACACCGACCTCAACCGGGCATGTCCAAAAGACAGTTTACCTTTACCAAAGATCGACCAGCTGGTTGACTCCACGTCCAGAAATAAACTTCTGAGTTTTATGGACGCGTTCTCAGGATACAACCAAATTAAGATGCACCCAGCTGACCAAGATAAAACTAGTTTCATTACTGGGCAGGGCTTGTACTGCTACAAGGTGATGCCATTTGAATAATGCAGGAGCTACATACCAGCGGCTGGTTAACAAACTGTTCAAGCCCGAGATAGGAAGGACGATGGAGGTATACATCGACAACATGATCACAAAATCACCAACCACAGAAGGACATCGGGAAGACCTTCGCAAGACCTTTCTTATACTGAGAGAAAACCAGATGCGGTTGAACCCCTCCAAGTGTGCCTTCGGGGTAACAGCGGGGAAGTTTCTAGGTTTCATGGTTCATGAGAGAGGCATAGAGGCCAACCCAGAAAAAATCAAAGCTATCTTGGACCTTGGAATCCCCCACACCACTCAAACAGGTACAAATTCTGACTAGACTTGTAGCGGCGCTCAACAGGTTTATCTCTCGCTTCACCGATAAATGCCTCCCTTTCTTCAAAGCTATCAAACAAGGTAAAAACATGAAATGGAGCCAGGAGAGCGAGCAAGCCTTCCAAGCCTTGAAAGAATACCTAACAAGCCCACTGTTGTTAGTCAAGCCAGTTCTCGGAGAGGAGCTGCAGATCTACCTGGCCGTCTCAGAAACTGCAGTAAGCGGAGCTTTGGCCAAGGAGTGCGGCGATGGGATTCAAAGACCCATATACTATGTGAGTCATGCTTTAACCAAGTCTATTATATTCTCCTGGAAAAACTCGCTTATGCTCTGGTGATCTCGGCGAGGAAGCTCCGTCCCTATTTTCAAGCTCATTCAATAGCAGTGGTGACGGACCAACCTCTCCGCCAATTCTTATAAAGACCAGATGTGTCCGGAAAGCTAGTCTTATGGGCCCTAGAGCTCACTCAGTTCGATTTAAAGTATAAGCCCCGAACCACGGTTAAGGCACAGGCTTTGGCAGACTTCGTGGCAGAAATTTCAGCGCTCTCAGGTCAAGAGAATCCCACAGCACCAAATGAGATCCTTTAAAAGACAACCGAGCTCGACAATTGGCCGGAAGGCTGTAAGTCCTGGACCCTTTATACAGATGGAGCATCCGGGCAAGCTGGGGGAGGAGCTGGCGTAGTTTTAATAGACTCGGAGGGGACTGAATTCTGTCACTGTTTCAGATTCGAGTTTAAAGCCACAAATAATGAAGCAGAGTACGTTGCCCTCCTAGCTGGGATGAAGGCATCCATCGAACTAGAGGCCGATTACCTACAAATCAAGAGCAACTCATTGCTCGTTATCAATCAGATGACTAAGGTGTACCAGGTAAAGGAAGATAATATGGCTGCCTACCTAAAGCTAGCTCAGCTACTAAAAAATAAGTTTAAAGGGTTCAAGATCGATCAGATGCCTCGACACCAAAACCATCGCGCTGATGTTTTGGATAAGATAGCTGCAAATGAAGGCCAATCCTTACCACGGGGAATTCCCCTCTAAGTGATCTCCCAACCAAGCATAGCCGCAAATAAAGAAATCTGCTCCCTAGATCGTCAGCCTTGCTGGATGGACCCGATCGTTGCCTACCTCCTAGAGGGAGAGCTCTCCAAGGAGCCCGATTAAGCCCGAAGAATTAAAAAACTCTCGGTCCGATATTGCTTGGTAGACGGGTACCTCTACAGAAGGGGTAAATCCCTCCCCTTACTTAGATGTTTGCATCTTGACTGATGCTAAATGGGCACTAAGAGAGATTCACTCTGGGGACTGCCGGAACCACATCGGTGGGGAAGCTCTAGCATATCAAGTGCTTCGTATGGGGTACTACTGGCCGACCATCCACTAAGACGTAAGAAGCTTTGTACAATCTTGCGAGCCATGTCAAAGGACTTCAAACTTGAACCACCAGCCATCTGAGCGACTGTTGTCTCTCAGTTCACCCTACCCCTTTGCCATGTGGGGAATCGACCTAATTGGACCGCTTCCGGACATGTGAAATATGCTATCGTGGCTATCGACTATTTCACAAGATGGGTCGAGGCAGAGCCTCTTTCTCGGATATCAGAAACGAATACAACCAAGTTCATCAAAACCAACGTGGTATATAGATTCGAGACCCCTCCCATCATTATAGCCGACCTGGGTAAGCAGTTCGACAACGCCCGATTCAAAGATTTCTGCAAAGGATTGGGGATCGACCTCAGGCTGGCTTCAGTAGCCCATCCCCAGACTAACGGGCTGGTGGAATCCACCAACAAGACTATCAAGAAACTTCTAAAGAAGAAGTTACAACAGAAAAAAGGCAAATGGGCCGAAGAGCTGCCAGAAGTCCTCTGGGCATACCGGACTACAAAGAGAACAGCTACCGGGGAGGACACCTTACTCCTTGGCTATCAGAGTTGAAGCGGTCCTCCCCATCGAGCATAAATTAACCTCATTCAGGGTGCAACATTTTGAACCCGAAAGTAACGAGGTCAAGCTCCGGGATAATCTGGACATCCTAGAAGAGAAACAAGACCCGGTAGTGGAGAAAGTGGCAATCTACCAGAGCAAGATCGCTAGATATTTCAACCGAAAGGTCAGAGCCCAGAATTTCAAAGAAGGGGATCTGATGCTTAGGAAAGTGACCTTGAATACTCGGAAAAGGTCGGATGGAGTCCTAAGCCCCAATTGGGAAGGGCCATATTTGATAAAGTTAGTTGCTCGCAATGGAGCCTACAAACTTGAAGACATAGGATGGACGACCCATCGACCACACTTGGAATGCCGATCACTTGAGGAAATTCTACCCTTGAGCGGGGAGTTTTCAAGCAGATTACCCCCATTTAGATTTCATTAGAGTCTCTAATAAAGATGTACTACATCTCGATCATCAATAAAGTCATTTTTTTCTCTCTTTATCTCCGACTATGTTCAATATTAGTATCTACATACTCGACTGGGAAATTTAACATAGACACCTCAAGACCAGTGACTAGCCGGGGAAGCCCCCTCGCTACCCCTGATGCCTTGGTCGAGCTACTACCCCCAAGAAGGGTCTGAGTGTAAGAGCATAGCTGCCATCCAAATCTCGAGACAACAGCCCTCCTGATGCCTTGGTCGGGCTACCACTCGCAAGAAGGGTCTGAGTGTAAGAGCATAGCTGCAATCCAGATCTCGAGACAAGGAAATAGCTAAACAACCCTCCTGATGCCTTGGTCGGGCTACCACCCCCAAGAAGGGTCTGAGTGTAAGAGCATAGCTGCCATTCAAATCTCGAGACCGGGAAATAACTAAACAGCCCTCCTGATGCCTTGGTCGAGCTACCACCCCTAAGAAGGGTCTGAGTGTAAGAGCATAGTTGCCATCTGGACCTCGAGACTAGGAAATAGCTAAACATCCCTCCTGATACCTTGGTCGGGCTACCACCCCCAAGAAGGGTCTCAGTGTAAGAGCATAGCTGCCATCCAGGTCTCGAGACCAGAAAATAGCTAAACAACCCTCATAATGCCTCGATCGGGATACCTCTCCTAAAACAGATATAAATATAAATATTTGTTTTCGTGTGCAGGATCAAGATCATCCTGATAAGAATTCCCTACCAAAGTCAGAATGAAGTATGAACAAATTATCATCAAGGATGCAGTTCTGGTTCCTAGTCAGGACCAGGAATAAAACAAGAGTTTCTCAAAGCGAATCGGTTTCTCATTAAAGACAAGTCTCATTAAAGACAAGAGGAGCCTATCCCCCGGTAAGGCTACATCTATCCAACGGGGAGCCCAACCTCCTAGTACGGGCTATAAAAAAAAAGAAAACAACTAAACTAATCAAGAGTAAAACGGGGTGCCCACCCCCTTTTCCAGGTAATCAAGGACAATCATGAACAGGCCGCGTCAAGCTTTGGAACTCTCTTGATTTTCCTCTGGTGATCCTCCTCCCTCACGCTGATCCTCGCCATCAACCCCCCCTTCAGGTAGTTGCCCACCTTGGTTATCCTCGCCAACCATCCCTCCATTCAGAGGCTCCTCCTGTTGATCAGTAAGATCTTCCTCCAGGACTTCATTAATCACTGCCATAACCTCAGACGAGATAGCCGCATCAAGAAGGGCAGCCATAGACCCCGTCTAGCTCCTGTCGACCTCCATCTCCATTATAGGGGGTTCCTCAGACGGGCTCCTAGCTCATTCCCCAGCTTCTTGCTGGTCTCTTTCGGATCGCGAAGACAGAACCTTACCTAAAGACTTCGCGAGACCTGAAGCAGTAAAGATAGGAGAAGGAAATGGAGGATCTGCCTGGACGGGCTGCTTTCCAGCTTCTATCTGGCTCGAAGGAACCACATCGTCATCATCAGGGCGAGACAACTCAGCAGCCCTGATCATTATCTCTTTTCTATCCCAACCGGCAATGGATGACAGATCAAAGGGAAGAGGGATAGCCTCTGCGACCTGAAAGGAAGCGTAGAAGTATCGATCGCTAAAGGAGGTCTCCGCAGTTAGCTTGCAGCTTGGTCACCTGAGCAATCAAAGCCTGATTCTCGAGGTCCAACTTCTTAGCCTCAGCTTTCCAAGAATCCCTCTGCCTCGCCCGCCGGGTAGATTGGAGATGATCTTGATCATAAGACTGCTTCGTCCTCTCATGATCAGAACGAAGCTCGGCCAGCTCGATCTCAATTTTTCCTTGGTTGGAGGTCATCTCTTCTACTAGGGACTGAGCCCGCTTGAGCAATCCCATGGCTTTCTCGGCTTCGGCTTCAGCATTAACAACCAGGTCATGAATGAGGGTTACCTGGTGGCCCATGTCTACATTTAACTTGAAAGCCTATAAAATACAAAACCAGGGTTAAAAATTGAACAAGCTGGCAGAAGCAGTACGAAGAGAATACAATTACCTCAGCTAAGACAGCAGACCCCTTGGTGAGCAAGACATCCACGGGCATTGAGGCCATCCTGGAGATCCCACCTCCCGGACAGGACCGGATGAATTATTCCAGGACTTCATCCTGCCCCGTCGAGCTCGACTGAGGGCGGGAACGACTAGGAGGAATCCCTACAACACCCGTTTCAAAGTCCTCCGAAGCTCAGGGAGTTGGAAGCGCAGCGGAATCAGGAGGACGAATCGAGAGAGTAGCAACTTTAGCGACAACAACAGAAGAGGCAGAAGCAGTTGGACCAATAGCTTGAGGAGCCTTACCTAGAGCCCGAAAAGCCCACGACGTAAGGTTGGCCATCTTAGACCCAGCTGGGGAGGTAGATTGAGCAAGAGCTGGTGCGACCCCAGTAAAGGGAAGATGAGTTCGAGCCTGAGGAGAACGTTGGACGTCGCGGGAAGCCGGCTCAACAACAAAAACTGTGAGTAAACAAATCAAAAAAGGAAAACGTCAGAACCAAGCTAGTCAACAAGACAAGGCAAGATAATTCAGTGACACTTACGAGGAGTAGCATCTGAGATCCGCAGGTATTGATTCACCTTACGAGGATCGAAGGCTTCAGCGGTTGGGAACTTCAGGTTCAAGTAGTTCCTGGCTAGAATAGACTTCAAAATAGTTTTAGATTCAGAAGGCAGGGAGTCCCGGTCCCACGATGGTTATTCACTAAAAGTTGTGGGAACCTCGAACTCATGCCCCCCCAATTAAAATCAAGCTCCCCCAATCATCCCCCGTAAGGATCCATTCTTCTTTCCAGGCGGGGTCCTTCTTTGAAGTGCTGGGAATAATAAAGTTGAGCTTGTTCTTGGCCTTAGCATAAAACTGACCTCAGGGAGCGCCAGATAGGTTCCCGATTTGGAAAAGATAGGCCAGCTCCTCTGCTCCGGGCTCTCTCGTCACCTTGCTCAGATGGCATTCTTCCCTCCATAGCACAAGGAAGCCAATTAAATGCCTCAAGAAGTCGGGCATCAACTGGAGGGGAGCAAGCTTGATGGCGTTGAGAACTCACCGAAGAGTAGGATAAAGGGAAGCCTAACCCCATTCTCGAGAGCCGCCACATGAAGTGGAAGCACGCCTTTAGGAGGGTTGAAGAACTCATAACCCTTGGGAGTAATTGAGATAGAAACGCTGTCGGGAATGCCGTACTTCGACCTCAAATGATCAATCACGTTCGGATCAACAGTAGAATCAGGGACAACCCTGAAGTCATAGGGAGGAAGCCTCTCCAAAGGGGGGCCGAAAGCCGGGACTCGATGCTCCCCTGCGGTGTCGCTGCCAACCTCTTATTGGAGTCTTTATCGGCTATATCCAGAGGATGGTCGGGATGGTTAGAAAATCCGGTCTCAATGGACACATTCCGGTTCGACCGCCGACGTTGCGGATTGAGCGGAGAATCATCGCTGTCTAAGCTTCTCCTTGCCCATTTTCCAGAAGCAAAACTAAAGACCTCTTCACCGTCAACCATGGAATCAACGAAATCACGACTGGTTTTCGACATGATGAAGTCGGTGAGGATGAGGAATGAAGAAAAAGATATGCTTGAGAGAAAGTTTATGAGAGAAAGTTTATCTTGGGAAAATTTGAAATTTGAGAGATATGATGAAGACGTTGAGATAAACAAGTATATATATAGGCAAAAGGGCAGTAACACGAGTCGTCGAGATCTTCGGTTAAGATCACAAAGAATCTCGGAGACTGCTGTAACGCAGCTGGATTAACTCGAAAATAAGTCAGTCAGCTCACGCCACGACACTTGCGCAGTTAATGAGAAGATTTCCCCAAGATTCTGGTAACGGTAAAGAAGGAAATTTTTTCCAAATAAAATAAAAAATCTGACCCCAACCCCAAGCTCGACAACCGGTGTTCAAGTTAAAGGGGACTTCTGTTAATAGCCAAATTTGGCTATGGACCAAAGGGAAATTTTTCACCCTCTAAACCTGGCTCCATGCCCGAGGTTTTCCACCAGGAGACCATGTTACCCGAAGCCGAGCTACGATACTACCCCGCAGGAATAAGGACGGGTTCCAGAAACACCCGGAGTAGAGCCCCGGCTCGGTCAGATCGAGCCCGTATCACCGAACCTGAAACCAGGAAATCCCCCCAAGTCGGGATTACCTCGCAATCTCTCCAGAAGCTCGCCTATACCTCGCTGACATAGTGGGGTGTCCATAGGAGGCCGCACCTAGCTCCAAAAGATCAATGGAGGACAGACCTAGCTCCTGGCTAGACTAAACTCTTGAATATCGGGGCTAAGACACTGATCGACCTCACTATATGATGTACCTTACCATAATATACACCATATTCAACGACCCTCTATGGGGGATCATGCTAAACCTGAAGACACACATGATCATATCTTATGATGTTACATACGTACAGAACAAGTAAATTGAGTCCAAGTAGGAAACAAATTGATCTCACCAAGATATTCTCAACTCAGCAATTAACTCAAAGTCAATGACATTTAAAAGGAAAATCCTGTCCGATAAGGAGGGAAGGGATGGAGAAAATCAATGGGAGAATTAATTAGTTTAACCTATGAAGACAATGTATAAAAGAATGACTTCGGCCTTCTGAAAGAATAGACTACTTTTTGACAGGACATACGACAAGTACCCGAGTACACCCTTAGAGAAAATTGAGAGCAATTTGAGAGAGATTTGTATATCACACACTATCAATAAAGAAAGTATTTTTGATTCTTTTGGGTGGTTAATAGTATCAATATTTTTTGTCATTTTATTAGGCACTATTACACATACGTTTAACCTTGGCCACCACCTACGTGGTTGTGGTCTCGAGGGTATTAACTGAGATTTCTCGCCCTGAGCAAAATTTCTGTTAACAATATCAAATAAAAATAATATATTATTTTGAAAAGGAAAAAAAAAACAAAATTTTGAATTTTTTTCCTTTTGTTTTTTTATTATCCTTTTCTTTTTCTTTTTTATAAATATGTTTTTATATTATTATTAAATATGTTTTTATTTTAAATTATTTATATATGAGTTTTATTTTAAATTATATAAACAGAATTAAATTATTTTGGATGAAAAACTTGATAGAAATGGGAAAATGACCAATATAAAAATAATAAAAATAAATTACAAAAACAAATTAAATAAAGATAGACGAGGGAGATTAAAGAACCTTGTAAAATGAATAACAAATCAAAAACACTTGGACGCAGCGGGATACACTCATCTCCAAGTTGATGTTGCCACATCAGTAAAGTTGTTTACGTTGCAACATCACAATACCGGATACATCATGTATAAGAAAGGAGAGACCATGGTAAGTAGAGTGATCATGGCCTCATAATATAAAAACCCTTAATATATTATGTAAACCGTGTTTGACTCGCGTTAAACTGTTGTCATTACTGGGTTTTCTTCCACAAAATCCGATATTAAAACAAACATTAACAAAAACTTATAACAGAGAAGAAAAAAAATCCCGAAAAAAAATCACACACAAAACACACATCACCGGAGATAAGTACGAAACCCACACTGACATTGTAATCTCTCTATCGTCACATGTTTCCAAAATTCAAACCCTAAATTCACACATTCCATAAAATATATATATATATATATATAAAATGGGCAAGTAAACTCATCAAAACCAATTCAAAGACGACGACGACGACAACGAGAAGGTACGACATGGACAAACCCCTCTACATTCAACGATTCCGGTACCATTTCTCCATCACCAAACTCTTTTTCTGGGCTCTGATTATCATCTTCTTTATCTACTTCTTCTTCTTTCACGCCCCCACTACTTCGCCGTCGACGACTTCAACTTCTCGCCGCGTCTTGTGGGGCGGACCCGACTGGGAGAGTCGCGTCCTGAAATCGGCGCGGCCGCGGTCCAGGGCAGGCGGTCACGTGGTACTCGTAACGGGCGCGGCGGGGTTTGTTGGGACCCACGTGACTGCGGCTCTGCGGAGGCGCGGAGACGGCGTGGTGGGAATCGATAACTTCAATGACTACTACGACCAGTCGCTGAAGCGCAGCCGCGAGTTGCTGCTCGAGCGCGCGGGCGTCTTCGTCGTAGAGGGCGATATTAATGATGCTAAGTTGTTGAAGAAGCTTTTCGGGCTGGTGAAATTCAGTCACGTAATGCACTTGGCGGCGCAGGCAGGCGTGCGTTATGCGATGAAGAATCCGGGGTCTTATGTGAATGCCAACATTGCAGGGTTTGTCAATTTGCTTGAAGTTTGTAAGTCTGCAAATCCACAGCCTGCCATTATATGGGCTTCTTCGAGTTCGGTCTATGGACTCAATACGAAGATACCCTTTTCGGAGAAAGACAGGACTGATCAGCCTTCGAGTCTGTATGCTGCTACTAAAAAGGCTGGTGAGGAAATTGCACATACTTATAATCACATATATGGATTGTCAATCACTGGTTTAAGGTTTTTCACTGTTTACGGTCCGTGGGGTAGGCCTGATATGGCGTATTTCTTTTTCACTAAGGATATATTGAAGAGGAAGACGATAAAGATATTTGAGGGTCCTAATCATAGTACTGTGGCTAGGGATTTTACTTATATTGATGATATTGTGAAGGGTTGCTTGGCTGCATTGGATACTGCTAAGAAGAGTACAGGGAGTGGTGGGAAGAAGAAAGGCGCGGCACAATTGAGGGTTTTTAACCTTGGAAATACTTCGCCCGTGCCTGTTAGTAAGCTTGTAAGCATATTGGAGAAATTGTTGAAAGTGAAGGCTAAGAAGGTTGTGTTGCCAATGCCAGCTAATGGGGACGTGTTGTTCACACATGCTAATGTGAGCTTGGTGCAGAGGGAGCTCGGGTATAAGCCCACAACGGATTTGCAGACGGGGTTGAAGAAGTTTGTGCGGTGGTACCTAGATTACTATTCATCATCGGGGAAGAAGAGTGCTGTATAAAAATGTGTTCTTTTTGTGGTATCTGGTAGGATCATATGAATCTTTATTTGATTTGATTCTTATGATTTCTCATTTTATTGTTCATGTACCATTGGGGGTTAATTCTTGAGCTGCTATAGAGAGATTTCATGGTTGATGCACATCCTTTGCTAGGCTTACCTGAATTGTATTTGAGAAACCAGAATTTGTTCTGTAGTCTGTAGTTTACTCATTACAAACATGACTGGTTAATTTGGGGAAAATACAGTATGCTGATCTGTGAATTTCTATTATAGTCTCTCTGGAGTTTTAATAACAGAGTTGGGTTTCCTTTTGATGTTTTACCATTTAGTTACTGTCGTCAATATTTTTCTGTGAGGAGAGGATGCTATAATTTTGAGGACTAGTTTAATGGTTTAATATTAATATGTTTTAATTAGTTCTAAAACCTTAATATACATACTTGGTTTGGTAATTATTGGTATACAATCATTGTTGGAATAATGGTATCACTTTCTGTCAGCACTTGCAATATTTTTACTAGTTTTTTTGTTGTCATTTTTTAAGTCTTGATATTGTCAAAGAGGAAATTTCGTAGTTGTGGTCATATATTTTTCTTCGAGAAGAATAAGTAGAATGAGAATTCACTTGAAAGGATCTTTTCTACATCTTTGTTGGAATAGTCTGAACTTGTTAAATAGGCTGGACAAACTTGGAAAACGTTGGGAGAAAAGGAGCAGTGACATGGTGAATTGGTGATCACTGATGCTTAATAGAGAAGACTAACATACGATTAGACACTACAGAATTTAGGATTTCGGTCCACTATAATCTTCTTTTTGTGCATGTTAAACTTTCTTGGTGAATGGTGCTCTGGGTGCTCCTTGAACTGAAGGTTGGATGTGCTTGTGTCATTCTCTGGTTGAATTAAGTTTGATTGCAGGCACTGACATTAAGAAGTAAAACAACTGGAGATCTGTATTTTATTTCAAGTGAATGAATATATGATTTATTTAAGTTTTCATATGGTAGCATAGTTCTGCTTTCCTCTGAAAGTCACTGCAACTACATGCATTTACATCAACTTGTAATATAAAGAATATAAAGAATAAATAGGTTACTGGTCCTATTATATTTGGGAACGCAATCTACCAGCATTGGAAGTGATTTAGGGGGTGGACACTGCATAAATAATAATTTGGCCGGTCGCTCGCCCTTTTTCGTTGAAGTTTTCTTTTCCACTTTACATGCCAGTCATCCTGGATTTACTCACATATCTACTTATTATGCTTGTCTAATTTTGGTTTGAGGATTCGCTACCATGCTTACTTGCTTTGTGGTTATAGCCATCTGGAAATAAGCTTTGTTACGTATGTGTTTATATATTTTCTTTTCTTGTAAAACAAACATAATAGAAATAAGTGCTTCTTGTTATGCTACATTTGTAATGCTTTGCACTTCCATTTTTGCTGTTACGGACTTATGGTCCTACCAGCTTTTGGAGAGTTGTATATAATGCCGTTGTCTCCTTTGCATGGTTTTATTCCTTTTTTTTAAGCTTTGGTGAGAATTGCTCTCACTTCATTTCATTGCCATCCATCTTCATCTTGGTTCTTCAAGTCTTGGATCTTAGATCTTGACCACAAAAAGATATGCCATTTCAAATTCCTGATATGATTGCAGTAGAGCTTTCCATGCCATTTAGAATTTTCACACACTCACACACACAACACACACAAATTATGTTTTTGGCTGTATTACTAATGTATACACACACAAAAATTGTGTTTTTGGCTGTATTACTAATGTACACTCACAAATTATGTTTTTGGCTGTATTACTAATGTACACACACACACAAAAATTATGTTTTTGGCTGCATTACTAATGTACACACACATACACACACAAATTATGTTTTTTGCTGTATTACTAATGTCAATAGAAAAGAATACAAAATACAAAAAGGGTGAGAAAGAGAAGAAGATTTTTTTTCCCCTCAATGAGTTCCTTCTTTCTCTTGATATTTATCAACAGAAGACTGTTACCACAAATTATGTTTTTGGCTGCATTACACTATTGTCAATAGAAAAGATAAAGAATACCAAAAACAAAAAGGGTGAGAAAGAGAAGAAGAATTTTTTTTCCCCTCAATGAGTTCCTTCTTTCTCTTGATCTTTATCTGATATTTTCTTTTTGGGCACTCTGATGATGATGTTTGTTTAGTTCTTTTAACTAGAATTTACATTGAGTTTATCGGTTCAAGCAAGCTTCATTTTCCAATAACCATGGTTTTTAATTTATCCAGCAAGTTGTTTGGCTTAGTTTTTGAAGGTTGGTCATGGCGGTGGGATGACAGAATCACTGAGGATAGCACTATCAGAATGGTAACTACTTTTCTGGCTGCAATGCTTGCCATTTCTTGGTGTGCATGGTTGATCAAGAAATCAAGAACTCCACCATTCCCACCAGGCCCTCCAGGACTACCAATACTTGGAAACCTTCCGTTCATTGAACCCGATTTTCACTGCTACGTCGCCAAATTGTCTCAAATCTATGGACCGATCGTCAAGCTCAAACTGGGAAGCAAGATTTGCATCGTGATAAGCTCACCTTCAATAGCCAAGCAAGTTCTGAAAGACCAAGATGCAGTTTTTCGCCAATCGTGACCCCCCTGCATCTGCGTTGATTTCTTCATATGGTAAGCATGACATAGTATGGATGTCTAATGGCCCTGAGTGGCGCCAGTTACGGAAGATTTTTGTTCGTAAACTGATGAGCAGCTCGAGTCTTAATGCTGGTTATGGACTTCGTCGACAAGAGGTAAGAGAAATTGTCAGGGAGGTGTATAAACAGGTTGGTTTACCTATCAATATTGGTGAACAGATTTTCTTAACTATACTTAATGTGGTTATGAACATGTTATGGGGTGGTTCACTGCAAGGAGAAGACAGGAAAAATGTAGGGGTTGAGTTTAGGCAAGTGGTGGGGGAGATTGTTGAAATGATCGGGAAACCTAACATTTCTGATTTTTTTCCTGTCCTTGCTCGGTTTGATTTACAAGGAATCAAATCGAACACAAAGAAACTTGTATCATGGTTTGATAGGATTTTCGATTCAGTGATAGCGCTTCGGATGGATGTTGATGTAGATGATAAATCAGAGGCCAAGAAAGAGAACAAAGAAAGTAATAAGGACTTTCTGCAGTTCTTATTGGAGCTCAAGAACCAAGGAGACAGCAAAACCTCATTGTCCATGACTCAAATCAAGGGCTTGCTACTGGTATATATATATATATTTTTTATATTCATATCAAGTCCTTTTGCTATATTTTGTGTGTTCAAATAGTCAGCTAAAAATTTGACTTAAATTTTGTTAACAGGACACTGTACTTGGTGGAACAGATACTACATCAACTACATTGGAGTGGGCAATGGCAGAAATCCTGAAAAATCCTGAAATCATAAGGAAAGTTCAAGAAGAATTGGATGAAGTAGTAGGAAATGACAGCATCGTAGAAGAGTCTCATATTCCAAAACTGCATTATTTGAATACAGTACTAAAAGAAACCTTAAGATTGCACCCAGCCGTCCCTCTCCTAGTACCACACTGTCCTAGCCAATCTTGTACCGTGGCCGGATACACCATTCCCGAGGGGTCGAGAATATTCGTAAACGTGTGGGCGATGCAGAGGGATCCCAAAGCCTGGGAAAACCCTCTGGAGTTTCAACCTGAGAGATTCCTGAAAGAGCCTGGAAAGTGTGATTACCAAGGAAATAATTTTCAGTATCTTCCTTTTGGGTCTGGGAGGAGGGTTTGTGCAGGCATTTCTCTTGCAGAAAAATTGGTAGCTTATGTGTTGGCCACATTATTGCATTCGTTTGATTGGAAATTGCCTGAAGGAGTGAAGCTGGATTTATCTGATAAATTTGGGATCATTTTAAAGAAATCAGAACCACTTGTTGCCATCCCAACTGCTAGATTATCCACTCCAGAGCTTTACAATTGATCTACTTGTTCCACTTAATCTATGTGTGAGAGTAGGAGATTGCTACACATTTTTCGTGCGAGATTGTAACTCCGTAACTTTACAGAGTGACACGATCGTCTGGTCTATAACATTTTATGGACCTTACAAAAAACAAAACGTGCAAATCCCACACCATAATATGCATGTATGTTTAAATAATAAATTGAGTACTTTGATTTGGAATCATTTTTTTGTTGGTTCTGATAAATGCTTAATTCTCCAGTCGTTTCTTTGTTAAACGACAGTAAAAATATCAATTAACACTCAACAAAAATAAATTAACAGAGTTTGAATATAACACAGTTACACAAATTTGTTAAGTTAAATATTAAATTTGTGACAATGATTGCGAGTTCCAACCCATCAACAGTATTAGCTGTGCCCCAAGTAGTGTAGCTCAGTTGGTAGATGGATGAGTTTGAGATTTGAGTAAATGATTTCCAAATCGACGGTTTAAAAAAAATGAATAATGCTAGTCGTCCTAAATTTTATTCCCAAATTCTGTCCTAAATGATATGGCACAAGATGTCAACATCTTATATATCATGAGATTTTGTGGTGACTGATGTGATGTTGACACTTCAAGTGCCATATCATTTCGGAAAAAATTTAGAACATCTAGCATTACTCTTAAAAAATACATGTTCGAGATAGGTGGATAGATAAATAACATTAAAAAAAAACAACATTAGCTGTGATTTAATCACAAACCCAACCAGTTAAACCGGTTTTTTTAATATCAAATTTTTATTATAATCTATAAGTTCTCTATACTAAAAATTATAAAGATAGAACATTTTTAATACTAAAATTGTTTTAACATCAAAATTTTAGAAAGATACAACATTCTCTATACTAAAAATTATACTGGAGAAAATTTTGGAACAACCTATCATTTTTTAGAACGAACAATCACATACATAAAAATAAATAAATAATAAATAATCACATACTACATAAGGCGCAAGCTAACTAGATGATTACATATATATATAAAAAAAAAATGATGGTCATTATTCGATAATTGAAATTGCTATTAACTCTTCAAAAAAAATAGTTTGATGGGATTTTTATAAAAAACACAACAATTCAATTCATCATTTACTTATTTATTTGATTTTTCACAAATTATTTTTGATATACAACCCGACTCGAACTAGGATATTACTAGACTGAATGTACGCTCCTTACAATGAAGTCATATTGTGCGATGATACATTTTTTTTAAGTTATAAGAAATTTGTTAAAATTATTCAAACACATAAAGATTTATTGAGACATTCTTATTTTCCTTATCTTACCAAAGTTTTCTAAAAATATTTTAAGAGAAGACATCCGATTTTTTTTTTCTAAATCAAATATTTACTTTTTTCATAAATGTGTTTACTAATCAAGAATGAAAATAAAATGAAATCAAGTTATTTTTCAAATAGAAACTATATATACATCATAAGCTAAGGCTAGATATCTAAAATTTTTGTCTAAATTCATACCAAAAATGATGTGGAATATGATTTGTTAGTTACAAATTATACACCACATTTTCTCATAATTAACCGATTATAATTCACTTGACATATAATTTAAACGATAAATTTAGACATTAAAAATTACACTTAAAATAATAAGCAAAAAGAAAAATAGATATGGGCCAGGCCTAAAATCACCAAATCCACAAGTCTAGAAAACGGGCCGACCCAGTAGTACCAAGCCAAACTGCGAGATCGAACCAAAAACCCTAACCCTAGTAATAATAGCACATATATAATACTCGCAATATTTTCATGGAATCGGCCATTGTTTTGATAGAAGAGGCAGCAGAAGCAGCAGCAGCTCCAATTCTCCCTCTCTGAGTCCCTCCAGGTACCTCTCTCTATTCCTCACTCACTTTCACTTTCTATTTGTGTTTTGACTGTGTCGAGGATCCTTCGATTTTGTTTTCGTATATTATATGACTTGTTAATTATCTACTTTTGTGAAGAACATTTGATTTGGTTCCAAATTTTAGATGTTCGCTTGTTGGTTTTCGTAAGAAAATGAAGTCGTTTTGGTTTAGTGCGTTTATGCTATTGAATTGACTCGAACTCATTTGTAGAGTGAGTTTGTTGATGTGTTTTCATTGAAATTGTTTTGGCCAGGAAGCGTAAAAGCAAGCAACAATGGCAGCTTACGTAGCGATGAAGGGCAAACCAGGTTTGGAGGATCCCCAAGAGCAGATTCACAAGATCAGGATCACTCTATCCTCCAAGAATGTCAAGAATCTCGAGAAAGGTCTCTCCTTTCTTCTATTTTTCATCACCTAATTATATACCCATCTCAGAATTATTTGATATAGCATCATGTTACTTAATTATCGTTTATTATACCACCCGTTTCGATTGTCTTCATTATTCTTTTTTTGCTTGTTACCATTATGATTGGTTTAATTAGCCTAGGATTTTGTTTTTGTGAAGCTGCCATGTTGAAAATCATGAAATCATGACGTGTTTTTTATTTGTTATTACAATACAATAGCGAATGTTGGTGCCTTGTGGCTTTATGATTGCGAAATATATTGAGTTTGTACTGCAATTCCTCTACTGATAGCTTTTTCAGTTTCGTTACTGTTAGAGCATTGCCTCCCTGGGCATTGTTTTATCAATTTGTTGTACTGATGGTCTTGTTTATGTTTAATTAGTCTGTGCGGATTTGGTTCGTGGTGCCAAGGATAAGAGACTTCGTGTCAAGGGGCCCGTGAGAATGCCAACCAAGGTTCTTCACATTACCACTAGGAAGTCTCCTTGTGGAGAAGGTACTATTCTAAAGGCTGATTATACTCGAATATGGGTTTCAATACATGTGCTAGATTATTACTTGTAAGATAATTCTATATAAACGGCCATGTCTAGATTACCTCTTTAGTTGTCATTTGTGCTGCTCTTTGGTGTGCGGTCTTGATACCATTGTTTAAGTTTATCCTGCATGTTACAATTACTGCAGATTCTTTGCTGTTTACTCATGCTTCATTTTGTTTTTGATTAAAGACATCTTAAACCTAAAATATGTGATAGGTCCAATGTTGCCCTGTCAGTTATTGCCTTTTGGAAACAGATGTATCAAATGGATCTTTATCATGAATTCTTTGTTGCTTATTTATGCCATTTAGGCTGTTATACTTGTTAGTTGTAACCCATCCCATATAAGTAACCCAAGCCTGATATCTCATCAAGTGTTAGAAACCAACCAACGCTTGGCCCATCAATTTTTTAAAACAAAAGATAAAGTGCCTAGCAATTTTCTCTGTCGTAAGCCATGGTCAAGTGGCAAGCCAGAAGTTTACTTCGTAAGCCATGGTCAAGTGGCAAGCCAGAAGTTTACTTCACATGGCTTGCTGGCACATGGAGAAGTCAAGTGTTGGGTTGAGTTTTAACGCTTAATCATCTTAATTGGCTGTAGTTTACAATTTGGGGAAGGTATTCACTGGAGTTACGTTATTTGATTCTATGTTGTCCAAATTTATGCGGGAATGAAGTTCAATGAGTTGTCTAGCAAATGACATCCATATTTGGGTAGTTGAAAGTATAGGGTGGTGTGCTGCCTTCATTTGCCATGTACCTTCATGTGATTAAAGGAGCTCTATGCTTTATTGCAATTATTTATGCAAAATCTTTATTGGTTTGCAGGTACCAACACTTGGGATAGATTTGAGCTCCGTGTTCACAAGAGAGTTATCGACCTCTTCAGCTCCCCTGATGTGGTGAAGCAGATCACTTCAATTACAATTGAACCTGGTGTTGAGGTGGAAGTAACCATTGCCGACTCTTAAATGCGTTGGACATCGTTTTTGGCTCTATTAGTGTTTATTAGTTATTCAGAAGTAACCGAGCTCTCTTTGTCACACTCTTTGCTTCAAAAATATGTGTTTTAAGATTTAAGGTTGAATGAATGCTTGTTGTGTAGGGTCAATTTTAGTTTTTGTTATTGTATACTTTTCTTGAATTTAAGAATTATGTTATTTGTTATGTGGAGAGTGATTTTGTTTACTGTCCATTTTTTCTTCATTAAAGAAATGTTCGGATGTTGATTTTGAATCAATTATATGATATTTAAATATCATGATATGTGTTTTCCTGCATAAATGCTTCGTGATAAGAAAATTGATGAAAACATGCAACTGCAGCTGGGTTGGCAACTCTGCTTTTTTGGAGTCAAAAGTTCCTTTTGTTATTGCTTTGCTCTGTATTTTTGGTTTATGTCAAGTTCTACTTATAGAACTAATGTTATGCTAATATTGGTATAGTTTTAATCTTTTCGCAACTATTTTTCGTCTTTAAAATGCAATTCCACTGCTTTTTGTATGTTTTTTTTATTAATTTTAAGTTGGGAACTCCAATTAAAAATTGTGTATACAAACACAATATTTACATTATGGCAAGATTTCTTTTGTATGTTTTTGGTTTAGTTTATTTCTTTGTTCCTGGTTTTGCTTGTACTTGTGCTAGGAATAAGCTTATGTATATCAGTATATGGTTCTTAATCTTTTTTAGGTCAATAAAGGATAATATGTTTGATATTTGTGATGTCGAATTCCAATTTTTCTTTGCAGTTTTAGATTTTGTATTAATAAAAAAAAAACCATGATTTCAGTTTTCCATCTTATCTTCTAACATTTGCTATTGTAGTTATTTCTTATTTGATTATTTGCCGACCACTTGGCTGTTTTAAAAGTTTTGATCAACATTTTTCTATCTTTCACAATGATCCAAAACTTTATTTTTAGTTGCGAATGAAAACATGTATGGGACGCCCATTATTACGGTGTAATTAATGTTAGAGAAAATTTTAAAATAAATTAAATTTGAAAAGACTACTTTTTATCGTAAATAAAAGAGAGGATGCTAAAATCACTAGCACAACTCACTCTCAACCCACTTTCTCTTCATGTGATGACATGTGTACATTCTACTTTTTTGTTATTAAATTTGAAGCTATATAAATGTATTGTTTTTTAATGTTATTTACCATTCAAATCAACTAACACATACTTAAATTACCTTTTTTTCTTCTTCAATAAATAAAACTCATAATTAAATGCTTAAAAAAATCAGAATTAATAACTTTAACATTATATAAATATTGTAATATTAAAAAACAACAATATATAAATAAATAAATGCATATATAATATGCAATTAAACTGCATATTATATTGATTAAATTGTATATTATAATTGCATATTCTCACCATTGCAATTTTATTTTATTATATTAAATATTAATTAAACGGTTTATTTTACATGTAGAATAAAATAGTTGTTTTAGAAAAGTTTGAAAATATCTCTTTTTAGTCTCTTTTTATGGTTTTGAATGTACTGTTAATTTACATATATATATATATATATATATATATATATTAATTTTAGGTATTTTTTAACATATTAATTATGGTTTTATATATTAAGAAGAAAAAGGGCAATTTGGAAAAGTAGATTTGAATCGTAAGTAACATTATAAAAGAAAACAGTGCATTTATATGGTTCCAAATTTGATGTCAAAAAAGTAGAATCATCATATGAAGAGAGAGTAAACGAAGAGAGTGATTCTAGCATTCCTCAATAAAAGAATGTGTTATTTTAAACAGATACATTGTTTTGTTTTAAATTTAAACTGTTATTTCAATGTTTATAAATACTAGTATCAGACAGTATACAGACTTCACTTGAATCACTTTCTTTCTCTCTTCTGTTTTCTGAAAAATCATACAATATTCTATTCACTGTCATAAATAGACTTGCAACTTTCAAAGGTGTTTCGGTTTGTTTTCGCAAGTGCACATCTCAGACAAACAAAGGCGCGCTTCATTGTATCCTGGAGGTGTATTTGCAAACTCAATGCATCACAAAATTGGTAGAGGCGAATAACGTCTTAAGGCGAGCTATATCATATCGTGCCTTGAAGCCAATTGCATTAGTGTTTTATTTTGGGACTAATTTTGTTTTTATAGTATTTGATTTGTTAATGGTGATTAAAATTTGACAGAAATTCTACAACAATTAAATTCAATATTTCAATTACATGATGTTTATTTTTCAAAAATATATATTTTTTTCTTTCATTTAATTTAGTCATGTATAAACTTTTGTCATATTATGCGTTTTGATTGGATGGTCTTGTAGATGACATGTGGTCTTATATAGTTTAATCGAAGTCCAAATATTGTGAATGCTGTCTAGAAAAATAATTTAACATGTTATGATGTCCCAGTCACAGATAGTAAGTACTCATATAATTATACGATTTTATTTTTTACATATAACATTTGCAAGGTGACGACTACTCGAGACAGACTGTTGCTCGTGTTCACTGAGATGATGTATATGCATTTGTTATCCACATAACATTATTGACACCATTTAATCATAGAACTAGTGATGCCCCCAACAACCACACCTTTTCAACGGAGACAACAATTGAATAAATTGATTGCCAATTTTGAGTTCTGTAAGTAGAGATGGCTTCAACAAGCTTTGAGTTCCACCTATCAAACATGGTTTCCAATTTTTTGAGTGAGTTAGCTCATTTGATCTTTGTTTTCTGGTCATGGTGGTGTGATGGACTCGCCGAAAACCCCACCAGCAGAGTCATACCAACCTTTGTGGCTGTCATTTCTTTGTATGCTTGGTTGATCAAGAAACCATTTACAAGTACTAGTGTTTTACCATTGCCACCAGGTCCACCAGGCCCACCAGGCTTGCCTTTGCCAGGAAACCTTCCTTTTCTAGAACCCGATCTCCATTAAAGGAAACCTTCCTTTTCTAGAACCCGATCTCCATCGTTAATTTATTATAGAATCTTTAAGTAACTATACTTTACCTTTTAACCACATTGTGTTTAAGTTGGAAGAGAAGAGAGTTTTCCTTTTTGAGTCCGCTTAATGCATGCTCGGTAAAGACTCGAAACTAAATAAAATAAATTATATTTATTTTTTCAATATATTGATATACAATTTTTTGGGATTCAAAGGAATAAATACTTTTATTTACCCTTTCAATTCGTAACATTTATACTAACATTTCTCTTTCTTATTTATTTATATAACGAATCAAAAACCGAGATTCGTTATATAATATAGGGCAAATTTACCCTATAATAACTATTAGTCGTAGACATCTCTGTCTATAGTTGGCTTTTAAGCCAATAAAAACTTGCTAATGACTCCATGCAAATAGAGAAAATAGGACCTATAAGAGACAAATTCACATAACATATGTAATTCGTCAATTACCGGGGACAATCTCAGTTAAATATGATAAATATATTAAAAATAAGCAGCCTAAACTAAACTAATTAATAAATTTCTTCGACACAAACAAGCAAACAAAAAATTGAAGTAAATTTTGAACTTTTTGACTGTCGACTCATATACTGAGCTCCTGTTGTCCTGTGGTTTTAATTATCTATTCAAAGAATTATAATATTATACTAATTTTAAAACACCTATAATATCCCATTAAATTGATGCAAGCAATTTACTTATAAACATTTTAAGATGACAATTAACAAATATTTCATGCCATCTGTGAGACTTCAACCACAACCACTAATAAGATAATTTTATTTTATTTTATATACCACTTATGGGGAACGATTCAAACCTAAAACGTTATCAAAATGAATGAACGTCTTTTACCGATAAGTCCTGTAATGCGGTTATTTAATAAAGCAATTAAGATATATTGTTATTGAATATAAACCCTTAATTTGTCTCTCTAGAATCTAGAGAGAAAAGTAAATCACCAGAATAATATACATAATATTGGTATGATAAGTATTTTGTTAGAACTAATTACACCAACCTCCTCTGAGGTTTGCTCTATTACATACGGAAAAAACTTTATCGAAAATTGACATCTGCCTCCCCTACCATTAGTCAACGACAGTTGAAAACTGTTGACCATTTAAGACCCTTCAAAAGACAAAACTACCCCTATAATTATAAATAAAAAATGAAAAAAAAATAACTAATTAAAATAATAATAATAATTATTATTAAATGAATTAAATTTAAAAAAATTAGTTTTTTTTAAGTCTCCGGATTGACCGATTGACCAATAAATAATTAGGAAAAAAAAGTAATTGTTTTTTTTAAATAAAAATAAAAAATTCTGACAACACCACAACTCTTTGAAATTCTTCACTAACTTCCAAATATATATATATATATATATATATATATGGATCGATCTTCAAATTAAACAATTTTCAATCAACCCAGAAAATCGAACGATCTTCACATCACACCCAAAAAAAATTAAACAAAAAATCTCCATCAACCCAAAAAATTCACTTCAACAAATCCACCAACACAGATCATTAGGACAACAAATCTAAAAAAAAAATAGAAAACCACCATCAATCCATCGATCTCATCTCTCATCTCTCTCTAGATCGATCGATCGATCTCACCACCACCATCAACCACCTCGAAGCTGAGAAATCTGGTCATCGTCGCGCTTCTGGTCGTCATCGTCGCTTCTGGTCATCACCGCCGTCATCGTGGTGTAGCGGAAGCTCTACGAGAAAAACCTTGCAAGAAACAATTAGAAACAACCTACTAATATTCTGTTGATCCGTGCACGGATACAAGAATACTAGGCTTCAAATACGACAATCTTCGCGCACGAAGGATGTGTAATTGGACAAATTGAGAATCAAATCTCTGTAATTTTATTAATTCAAAAACTGAGAAATAAAAAGGCATACAGGTCTATTTAAACTAAAACAAACCCTAACCCTAAACCCATACCTTGTTAAGCAAGGAAACTGCCTAAAAACCTGGAATAACAAAAATTACCAAAAATGGCAAATTTGAGTTAATTACGGAAACAAATAAAGCTAACAAAACTAAACAAGCCAGAATTGACGGAAGTCGATTCGGACTTGGAAAACTAAAGTTATTGCGAAAACGAAACTTTCCCAAAACGGTAAAAACATCAATTTCGGGACCTAAACGATGGAATTCGGCTAAAATAGGGTATGTCTCACGACCGTAGTTCCTGATTACCGAAACACATCAACTGTAGAAGTTTCACGTCAATCCGACTCCGACGCTCGGACTAGTAGGATTGATTTGCCCCTTTTCCTTGGTCTTTTTCCGATCCAACCCCTCCATGTAATCCAAAGCCAGGGCTGATGCATCAGTCCCTCCAAGTAGAAAAACGTCAACCTCGACGTGGCATGCTCCTCCTCTGAATCATCAAAATAAGGCACCAGATGCTTCACATTAAACACATCAGCAGTACAGATGTGGCTAGGCAGCTTCAACCGATATGCATTAGGATTTATCTTTTCGAGCACCTCCAGAGGACCGATTTTCTTCGCTGCAAGCTTGTTATATTCCCAACTGAAAAACGGTCTTTAGTCAAAATAGCCCATACAAAATCCCCTACCTCGAACTCCACCAAGCGACGTTTTCTGTCAGCTACCGCTTTGTATTTCGCAGTGGACTGTAACAAATTCTCACGGACCTGCTTTTGAGTTTCCTGCAAATGCTGAACAAAATCCTCTGCTTTTCCATGAACCCGAGTCTTGTTCGGAAGAGGTACAAGGTCAAGCGGACCACGAGGATTCACCGAATACACCACTTGAAAAGGACTAAAACCTGTGCTCCGATTGACTGCATGATTATGTGCAAATTCTGCCTGACTAAGCTTTTGATCCCAAACCCGAGTATTTTCTCCCACCAAATAACTCAACAAATTCCCCAGGGACCTGTTAACAACCTCCGTTTGACCATCCGTTTGCGGGTGATATGCACTGCTGAAATCAAGGCGAGTGTTCACCAATTTCCACATACTGCACCAAAAGTGACTAAGAAAACGAGTGTCACGATTGAATTGGGCAGTCCATGCAAACGATATATTTCTCGAAAAAAAAGTTGAGCAACACTGACTGCGTCCGTAGTCTTCTTAGACGGAATGAAGTGGATCATCTTCGAAAACCTGTCAACAACTACAAAAATTGAATCAAAACCACGTTGAGTTCGTGGTAATCCGAGGACAAAGTCCATGCTTAATTCTGTCCATGGTGCAAACGGTATCGGTAGCGGCAAGTACAAACCCGCATTAGTGGCCTTTCCTTTAAAAACTTGACAAACTCGACAACGATCCACATATTACTCCACCTCTTTTCGAATAGTCGGCCAAAAATAGCTCTCCTTGATCAATTGGAGTGTTCGATCTCTGCCTACATGTCCTTCCCCATGAAGTTCTGTAATGATTTTCAGTCGCAGGCTACAATCGGGAATGCACAATTGATTTCCCAGAAACAAAAAACCATCTACCAACAAAAAGTCAGATTTCTCACCGGCTTGCAAGGCTGTCAGAATGGGAGAGAAATAAGGATCCGTATCAAGTGATTCACGGAATAATTCGAACCCTGGTACTGAAAGACACATGGTGGACAACAAGTTACTTCGCCGACTTAATGCATCCGCAATTCGGTTAGAAGTGCTCGCTTTGTGTTTCAGGACAAAAGTGAACTGTTGTAAATAGGCCGACCAAGATGCATGTCTAGCTGAAATTTTATCTTGACTGTGGAGATGTTTCAGTGCTTCATGATCTGTATAAAGGACGAACTCACGATGGAAAAGGTAGTGTCTCCAATGTTTCACAGCTTGGACCACTGCGTAGAACTCAATGTCGTAAGTGCTTTACCGCAACCTCGTCCGTGCTAACTTTTCACTAAAAAACGCTACTGGTTTTCCAACTTGGCTCAACACCGCTCCAATGCCTAACTGGGATGCATCACTGTGAAGCTCGAAAGGTTGCGAAAAATCTGGCAGGATTAATATGGGGGCTGTTGTCAACCGCAACTTGCTTCATCATTGGATTTACATGGAAATACATGTTCAAAGAACGATGCATTTCTAGATTCCATAATCGTATTTTTGTGTATATCAGGGATGTCAGACTTATACACCAAAAATCGATAAGCACTACTATTATGTGCATATCCAATGAAAATGCAATAACAGTTTTCAGACTTATTTTCACCTTCTTAGATGTAGGTACAGCCATTTTGGCAAGACACCCCCACATTCGTAAGAATTTATAGGAAGACTTTCTTCCTTTCCATAGCTCATATGGGGTCTTGTCTACTTTCTTTCGAGGTACCTTATTTAAAAGGTAATTGCTAGACAATATAGCTTTTCCCCACATGTTCTGAGGCAATCCAGAACTTAGCAACATTGCATTCATCATTTCTTTCAAGGTACGATTTTTCTGTTCAGCAACTCCGTTTTGCTGAGGGGAATACGATGCAGTGGTTTGATGAATGATTCCATGTTGTGCACATAATTCACCAAATGGTGCTTCATACTCATCACCTCAGTCACTTCTCAGTACCTTGATTTTCTTGTTGAGTTGATTCTCAACTTCAGTTTTATAGAGAATAAATTTCTCTATGGCTTCATCTTTGCTTTTCAACAAATATACATAGCAGTATTTAGTCTATCATCGATAAATGTGATGAAATATTTGTTGCCACCTCTTGTTTGAACAAATTTTAAATCACATAAACCACTGTGAATTTAATCAAGGGGTTCAGATTTCCTTTCAATAGTTTGAAATGATGACCGTGTTAGTTTTGCTTCAACGCAAACTTCACAATTATGTTTGGGATCAATATTAAACGTGGGAATATGATTTAAGTTAATTAATCTACGTAAAGTATCATAATTTTCGTGTCCTAGTCTACCATGCCATAAATTGGAAGACTCAAACAAATAAACTGAAGATTGATCTTTATTGATATTTCTTTTGACAACATATACATTAGGCTTAAAAAGCCCTTCAGTTACATATCCCCTACCCATATAAGTTCCCTGCTTAGTTAAGACTACTTTGTCTTATTCAAACACCATCTTGAACCTATGATGATTGAGCAAAGAACCGGACACCAAGTTCTTGCGGATATCAGGTACATATAGCACATTGTTCAAGCTCAGGGTTATACCAGAGGTCATCTTGAGAACGACTTGACCACGTCCCTTAACGTCGGATGTGGCTGAGTTACCCATGTACAACTTTTCTTCGTTCTCCACTGCTTCAAACGTATTGAACATCTCTCTGTCAGAGCATATATGGCGTGTGGCCCCAGTATCTAACCACCACTCCCTCGGGTTTGACTCGACCAAATTTGCTTCTGTCACAACTGCAGAAAGATTGATCTCTGAGACCTCCTTTGAAATCCCAGCAACCACATTTGCCTCGTGGTTCTTCTTCTTCTTTGGCAACCTGCACTTAGAGGATTTGTGACCCGTTTTGTCACAGTTGAAGCACTTCCCTTGGAACTTTGGCTTCTTGGAGACTCCTCCCTTTGGACCCAATTTGGATCATTTCCCAGGCTTGTTCTTCTTAGATTTAGAACTTTGCCCATGTTCCACGACATTAGTCTTTGCTTCAGGCAGACTAGCATCTTTCTTATCATACTTCTTGTGATCTTCTTCAATACGAAGTTTGACGATGAGATCCTAGATCTTCATCTCCTTTTGCTTGTGTTTGAGATAGTTCTTGAACTCTTTCCATGAAGGAGGTAACTTCTCAATAATGGCAGCCACCTGGAAGGTTTCACTCAGGACCATACCTTCAGCATGAATTTCATGCAGAATCACCTGAAGTTCTTGGACTTGACTAATGACTGTCTTGGAGTCTCCCATCTTGTAATCAAGGAACCGGCCTACAACAAACTTTTTGGATCCAACATCCTCTGTTTTGTATTTCTGGTCTAACGACTTCCACAGTTCTTTGGCTGTTTTCTTTGAAGTATATACGCTATACAACGAATCTGACAGCCCGTTCAGTATGTAGTTTCGGCACAGAAAATACGAATGGTTCCATGCATCTATAGCATTCCATACTTGAACATCTCGCTCTTCACCACTATTGGGTTTAGGAGCTTCTTCAGTCAAGAACCTGGCTAGGTTCAGCGTTGTCAAATAAAACAGCATCTTTTGCTGCCAACGCTTGAAGTTCGGTCCACTGAACTTATCAGGCTTCTCCATGTGATTCATCGGTAAATGAACCGAATTCATATAGGGATTCGCCATCGGAACATTCCCTTGACTCACGTACTGGCCCATCACCGGATCTAACATATTTCTCACGAATAAGTTGATGGCCGGAGTCGTTGTGGCCACACTTGGCAACACAATAGGCACTTCGCCCACAAGCAAAGAATTCACAGCCAGTAGTGGGTAATCCCACACTCGGATTTGAAGTCTCTAGTGGAACACTCGAGTTTACGTTTGATTTATCCGCCATAGTATCTGAAACAAAACACAAGTGTTTTAGAATCACGAAATCAGTACTGATATCGAATATCGAATATCAAATAAGTGAATCAAAATTGATTCCAGATTTCACAACAGAAATCACAATCAGTGTCTGTTATTACAGACCCGATTATCCAGTCGAAATCACGATTGATTTCCAAATCAGTGGCTGATAAACAGACCCGATTTCCACAAGAAAATATTTATTTATGTGAAATCAGTGTCTGGAATACATACCCAATTTCCACAGTTCTTATTTTAATTAAAACTGAAACCGTATTGTTAATTTAAACCAAGTTGTTCACAATCCGTCACTAGATCAGAAACCAGAAAGTTTGTAGAAGAAAATATTGGGGTTTATGCCCTAAAGATATATTTTGTAAATGGATTTATGAAATAAATAAAAAGAAAAGTTCAATTCATTCTTGTTGTGTTGTTTATTTTATAACTTGTGCATATATTAACATCCTAGATTGCCGGATGTAATCTCGAACTGTGTGTATGAGTGTTATATACGGATGGATACAGTAAGAGACGTGTAATCTAAAGAGTCCATAGATAACAAATAAAGCTGGGTACTATATTTGTGGTTAATCTATAGCTGCGGTCCATTCCGTAATGTACGGTGATTCTATCCTGAATCATTCATATGAGATATGGGAATGAAGGCACCTTGTATGATGTGATCATATAGGACTGGGCCATGATCTATATGAATCTCTCACCAAGATCCGTTTACAGATGAGATTCATATATATCAACTAATGATGGCTATATGTGGGTGATCTTAATCTTGAGTGTCTTATCGACTCCTTCAGGTTAGATTGTGGTCTTTGATATACCATGAGTGATGTCAGATCAATTCCTGATCAATATACTCCGTATGTTGGGATTGCGGTTTGGCTTGTGGCTGGGAAGGTATGTACACAATAGTGGAATCCACTCCTTCTTGTGAGAAGTAGATGGTAGTTCCCTTAAGGGTTGATTCGGGGCTTGGACAATATGAGCGCTCTCCTAATTCCGTGAGGAAATAAGATTTATTGTTCATTAGAGAATCAATGGTACTTAAAGGATATATGTAATTAGAGGGGTATAACGGACATTATGACCCAGCTATAATTATGAAATACTGTGGAGGATCACACCATGTGTAATAGCTATATCGATGGACACCGAGTTGTATCGGTCTGTTTAAAAACGTCTGCAGTTGAGAGAGTGCAGCTTCGGGTTTTTAGTGGAATAACACCGGAGTTAATAATCAAGGAATATTAATTAAAGAGTTTAATTAATAATTCCGAGGATTATTGGAGCTCAAAATACTGTAGGTCCATTAGGTCCCCTTGCTAGCCCGATCGATTTAGGTAACAAGGGTCACGGTTAATTAATTGGATTGTCCAATTAATTGTGTTACGAAAGTGACACGTATTTATTCGGGAAATAATTGAATAATGAGATTATTTAATTAATGAATAATGGTGATTAAATAAATTAAATAATAAGATTATTTAATTTTGTTATTAATCACTAAATGGAGGATGTTAGTTGATATTTGATTTTAAATAGAATAAGATAATATGATTATTTTATTTTATTAAATTAAATATTTGAAATTGAATTTAAAATGTTTAAATTCAAAATAAATATTTAATTATCTTTTAAAATCTAAAGAGATATCGATTAAAGAGTTTTAGTTATAATAATATATATATGATATATATTGATAACAAAAATATAGCACACAAAGGATATACACAAGTGTTTGTATATGATACAAACTCATATTGTGAGTAACACAAAAAAGAGAAACAAGAGAGATAGTGTGCGGGTGATTAAAAGAAATAAAAAAAAAACAAAGGGGTTCATGCTGTGCACCATTAAGAAGAAAAAAAAATTATATTGAATATTTTTTTTTAGAACAAGAGTTGTTCTATGAAATATTCTCTTGGAAGAAATTGTTTCTTCTTCATTCTCTCTACATCCTCCTAAGTTCCTGGGTACGTGACGCGCTCACACGCAGTTACCAGTTCCGGGAATAGCTAGGAAGATCAGTGGTACAGACCAGGAGCATATCGTAAAGTGAAGGAGCCTCCAAACGTTGGTAAGGTTCTAAATTTTCTTTTAATGTATTGATTACAATTTCCTGTGTTTACATATTGTATGTATTAGTTCCGGAAAAAGAATTGCGATCCTAAATTCACTGGTTCCAGATTGTTTATGATCTGTATAAAAAATTTTAAAACCTATTTCCGCTGCGTTACCAATGAACGGGGTACCAACAGAAAATGATTTGATTAAAAAAAAAGAAAATTTGTCTTAAGATTGTTGTTTGTAATACTCAAAAACAATCTGGTTCGAATCTGCAATAGAACAGAAAGTGAAAACCACAAAACAACATGTTAGAAAACGGTTTTGGGAAATCGACGCCCGTGTTTCACACGGTGTCCTTAAGACAATTTTGCCGTATAACACCGTATGTGTATAGCGATTATCTCCCAGGATACAACGATTTAACAGTGATCGTGCAGGGCACAAACACTCTCAGCGAACTCAAATCCGGTATGAACTTACCAAGAACTGAAGAAGAAGAGAACAAGAATAAGAGGAATTAATTTCGTGATTGGTATATGGATCTCTTCTGAAGAAAGACTAGGGTTTATTATAAAACCGAAGTCAAGAGGATTGTTTAGGAAATTACTTAATTCATACGTTTTTAATGAAAATGATATTAATTAAAAAACCAATCTCCAAGAGATTTATTTCTAATTAATCACCGATTCTATTTACTTAGTGATCAAGTAAGTATCTAGAATCCAAACAGTATTTCCTTATCATTACACGTTTGATTTAGAGAAAATTAAATTGAATTAATCGTTTGTCCTATGACAGTTCAATCAGAGAGGCATTCGTGTATGCGGGTCGTGCCCACATACAAGTCATCAAGTTCGGCGTGCCCGCCCCCCATTCTATCCAATACAATTATCTACCATAAACATGGATTATCAGTAAATAAATAAATAAAATCAAACTTTTCAAAATTTATATTATTAATAAATAAGTCTTCTCCACAGCATTGTCAATTTGTCAATTGTCATTGCATCTTCCCAAGCAAAACTTATAAAAACAAAAACCGGTTGTACATACATGCTGTTTAAGTTGCCCCAGAGTTTAGTCAACTCAACTCTGACAGGAAAAATGGTTCTCTAAATATTTCTCAATTTCGGAGACTCAAATGAATATTCTACAACTATAAATTTACAATTCCAATTATTCTTCATTTTACGATCTCTAAATAATAAAATATTATTATTTTACGTTATAATTAATATTTTAAACTTTCTTTAGTAAAATTGTTTTCTTTTAATTATTTAAGATAATAATTTATTTACTTTTATTTAGTGGTGAACACAGTTCGAACTGGAACCGGGGGATGGGAAACCGAACTATACGGTTGTTCCATACCGATTCCTTCCTTTTTTTTTAAATCTTTAGAACCAATATTCCAATAAACTTAGTTACCATATCTTTTTTACTTTCCTAATATTTTTTTTAATTTATAATTTTCAATTTAATTTTAAAAAAAGAACCGGAACCGGAACCGGAACCGGTCCCCTACGCTTCTGGTTTCGGTTCCGTTTCTGGTTCAGGTTTAGGTTCCCTAAGGAACTAGAACCGAACCGAACTGAACTGAACCATGGACACCATACTTTTAATTTTCAATGTACTTTTTTTGTTATATTTTGTCATAATATTTTAATTTGAAGATATTAATGTTATTCCCTAAAACGTTTTTTTATATTGTATGAGATGTTGTTTTGTATTTAAATTTAATGGATTATGCATTTGTACGCTTTTTTAATATGCAATTTTTCCTGATATAGGGAAAATGGAGGAATGAGAAAACACGGAAAAACGGAAAAATGGGAATGATGATAGGGGGTATGGTTTGGAAAATTGGGGCGGGGGGGGGGGGGGGGGGGGGGGGGGGGGGGGCGGGGGGGACCTACATCTGTCCCCATTCCTCTGTCCCATTCCTCTATTGGCCATCCCTAATCTCCATTTTGGAATTTTAGAGACCCATGAGAGATGGTTTAATAAGTAGAGATGCATATTTTCCCCCGGATCCCCAAATCCCCACGTTCCTATCCCCATTTAGAGAATTTTATTTTGGAGAAAATGAGAAATGAGGTGGGGATGAGGATGAGGATGATTTTCATCCCCAAATTAGGGATGAGGGGAGGTATCCCCATTTTCCCATAAATATATTGAAATTGGGATGGGGATGGAGGGACCTTTTCTCTATTCCCATTTCCCCGATGTGCATCTCTACTAATAAGCCAATGTCTTCTCTCTCCCCAACTTTGGAGCCAAGAAATATGTTTATGTTTTGAAGTTTTTTTTTTTTAATCTTTTATCTTTTTTATTTTATAAATATGTTTGCTGCATACAAATATTTTGATTATTATGATCTGGAATTAAACTAATGCATCATATCAGAATAGAAGTAGATTGGTTGGGGTAAATTTACAACCGAATCAATTAGAATCCAGTTACAACTACTTTCAACTCAAATAAATAAGTTTGATATAGATTGATGAGTTGTCATGTCAGCCATAACTATCATCAAATGAATGACGATCTCTTACTTAATTTAATAATCGACAATTTGTTAATATTCAAATTAGTTTAACATTTGATTAAAACAATTATCAATCAAATTTGTTTCTAATACGTCCTTGGCAACCAAATTACGAATCAAAAGTTCAAATAATTAATTATCTTGGCATCCGATAAGAATTGTAATTGACCATGCATCAAAAATATTGGAAATTGTTGAAATAAAATAAATAACTATCATCATTCATAGTAAAATAAAAATTCTTAATAATTTCATATTAAAAAATGCAACTAAAAATTATATATAATTTTACGTTGATTTATTTATCGAAGTGCAATATAATAATAATAATATAAAAAGCTGTTTTTGCATTTATCTGTTTGAAAATCAATGCAAATAAATAAATTGAACAATATCACTTGACTAGTTAGCTGTCAATAGGTTTTCACATTTACCATTAGATTTATTACCTCCAGTAAAATTTTGTTCATCATCTTGACATCTTCTATATATTTCCAGCCGAAATCAGTGTAAAGTCTGAAAAAACATAAGAGAGAATGCTGCTTCTCATTAAATAAGTTTAATATGGATTGGGAGGAATTGTCATGTGAAGGTAAAATTAACGAGGTTCGTTATCAAATACTTGGTATATTTAACATTTACACTCTCTTAATTTTTGGATTTGATTTTTCTACAAAAATATTGCCTTTTTTAAAACAAAAATTTGAAGTGAATTATACCATTCAAATCGAATTTGGATTTTTTTTCTTAATTGGAAAAATATTTAAAAACTTTTGAACGGACGGTAGAGATATTTAATTAGATTGGTGGGGAAGTGCAAACAATCCTCCATAAAGGAGAAGGGAATAAAATGAATACATTTACATCATTAGTGACAATTAGATATGTCAGAAATAATTATAAAAATTTAAAATAAGAATTATGTTTCATTTTTTTATTTTTATTTTTCCAAAATCTTTGACAAATGAAGTATCAACATCTTATAAATTATTAGATTATGTGGTGAATGATGTGATGTTGAGAACTTATATATAAAACTTTGGGAAGCTTGACATTCAGTGGAGTATCCAGAATTTTTTGATAAGGTTGGCTAAAACAAAAGTATATATAAAAAATTAATAATAATAAACCTTCAACAATACTAGAAAATTTCATTAATTGAAAAACAAAGACAAAGTGATGGAGATAATTAATTAGGGTCTATTCGGTAATATTTTTTTTGTTTCGTTTTCTATTTTATGTATTTTTATTTGAAAACGAATAATTAGTTTTATATTTCCAGAAGATGAAAAACTTTGAAAATGCGTCTAATAGGAATAAATAAAATCAATATTTTAAGAAAAAAATATAATATGTATTTAATGAAATTGTTTTAAAAATACTTTTTAATATATTGTAAAAGTAAAAATAATATTATTTGTAGTTATATTATATTTTATTTATATATATTATCAAAAACAATTAAATTAAGATAAATTATATAAAACGGTATTTTTTATTTATTAAAATAATTAAATAAAAAATGGACTATAGGAGTGTACACCCAAAACACTGAATTGAGAGAAGAGAAAGAATTGAGATATGTGAGAGAGTGGATGTTAATGTGATATTGTTGTCTAGTCTAACTCTGATCTAACTTTACTCCACTTCGAATCTATTGTGTGTTATAATTTTTTTTTTTTGACAAAAAGCTAGCCCTCCTTACAGTTCGCCCCTGCTAACATTACTCAAGAAAATGAGGTTTTCCTAATTTCTCAGGGACCGTTTGGTATGAGGTAATCTTTGAATGAGAATGAGAATCTGATAGCATTCCCCTATTTGGTAGCATGTTTGCTTTTTTCGATTCCAGGAAAAGTGATTACCATGGGAATCACATTACCCTCCAAGGGGGTAATGTGAAATCCACCCCAACATGTGGGTTTCATATTACCTTCATCTGATTCCCGTCGTGGGACCCATCTTAATTTTGTAAAAATAATTAATATAAATAAAATGGAATATATATACATATTATAATAAAATTATATATATAGTAATGTGTGTATAATTATATATATGTCATATTATAATAATATATAATAATATATTATATAATATATATTAATGTATATAATTTATAAGATAATAATTTATATAATATATATTAATATAATATATAAAATAATAAAATATATTAATATAAATAATATATTATATTATTATTATATAATAATATATAATATGTAAAATAATAATATATAATATATATTAATATATATTTTTTATAATATATATATATATATATATATATATTATAATGTATATGTAGGGGTGGAAACGGTTTGGTTCGGTTCGGTTTTGGGTAAAACCGAACTGAACCGAAAATATTTCGGTTTACCTCAAATTGAACCGGTTTAAACCGAATAAGAAATGGTAACCGAACTGAACCGAACTGATTTTAATCGGTTCGGTTCGGTTCATTTTGGTTTTGGGTCTAATGGGCCTTATGGGCTTGATGGGTTTAATGAGTCATTTTAATATGTTTTAAAATTTGATGGGTTTTTGGATTCTAATTTTAGGCCAAAGTTCATAAATTTTAATAGTCCAAGCCCAAAAAAACTCAAATCAAACCTAACTAATAAATAATAATATTTAATAAAAGAAAAGAAGTAGGTTATAGGTTTTTTTTTTTTTTACTTATATAGGCGGTTTAATCGGTTCAAACCGGTTTTTAGGAAACCAAACCGGTTTGAACCGAAAACTTTTCGGTTTTCAATTTTTTAAACCGGTTTAAACTGAATTCATTTTATGAACCAAACCGAACACCCTTTTTTTGGTTCGGTTCGATTCGGTTCCGAACTTAGTGCCCACCCCTATGTATATGTATTAATATATAATATATATAATATTAATATATATTTTTTATAATTATTATTATATATAAAAATATATATTATATAATATATATATATATATATATATAAAATATAAGATATATAATAGTATATATAATATATATTAATATATATAGATATATTATATAATAATATATATTAATACGTATTATCTAAATTATTTAAATATATATAATATATATAATATAAGATTTTCATGTGCAACCAAACACAATTATCTAACATTCCTAAGAATCTGACATAATATTCCCAGACACAACCAAACACATATATACAGGTTTCCTAGGAATCACATCACCATGTTTAACTTTTCCAAGAATCATATTTTTTTGATTACCTCATACAAACGGCCCCTCAGTGATTTGGCTACACACCCATATCATGAAGCCGTGCTTGAGTTTATCATCTTCTAACTCATTAATATAATATTTTAAAAAGAAAAAAGAAAGTGAGTAAAATCATAAATTATGAAAAGAGGTTTGTTATTTACTATTATTTGTTAAGACTTAAGATTTGGATAAATTAATAAAACTTAAAACAAAAGAAGAAATAAATTTGTTGAGGTAGAGAAAATCATGTACTAGTTAATTAGAGAATCAAAATCATATACTATACAATCAAAATCTTTGACCAGAGAATCCAAATCATTTAAAGCATTAGGTGTTGAATGAGAGTGGCTTGAGTGGTTAGGAACACTTTGAAGATATTTAATGGAGTGATTCATTTATTAAAAAAAAAACAAATAGAGAAAGTATATATGTGTATTTCGGGAGTTGAGGGGTGTGTTTTATGCTTGTACAGATTTTCATTTCACCAATTCATTTCAAATGTTCTATAAGATTTATTTAAGGGAAAGTATCATTTCTCCCCTATATTATGATATATTAGTAAATTTGCCCCTTCTATTTTCTTTAATAGCCAGTCTCCACTTGAAATCAAATGTATTCGCAATATTCCCCCTTTCCGTTAGATTTTCAGTTAAAAAACTTAATTTCCATGTTAAAAGACATTTTTACCCTTCAATAATTATGATAAATGGTTTGCAAAAAAATGGTTATTATCAGTTGGGTCTCTATCTTTTTTTGAATGATCAATTTTTTAAACGAGTTTGTTTTTTTATCAAAAGTTTCCCTGACTTTTGAAAAGTATATTAAATAGGTTCATTTGATTTTTTTTTAACGGTCAAATGTGACAGAATATATAAATTGACCATTTTGCCCTTAACTTTAATTAAAGAGTATAAAAATACAATTTTACCCTTTAACATTTTAAAATTTTACAATTCAACTTTGATACAATCCAATCAAAATCTAACATGTGTCACCAAAATTTTAAAATAAAATATTAAAAAATTTGTATTTATATAATTTATAAAAGAAATATTTATAAATAATTCATTTTTCTCTTTTGTTTAATTTGAAGTCTTAACTTTGTTTAGAAAACCAATTTAGGTTTTTTTTAAATAAAATATGAAATGAGTTTTGAGAATGAATTGAGGGAATGAGTTGTCTTTGTAAATCATTGATCTGTTAATTGAGAGTTATTGGATTGTGGGTGTGTTTGTAAACTGTTTGGCACTCTGCAAATACGCTACTTGAAGCTCTCTAGCTTTGCAGATGTAGTAATTGATTTTCTCTACAAATCCGGTGGCGAATCACTTAGCTTGTTAATGACGAAAAACTTTAAAATTTTCCATTTAAATCTCTCAATCTTCAAAAGATCGAAAGAAGAACATAGATGGATTTGAGAAGATAGAAATGTCGTGAGGAAGAAGAAGAAAATGTCGTGAGGAAGAAGATGAAGTGGAACAGAGGGAGTACAAGTTAATGGATTTTGGTGGTTTTGGTTGTTGAATATGTGGTGGTTAGGTTTGGTTGTGAAGCCGTTGGTGCTTAGGTTGGGTTTGATGGTGGTGAATTAATTTCTGGTTTTTGGAATTAATTTCTGGGTTTGTGGAATTGTTCTTGTTTGGAGACCGAGAAAGTGTAAGAAAAAAAAATATTTTCGGTTGAGGATAAATTTTTTGTTTGTGGCTTGATGATTATGTTTGATAAAGATGAAAATATGTTGGATTTTGGAGGATGAACGATGAAGTGAGAGAAGATCATGTTAAAAAAATCTGGAAATTTTGAGTTAAAAAAATATGGAAATTTTGTGTGGACGATGGATGATGGACATGATGTTAATTTTTCAATTGTTTTCGTTTGTTCTTTATTTTTCTTTTCAGTTTTCAGTGTTTTTTTCTTACATTTTTTCTGGAAATCTGAAAATTTTAAGCATCAAAATCTAGAAATCTGGAATGTTGTTGATGCTTAACGAAGATGATGGTGGTGGTAGAGAAGATGATGATTTTTTATTATTTAGTTTTTGTTTTATATATAAATTTTCTAATTTGTAGGGATTTAAGCTAAGATAAGATTAGTTTTTTTTATTTATTCTTTAAAAATAATTTTTTTTATAAATTATATAAATACAAATTTTTAATATTTTATTTTAAAATTTAGGGTGACACATATTAGATTTTAATTGGATTATATCAAAGTTGAATTGTAAAATTTTAAAATGTTAAAGGGTAAAATTGTATTTTTAAACTCTTTAATTAAAGTTAAGGGCAAAATGGTCGATTTATATATTCTGTGACGTTTGACCGTTAAAAAAAATAGACCTATTTGATATACTTTTCAAAAGTCAAGGAAACTTTTGATAAAAAACAAACTCGTTTAAGAAATTGATCATTCAAAAAAAGATAGAGACCCGACCGATAATAACCTAAAAAAAATCATAAAAAATATAATTTTTTTACAAAGCAAAATTAAAAAAAAAAAACCAATAAAAAAACGATGGTGGTGATCTGGATCTCCACTATCTTCAACGTTGATAAAAAAAAAATCAAAGCAACTGGTTTCATCACATTCAAAGTTCAAACAACCCAGAAATTCAAAAGCAATTTTTTTTTTTCTTCAAAAAATCGAAAGAGATTCACAATCCAGATTCAACAACATCATCATCTATCATCCACATTCAATATCAGTCCGTTAAGCTTTAAAATTCAAATTAAAATTGAAAAAAAAATAATTCTAACAATCACCAAAAACCATCCACCCAAAACACAACACCATCATTTTTCTAGAAATCTTCATCATCTCCAACCATCTACACCATCAAATCCAACCAAACTCAAACTCAAACCTAAACCTAAACTCAACCACCACCCCTAAAATCGACCACCAACATCCATTGTCAAATACAACCACCGACACATGGCCAACGAGCACCGATCTTCTCATAATCTCATCGAGCGCCGATCTTCTCTCAACGGAGGATATCGGCGGTCAATCTAGCAGGTGAATAGGAGGGAAAGAAGGTAGAAAGTATATGGATCAGAGATCGGCAATGAAGGAGATCGATGGAGACGGATTCGCGAAGAGAGAGAGGGAGATATATAGATGAACTAGATATGCAGAGGGAGAGAGAAGACGCGGTGGCTGGGAGGAGATCAGCGCTCGTAGGGGTGGAGGTCGGTGTGATTTCAGTGGGTGGCTAGGGTTTTGGTGTTTGAGTGGTGGTGGTGTCTAGGGTTTGGGTGTTTGAGTGGTGGTGGTGGTGGATTATGTTAGGGTTTGAGTGTGGATGGTGGAAGATGATGAAGATGAAAAATGAGTGGTGGTGTTATATATATTATAAATTTATATAAATCTGTTTTTTTTATCTAATCAAATATTATGTTTTTTTTTTGAGAAAATATTGCGTTTTTTTTATATATTATTAATTCTGTTTTTTATTTTAAAAAAACTGTTTTATTTTTTTTATCATATATATAAATCTGTTTTTTTTCTCTAATTTTTTTTTGAGGACATATTTTTTTATATATTATTAAATCTGTTTTTTATTTAAAAAAACTGTTTTATTTTTTTATAATATATATAAATCTTTTTTTCTCTAAAACAATATTCTGTTTTTTTATAGGAAATATTCTTTTTATATATATATATTATTAAATATGTTTTTTATTTTGAAAAAGAAACTGTTTTTTAATTTTTAATTTGTTTAATAATTTTATTTAAAGTTACCATATGACCCTTAGAAGATAACAGTCAACCAGAGATATTAACAGAAAAGCTAAAGGAAGGGGGAATATGACGAATACGTTTGGTTTCGAAGAGAAGACTGACCATTAAGAAAATACAGGGAGTAAATTTACTAATATGTCATAATATAGGAGAGAAAATGATACTTTCCCTTTATTTAATAGCAAATTTTAACTGCATTTCTTTCGGTTTCCAATGTAGTCTGAGATGAGTTGGCATTCATCAAATTTAAATGGGTTGTCAAGAGACCTATTCATTATTATCATTTATCTGACTTTCTCAACATGTAACTTTGACCCATGTTTTTCTTATGATTAACTCAATTAATGAAATTGAGAGACCAGACCAGACCAGACCAGACGTTAGAGAAGAAAAATTCAGATCATCTAGAATTCCAAAACAAAAAGATTAATTAACCATTTAACCAATTTTTAGCCAATTAACCATCAAACAAAAAGAAAAATTCGTAAGCATTGTTTTTAACCAAGTTTTTTTTTCCAATTATTATTTTTAGTATTGTTAGGGGTACAAAGTCCAAAGTACCCTCATACTTAACACAGATGAAATGTTTCACTCAATGAAACAGATGATGTGTTTCACTCTTGAAAGTGAAACAACATTTGTTTTAAAAAAAAAAACAAAAACAAAACTGAAACAACATTTCGAACTTTCTATGTTTCACTCTAAGTGAAACCATCTGAAATTTATTTTACTTTCGAAACTGATATTTCACTTTAGAGAGTGAATCGAGAAATATGTTTCACTTTCCGGAGAAAACGTTTTACTCCAAGTGACACATCTTCTGATATGTTTCATTTATAGTGAAACATGAGTATGTATGTTTCACTTGAAAGTGAAACAACTAACTTTCCCACATAATGTGTGTGTGACGTCGGAGAGTGAAACACTTTCCAACATGACACACTTCAGGTTCATGAAAAAAAGCTCGAAAAAAGAAAATTTCAACATTTCCTCCACCCAAAACTTCAATCGTTTGATAATTGGAAGTAAACTCATCAATATAAATATGAAAAAAAAAACAAAAAATTCAATTAAAAAATGCAAAATTTACATATCTTAAATTATTTTGGAAAGATTTCAAGTACAAAATCAATTATATCACATAGTGTCTTTTTCGTCAATTTCTAGCAAATTTTTCCGTAGATTTTTCAGTACAAAAACATCGTTTAACAATAATTCGACCAGAATGAGGATTTTGTGTAGTAGGTTTTGATTGTAAAAGTAAAATAGAGAGAGAGAGGGGTTGAAGAAAATGTAAAGAATAATAATGTAACTGGATGGTTATTTGGGGAAAAGAAATTAATATGAATGGTTAGAAACAATAAATAATTTAAATGGATCTTTTTTGGTAATTTCCACTTTATTTAACGAATGCCAAAAAGAAAAGTATCATTCTCAATTTTTCGTTTTTCATTTTTCTTTAGCTCTTTCGGTCCAAGTAAAACAATACGAATATTTGAACTTATAATCATTGCATTAATTTTTATCATCCAATCATAAACAAACCAATATTTCAATAACATAATTTCACATTGTAAGACAAACTTTGAAAACAAATAATTTTATGAGATGTGTCTTTTACATGTAAAATGATGTAAATATGGAGAAGATGGCTTGTATGTTTTACTCATTTTCACCATTTAAAGACTTATATATGCGTAAATTTTGACACGGTCATTCAAGGTTTCTTGCTTTACTTTATGATTGGATCCTAAAAATTAATGCAATGGCTATAAATTCAATAAGAGACATTTGTAAAAGTAGTTAAATTATGAAATGGATTATTGTTTTTAATCAAAATTTTTTAAGTTATTGTTTTTAACCGGATGTAAATTGTAAAGTCTAAAATGCCCATTTAAAAAAAATCAAATTTGTTTGTAAAAGTAAACCTAATTTTTTTTTCACAAACAAAAACCCAAATCGTTTTATGTTTGTAAACCTAAATTATTATTATTATTTTTGTACAAACATAATCCTAAATTGTTTTTTAACTAAAAAAATAATAATAAAAAACTTAAATCGTGTTATTATCGTTTTCAATTATAGTGAGAGAGGAATAGGTGATCGGAGAAGAGGTGGGCAACTGCGCGACGACGACGAGATAAGAGTGACGCCGACCAGACGCCGACGAAGAAGAATTGGTTGGATTTCCTGGTAAATTTCTCTTCCTCTTCAATGGATTGTTGTTGTTATTAGGGTTAGGGTTAGGGTTAGGGTTAGGGTTTGGATTTGGTTCTTGAACAAACCCTTTATTGTTAATGATTGTGGATGGAACAAAAAGTGCATGATCTTGAGACATCATATTTTTGAATGAGACGTCTTTTTTGTTGGTCTGGAGTGACGTCTTTTTTGTTTCAGGCGTTTTTTCAATTTTTGTTTTAAGACTTTGTTTTTCTTTTAGTTGTTTTCCTGGGTTGTATTCGCTTAGGTTGGTGTTTGCTTTGCTTGGGTACTCTTGGTTCTTTGTTTTTGTGTTGCTCTGTTTCTTTGTTATGGGCTTTATTGTTTGCTTTTGGGGTGTTGTGCTTCTGTAAGGTGTGCTGGTGTTGCTCTTTGGCATGCCAGTCGTTCTGCTTATTGCCTCAATAAAGTTGTTTGCAATTCAAAAAAAAATCTTTTTATTATTATTATGAACGTTGTATAATTATTCTTTTTGTGCATCATGGATTCAGATGGAAGCTATCCCAACATTGACTCCGACTGCAGATGAATTACAACATGATTATATGGTAGTTTTTAATCAAGAGAATCGTATGTGGGAAGTTCCTGAAACATCAAAAGATGATGTTACGGTGAGCGAGAGTGATAAAGAGTTATTGTCGGAGAGTGTTACTCGGGAGATGAAATCAAAGGCCAATCATGACCTGAGAAAAAAAAAGGTAATGTAAACTTGTTAGTTTTACCAAATTCTAAATTATTTTAACATTATTGAGCATGATAATACATACTTACTTTGTAATATTCGTCGTAGACCTATACTGTTGAAGCTTATGAAACTGCCGCATCTGATATGTGGGTGAAATTATTGGCCCATGTTACAGATCAGATTAAGGCTAATGAGAAACAGATGACTGCAAGTTTTACCCGACAGTTCAATATTTTACTTGAGGAGGTTCAGACACTACGAAATGAACCAGATACTCAGTTGCCTAAGTGGACTTCTGTCTATGATGACCATCATGATTGGGGTAATCTCTCGGATGGAACTTTACCCAATCATGATTCCATAAAAGCTACCACACACTTACCCGACTCCCAAATCGAAACATATGGAATCCACTACGCAGGTATAAATCGGATGCTTATAACAGTCATTTTCAAATACATTTCATTATTAAACTAATTTTTAACTTGTCAGGGTGACGTAAACCATACGAAGGCATGACTTCGTGGTGGAGTACTCGACGAATGCTTTTCTCCAATCCCAAAATGCAGACCTGAGTGTGGAGTCAATAGAGAAAAAACAGTTCCAACTGATGTCCCAGGAGAGGAAAAGAAAGAGAAAGCCTTTAGCAAAACTTCGGACACCATATACTTGCCCTGTCCCTTTTATAGTCGTGCAAGCCTTCAAATGAACCACACCTTACTTGATTCCTCATCAACATGACACGTGAGAACATTGTTAATGTTTGTTTGTTTATTTTCAACATTTTATTACTATTTTCACTTATCAATATTGAGAACTATTATTGGTAAATGTAGGAGGAGTTGCAGTGTATTCATCATGAAATATATGGAAAATGTTGTTTAAGATAAATGTTACCAAATGGATTTCATAGCGGATGATTGAAGGCCATTAGAAGTGAAATTGCTAAATGGTTTTTCAAGCTTCGAAATCATGTCAATGACATTAGATAAATGTTGACATGTAAACAGAGGAAATTCAAACCAATTTTTTTGGTATGTTAACAAACAGAATTTCAAGTTAAAAAATATCCGTATAACCTAATTGTCAGTTTTTTCATCATAAAATAATAGTGCAGTTTTTAGTAGTGCAATTTTTTTGGGGTAATGTTAACAAACAAAATTTCAAGTTAAAAAAGCATCCGTACAACCTAATTGTCAGTTTTTTCATCACAAAATAATAGTGCAGTTTTTTTGTTAATAGTACAGTTTTTTAATAGTGCAATTTTTTAGTTATTGTTAACAAATAAAATTTCAAGTTAAAAAAGCATTCGTACAACCTAATTATCAGTTTTTTCATCACAAAATAATAGTGCAGTTTTTTGTTAATAGTGAAATTTTTTTTTGGTAATGTTAACAATCAGAATTTCAAGTTAAAAAAGCATCCGTACAACCTAATTGTCAGTTTTTTCATCACAAAATATAGTATAGTTTTTATTAATATTACAGTTTTTTAATAGTGCAATTTTTTTGATAACGTTAACAAATAGAATTTCAAGTTAACAAAGTATCCGTATCAATCTAATTGTCAATTTTTTCATCACAAAATAATAGTGCAGTTTTTTTAATAATGTTAACAAACATAATTTTAAGTTAAAAAAGCATCCGTACAATCTAATTGTCAGTTTTTTCATCACAAGATAATAGTGCAGTTTTTTGTTAATAGTGCAGTTTTTTAATAGTGTAATTTTTTTGGTAATGTTAACAAACTAAATTTCAAGTTAAAAAAGCATCCGTACAACATAATTGTCAGTTTTTTCATCACAAAATAATAGTGCAGTTTTTTGTTAATAGTGCATTTTTTTAATTATGTTAACAAACATAATTTAAAATTAAAAAAACATCAGTACAACCTAATTGTCAGTTTTTTCATAAAAAAATAATAGTGCAGTTTTGTTTACACATTTTCATCATTTTAAACAATAAATAACAATCCAAATTGCAACAAATTACGTTAAAAAAAAAGTTTCAATGGTTAACAACCAACATTCAACATCAGAGCTGCAGGGAAAAGATCATGTGATGGACCACCAAAAGTAACCCTTGTAGCACCACCACAAATCTTAGTTCCTCCAAGACCATCCTTAACACCGCCACCCTGCTCAGCTCTGACAAAAGTATCATCTGGACTAATAGGATAATTATGCTCATTCAGTTTCTTGTCCTTAGTATCGGAATCTGTAGTGTAACACCCAACATTATCGTACTTGAAAAACAATGGTGGAAGTTTGTGTACATGTCCATCTCCACCTCCACCTCCATCCACTCTCTTCTCCATATCGACATAAATCTCCTTGATCGACGAATCATCGTGAAACACAAAATCAATATCATTGTCACATTTCACGCGATATTTTGTCCAACGTGATTGTAAATTAATCACCCCATAAAGAATGATGTCATAACTATTTATGTCAATCCCAATCAATCTGTATGTCTTCTCTACTAACTCATTGTATGACAACTTGTTTTCCACCAACTCCCCAATAAGTTCCCCATCCATGTAATCTAAATTGTCCCATTGACCATTGTAATTGATTGCTAACCTAAAGCTTTTCATAGTTCCTGAAGAAAATAACAATTGAAAAAAAATCAGTTCATAAAAAAAATTGTAAGCTTTATGGAGGCATGAAATATCCCATGCAAGGCATGAAATATCCCATGTATATCATGTTGTGCATGAAATATCTCATGTATGTCATATTTGGCATGAAATATCCTATATATGTCATGTTGGGTATGAAATATCCCCTTATGCAGTATTTCATGCAAGACATGAAATATCCTATATATATCATGTTGTGCGTGAAATATCCCATGTTTGTCATGTTAGGCATGAAATATCCTATGTATGTCATATTGGAAATGAAATATCCTATGTATATTTTGTTGTGCATGAAATATCCTATGTACGTCATGTTTGACATGAAATATCCTATGTATGTCATGTTGAGTATGAAATATCCACTTTATGCAGTATTTCATGCAAAACATGAAATATCCCTTATATATCATGTTGTGCATGAAATATCCCATGTATATCATGTTGTGCGTGAAATATCTCATGTATATCATGTTATGCGTGAAATATCCCATGTATGTCATGTTAGGTATGAAATATCCATTTATACAGTATTTCATGCAATGCATGAAATATCTCATGTATATCATGTTGTGCGTGAAATATCCCATATATATCATGTTATGCGTGAAATATCCCATGTATGTCATGTTAGGTATGAAATATCCATTTATACAGTATTTCATACAAGGCATGAAATATCCCATGTATGTCATGTTGGGCATAAAATATCTCATGTATGTCATGTTGGGCATGAAATATCCTATATATGTCATGTTGGGTATGAAATATCCCTAACATGCAGTATTTCATGCAATGCATGAAATATCCCATGTATATCATGTTGGACATGAAATATCCTATATATGTTATGTTGGACATGAAATATTCCATGTATATCATGTTGTGCATGAAATATTTCATGTATTTCAAAATACATGATTGTACAATATTAGACGATGTGTCACGTTAAATATGAAATAACCAACTTGTATCACTTTTACCGTGACATACTACGTGAAATATAATTTCGAATCGAATTCGAAGTTTCTTCCATTTTCAATAAAAAAACTTTAAAATTGAAACAAAATAACAAAGACCCATCAGCAATATAATCTAATAAATGCAATAATGCTATTGAAATTGAAGATTTACAAACCTTGAAGTTTTGAGGATAGATTCAACCACAAACTCGAAATTTTCAAAAAACTCTTCCCAAATCTTGGTTTCTTTGCGATTGCCCTTTAAAATAACTTTAATTTCTCGACAAAATTTAGTTGAGAATTAAGATTTGATAAAGATATGAGTGATAAAAAGATGGGTGATAAAAAGATGGGTGATAGAGATGAATGATAGAGAGAGATGAGTAATGGAGAGAAAAAAAAAATTAAAGGGAAAAAGAGGATAGAATGATAGTTTTGTAATTTATTGACTAAAAACAATAATGCATTATAATGATTGGTTACAAACAATAAAAAATTAGAATTTGATTAGAAATAATAATCCATTCTATGATTAGGTTATTTTTTACAATTTTCACATTCAATGATTGTATGTTTTTGTAATTGTTAGAAACTTAAAACTATAACAAATAGTAAGAAAAGATGTAGTTTTGAAAAAAGAGCGATTCTTGAAAATTTCAATGTATAACGAAACATCAAGATCTGAATCAAATTTTTTTTTTTTTTTTTCAAATCAAAAGGATTTTTGCTTTTATAACAATTTACTATTATATATTGGCACCACATTTGTTTTCTAAAAAAAATGATACCAATCTCTCTCCCGACATTTTCTTGGCAACAATCTTTGGTTTTATGTGCAACTTTTTCAGAATAATTCATTAGAGAAACTTAAAATATGCCCTGATTTAGAACACATGTACGTTAAAGTTTTAGAAAAGTGATTAAAAAATTATATATAATTTTTTTTTCCTGGTGTGAGGATTCCAACCTATAAACCTGACCATGCATATTTGGTTTTCAATTTTATTTATCTACTATGGTCTGGGGATGATCCATAATATCATCAATACAGTAACTCATTTTCTTCTTCTCTTTTTAAATCTCCATATACCAAACAAAGTAATGAAAAAAAAAATATGATCAAACAAAGTGAATGGCTAGTCTTGTGGGATCAGATGTAAGTACATTTTAAAAGCAAAATCATGATCGGTATGTGTAGCCTTCGTTGCTCATCAAGTATTACTTTTCTTTCATTTCCATATGTAAATAATGTTGATGGAATCTGATTGGCCAAGAAGAATAAATCCCCTATAATAATTTGAATTATTACTTTTCTTTTTCTCATAATCTCAAATTCAATGTGCTTCTTTTAATTTTTCTTACCAAAAAAAAAAAGGTTTTTTTTCCACTCTGTAAAACGTGAAGAAATAAAGCACGGTGAATAGAGAAATACAATAAGAAATGTGATTTTTTTATTTGATGGCCTATCAAGTGAACCTCCGTATACAAAAGCTTTTATGAAAATTTTCGCATGGTTTGTAAAATCAGATAAAACAGAGCCAATAAAGTCTCCTTAATAAGAAATTTTGTGAGTGATGAAACAACTTTTTCAAGTGGTCCAATCTTTACAAAATGAGGAATTAACGACCTTTTGTTTCTTTTTTTGTTGTTGAATTATTACATAATTAAAAACCTTTTTGCACCGTACAAAATTACAAACTTAAACATTGTGTTTAATAATTGATTGTTTAATAATTGATTCTCTCTAGACAAACATTTTTAATCTGGTTTAGATCAAAATTAATTTTGTTGATAGAGAATCAATGTTCCAATACCTATACACAAAGTTAAGGTTCTAATTCCTAAATTTGGATGAAAATGTTTTTTCATCATTCACCAAATTTATTATTATAAAAACTCTCTAATTGGCTCTATTTTATCTGATTTCAGAAACCATGTGAATAGTTTCAGAAAAGCTTAATTTAATTTGTATAAAAATATTCAAGTCATCAAGGAAAAAATCACATGTTTTTATTGTATTTCTCTATTCACATTAATGCTTTGCAAAAACTACAAATTCAAGTAAAAAAGCAAATTGAATATGAGATTATGAGAAAAAGAAAAATACAAATTCAAGTTATTATAGACTTTAGTCTCTAGATAAGCATCCTTCTTGGCCAATATAATTGTCTCGGATGTTAGACACATCCTTCAACCATACTAGGTAAGGTAACAATGAGAGGTAGGAGTAGGACCATATAAATTTTATTGTTTTCTAAGAAAATATCTGTTTGCAATTTGCAAGCCAGCTTTTCGAAATGTAAGATGATGAATTGGATTGATTTGCATTTTCAATTTCAAGGAGTTGATGAACAGAAACCCAGGAAGTCCAAAATGAATTTTTTTTATGAACCGAAGTTGGTTTAGATAGTACATTATACATATTATTCCACTTACATGCCTATTTTTTTTTCTTGTCTTTGGATTGGTGTGACATTTGACAAGACAATAGGTCCATGCCCTTATATTTCTCTTAATTTGTCACGCTTTTCTCTATTCAAATGTGAATGCCTGGCCTTGATCTAATTAGTATGTCTATTTTTTTCAAATTTGAACAAATTACTGACAAAATATTCGGTGCTCCTGACTGTTAAAAATATGGTATGTGGCAAGAAATGTAAGTGACAAAAAAAATATATATGTATAAGCCATATTTATATTTTTAGTGGTCGGATACTCGAGAATATTTTTATGAGAAAAATAGTATATTCTTACATTTTTAATGATTTGATGGAATCCTAACGGAATTAGACGACAGGGAAAAAAAAAGATTATTAGTAAACGTTTGAATCTGACAAGACAATACTAGAACTAACGGGATCAGTTTATCTAATAGATCAAACTAGAGGGACTAAAATAAATTTCACTCTGAAAAATAACAACCTGTTAACCAAAGTTTGTAAAAACTTGTAATACACGACCTTAATTTATTATTTATGTAGTTATTTAATTATTTGCTGAGTTTTGAAAGTTTTGATTGACATTTTCTAACTTTTACAAGGATACAAAACTTTATTTAATTTTTGAAATACACAACCGTAATTTTAGTTGCGAAATAAAATACGTCTAGGACACCGATACTAGAAAAATATTGACCATTAGATTTATATATTTTGACTCAAAATATATGTACTTGTCAAAACTTGTCCATAATATGTAGTCTATATTCTTCGTTTTGATATATTTGATATCACGACGAACGGATAGCAGAACGACCTTGTATACATATATATATATATATAGTATATATATATATATATATATAATATAATTACACTGGCAATATTTTCATGGAATCGGCCATTGTTTATGATGGAAGGGGCAGCAGAAGCAGCAGCAGCTCCAATTCTCCCTCTCTCGGTCCCTCCATCTACCTGAACCTCTCTCTATTCCTCACTCACTTTCGCTTTCTATTTGTGTTTGACTGTGTCGCGGATCCTTCGATTTTGTTTTGGTATCTTATATGACTTGTTAATTATCGGCTTTTGTGAAAAACATTTGATTTGGTTCCTAATTTTAGATGTTCGCTTGTTGGTATTCGTAAGAAAATGAAGTTGAAGTGACTTGAACTCATTTGTAGTGTGTTATTGTGTTTTCATTGAAATTGTTTTGGTCAGGAAGCGTAAAAGCAAGCAACAATGGCAGCTTACGTAGCGATGAAGGGCAAACCAGGTTTGGAGGAGCCTCAAGAGCAGATTCACAAGATCAGGATCACTCTATCCTCCACGAATGTCAAGAATCTCGAGAAAGGTCTCTCCTTTCTTCTATTTTTCATCACCTAATTATATACCCATCTCAGAATTATTTGGTATAGTATCATGTTACTTAAGTATCGTTTATTATACCACCCGTTTCGATTGTAGGTCTTCATTATTCTTTTTGTTTTTTGCTTGTTACCTTTATGATTGGTTTAATTAGCCAAGGATTTTGTTTTTGTGAAGCCGCTATGTTGAAAATCATGAAATTATGACTTAGTTTTTATTTGTTATTATACAATGGCGAATGTTGATGCCTTGTGGCCTTATGAATGAGAAATATATTGAGTTTGTACTGTGATTCCTCTAAGGATATCTATTTCATTTTTCGTTACTGTTAGAGCATTGCCTACCTGGTCATTGCTTTATCATTTTGTTGTACTGCTGGTCTTGTTTATGTTTAATTAGTCTGTGCGGATTTGGTTTGTGGTGCCAAGGATAAGAGACTTCTTGTCAAGGGACCTGTGAGAATGCCAACCAAGGTTCTTCACATTACCATTAGGAAGTCTCCTTGTGGAGAAGGTACTATTCTAAAGGCTGATTGTACTCGAATATGGGTTTCAATACATGTGCTAGATTATTACTTATAAGATAATTCTATATAAACGGCTATGTCTAGATTACCTCTTTAGTTGTCATTTGTGCTGCTCTTTGGTGTGCGGTCTTGATACCATTGTTTAAGTTTATCGTACATGTTACAATTACTGCAGATTCTTTGCTGTTTACTCATGCTTCATTTTATTTTTGATTAAAGACATCTTAAACCTGAAATATGTGATAGGTCCAATGTTGCCCTGTCAGTTGTTACCTTTTGGAAACAGAAGTATCGAATGGATCTTTATCATGAATTCTTTGTTGCTTATTTATGGCATTAGGCTGTTAATTATACTTGTAAGTTGTAACCCATCCCATATATGTAACCCAAGCCTGATAGCCCATCAAGTGTTAGAAACCAACCAACACTTGGCCCATCAATTTTTCAAAACAAAAGATAAAGTGCCTAGCAATATTCTCTGTCGTAAGCCATGGTCAAGTGGCAAGCCAGAAGTTTAAAATTCATTTGTGTTTGCTTCGGAAATATGTGTTTTAAAATTCAACGTTGAATGAATGCTTGTTGTGTAGGGTCAACATTAGTTTCTGTTATCCTATACTTTTCTTGAATTTAAGAATTATATTATTTGTTATGTGGCGAGTGATTTTGTTTACTGTCTATTTTTTCTTCATTAAGGAAACGTTTGGATGTTGATTTTGAATCAATTATTTGATATTTAAATATCATGATATATGTTTTCCTGCATAAATGCTTCACGATAATAAAATTGATGAAAACATCAACTGCAGCTGGGTTGGCAACTCTGTTTTTTTAGAGTCAAAGTTCCTTTGTTATTGCTGTGCTCTGTATTTTTGGTTTATGTCAAGTTCTAGTTATAGAGCTAATGTTATGCCAAAATATTGGTATAGATTTTAATCATTTTGCAACTTTTTTTCGTCTTTTAAAATGCAATTCCAATGTTTTTTTGTATGTTTTTTCAATTGGAACTCCATTTGAAAATTGTGTATACAAACCCAATATTTACATTATTGCAAGATTTTTTTTTGTATGTTTATGTTTTACTCTATTTCTTTATTCCTGTTTTTTTCCTGTGCTTGTGCTTGGAATAAGCTTATGTATATCAGTATATGGTTCTTAATCTTTTTTAGGTCAATAAAGGATAATATGTTTGATATTTGTGATGTCGAATTCCAATTTTTCTTTTCAATTTTAGATTTTGTATTAATATATAAAAAAAAAAACTATGATTTCAGTTTTCCATCTTATCTTTCTGCGGTGGCTCCTCCACTAACCTAATTTCCAGATTAATTGAGCTGGGTGATGTCCAACAAACATCATTTTCACCATTTGAAAACCATAAGCAAGTAGATGATATATAATAGATCAATTATAGAACAAAGATAATGAACTATTAGACACATGAGAATACGAGATGAGGTTAGTCTGGTGGTAAAACCCTCACAGTTGTACCACGAGGTTCCGGGTTCGAGTCTCCCTTTCAAAAAATCCTAAATTTATGTAATACTTCAATAATAATAATAATAATAATAATAATGAACTATTAGATAAAATGAGGTTGACCTGATTTGCTCATCACACCTAACCACGAGTTTGTGGGTTCGAATTTGTCTCCTTCATCAAATTCCGAATTAATGTAATCTTTTTTTTAAAAGAAAATTTTAAACTGTTAACCCAAGTTGTAAAAACTTCTAATACATTGTATATAGTTTAATCGAAGCCCTCATATTGTGAATGCTGACAAGAAAAATAATTCAACTTGTTATGATGTCCCAATCACATATAGAAAGTACTCACATAATTGTATGATTTTATCTTTTATATATAACATTTGCGGTGGTGGCTACTTGGGATATTACCGGACTAAATAGTAACTCTTAACATCATTAGTCGGTTTAGAAGCTCCCTTTGTACTAAATATTTGGTTTGAGTTTTAAAATAACCTAATAAAAAGAAACCCATTTAACATTCTAACTCCAATTTTCACGGAATAGTTACAACTTTTAAAACTTTTTAAAAAAAAAAACCCCTTCAATTTTCGCATGCAAAATGTAATAAGTGTACACTATCAAAATAGGAAAGGCGTGTAAAATGTAAAAAGTGTACACTATGAACATAAGAAAGACGTGACAACAGGTCGATACCAGTGAGATGATGTATATGCATTTGTTATCCATATAACATTATTGACACCATTTAATCATAGAACTAGTGATGCCCCAACAACCACTTTGACTCTATTCATTTGTCCAACAGAAACAATAATTGAATAAATTGATTGCCAATTTTGAGTTCTGTAGGTAGAGATGGCTTCAACAAGCTTTGAGTTCCACCTATCAAACATGATTTACAAGTGTTCCAACATTGCCACCGGGTCCACCAGGCTTGCCTTTGCTTGGAAACCTTCCTTTTCTCGAACCCAATCTTCATCGTTACTTAGCAAAACTCTCTGAAATTTATGGACCAATCATGAAACTACAACTGGGTAGAAAAGTTTGTGTTGTGATAAGCTCACCTTCATTAGCAAAACAGGTCCTCAATGTTAGAGAGTCAAATCTGTCATATATTTTGTACTAATAGTAAATATTTGTTTTCCTTATGTGTTCCTTGATTATAGTTAGCATTGATAGATTGTAGCTGTATAATAGCAGCGATAGCTTAATTGTAGGAAGTAATTGTTTTGTAGAGAAAGTTTACTTGCTGTATAGATTTTGCACTCAGACATCAATGAAATTATTCCAGCAAATTCTCTCTTCTATTCTCTTTTTCATGGTATCAGAGCAGGACTAAGATCCCGACTCATTGCTGCACTCTAAATCTCTTGTGTAGTATCTTTTTAGTTTTTTTTTTGTCTTTAGCCATCATGACTAACGATGGAACTCCTGTTTCCAGCAAGACCGTTGCTTCCTCCGATCCATCAAATTCTTCAAAAACTGACATCTCAAATCCTTTTTTTACTTATCACTCGTATCATCCAGGATTGGTTCTAGTATCCAAATCCTTGAATGGAGACAATTATACAGGTTGGAAAAGGGCTATGTCTCTAGCCTTAAACTCCAAGAACAAGCTCGGATTTGTCAATGGTTCTATTGAAACTCCTTCAGAAAAGGCTGATCCTGAAGGCTATGCAACTTGGTTGCGGTGTAACGACATGGTTCATTCCTGGATCATCAATACTCTCAACCCAGCAATCGCAGACAGTGTGATCTATTATTCTACAGCTCATGAAGTTTGGGAAGATCTCCGTGAGCGATTTTCTCAAAACAATGCACCTCGCATCTTCAAAATTCAACGAGATATTGCTTGTCTTCGACAAGAGCAACTCTCTGTCTCTGCCTATTACAATAAATTAAGGGCTTATGGGATGAATTGGCTTCATATTCAGGCGTAGCACATGGAGCACAAGTAGACCAACAAAAATTAATGCAATTTTTAATGGGTTTGAATGAGACTTACTGTGCAGTTCGCGGTCAAATCCTTACGATGAATCCTCTACCTTCCATCCGCCAAGCCTACTCTTCAGTTTCTCAAGAAGAAAAACAAAGACTCCTTAGTGCCACACAGACCACAACTGAGCTTGGTGGGAGCGTTGCTATGGCATTACCTCATAACAACAATGGCGGAAAATCAAACTTTTCAGTAGGAGCAGATCACCCATATCAGTCCTTAGTGAATCGTTCGTCTCAGCCTCAGGATGCCCGATCTGATCGTTCATATTCTGTGCAAGGAGAACGACTCTTTGACCAGGATCGGTGTCGTACTGGATCAGGAAGAGGACGACCTCAATGCACTCACTGTGGAGAGATGGGCCACTGGATCCAAAAGTGTTTTCAATTACATTGATACCCACAAGGCCATCCCAAGACAAGAATAAATTCAGGCCCAAATTCAAATCAGCATAAAGGATTTTCTACGGCTAATCCTGTATCTGAGGTATCACAAACAATGAAGGGAGGTCTGCAATTTCATTATCAGAGGCCCAACTCAAGCAACTTCTGTCACTTCTTAACAATCAAGATGAAGGTTCTAGTTCCAAAGCGAATACCGTAACAAAGCCAAGTTTGTCTAAAATCGCTTCCCGCAATTGGATTATTGACAGTGGGGCGACGGATCATATTACTTCATCATCTAAATTGTTGAATAAAGATAAAAATTGCTCATTACCACCCGTATTATTGCCTAGCGGAGAAAAAAGCGAATATTGCTGCGAAAAAGGGTCTTTGCCTCTGAATTCCATTTATTATCTGCATAGTGTGTTATCTGTGCCTACATTCAAAGTTGATTTGATGTCAGTTAGTCGTTTGACAAGAGGACTCAACTGTTCAATCATGTTTTTTCCTTATTGGTGTATTTTGCAGGATCTGGCTACGAGGAGGACGATTGGTTTGGGTAAACAAAGTGATGAACTATACTATTTGGTAGCACTAGCAACAAAAAAATCTACGACCAAACCTTCGTCATACACAAACAGAATAGCATGTAACATCACCATTTCATCCACCGACCTCTGGCATAGTCGCTTAGGCCATGTATCGCCCACTCGTTTAAGTTTTATTGCTAAGAATTTTTTAAATTTCTCTGTTGAGTCAAATAACGCTTGCCATATATGTCATTTGGCAAAGCAAAGTCGTTTACCTTTCGGTACCAGTACTATTTCCTCTATAAAACCATTTGATATTATACATTGTGATATTTGGGGTCGTTATCGACACCCTTCTCTTTCTGGTGATTAATTATTTTCTTACCATTGTTGACGATTATACACGTTTCACATGGATTTTTTTAATGCGTCACAAAAATGAAGCACAATCACTTTTAAAACGCTTCTTCAGTTATGTTTTCACTCAATTCAAATCTCGCATTAAAACTTTTCGAAGTGACAATGGTGTGGAATTTATCTCACTTCGTCCTTTTTTTCACGATAATGGTGTCATTTTCAACATTCTTGTGTTTAAACTCCTTAACAAAATGGGGTTGTGGAACGCAAACATCGTCACATCTTACAAGTGGCTCGTGCTTTAAAATTTCATTCTCAACTTCCTTCACAATTGTAGGGAGAATGTGCTCTTACCGCTGTTCACATCATCAATCGGTTACCTTCACCGGTTCTCTCTTTCAAAGCTCCTTTCGAACTTCTTTATTCCAAACCACCCTCCTACTCTCATCTCCGTGTATTTGGTTGTCTTGCTTATGCCACTAACGTTCACACTTCTCACAAATTTGATCATCGTGCCATGCCTTCCGTCTTCATCGGCTATCCCATCGGTCAAAAAGCGTATAAATTGTTCAATTTATCGACTAGAACAGTTTTTACTAGCCGGGATGTAAAATTTCATGAAAATATTTTTCCATATGCCTCTGTCAAGCCCATTTATGATACATTTCTATTGGACCATTATTTTGGCCCAATTCCATTGTTTACCCATGATAACTGAGCCTTTGACCCACTTCCTCACAAATCCTCTCCACATTCTCCCGACCACACAATTACTTCGATTTCTACACCATAAAATACCATCGACCCTTCACCTTCGGCCCCCATCAATCCGGCAACCTATGACCCACCATCTCCGGCGCCGGAAACCTCACCCAACCCACTTCCTGACCACTATCTTCCCTCACCCACATCATCCCTCTTCTCACCCGAATCCCCTGTTCCATCACCCAAACCGCTCCGCCGCTCCAGCCGCTAGACCGCTCCGCCGGTCAAGCTTAACGATTATGTTTGCTCCAATGTTTACTCCGACCAATCGACCTCCTCTATTCCAGGTCCGACAAAAGGTACGCGGTATCCCTTGGCTGATTATGTTTCGTATCACCGATATAAGCCTGCATATCAATCTTTTGTTGCTCAGATCGGTACTGTCACAGAACCCAAGTCCTATTCAGAGGCCGCTGCTCACCCTGAGTAGCAAGAGGCGATGCGTTCTGAACTGCGGGCTCTCCAAGCAAATGGCACTTGGTCTCTCACTTCTCTTCCGGCTGGAAAATCTCCCATTGGCTGTCGTTGGGTTTACAAGATAAAGCTTAAGTCTGATGGATCAATTGAGCAGTACAAAGCGCGGCTTGTGGCAAAAGGGTTCACTCAATTGGAGGGAGTTGATTATCAGGACACTTTTTCTCCGACAGCCAAGATCATCTATGTTCGTTGTTTATTGGCTTTGGCTGCTGCCCGTGCTGCTGGTCCCTTCATCAACTCGACGTTAATAATACCTTTCTCCACGATGACCTTTACGAAGAAATCTACATGACTCTGTCGCTAGGGCTTCGGCGACAGGGGAAGGAACACTTGGTTTGTCACCTCCACAAGTCATTATATAGGTTGAAACATGCATCTCGCCAATGATTTGCTAAATTCTCCGAGGCCATCCGTTCAGCTGGGTATGTACAATCAAAAACTGACTACTCACTGTTCATCAGGAAGCAAGGCAAGTCTTTCACTGCTCTTTTGATATATGTTGATGATATTTTAATTACTGGCAATGATCTTGTGAGTATAACTGATATCAAAAAGTTCTTGCATAATAAATTTTGCCTTAAAGATCTTGGTGACTTAAAGTACTTCCTTGGTATTGAGATTTCTGCATCTAGGAATGTCACTTTTATTTCTCAACGAAAGTATGCATTGGAAATCATTAAGGATGCAGGGTTATTGGGGGCAGCTCCCATCAATACTCCCATGGAACGTGGCTTAAAACTGTCTCGTAAGAGTGAGCCACTCAAAGATCCAGAGCGATATAGGCGATTAGTTGGGAGATTAATATATCTCACAGTTTCAAGGCCGGATATTATGTATTCTGTCTATATATTGAGTAGGTTTATGCACCAACCTCGAAAGGATCACTGGGAATCAACTTTACGAGTTGTGCGCTATTTGAAATCTGCACCTGGCCAAGGCCTTTTCTCTTCCTCAACCAGTGATCTTCAGCTACGAGCCTACTGTGACTCGGATTGGGCAGGATGCCCACTTACGAGAAGATCTACTTCAAGGTACTGTGTATTCCTAGGCCCCTCGTTAATTTCATGGAGGTTGAAGCTCCAGAAAGCAGTATCCCTTTCTTCAGCCGAAGTAGAGTATTGTGCGATGACAGGAGCTTGTTATGAATTGACATGGCTTCGTTATTTACTCAGAGACTTGGGGGTTGTACACCAAGAGGCTGCGTTGCTGTATTGTGACAATAAGACTGCATTACACATAGCAGCAAACCCTATCTTTCATGAACGCACAAGGCACATAGAGATGGATTGTCACTTTAGAAGAGATAAGATTCAAGATGGTTCTGTGGAGACAAGATTTGTGAGTTCTGCAAATCAGCTAATTGATGTTTTGACCAAAGCTTTGGGAAAGGAATTCTTTATACCTATGGTTCGCAAGTTGGGAGTACAAGACATCCACTCTCCAACTTGAGGGGGAGTGTTAAAGAGTCAAATCTGTCATATCTTTTGTATTAATAGTAAATATTTGTTTTCCTTATGTGTTCCTTGATTATAGTTAGCATTGATAGATTGTAGCCGTATAATAGCAGTGATAGCTTAATTGTAGGAAGTAATTGTCTCGTAGAGAGAGTTTACTTGCTATAAATATTTTGCACTCAGACATCAATGAAATTATTCCAGCAAATTCTCTATTCTATTCTTTTTTTCACTCAATGACCATGATGCAATTTTCGCTAACCGTGACCCTACAGTAGCTGCAATAGCTAGCACATATGGTGGAGTTGACATACTATGGAGCCGTAGTGACCCTGAGTGGCGCAACTTGCATAAGATTTTGGTTCAAGAAATGATATGCAAAACAAGCCTTGATGCTTGTTATGCACTTCGTCGACAAGAAGTACGAAAAATGGTGAAGGAGGTGCATGCAAAGGTTGGTTCCAGGATCAATATTGGGGAGCAAATGTTCATAACAATACTCAATGTGATAATGAGCATGTCATGGGGCAGTTCATTGAATGGAGAGGATAGAAGCAGGGTTGGGATTTAGTTTAGGCAAGTGGTGGGTGAATTTATTGAATTGTGGGGAGCACCAAACATGTCTGATCTTTTCCCTGTCCTTGCTCGGTTTGATTTACAAGGAATTGAATCGAAAATGAAGAAGCTTTCATCGTGGTTAGATGGGATTTTTAAGTTCGTGATTGATAGTAGAACGAAAGTTGATCAAGCCGGAAGCAATATGGACTTTCTTGAGATCTTGTTGGAGCCGAAACAACAAGGAGATGATAAAACTTCACTATCCATGAACCAAGTCAAGGCTTTGCTTCTGGTACATATATCAGTCCCACTTTTTCTTTTTTTATTCTGATTGAATTCAGACTCAATAGGTGTTGGATCGATGCTTGTATAACTTCTCAGGAGGTCACCCATATTTAGATTTCTCTAACTTTAGCACGCTTAAGTGCTTAACTGTTGCCATGTATCTATGAAAACCAATTGGTGATCATAGAATGGACATTAAACCTTTTATTTCATACATTTATAATTCAGAGGGTGATCACTGGCCTCGGTAAGGCCAACAATAGGTTCTATAATGAATTTATTAGTTCCCTTTCCCTTGTAAATTTTGATTTATATATATCAACATGCAGGACAATTTTCGGGGGGGGGGGGGGGGGGGGGGGGGGGGCATATCCATTATCAATAACAATGGAATGGCTAATGGCAGAATTGCTACAACATCCAGAGATAATGTGGAAAGCCTGCAAAGAACTGGAGGAAGTAGTCAGTAAAGACAATATTGTGGAAGAATTTCATATCTCAAAACTGCATTACTTAGATGCAATACTAAAAGAGACATTAAGAGTGCACCGAGCAGCGCCACTATTAGTCCCAAGAAGTCCATGTACAACACAAACTATCTCCAAATACACCACCCCGAAGGGTTCGAGAGTTTTGCTCAATGTCTGGGCGATGCAGAGGGACCCAGAGGCATGGGAAAATCCACTGGAGTTCTAACCTGAGAGATTTCTGAGAGATGCTGGAAAAGGTGACTTTCAAGGAAACAATTACAGTTTTCTTCCATTTGGTTCAGAGAGAAGGGTTTGTCCTGGAATTCCTCTGGCAGAGAAAATGATCCTTTATATTGTGTCTACCTTGCTACATTCTTTTGAATGGAATTTACCATCAGGAACAACACTTGATTTATCTGAGAAATTTGGACTTGTTTCAGAGATGCAACAACCACTTATTGCCATACCAATTGCAAACTACTCTTCTTCCGAGCACTATCTATGACATTCTGCATAGCTAGCGAGGAAGGTTCAGGAATCAGGATTGAGTTTCAGTCTCTCTTAAACTAAGCAGATGGTTTTTGGGTCATAGGTGAACGATCCTTGCGTGAAGCTAATGATCCAAAACAAATCCTTGAGGGTAATGACTTATGTGTTAAGTTCAAATATGTGATATTTACTTGACGGGCCTTAATAGTAGTTAAGTCTCATCACTCTCATGCATCTGAAAAAATCTTTTTTCTTTGTGGTATTGGGCTTTAATAGTTACTTGATGGCAAGAGTCTAGAATAATCTATCGTCTTTGTTGTATTATCATCATGGACCCTACTTTATTAAGGTCTTTGAAAAAATGGATCTCCTATGTTGTATTATCATCATGTACCCTACTTTATCGTTTGTCTTTGGTTGTAATGTGATAGTGTCATGTGTATTTATATTTGCTAAATCAAAGATTATAACCAAATAAAAATAAACTTCCAATTCATTTCCATTTGCTCATCATTTCCCGAGTAAAAATCTAATGCAACTTGCACCACGCAGCGCCATTAGGGCTCCATGCTATATCAACTCTGCCCTATGTTCTGGCTAGCTACTGCTGCCACTGGAGAGCCTGTTTTGCTAATGAAGGTGAGCTTATCACAACACAAACCTTTCTACCTAGCTAGTTGAAGTTCCATGATTAATTGGTCTTCAAATTTCAGAGAGTTTTTGATAATGCCCATTTTAACACTTGGTGTAGCCCCCATTTTCCTACCGTTTGCATTCGTTTCCGGGTAAAACCGGTATTTCTAATGTTTATATGAGCTTGTGCAGATCATTACATGCTTTTAGGGGTATTCATGCTAAAATGGGAGAATTTGGGGTTTAAATCACAATTTCAGGAAGTTTGAGCTTCATGCGCACCAGCCATGCAAGAAATTCTAGCAATGTGCGATATTCGTGCGCACCCGCGTATAGCCATGCTTCCAAGAATGTGCGGATTTCAGCAATGTGCGCTTTTCTTGTGCACCTGCGTATAGCGCACACTCCAAAGCTGTGCAAAGTGCAGAAATGGGCGCTATTCGTGTGCACCCTCGCATAGCGCATGTTCCAAAACAATGTCCCAACTCCAGTAATATGCTCTATACGTGCGCACCTTGTGCGCACCCGCGTATAACGCATTTTGTCCACTCAGCAGAATTTTTGGGATCTCATGCCCTAATTCCCACATACTATAAATACCCCATTTAAGCTCTTCTGTAGGACCTTTACCACGACCCTTGAGCTCAAAAGACTCCCTTTACAATCCAAATCCTCCAAAAACCAATCTTTAACCAAATTCCTTCACCAAATCACCTAAAACCTTCATCAAATCACCTTCTAAACTCAAATCCCACTTCACTAACCACTAAACACCTCATTCCCTCACCTAGACCAACCATCAAGACCACATTTTGGAGCAAAAGAAGTCAAGGAGAGAAGAAGCCTAGCACAACCAAGCAAGAGAAGATGAGGCTTTCAACTTAGTTTACTCTTTTCCTTTCTCTCTTCACTTTTACTTGTATTTATTTATGACTTGTACTTATTTCATATCTCGTATGGCCATTTCTCACACTATGAACTAAACTCTACTTGGCTAAGGCCAAGATGAAGCCTTTACCATGAATTATCAATGAAAACCACCACTTTATCTATATTGCTTGTGTTTATGTATATGTATTTCAAATTAATGTTGAATGTTTAGCTAGCATTTAATATTTATTTGGTTGTTGTGTGATGTACCGAGAGGAGAAGCACACAACGTGCTCGATGAAATGCATGATAGAGGCCTAGTTAGGTAGAAATACTCGAGGCTAGTCTCTAGGACTCAATTAGTGTACCACTATACTTAATGAACTTGTGTGTATTTCAGATGACCATTGAGAAATATGTTATTGGTGCATATAAGTGTTGTCTCTATAACTCGAGAGAGAGTAGAGACTAATTGAGGGTTGTCATGAGTCTACATTCACATTTGCATAATTTATCTTTAATGGTTGGTCTATAAATTGGTGAGAATTGGTTAGGTGGATTCAAGGTCTTAGCCTACTTTCCTATAAGTAATACAATCACTTGTTTGTGTGTAACTTGTTTTGTTCACTTGTTTGACTAATTTCATTTATTGCAATTTCTAGTTATAGTTTAATTTAAGTAGTTTTGAGTAATAGAATCCAATCATCAAATATTTGCTTGTCTAAATAGTAGTCAATCAATCAATTGTGGTACTCAATTCATCAATACCCGTGGAACAAACTTTATTATCATTGTACTACTCCCACGGCTTCGTACTATTGCGGGTACTCATTTAGGAGTGATCAATTTTTGGCGCCGCTGCCGGGGATTGAGCGGTATATTGATATCACTACTAGTTGATTTATTACTAATTTAGACCTTTCACTTTGTGTTCATTTTCTTGTGCTTTCAGGCGGTTGCTCTTGTATGCATTATAGTACAAGGAGCAACAACTTACATGATCTAAGCTTTGATCCAGACATCGAAGCTGCAGCCCGGTTAAACAGAAGGAATCGAAGAATAGCCATAGAGATGCTTTCAGGTGGTCGAGGCCATGGTAATGGTCGTAATCCTGATCGCGATTGTGGTTATGGTCGTAAACATGGCCGGGGCCATGGTTGTAGTTTCAAAAGAGGACATGGTTATTTTGGATCAGGTAGTTATAATTAAAGCACTCAGCAGAAGTGAAATGCTTATGAGGCCAAACAGTATAAAGGAAAATATGTTCAAAATAGGCCTAATGCAAATAACTGTGTTTGTTTTAGGTGTGGATGTTACAATCATTGGTCAAATGACTGTAATATCTGGTGGATCTATATCAAGCATCAATCAGAGGAAAGGGAAAGAAAACGGAATCTCATTTCATTGAAGATTCATATCCTAGAGATATTATACATCTTAATGTTACATATTTCTTTTCAAACCCGGAAGACATGCCAGATGCTTCAATTGGTGATGAGAATGTCCATACCAATTAAATACTACTTACAATAGTATTATTTTTTTATTATGTTCATGTAAAATATATCCCAGTGCAATATATACTTTTTGATCACTTTGTCTAATATGCATTTTATTTTTCTTTATGAATCATACAAAATGAATATAAATCATAACTTGGGGGTTATTGAAAAGGTAAAAGCAGGAGATATATGACTAGTTGATAGTGCAACAACTTATACAATTATGCAGAGTCAGATATTTTATAAATTTAACTTTGCTCATAGCAAATGTTAATACAATATCAAGTCCAGCAGATCTGATAGAAGGCTCTGGAAGAGCCACAATAATGTTACCAAACAATACTAAATTATGTATTGACGATGCATTATATTCAAATAGATCCAGAAGGAATCTGCTTAGTTTCAAAGATATACGGATGAATGGATATCATATTGAAACTATGAAAGAAGAGAATATTGAATATCTGTGTATTACTTCTCATGATTCAGACCAAAAACTCATTATAGAAAAGCTACGTGCTTTATCCTCTAGATTCAAAAATGTTTGTACTTTTGCATGACCGTCTCGGTCGTCCAGGATCTACAATGATGCGTAGAATCATTGAAAATTCTCATGAATATCCATTAAAGAATCAGAAGATTCTTTTATCGCATTGAAATTTATGTACTGCATGTTCCCAATAGAAATTAACAATAAAACCATCTTATTCTAAGGTTGATTTTGAATCCCCATCATTCTTACAAAGAATTTAAGGGGATATATGTGGACCTATTCATCCACCAAGTGGATCATTTCGTTATTTCATGGTTCTAGTTGGCGCATCTGTCTGATGGTCATATGTTTGCTTATTGTTAAAACATAATGTTACTTTTGCTAGATTGCTTGCACAAATTATCAAGCTTCGGGGCACATTTTCCCGATTATTCAATTAAATCCATACGCCTTGATAATGCTGGTGAATTTATTTCCAAAACATTTGGTGAATATTGAAAAGTGGTTGGGATAGATGTTGAATATCCAGTTCCACATGTTCATACTTATAATGGATTAGCAGAATCAATTATTAAACGAGTCCAAATAATTGCAAGGACTTATTATTATGAATACATTTACCTATTTTTGTAAGGGGGCGTGCTATTTTACATGCTGCTGCATTAATCCGGCTTCGGCCCACTGCTTATCATCAGTATACACCAGTACAACTTGTACCTGGCCATCAACCAGATATATCTCATTTACATACTTTTGGTTATGTGGTATATGTCCCAATTGTACCAACACAAAGAATTAAAATGGGACCCCAAAGGCGTTTGGGAATATATGTTGGCCTTGATTCACTATCAATTATTAGATATCTGGAACCTTTGACTTGTGATCTTTTCACAGCATGGTTTGCAGATTGTCATTTGGATGAAACAAATTTCTCATCATTATGGGAAAGAAAAACTTCTTCTGAAGAGAAGCGTAAACTTTCCTGGAAAGTTCTCAGTCTAATTCATTTAGACCCATACACATCACAATGTGAGAATAAAGTACATCAGATTGCACATCTTAAAGCAATAGCGAATCAGTTACCAGATGCATTTACAAATGCTACTAGGGTAACAAAATCATACATCCCAACTGTTAATGTACCGGCACGAGTGATTGTTCCAGAAAAATAATATAAATAAATGATAGCAAAAGAACCATCTATTGCACGCCAGAAGCGTGGTAGACCATTGAGTTAAAAAGATATTATTACTCGAAAAAGGAAAAATAAGTCCTCTTTCTCTAAGTTAACTCCAAGAGAGTTAAGTGTCCCTGAAGGGACCAAGTTACTAAAGCAACATAATCCTCAGTGGGGAAGGAATTTTGATGTGTTAAATCGTGTTATAAAAACAATACTCGCAAGTGCACGAATCGTGAAGATAAGTACAACAGCAAGTAGAGATCGTTCCCACGAGGAAAAATGATTTTACGATAAACTAATTCTAATTCTAATTAAATGAAAAGTAATCAAGATAATGTTTGAGAATTAATTAGACTAAAGCTAAATTAAATTAAACTAAGAAAGCAATTAAAATAATTGGTGTTTGTGATCAAGAGATGGAAAACCAGGTAACCGATGCTCCCCATATGCAATATTCAATGTTCATCAATTAACTTAATTAACAAGATTCAATCCAAATTCAGGGTTCATTCTCATCTTAATTATGGTATTATCGTTATTCCTTGTCAGATTTAACCACGTGCTTTCAACCACTACTCACCCTTTTCCAAGGTGTAAGTAAAAACCAAAAACCCATTACGTGCAAGAATTTGTGCAAGAATTTGTGAACCAAAATTGTTTCGCATATTCCTATGCCAAGAACAATCATACTCATCCAATTGAAAAGTAATTAAGACTACATATATTCCTATAGCAAAATCTCAATTAATAAATTATCCAAACCCTAGACGAGCATCAATTAATTTCCATAGATCAACATAAGTCAAGAATCAAGACATATAATGAATTGAACAAATCTAAATTCGAATTGATGAATAAATATATAATTAAATCAAAACAAGAGCATCACATAGGTTCACATCGATTCCCTAGTATGGAATTAATTACACATGATAAGATTAAAAGAAGAGGAGAAAGAGTTGATAAAACCCATGAATGTCTTCTTCAAGCTTCCAAGTGCAACAATGGTGGTGGTGTGATGAGGGATGACCCCCTTGGTGGCTTGTGACCTCCCCTGGCTTCTATATCTCAAAATTAAGGTTCATAAAGGGTTTAAATATGTGTAGATACTAGGTCATAACCCTAAACAACAAGGAAATCAATTCCCTTTTAAAACTCTACCTTTTTGAGATTTGAAAATACATTCTAAACCTTTTTGAGGTTTTTAATCAAGTTAATTACCAATTTTTCTTGATTAGTCAATATTAAAAATTTACCCCATGAACAAACATACAAAATCAAGTATAAAATGCGGAAATTAAATTAAAGACCACGAGCTATCCTTCTAGCCACACTGATCCTCAAATCCACTTTTGTAATGATATTTACAACCTAGGTTGACCTCTAGTCACACCATTCTTGATCATTAACCCACCACTACTACCCAACAGGCCTTTATAGTGAATCTTTGATCACTTTGCTTGCCAACCACACCTTGGTTGCAAGACTTCACTTGCTTGTGCACTACACCTTATAGTCACAAGACTTAACTCTCAAGAAGAGATAAACAACCTATGTGAATATATGAATATTCAAAATACAATTAATGCTAGACAACACTAAATGCTTATCTAGAGATTATATGATGGCAATAAGCACAAATCCTAGATATCAATGTCTATATGAATGCTCATAAAGACCTAACTAGATATAGATATACGAGTTTAAACTCTAGTCATCAAACACAAGCCAATTAACAAAAATTGTCATTAAACATGGCAAGGACACTTAATGCCATTAAATAATGCAATCAATGAGTTCCTAATTAGCTAAAGGGCAAATATGTCATAAATGCAAGCTATCACAATACAAACACAATCAAATATTCATGAACATTAACTAGTTGATTTAAAACACAATTTCTCAACCTAGTTATCAATAAAACACATATGATTATTTATGACATGGCTTTTAGGCACAAATGACCTAATCAATTAAGCTATCAATAAATGGGCAATCTCAACCAATAGACAAAAACACAGACATACTCAAAATATTCTTAATCAAAGAACCATGCAATTAATCAATAAAGTAATTGCTAATTCTAAGCAAAGATGAACATTATGCAAACAATAAGTTCTAGAGCATGATCAACTTACAAGGATGTGAAAGAATGAAGACCCATGAGTAGATGATGCTTGAAATATGCTAGATGCATATGAGGTTTGTGTTTGGTTGAGTAAAAATCAAGTCTTAGAGCTCTCTCTCTAGAAGTCAATTTCTCTCACTAAGAATGTGTTCTTGAGGCTCTCTGAACGAAATGGGAGAGAAAAGAACATATATATATATATATATATATAGAAGCCCTAGACAAAACTACATCGTTTTGAACTTGGGAAACAAAATCCCGTCAAATCCGCTCTCTGTACCGTGGTACGGGCAAATATCCAGACCGCGATACATACCACACTACAAAAGAAATGGTCTTCTAGAATGGACCGCTGAGCAGGCAAGTGCACCAACCGCGGTCCACACTGCGCATGACACACTAAAGAATACCTCTCCGTGTGCCGCGGCATAAGCAGTGCTTGCCAAGCGGTCTAGACCGCGCTATAAAGAAAAATCCCTTTTTTACAACTCGAGAAAAATGCGTATCTTACATGAATGATGTGCAAGTGTGAAGTGAGTGAAATGCACACAAAACAAAGCACAATTAACATGCAGAACATGCTATCAATTTAGATACAATGCAAGATATGATATCTAATGCAAGCTAGTGAGTGTGTGCAACCATGTCTCTTCAATTAAGAGTCGAGTCAAGTCAAGTAAACTACCTCTCATGAAGCACTTTGGGATCTTAGAAGCTTGTTGAAGATGAGTCACAATTGGAGACCTAAGCTACCCATTACAAAGTGATCCCTATGTGGTTTGTCATGAAATAAGCTAATCATAAATACAGGTCCTTACATGATTTTATTTCTTTCCTAAACCATTAAAATTGATTACTTACTGAAGAAAGATAAGGATTAGGAGTCAACTTGTTTCCCAAGACTCTCATTTAAGTCCAAGAAGGTAATATTTCCCGTTTCGACAACTTGTAAAACAAATCCCATCACTATTCACGGATTTTATGACTGACTGATCTGCGCAACAGGTACTCAAATGGGCATAACTTCTTCTAGAAAGTTTGTATCGACAAGCCATAATTTGGTTGGAAACTAGACTTTTGGGGTTTCAAATCCATAGGTGGCAGGACCCACAGTTCAATCGGAGATAAGATATATGGCCTTCGCAACAAGGATCATCTGCACTGTCTCGGGAACCACTGTCATACCGCTGTGGAAATTCACAGCGGTCTTATAGCGGTTTGGGAGTGTGTTCTTCTACCTTTTTAAGCGTTGTTTGTACTGCTGTCATAATTAACAGCAGTTTTGACATCGATGAAGGAAAATTTCATATAAGTCCCTCAATCCTTCAATAATTGCCTTTTTTGTCCAAAATCCTCCAAACACACCATAAGGAACCAACAACATGAAAATGCTCAAACAAACAAATTAAATACCTAAATAGCTCAAGAAGCAAGCAATTTATTGGAGGAGTGTGGATAAAAAACATATACAAATAATGACCGATCAAATCTCTGAAGAGATACAAAAATATATAAATGAGGAAATTTCTATAAATTATACAAGAGAATTATGGAATCGTGAAGAAACAATCATCGATGATATATTTTAGTGGCAATTGAAATAAAAATTGATGATTATAAACCTCATAATCTCGATGATTGTAGATAAAGGTCTGATTAGCCTAAATGGAAAGAAGCAATTCAAAATTGACTTCATTAGCCAAACGTGAAGTATTTGGATCAATAATCCAGATGCGTGAAGATGTCAAACCAATTAGGTACAAATGGGTTTTTATACGGAAACGTAATGAGAAAAACGAGGTCATGAGATATAAGGCACGACTCGTAGAACAATGTTTCTCACAAAGACCTGGCATCGATATCGATGAAACATACTCACCAGTGATGGGTACAGTTACGTTTCGATTTCTAATAAGCATGGCTGTCTTGGAAAGACTTGAAATGCGCCCGATGGACGTAGTGACCACTTACTATATGGTTCACTCGATTCAGATATTTACATCAAAATCCCTAAAGGATTTAAAATGCCAGAAGCATGTAACTCAAGACCTCGTAATTTGTATTCGATAAAATTACAAAGGTCCTTCTATGGATTAAAACAATCCGGACGGATGTGGTGTAACCGTCTCAGTGAATATCTGATAAAAGAAGGATATATTAATAATCCTATATGCCCATGTGTCTTCATAAAGAAATTAGAATCTAGATTTGTTATCATAGCAGTTTATGTTGATGATATGAACTTAATTGGAACTCCTGGGGAACTCCTAAAAACTACTGAATACTTGAAAATGGAATTCGAAATGAAAGATTTGGGAAAGATAAAATATTGTCTCGGCCTCGAGATCAAGCATAGATCAAATGAAGTACTCGTCCATCAATCAACATATATTGAAAATATTTTAAAAAGATTCCATATGGATAATGCTCAACCATTAAGTACTCCTATGGTTGTTATAACTCTTGATCCTAAAAGGGATCCATTCCGTCCGAAAGAAAATGGTAAAAAGATATTTGATCATGAGGTACCATATCTTAATGCAATTGGTGCTGTGCTTTATTATATCTTGCTCAGTGTACTAGACCAGATATTGTATTCTATGTGAATGTACATGCTAGATTCAGTTTAGCACCAACTCAAAGACATTGGAATGAGATCAAACAACGTTTTCGTTACCTTAGTTGAACGAAAGATTTAGGTTTATTTTATACAAAATCTAACAATTTTTCAGGTTTAATTGGTCATGATGATGCCGGGTATCTGTCTGATCCCCACAAAGCTCGTTCACAAACGAGATATGTTTTTACATAAAATGGCACAGCAATATCATGGCGCTCCACAAAGCAGACTTTGGTTGCTACATCCTCTAATTATTCTGAAATCATCGCATTTCACGAAGCAAGTCGAGAATGTGTTTGACTAAGGTTAGTTATTCATCATATTCAAAATACTTGTGGTTTTACATTATCTACAGAAATGCCAACACCGATATTTGAAGATTATGCTTCTTGCATTGATGTTAAGCAAATACGGTCTACAGATAATATTGCAGATCTGTTTACCAAAGCATTGCCTACATAAACTTTTGGGAAGCTGGTATATGGAATAAGCATGCGTCGGCTCTGTAAATTACAAGATTAATACTATAGCTTTTATGAGGGGGAGCGTTCAATCAGGGGGAGCAAAGTTTTGAATGGACATGTCCCACTGAGTTTTCCTGACAATATTTTTAATGAGATAGTTTTTAATGTCCAACCCCACTAGATCTAGAAGATCATTGCATATATTTTGCATAAGTTTTGTCCCATTGAGTTTTTTTTCTAGAAAGTAACAATACAAGTGATAGAAAATTTAAGGGGGAGTATTGTAACTAATGTGGATTCTTCCACCACCTAAACTCCACAGCCTAAAATATTAACTCACCTATCCATCTCCCACTTGCCACTTGTCATCATCACCATGCAAGTAGGTGAACATCTCCCTAATTTGCCTATAAATGCTCAATGGGACAGTCTCATATCCATTTGGTGAGACTGTCCTAATGAGATTGCACCATTTATCTCGAAAATGTAAATATGTATTATTAAACTATTAAATGGTGTAATTTCATTGGACGGTCTCACCAAATGGATATGAGACCGTCCCATTGAAGATTTTCTCCTTAAACAATCAACTGAAAGTTCAATACAAAGTAATACTGTCTCTCTCTCCCTCTTGTTCTCTCTATCTCTCGTCTCTCGTCTCGTCTCTCTCTCTCTCTTCTCTCATCTCACTTTATTATTTATTACATATGTTCTTCATTTTATTTACAACATAACTGTTTAAATGAAAGTATATTTCCATTTTATTAATATTCTAAGAAAAATCCTCAACCACTCATAAATTCATAATGATTATCTTATCATTTCTTTCTCTTCAAGCCAACTGATATGTTTTTCTTTTCTTTTTCTCTCCCTTTTTGTTATACACTGCAATTGTAAGCTTTGTGTGTGGGTGAGAGCTTGGAGGAAGGTTAATTAAGCCTTGGTGGTAGGGGGGATCAGGGATGACGAGTAGAGTTGGGAAGTAGAGTTGTGGAGTTATCTTGTATAATCGTTGCCATGTGAGGAGTTGTTTTCTTTCATTCTCTTTTTCTATTGTTTCTTTCCCCAGATCTGTTGCTTTCTTCTTTTGTTTTAAACATAAATCGAAGATTAAACATATATATATATATATATATAAAGCAATCTTATCAGAAATCGTTGTACTCCCACGATGAAAAGATAAATGAGTTATGGTGTTTATTAGCAAAGCATTTGAGAATTGAGAAGAGGCTACGAGGGTATTGAATTAGGATTCTCGAGGATATTTAAAGACTTTATAAATCTAAGTGTATTCAATTCAGACATTTAAAGACTATAAAAGAGTCTATATTAATCCGGTAGGATTTTAAGGGACTTTCTTAGGTCATGGATTTTGGTGGACTTAATGGGGAGAGATATAAATATCAAAGGCCATAACAAGTCCAACATTCTCCTTAAGGATTTTGAGTTTTTCTTGTTGTTAGGGTTCATTACTGCTATTTTCCCTTATTTATCTTTTTCATGGTTGAACTTCTAGAATATGCTAGGATATGATTCTTGATATGCTTAACTTGATAAAAGTAGAGACCATGATGATGATTTATAGCCTATTCAATTGATAGTGGCGGTTATTAGTTTTTAGAGTAATTGGCACAGATCCCCCTTCGACTATAAGCGAATTTGCATGTTGCCCCATAAACTTTTTTTAGACATTAAACCCCATAAACTTTAAGAAATTGGCAATAGGTGACAGAATTGTAACGCTATCCATTTTTCTGTCATGACAAATTGCACTAAGTACACCTTATTATATATATATATATATATATATATATATAATTGCATCAAATCTGAAAAAAAATATAATATTATGACCCAAGTATACCCCTCAGACCAAATTTTTAAAAATCAAATTTTAAAAATAAAAAATCAAATTTAAAGTTGAAATATTGGTCAAATAATAATAAATTTCTGAACTTTTTGATAAAGAAAATTAAACAAATAGAGAAATGAAAAAATTAAATTGATTTAACATTATTTAAATTATTATTTTTATTTAAATATCCCTAAATATAAAATCCAGATGAATATTTAAATTGTTTAATTGAAATTATCATTGAAATTATCATTTTTATTTAAAGATCCCTAAATATCACTTGTTCATTTACAATAACAAGGGTATTGATAATGTCAAAAACAAAAATAAAAAAAATCAAATAATAATAATAATATAATAATAATGACAATAAAAATAAATATATTAAAAATAATATAATAATACCAATAAAATAATAAAATAATAATAATAATGATAATAATAATAATAATAATAATAATAATAAGTTAAATACCCTATATTTTTTTAGCCATTATCATTTAAATTATCTTTTTTATTTAAATATCACTAAATATCCTTGTACCTTACCCCTTATACTTTTTTTTTTGCCATTAAACTCATGTACTTTCATAACAATGGATATTTAAATTATTTAAGGGGAATTATCATTTAAATTATATTTTTTATTTAAATGCCCTTGTTATTGTAAATTAACAAGTAATATTTAGGGATATTTAAATAAAACATATAATTTAAATGATAATGGTGAAAAAATTAGGGTATTTAAATTATTATTATTATTATCAATATTATTATTTTATTATTTAATTATTTCAATAGTATTATTATATTATATTATTATTATTATTACTATTTAATTTTTAATTTTTGTTTTTGACATTATTAATAACATTGTTATTATAAATGAACAAGTGATATTTATGGATATTTAAATAAAAAAGATAGTTTAATGATAATCCCCATTAAATAATTTAAATATTCATCTGAGTTTTATTTTTAAAATTTGGTCAACGGGATATTTAGATCATATTATTATATTTTTTCCAGTTTGATGCAATTATGTATATAATAAGGGGGACTTAATGCAATTTGCCATGAAAGAAATATGGATGACGTTACAATTATGTCACCTATTGTCAATTTCTGAAAGTTCTGAGGGTTTAATGCCTAAAAATAAAGTTTAGGGAGCAACATGTGAATTCGCTTATAATCGATGGGGATCCAATTACTCTGGTTTTTATATGTTTTCGAAATTACAAAGGCCTACTAAATGGCCAGAATTTGTAAATTTATTTGGATGAGTTCTTCTATCTAGAAAATCATGAAAGATTATATGGAGATAGAATGTTATGTCAACTATTTTTTCACAAGATTTCATGATTTATAAATGAGTATAAAAATTGTTATAATTTGTGGAGTGGATAAATGTCAATATTGATTTCTGCTGAACAGATTCGGAAAACAAAAAAAGAATGAATGTTTTCATATACAAATGACCATGGATTAAATTGATAATTTTACTGTAGCATGTCCTATGTGTCTATATCATTCATGTAAAATTTTGTAAGATTTGGAGATGTAGAGAATAAATTAAAAATCGTGGATCAAAGGGTGGTCAGTTGTGACAAGGTTTGGGTTAGGGCTATGCTTTTTTTTAATATTTTATGGATAGCTTTGCTTGGTTATTCGATTAGTCGGTTATTGTTTGTTTATATGATTAGTTGAATAACAATCAGAATCAGTGAAGATGAGTTATGAATGTTGAATAATTTTCTTTTAATTTTGCTCTTAAAATTGTTTTAAACCATGTCACTTTTTTTCATTTGTGATTGACTTTAGTAATTGAGTGAAAATTATTGTCGTTAGTTTTTTTTTTTGGTGTGCAACGTTTATTCATACGTGAAGTTTTTTTTTTGAACATCAACCTTTATTAAAAGGCACCAAAAAAGGCACAGAGAAATAACAAATAAGAGCAAGAAATAGGGCACAAAGCAGAGGGAAGCCACACACCACTAAAGCAGAGTAGCCGCCCAAGCAAAACCCACAGCAGAGCAAAAAAAAGAAAAGAACAGAAACAGTATAACAACATCAAATATATAATAGAAGTCTGAGATAACAAATTTATGAAAGTTTGAGATAGATGTCTAAACAAATCTATGAAAGATTGAGATAGACGTCTAAACAAATCCATAAAAGTCTGGGATAGATGTCCAAACAAATCCATAAAATTATGAGATAGATGTCTAAACAAATAAATGAAAGTCCATATGGATTTATAAAAGTCTATAGAAATCAATGAAAATCTGTCACTTAAAAAATGTCTTTAAATGGCACAAGAATCCTAATTGAAGAATTGAGAAGAGAAGAAAATGGTTTATAGGTCTTGTTGACGGTGATTTTTAGATTACGTAAAGTCGATCACGCGTCACACAAGGTATGTTGGATTAACAATTGTATAATGAATCAAGAAGAATAAAAAAGATCATGCAAACAAGATTTTACGTGGTAAAACCCCAAGGTGGGGAAACATCCACGCTGCCGGTAACGGCGAGGAGAAGAATTCACTATGAATAATATATGATTACACACTCTGTTTTTCTCTTTTCTTGCGTATCTCTCTTTTATGTATCTGTGTATATATATCTCTCATGAGATTATGAGTCTATTTATATATGCGTAGAACCCTAAATCGTGGTATAAAAATAAGGAAAAGTAGTAGAACTGATTTCCTGTTAAAGTTGTCTTTGTCTTCTTTCTTGTTTCACATCTTTCACGAATTGAATGAATTAGACTTGTTGCTTGATTTGGACTCTGATATCTATAAGGAAGTTTGTTTCCTTATCAGAGTTTACTTCGTGATATCTTATTTGAATAAGACTATTCTTTTATGTATCTGAGTCGTGATTGCATTTAATGTCTCCCGCGTGTTATTTAACTGACCAGCTATCTAACTCGACCAGATCTCTTTTACCCCGACCAGATTGACGTTACTTGAACAGGTTATTCGTACCCGATCGGTTAGTTTTCCGACCATCTTAGGTAAACTTGATCAAGCCTTGAAATCATCTACTGATCGTCTTAGGTTGATCTTTCCTGGCTGACTTTGGTGACGTGGCATATCTAATCACCGTACTTTCAAGTGATCATGCTAATTGTCATGCTATCAAAAAATCCCTATAATAGGTCTCGTTTGGTTTATTTGAAGGGATATATTTAGAAATAGGCTGATTTGCAAAGGGCAAGTTTGGACATAAAAATCCAAAGAAAAATGCCATGATATTCGGTTCATAGAAAAGTCAGGAATTCCAACTTTTTTTCTTAGATGTTTTTAATGCTTCTTCAGACTTAGGTTAGCTTAAAAAAAATGTCTTACTAAGACATTTAGGGTGTGTTTGTTTGACAGGATGGGACTGAGATTGGACTATTTTTAGTCCCTTTCCCATGTTTGTTTCGGTAGTGGGATGGGTTAAATTAGTCATGTTTGACTTTTTTATCCCATTAACATGGGATAATTTAGTCCCCTCCAAAACGATGGGATTCAAATGAATCCCATCACTTCTTCTCTCATCTAACATTATAATCTTCTCCAGTAACCAACCTAGAGAATGAAAAGTTTATTCACAATCACAAAATCAAAACCTTCAATCACACAATCACAAAAGCAAAACCTTCTTCAGATCGACTACTTCTTCATCTGGTTTTTGTTGAGTAGAAATCATTTCCATTTAAAAAAAAGCATATATACTTGTTGATCTGAGCAATGGCACCATCGAAGAAGATAATGGAGGTATCGTAGAGCCTTCAGGAGCATACTTTATCACCAGCTTCAAGTGATCTTGCAAACCGACCAGTGAATTTGTCCCCACCCTCTCTGTATCTCACTAAATTAAAAAGTCCCCAAAATCTAGGGTTCCATTAGCTATAAATAATTAAAAATTTTAAATTTGTTGTGTGAATCTGATTTGTGGAAGCCGTGAAAGACTTGACGGTGATGTTTAAGCATTTGAGGAAATGAGAGAGGGAAGAAGGAGAGTAGAAGAAGAAGAGAAGATGAGGAAGGAAGAAAAAAAATTGATGGTTTTGGGTAAAGTCAAATCTTTCACAGAGATATGTTTTTCTTTTTCTTTTTTTAAATTTAATTTTTAAATTTTTTTAATTAAGTTTATGTAATTTGCAACTCAATTTTAATCTTATTCTATGACATACCAAACATAGCACTATTTTTAGTCCAATCTCATGTAGCACAAAATACAAGAATTACTGTAATTAATCCAATACAATCCAATCATATCTCTTAAAAATAGTCCAATCCTATCCCGTGTACCAACCGTACCCTTAAGGGTTAAATCTTCGGATGAGAAAAATAATAAGGCCCTAGGGATTTTATAAATTTTATAAAGTCTTAATCAAATTAATTAGATTATTGGACGGCACATATCTGCAGCTTAAAATTTTCAGGTTTAGATTTTGCTGTATTAATTATGGGTATTATAAACTTAGAATAATATTAGACTATCCAAATTCTATACTTGTCGAAAACCAGACCCATATGATGTGGCAATAATATTAGGCTATCCAAATTATTTATTTATTGAAAACTATATCCCTATGATGTGGTAAATGAGTTGTACAAAATTAATATATAATTTAGAGTCAGTGATTTCTAAAGCCACTAATTTGGTGAGGTTACTCCTATATGGCCATAAAATTTTCAAAATGGCTCAAATTAGCCATTTCATAAAAAGAAAGTATCAATTGTTGCCACTTTACTCTTTAATTGTTTTTTTTTTTTTGCAAAATTTAACATTATGTAATTTAAACAACAAGCTCCAAAATAACAAGCTTCAGTCAAATTGGCGATATTTTGTAATTTAAACAACAAATTAAAGAGACATCTTGGATGCTTAATAAGCAAGCCAAAAAAAAAACATCATAAGATTTTAGTACGATACTACAAAATGAAAAATGTCATAAAGAACTAAATTATGGTTCAAGTTTTCCGTGATTGGTGTGGGCTTGTTCTCAAGAACGCTTCCCAACTGCAATGCTTAAAATTAGTGTGTAAGTTGTAGTTCTTTATGGGTGTCATGTCACGGATAACGACAGCTTTCTGTTACATTTTGACATAATGGCCGTTAATAAACAATGTTTTATTGAAATGGTGATTTTGAAACAATTTAAATAACAAATGGCCATTTTGAGACTCCACCTACCAATTAGTGGTGTCTAGTGCTATTTTCTCTAAAATATTTAGCATATGCTTCATTGTAATTTTAAAAAATAATTATTGTTTATGATGGGGAATGAAAGTTGAAAAAACCACCGCCCAATGTAATTAAAAAATAAAAAGTTACAGGAAAACTACAAATAGTCCCTCAAAACCCTTTTTTTTTCTACTTTGACAGTGTTATATGTAAAGTTATATATATATAAATATATATATATACAATTTTTCTATTGTCAATTCAAACTGATAATAGATTTATCAATTCCTTGTATGTGAGTCACTCATTTTACATACTTTGACTTGGTGTGTATGCACTTGTCAAAATTCTTTCATAAATGAGTGGCTCACATTCAATGTCCTGATAAATTTTATGTTAGGACGAACTGACAATAGAAAGACTGTATATATATATAGAGTAATTTTCCAATAAATACTTTTTACGATACACACTTTAAGCACCTTTGATGAAATTGCATGATATATATTGAATATTGATTTGATTTTTTATATAGAAGGTGAAAACATTGAAACACATTTATAGAAAAAGAAAATTAAACAAATTTCGGGTGCAAGAACTAATTTTTTCTATTTTTTTGATGATAAAACATTTAAAAATAGAGAAATATAAGAAAAAATATTTCTCAAATCTAAAAAAATTTCTAAATATTTACCAAATGTGTATTTTAATTTTCTTAGGATACATATAAAAAATCTTATCAAAATATATTTGATTATATACAATTTCATCAAAGTTACTTAAAGTGTGTATTGTAAAAGCTTTAGTTGAAAAATTATATATATATATATATATATATTTATATAACGTCACGTCATTGTTGTATTGGACTTGCACAAGCAATGAGCGTGTCTCATATAAGTTTTTCTCGGTAAAAGTTTTAGATCATTAGAAAGGATAACAAAATATGAATCAAAACTTTTAAAATAGTGAAGTGGTTGGAAAATAATCAATTAACTACTATAATTGAGGGGCCATGCAATTCACTAACTCACTAAGTTTTCATAAATAAAAACTTATTCGTCCTAACTAAAGTTAAAGTTTTAGATCATTAGAAAAGATAATAAAATCTCAATCGCAAAACTTTTATTAAAATAGTAAAGTGGTTGGAAAAGTAAAGTAGTTGGAAAATAATCAATTAACTACTATAATTGGGGGGCGGCGGCGGGGGGAGGGGTTGGCGGTAAAGTTGTTTTGATTATGGTTGTACTATAATTGGGGGTAACTACTATAATTGGGGGGTGGGGGGGGTTTGGCATTTGATTATGGCGTTTTTGTTTTGATTATGGTTGTACTATAATTGGGGGTAACTACTATAATTTGGGGGGGGGGGGGGGGGGGGGGGGGGGGGGGGGGGGGGGGGGGGGGGGGGGGGGGGGGGTTTGGCGTTTTTGTTTTTGATTATGGTTGTCGATTTCCTAAAAATAAAATACTGAAAATGAAAATCACATTATTTTATAAGTAATACTAAATATCTTAAAATATGCTTCAGGGTGTTTGGCGTTTTTGTTTTGATTATGGTTGTCGATTTCCTAAAAATAAAATACTGAAAATGAAAATCACATTATTTTATAAGTAATACTAAATATCTTAAAATATGCTTCAATGATGTGGCATGTGATCACTATATAAATTATAGAGAAAATAGTATTAGACACCATTAATTGGTAGGTGGAGTCTCAAAATGGCTATTCATTATTTAAATTGTTCCAAAATCACAATTTCAATAAAACATTGTTCATTAGCGGTCATTATGTCAAAATGTAACAGAAAACTGTCGTTATCCGTGACATGACACCCACAAAAAACTGCAACTTACACTTTAATTTCAAGCATTGCAGTTGGGAAGCGTTCTTGAGAACAAGCTCACACCAATCACAGAAAACTTGAACCATAATTTAGTTCTTTATGACATTTTTCATTTTGTAGTATCGTACTAAAATCTTATGATGTTTTTTTTTTTTTTTTTGCTTATTGAGAATCAAAGATGTCTCTTTAATTTGTTGTTTAAATTACAAAATATCGCCAATTTACTGAAGCCTTGTTATTTTGGAGCTTGTTGTTTAAATTACATAATGTTAAATTTTACAAGAAAAAAATAATAATTAAAGAGTAAAGTGGCAACAATTGATACTTTCTTTTTATGAAATGGCTAATTTGAACTATTTTAAAAAATTAATGGCCATTTAGGAATAACCTCACCAAATTAGTGGCTTTAGAAATCATTGACCTAACATTTTATTAATCAAGAGATTACTTCTATTAGTAGATGGCTTCCACAAACTTTGAGTTTCACCTATCAAACATGATTTCCAATTTTCTGAGTGAGTTATCTCGATTTATCTTTGTATCTTGGTCATGGTGGTGGGATGGACTCACCGAAAACCCCACCAGCAGAGTCACACCAACCCTTGTGGCTGCAACACTCCTTGCCATTTCATTGTATGTTTGGTTGATCAAAAAACCATTTACAAGCAGTGTTCCACCATTGCCACCAGGTCCACTAGGCTTGCCATTGCTCGGTAACCTTCCTTTTCTAGAACCTGATCTCCATCGTTACTTTGCAAAACTCTCTGAAATTTATGGACCGATCATGAAACTTCAACTGGGTAGAAAAATTTGTGTTGTGATTAGCTCACCTTCATTAGCAAAACAGGTCCTCAAAGACTACGATGCAATTTTTTCCAACCGTGATCCTACAGTTGCTGCAATTGCCAGCACATATGGCGGAGACATCGCGTGGAGCCCTAATGGCCCTGAGTGGCGTAAGTTGCGTAAGATTTTAATTCAGGAAATAATGAGCAAGACGAGCCTTGATTCTTGTCACACATTTCGTAGACAAGAAGTCCGAAAAATGGTGAAGGAAGTGTATGCAAAGGCTGGATCACCTATCAATATTGGGGAGCAAATGTTCTTGACAATACTCAATGTGATAATGCGCATGGCATGGGGTGCTTCATTGAATGAGGAGGATATTCTTAGAGTTGGGATTCAGTTTAGGCAAGTGGTGGATGAATTTATTGACTTGTGGGGAGCACCAAATGTTTCTGATCTTTTCCCTATCCTTGCTCGCTTTGATTTACAAGGAGTTGAATCGAAAGTGAAGAAGCTTTCATCGTGGTTCGATAAGATGTTTGAGTCCTTGATCGATAGTCGAACAAAAGATCATCAAGCTGGAGGAGAGAATAAGGAGGGGAAAGGAAGCAATAAGGACTTTCTTGAGATCTTGTTGGATGATTCCTCACTATCCATGAACCAAGTCAAGGCTTTGCTTCTGGTACATTGCATACATGTCCCTCTTTTTATTTTCTTTTATTGAGATTGAATTCAGACTCAAAAAGATTCCAAAATGAATTTATTAGTTTCTTTTCCCCTTTAAATTTTGATTTATATATCAACATGCAGGATACTTTTCTGGGAGGGACACATACAACTTCAACAACAATAGAGTGGCTAATGGCAGAATTGCTACGACATCCAGAGATAATGCGAAAAGCCTGCAAAGAACTAGAGGAAGTAGTTGGCAAAGACAACATTGTGGAAGAATTTCATACCTCAAAACTACATTACTTGGATGCAATACTAAAAGAGACACTTCGACTGCACCCAGCTTTGCCACTATTAGTCCCAAGAAGTTCATGTACAGCACAAACTATCTCCGAATACACCATCCCGAAGGGTTCGAGAGTTTTGTTCAATGTCTGGGCAATGCAAAGGGACCCTGAGGCATGGGAAAATCCACTGGAGTTCCAACCTGAGAGATTCCTGAGAGATGCTGGAAAAGGTGAGTATAAAGGAAACAATTACAATTTTCTACCATTTGGTTCTGGGAGGAGGATTTGTCCTGGAATTTCTCTGGCAGAGAAAATGATCCTTTATGTTGTGTCTACCTTGTTGCATTCTTTTGAATGGAATATACCGCATGGAACAACACTTGATTTATCTGAGAAGTTTGGCCTTGTTACGAAGATGCAAGAACCACTTATTGCCATACCAATTGCGTACTCTTCTTCTGAGCACTTTGTATGACATTTTGCATCGCTAGCCAGTGTGGTTTAGGATTTAGTTTTGGTCTCTCTATGTAGTAGCTTTTTGGGTAATGGGTGAACAATGTGAAAGTGAGGACACCCGCATGAAATCCAAATTGGATGGTATCGCTGTAAGGTTGGTGGGCCTTAATAGTTAGCGAAGTCATGCATCTGCAATAATCTACCTTCTTTGTTGTATTGTAATTTAGCCAGTTAGTGAAGTCTCATCACTCGATCTCATGCTACTGGAATAATCTATCTTCTTTGTTGTATTATCATCATCTACCCTACTTTATTGTTCTTCTAGTGTTGTAATGTAATAAAAGTGTCGGTGTGTGTATTTCCATTTGCTAAATGAATGATTATAAGATAGAATGTGATGTCGTGTAAATTCTTGCAACAATTCTCCGCTGGACCCCGATTCTGTCTCCATCGCCGCTGTCGATACCATCCAGCAATCCAGAATCCCAGAATCGACCTTCGATAGCTCCCTTTTTCACCTAACACTCAATCCCTCTCTTTTTTCACTCTCTCTCGATTGCTTTTGGTGGCGCGATTGAGGGAGGAATCTGGTCTCAAACTCCTTGCCACTTTCTAGGGAATTAGGGATAGGGATCTGGCCTGATGATAAATTTAGGATTTAATTTTTTATCTTTTATAAAAGAGATTTCAATTGCCTTTTAATTATTTTTAGATCTCTACCGTCCATTTCTTGAAATGGACAGTTGATATCCTTCTATTATTATTATTATTATTTTATAATTTTATATTCTAATTGATGGAGATTTGGGTTTTTATTTTTTTTAAATTTTTTAAAAAAAATTATTTTTCAATGGTGGAGATCCAATGGATGGAGAAGATCATATCTCCTCCATCAATTTATTTTTATAAAATAAACAATTAATAAATATTAAATAAATAAGTAATAATAATTTTGTCCAACAACAATCAAATTAATTGTGAGGGGATGTTTGTACAATTAGCTTAGATTTAACTAAAGTCAACTAGATGTCATCTATCGATAGGGTTTTTTATACCGATTATTCAATCCATATGGTTTAATTTGGCATTCGATCAAAAGTAAAAAGTTATTCGCAATTCTCTCAAAAATTAAGCTCCCAATTCCAAATAAAACATACCTACAAATTAATAGGCTTGTCAGCTTGCTTATCATTTCCTGAACGAAAATCTTAAGCAACTTGTGCCACTCAGGTCAGGGCTATTAGAGCATCCACATTGGTTGCAAAATAAGACCTACTTTGGTGGATCCATTTTTTTTTTGGGTCTTGTGGCCTTCCCAATGGTCCAAAAAGAGACCCAAATAATAAGCTCCAAATGTGGGCCCCATCACACTAGACCCAAATTGGGTTCTAAATTTGGAACTCCATGATCTTACCCAATGATTGGAGGTGGGTTCCCAATGTCTCCCAATCATTGGGTCGGGCTTATATATATATATAATTTAAATTAAAATATATAATTTGTTATAAATCAAAACATAAAAATATGGAAAGTAATAATACTAACCAAGAGAGAAGAATGAGAGGAAATTAATTCTATCAATTTATTTATCTGTGACTTGAAAGCTCATACAGTGAGCCTATATTTAGGTATAGGGAGAATTGAATTTACAATGAAATAGAAGAGAAGTAGTTACTTTACAATTAAATAGGAAAAGAGATAAAGAGAATTAATAGCGAATTATTCTCTAGGTGGTGGAAGTCAATTATATCACAACACTCCCCCTTAGACATACGCCACCTTGATAATAGTTTTTGAGATTCTTCTAAAAAAAACTGGACGTGCTTAAATACTGCCTTATTAAAAACATTGTCAGGAAAACCCAGTGGGACAAAATCTGATCAAGGGAAAAAGAGTGCAGTGTACAAATGTCCAAATGAAGAATGCTCTCCCCCTGAAAAATGCTTCATTCTTAATCTTGTAGTTTGCTAAGTCGACGCATCCCAATGCCATATATCAATTTCTCTAATGTTGCAGTTGGTAAGGTAGTGAGCCTATATATAGGTATAGAGAGAATTGAATTTACAATGAAATAGAAGAGAAGTAGTTGCTTTACAATTAAATAGAAAAAGAGATCAAGAGAATTAATAGCGAATTATTCTCTAGGTGGTGGAAGTCAATTATATCACAATATAATTATTAATTTCAATAATTATATATATAATGATAAAATATAAATAATATATATATTTCAATTATTTTAATTTAAATATATAATTATTAATTTCAATAATTATATATATAATGAAAAAATATAAATAAATTTAATATATATATTTAAATTCCAAAAAGAGATCCGGAACCGAAACCGTTCCGGTACCGGTTCCGGTCTGGTTTCGAAACCGAAACCGAAACCGAAAAAACCGATTCCGGTTCCGATTTTCCTCCGACGGTTCCGGTTTGGTTCGGATAAATTGTTTTATTTTAAATTATAATTTGTTAAATAAGTATTGATAGTGTTGATATTTAAAATATATTATATAATTTATTTATTAATATATATATATATATATAATATTTTAAAGAAGAGTAATGATTATTTGAAAAAAAAAGTAAAAAAATGGATCCAATTTATGTTTTTCAATTTAGACCCATTGTGAGGAAAAGAGACCCAAACAAATAAGATCCAAATGGTAAGACCTATTTTTTTTAAAAAAAGACTTAAATTTGATGATGTGGCATAAATGAGTCTTGTATTTGAGTCTCCACCACCGTGGATGCTCTTAGGGCTCTACGCTGTGTCAACTCCCCCATATGTGCTGGCTGTTGTAAGCTTGCAGCTACTGTAGGGTCACGGTTGGCGAAAATTGCATCATGGTCTTTGAGAACTTGTTTTGTTAACGAAGGTGAGTAGGTGACCTTATCACAACGCAAACTTTTCTAGACCACGGATTTTCTAGCGAGCTCTTTCTCTCCTCAATTATATTAAACTTTTGAGGATCTCCCAACTCATGTAAACTAAAGTAATGGACGGTGTAGATTTATATCCATTGTTACTGTTATCCTTTTTCATATCTAAACGGTTAATAAACCTCACAATTTTGCTAGCCTGAGACCTCACACTCTAGGCTCAAGTGTGAAAAAGAAAACTCATCAATTCAAAAGTAAATTCCACTCAAAGCAAAACCCACATATAATGGGTGTCAAATCTTCTTTTCTACTTTAAACAATCAATACCGCATTTTCATTATTCAATTCTTGAACCAAATACTCATGTGCTTAAAACATGATTTCTTTTCATGTAGATGAATTAAAATGTGATCTGGCAGACTAACAAAGAAAAATAAAACACCCTCTATCTAAAGCAACTGGTTCAGGCGTTTGGCAAGTGCTGATTTTTTATTTATTTGCCGGTTCCCGGTTGTCGGGCTTCATGATTTGAAGATATTTTTTTATGTGAAGATTATGAGATTTTATGCATTTGTTTTGCTGTACTATGAAATTTTTATATAATTTGTGAGTAGTTTAAAATAATGAAATCGTAGGAAATGACCTTTCTCTATGTTTAGTTTCTAGGAAATAGTCCATTGGTTAAAAAATTGTCCTTTTAGCCTTTTCCCCAACCACATTTACAACATTGACCTTTAAAGTGCCTCACCTGAATTTCCCACAATAGTCTCTTTAAATATTTTATTCATTATAACTTGTTGAAGTTTACTAAAATACCCTCCAATGTCATTTCCCACAAAAGTCACTGATGAACAACACATTTCAAAATCAAAAAATAAAACATCCGTTGCTTTTGTTTTGCTCTGTGTACGCAAAACTGAAACTCAATCAACAACCCAGAAATTCAGAGACTCAGAGATAGGAAGAAGAAGCAAGGTGGTCGTCGGAGAAGCAAGGTCGTCGTCGCTGTGGTCCCTTCAATCTTGTTCTTCGTATGTGTACCCAAACGACGATTAAACTCAAACCCAAACAAGAACCCAGAAATAAAAGCAAGATCGCCAGTCACCGTTTAAAGCACAAGGCCGACGATCGGCATTGATCGAAGCACCCCTAACCCTAGACGAAACGTAAAGAGAGTGAGACAATTTCAAGGTACTAATTTCTTCAAACTACTATAATTTATGGGAGATTGTTCTTGTTTGTATTTTTGATGAGAGATTGTTTTGTTGTTTGTGTTTTTGGCATGTTTGTGTTCTGTTGTATGTGTATTGGGAGGGTGTGTGTTCTATTTGAAGGAGGGCAAGCATTTAGCCATTGCTGTGAACTACACTGGAAAAACCTTTAGTGGGATGTAATTCAATGTTAAGAATAACGTTTGCAGACTTGAATGACTTATTTTGCATGCATGTTTTATTTTAAGCCTAGTAATCATTGTAATAGACCTAGTACCGATGGATGAAGCATGTAATTTGATGAGCCTAGGTTTTTTTATGGTGAATGTATATGTTTAGCTTATGAATGATTGTCATAAGCCTAGGGTCGATGGATGGATGATGCATGTATTATTTTGAGCCTAGGAGGCTATGAACGATTTTCAGAAGCCTAGTACTGATTATGAGCCTGAGACTGATGATACATGTATAATTTTTGAGCCTATAACTTAATTTCAATTATAATGCAATGTTGATACATGTATAATTTTCACATACTATAATGCCGATACATGTATAATGCTTATTTTAAGCATGGACTTATTTTCATTTACAATGCTGGTACACGTATAATGATGATACATGTATTTCATTTTGAACCTAAGTTTTATTTGGTTTTTTTTTAATTTTCCAGATGCCGATAAATTCAAATGAAAAGTTGTGGCGGTTCCCAGGGAATGAGAAATAGATTCCATTCAGAGTAAACAGTCGAAGCAAGATGTTTATGATTAGAGACTTGAAGGTGGTCCTCTGAAAATTTGGGTTGGTGGACAAATTCAAGCAAGGTCTTTTTGGGACAGTATTTAGATTTGAAACAACCGTTGATATTTTACGAGCACCTAATTCATAATCTTTTGAAAAGAGAGATTATTCACCCCAATGGACAAAGACCAGTTGAGATGTGGTTTGGGTTGGAGAAGTCAAAAGCTCTTTTTGGTCAAAAAGAGTTTTGTCTATGCAGCGGATTGAAAATAGGACAACTGCCTGAAGGTTTTGCCAATAACAATGTTTTGCCAATAACAATGAAGTAGAAGATGATTCAATAGCTTAGAAGAATTTTCAAAGGAAAAAGGCCTACTGCTGAGGTATTGTATGATACTTTGAAGAAAATGTCGTCCGAAGAGAGTGAAGATGCGTACAAGATGTTGAATATCTATATGGTGAGCCAATTCTTTGGCAAGGATGACGGACGGACGACAGCCATCTCAGGGTGGTTGTTTTCATTAGTAATGAAAACGAAGATGAATTCAAAAAAATTTCATGGGGTTCTTACATCTTTAGTTGTACACTATTTTTTCTGAAGGATGTACTTAACAAGCGCCTCCTCAAACTGAGAGGTGACGAAGAGAAGGAAGATAAGAAGGGGAAGATGAAGAAGAATAAGAAGATAGTAGTAGTAGAGAAGAAAAGTTGGAAGAAGAAGAAAGAGATAAGAAGAAAAAGAACAAGAAATAGAACAAGAAGTCAGTAGAAGAACAAGAAGTGAAAGGAAAAGGCAATGGGAAAGGCAAATGAAGGTTGCAGGGTGAGGAAGAGAAGAAGAAAAAGAAATCCAAGTATTATACCTACAATTTGTCCTGGTTCCCTCTAGCACTTCAGGTAAGTTTTATAAAAGTTGAGCATGTTTTGATTGTTATGTTAAAATTTAGAAAAATATTGCTAGAAAGCTAGCTGTTTTGGTGAGGGGTTGGTGATGTCCAGTATTTTTTAACAACAAATTCCCTGTCCATTTTCTAAAATTATGTCTTCCATTTCACATCTCCGTTATATAGGTATGGGCAATGGAGAGAGTAATTTGTTTAGAAAATCTCGTTGGAAAAAGAGTTGCAATAGGGTATCCACGGTTAAGTAGATGAGAATTCAGTGCAAATGTTATAAATAAGTTCAATACATTGGTGTGTACTTAATTACCATTTCTTTTTACTTATATAGGGATAATTATTTGTAGAAATTCCCTAACAATTGTTTGTTCCCGATATGCAGACTGGCTTTATTTGATTGGCATGTTGAAACTTTTGAGAAAGGTACAGATTACTTCAAATCCCTCAACCTTGAATATGTGTGTGGCCCACTAATTGATAAGAATAGGGAGAAGTTGGTTCTACCTCGAAGTGAAGTGGAAGAAGATCTTGGTTCCGACGATGTAGGTGATGATAATCAGACAGGCAATGACAATGATGGGATTGACTCTTTTATTCAGAAAGAGGAGATATGAGGTTTTATCGGGAGAACTAGAAGCACATTTTCTAACGAATATTCCCCCATTCTAAGAAGGGGCTATTCTCTGATAGAAATCCTAAGGTATGATTGCCTCTACACTGATTGGTTTTAGTATGCTATTGTTGTAAGCATTGTATTAATTATTGCAAAATTCAGGTGCCTTCCACTATCCTAGAACTATATGCTGCTATGCTTGAAAGTGAGCAACGTATCATTGCATTCTGTAGAGAAGAATTTTCGAAGATTAGAAAGGAGATGAAGGTTGGATATGAAGTTGTTGAAATTTATATTATTATTTTTAGTTATATATAATAGTTTAGTCCTTAATAATTTCCACTAATTTATTGATTTTGATGTTTGGAAGGGTGGTGAGCAAGATGATGATGTTGTTGGTGATAAGGGTGCTGAAAATAATGTTACTGTTGATAAGGATGTTGAAGAACTAAATTCAGTTAATGAAGTTGGTGAACTTGGTAAGGGTGTCCAACAAGATGGTGATGCTGTTGCTGAAGTTAGGAAGGGTGGTAAGGAAGATGATGCTTTTGGTGATGTGGATGTTGCATTTGAGGGTGGTAAGGGTGAAGAGAAAGATGATGATGTTGGTGATGGGAATGCTGCATTTAAGGGTTGTAAGGGTGATGAGCAAGAGGATGGTGTTGGTAAAAATGGTAAGGGTTCTGAGTAAGGCGTTAGCAGTGATGGTTTAGTTGTTGGGGATACAGCAATTGAGGGTGGTAAGGGCAATGAGCAAGAGGATGGTGTTGGTGAAATTGGTAAGGGTTCTGAGGAAGGTGTTGGCAGTGATTGTGTGGTTGTTGCAGATGCTGCATTTGAGGGTGGTAAAGGTGATGAGCAAGAGGATGCTGCTGTTGGTGAAATTGGAATGAGTTCTGATCAAGGTGTTGGCAGTGACGGTGTGGTTGTTGGGGATGCTGCATATGAGGGTGATATGGTCGAGGTACATTATATAATACTGTTTTTGTCTGGGAATTATCCAATGGTTTCTGCTAGACTGAATATCTAATTTTTGTAAGAGTTGAAGAAAAAATCTATCTTTGACCTGGATGAATATCCATCCTCATCTGTGTGCTTTATTGCCCAGAAGTCCAGAACATTCCCAGTAGTGTGGTAGCGCTTGATGGGGCCGACCCTGATGTTGAACACAGAGACATCATCAAACAGAGGGGCCGAAAGCGGTCCAGGTGGCTTGAAAGCCTGTGGACAGATCCCATGTCTAAGAAGAAAAGGAAAATCAAACGAGGAAGAAATAAACTTAGTTGAGTTCAAGACTTTCTTGAAGAACGAAGACCAACTTAGGTAATATTCCATTCCGATTATCTGTTATATTGGCAGTATTATAATGTATTCATTTTTACAGTTTTTAATGTAATGTAACGCTGGACTTGAATAATTTTTTACCGGTCAAATCCTTCCCATGAGGCATCAAGATTTTGTAGACCTGGTCAACATCGAAAAATGGATATCAGATTTGGTAACATAATTAACTATCTATTTCATTTCTCCCTGTTTGTGGGTTTAAAGGTTTTATGTTACTTATTCCTTAATGTACATCACTACATTTACATAGGTCATTCACAGTTACTTTGATATCCTATGAAGGAGACAATCGAGCAGTGAGCTTAACTACTTGCAAAATATTGGATTGGTTAACACATCTTTCTTCGTAAGTATCTCCCTAGTTATATGATATGGTATATGAAAATTCGTTTACTATATGCATGTTTCCGAGAATGTGTTTTAATGCATGTATGCTTTTGAGCCTATGAATGGATTGATATATGCATAGGAATTGGATGCCATGAGCCTAGGAATAGATACCATGAGCCTAGGAAATATCAGTTGGGAATTATTGTATTTATGCTTTTGATTTATATAACCCTGGTAATGGAATTATCAGTTGGGAATTAATGGTTGTATATGTAGACTAACCTAAACATTAAGTGGGCAATTGAAATGGATACATTGGAGGCCATGAGGAAGATAGCAAAATTTGAGAAGGCTAAGGAGGAAAGACGTCAGCAGAGAGAAACTGATTCTCCTCATTCTCCTCAACAGAAAAAAGATCGCAAAAAAAAGGGCAAGAAGATCAACGATCCTTCTCCTTATGCTGTAAATGTCTGGGAAGACTACCCAGAATTCGTTCCTTTAAATTACCTAGCCAAGTCCAGACATCCTCAGACATGTTACCGGCCATGACCTTCTGTACCCTCAACCTTGGTGGGAAATGGATTCGGTAAGTTGTTGGAAATGACGTTGCGTTGCCATTATCTATTTTGTTAATTAATTTTTATCTAATTGCTTAACAATTTATATTGTATATACAAGTGCTTATCCCGTGCCACCTACCCAGCCATTGAGTTTTATGTCATGTACTTTTGAAGGAAGGAAAAGTGCTGTTATTTGACTCTTGGAATGAACAGGATGGAACTAGTCATCAGCTAAAGGACGTTCGTGCCCTACTTTACCTATTGCCATCTTTACTGAAGCATGCTGGTTACTACGAAGAAATGAAGATGGATCCTTATGCCAGCCCATTCACAGTTCAAAGCATGGGCTTTGAATTGATTCCACAACAAGATAATGGGTATGTGTGACATATTTATTTACTTTCTTAAAGAAACTTATGTTTGATTTATCGGCACCATTTTACAGATACAGTTGTGGTGTTTTCTTGATAAAGTATGTTGAATTGATTCTTGCTGGAGTAAAAACTTCATGGAAATCAGTTTTTGAACAAAAGGATATCAAAGACATTCGTAAGGCCATTGCAATTGACATTTATACCAATGGTCAACCCTACAATTTCCCGTAGAAAATTCTGTTTTAGGTTTGTGGTTTCTGCTTGGGAATGTGTACAGCTTCGGAATCAATATTTACGTTGGGAATATTTTGTATAGTACACCTTTCACATGCTGTTATTTATATATATTTCTTTAGTATTCTTAAATAAAACCAGAACAAGAATATCAAGATGGACATGCAACTATAAGTGTTTACCAACAGAACATAACAGAACTAGTTTCTTATGCGTTATTGTTTCATATTCAACAACACCACAACTTAAACATAAACAACAAATCTTTCAAACAATCTTGCCTACTATAACTCCAAAAATAAAAACGAATAGAAATGAAAACAACATCACACCAGTGCTTTGACTCTTCTCAGATACCTTCTCTTCAACATTCACGGAAGATTCCTTTTCTTCAACATTCACGGAAGATTCTTTTTCTTCAACATTCATGGAAGATTCCTTTTCTTCAACGTTCACATAAGATTCAGGCCAGGAATGACTTGAATGTCCGGAACGGCTGCTTATCGCTTTATATGCTTCATCAGTTGAGTTAAAATTTTGGTAAGATGCTCCTGGAAACCCATCTACATGTTCATGACACTCAGGCCAATTATTAAACACACCGGTTCTCCTTTCTTTGAAAACAACATAAATAGATTTCTTTCCCATTTCATACAAAACACTTGACAAATATCTGTAAATCGAAAAATTTTCAATTTAATAATGAATGTTATAGTATACGAGGCTTATATTGCAAACAACAGATAATCCACTCAATCATTGAAACAAACAAAAAATATAAAGATTAAATGGGAGAAGGAGATGTTAGAACTTAGAAAGAGTATACAAATTTTTAAAGTTGCGAAACCCTCTCAGTTAACGAATAATCTAGATTACTAGTTTATATTTTTTTCGATCTGAGAACCTGTATACAAAGCAAAACAGTGGGAAGGAGATGTATGCATTAATTATGAAGATTGTTTACCTGCAGATGTGGACGACAAGAATAGTTGGGGTATACACAGAGAAAAAGATTCACAATTTTTTTGGTTCTCTATTTTGGAACACGTGAAGAAGAAGAAAATTGAAAGTGAAAGGTTTGAGCGTTTGACTAAGGAAGGAGATGAAGATTTAGTGGGATCAGGCTGTAATGAAAAGAAGAAGATTTAGTGCGATCCATCTATAATCCATCATAATTTATGACGTGACAAACGAATAAAGCAAAAGCTCCTGAGCCCATGAAATAATTTACAGGCCTAGGTACAGTTCGGTTAGGCCTAGGTATGGTTCCTAGGCTTAGCTCATCTTCCTTTCTAGATGAAATTATGGGGGCCCCACAAAAAAACATAACTGATCGGCACCGTCAAGCGATGAAGGGGTACCAATGGAAATCTGTACGTAAAGTTTTGAGATCATTGAACGGTCCGACATGTATGTCACTACCAATTACACTAGAGATAGCAACCAAACCTTTAAATTAATAAACCGCTTCATATCTAAGAGTTGTTTCACAAACTTGTAGCTTGCTGGGGTTGCTTGACTCGGTCTCCAGTATTAGCTATACAGTCCCGAATTATACTCCAATAGGTGCACACCGCTTTTTGAAAACATCCCGTGCAGTCGGAAAAAAAAAAGAAAATTATAAAAAAATATATTTAATTCGAGATTTAATCAACCTAGGGCCTAACTATTATTGTTAGGCTTAATGTACCGTTTCCTAGGCCAACAACTTCCCAGGATTAGTTCATCTTTTTAACACGTGTCACAATTGATGACGTGGTGAGCGAATATAGCAAAAGCCCCTGAGCCTAGGAAATAATTTACAGGTCTAGGTACAGTTCGGTTAGGCCTAGGTATGGTTCCCAGGCTTAGCTCATCTTTTGTTTTCAAATCAATCACAGCAGCTGGTAACAACTCCTCAAATAATAAACACCTGTTTTGCAAATCAAAATACAACCAACACAACACCCACCATACACCTAAACCTATTTTAGTTCAGTACCCATCAACACAAACAAATATACATACACCATAAACCATCACAACAAAACACATACAAAATAACTTTCCCGGTGAACAAAAATGGTACATAAACCTGTTAATGTTTATCAGTGTTTAACACTCAATAAAAGACATACAAATTCCTTAAACACCCCCCCCCCCCCCCCCCCCCCCACTAAACCATAGAACACCATAAATGTCCAAACTGCAAACACAGTATACAACACTATTCACTAGAGTTCAACACAGGTTCTCCAGCGGCATTCTCTCCGTCCGTGTCAATCAAGGTAGGTTCAAGTGGCTTGTCTGGGCACTTCAGTCTGTTGTGTCATTCTTTCTTACAAATGTTACATGTTCGGGCTTTTTTGGCTGGTTTGCATGTGCTAGATGATGGTTCCGGGCAAGTTATTTTATTGTGTCCTTTTTTTTCCACACTTTGAACACAATTGTAACTTTCTTTTCTCCCCAGCAGATGGTATCCTCAACGTCTTTGGTCTTCCTGACAAATTCTTTTTCTTCCATGACAATACAAAACGATTCCGAATTGCATCAGGAATGTCCCAAAATTTGGGATCTAAAACATGGTTGACAACTATTTCATAAACATGTTTAAGAAATCCTGTTGTGTAAAGGTCAGAAGCCAGTGCGTTGATTGACACACATTTGAACCTAGGTCATAAGACACTAACAAACAGAAATTAAAGTTTGTAAAATCAACCACAACAGATAAATGTAGAGAGTTAAAAAACCGAGAAGCATATCTAGCTACCGCCATTGCATGCGAACACGGCAACTCATCTAAATCCCATTGACGGCATGAGCAAGAACGTTTTCCAAGGTCGACAGTTGTTTCCTTCCATTTATCGTTTACCTTAAATGTATTGAAGTGAATTGGGTGAATCTCACACCGATGCACGATTTCTGTCCTATCTTTGATGTGTTCGTCTACAAACGTTGTCAAGTATGTAGACATTTCACATGCATTTGTCCGACGATTGTAGAACCACCTTTGCAACAAATCTCTGATAAATTTTACCATTGCTGTTATAGGCAATTTTCGGACCACAAGTAGACAAGAATTCATTGACTCAGTAATGTTGGTGGTCATTAAAAATACCTCTTTCTGAGGCTATGTACACGTGAAAACTTTTTACCCCAGCGGCTAGGAGCTCATTGTAAACCTTACGGTAGGTTTCTTTCAACTCACCCATTACACGGTCAAACTCCTCGATACGGTATGCATACGTAGCACGGTAGTATAGCCAAATCACATCATCCCTCTGCTTGTAAAATCTTTTAAGATTTTATGCCATGTGGTATGCACAAATCCCATGTGCTGTATCTGGGAATATGGCTTCCATTGCATTAAATATACTATTGTGCCGATCCGAAACTAACATCACACTGTCAGGATATTGGATCACTTTACGGAGTTTCTTCAAAAACCAAGTCCACGACTCTGTACATTCAGAGTTTACAAACCCAAATGCCAATCGGTATATCATCTCGTTCCCGTCTTTACACACCGTAACTAACAAAATACCCCTGGTCCTAGCCTTCAAGTGGGTAGCATCGATGCAGATAATCGGCCTAATAATGGAATTGAACCCCTTTATAGAGGCTCCAATTGCCATGAATCCATATTTAAACCGGCTTATGTTAGATTGTTCCAAAACATAAAAATAAGTCGGCAGCCTCTGAAAGGATTCCCACGGATCGCCGAATACCTGATTCAAAGCATGCTCCTTAGACCTATAGGCTTTGTTGTATGAGAGGTGTATACCATGCTGCTCCCTCATCTTAGAAACTATATCTTTAGGACGGATGATGCGTCCAGGATCGCCAAATTTACTTGCAAACAAATCCTCTATCACACATGCGCTTACACTTTTAAATTCAAAGTTATAGTTGTCATTTCTGTCACATGTGTGCTCATTAACGAACGACTTCAAATACTAGTAAGTCCCCCTATTCGACTTCCATGCCCGAAGAACCCATCCACAACATCTCTATGTACATTCTGCAGTGAATCGTGTATTGTAAGATCGTGAAACCCTGTACTCAAACCTCTCTACAAATGCATACGACCTTACAGCTCGCTTCAATGTTGGCTTGTCCTTGAACATCTGTCCTTTGTATAATGGACCTTGGTCGGCTGGTTTTTCAAACACATCCACTGATCGAACGACTTTAATTGAGTAAAGCTCTGACCCTGATACTGTCCACCGTGTGTTCATGGAAGGTGAAGAACTGTTGGGTGTTCCACTCACCCCTCATTCTTCTGTTCCATCTTCTGTTGCCCCTTGCCTACCATTATCATCACCACTCTCATCTTTTGTATCATTGCTTTCGAAACTATCATTGTCATCCATAACTGCATGCTTGGTAGTAGATGCCGGAGTAGCCTGGTCATTGGCTGCTGATGTAAATTTGGCTGGAGCATGGGATGCAAGCGGATTATTGTTGCCACTAACTGATTTATAGTTTGGAGTACCCGTTGGAGACCGTGGATTCTCGTTCGGTTTAACAGGAGAGACCGTACATGCTGATTGGATTGGATTTGCTGAAGGTCAAAATTCATGTTTGTTGAAAAATTCAACATCAATCGTGGCCCAAAGTTTTTCCTTATGAATAATCATAAACTCTACATCGTCGTCACTCATAATAGACACTGTAACTATATCATCCTCTGTTTTCACATGTGAAGTTAGCTTCAACTTAGCTTTGTCTCTACTAACCCCTGCCGCTGGTATATCGTTTCAACTAATTCATCGTCGGCTCCGTTGTCTGTTTTTGTTAGGCGTACTGAAAACGATATAGGCCCAGTAAACCGGTCACCCTTCCAATGCTCACTGCACTGAACTAACAGCCAACACATGGTATCCTTAGACCTTGAAAAAAAATATTAAAATCAGTCAATAACAGTATTGTACTTGGGCTTGAAACATATATGCTGAGCTCAGTTCATCTTATTTCCAAGGTTCAAACAATTTTATAACAGGGCTCAAGAAGTTCTTACCCAGGCTCAAGACATGGCAATTACAATATCAAACAACAATTAACTGCAAGTGAACAATTACAGTATATAGTACAATTATGTTAGGCCTAGGTACAATTATGTTAGGCCTATGTATGGTATCCCGGTCATTGAGTTTCCCTTCCTTACATGAAATTAGGCGTTATTCTTAGGCTTAATGTCCCATTTCCCAGGCATATAACATTCCTCTCGGGCTTAGTTCATCTTCTGTTTTCAAAATCAATAACAGCACCTAGTAAGATATTTTCTATAGTTTAGGCATTGGAGCATTCTGTTTCTTCATAAACATATTTCCTAGTTTAGGCACTAGCAAATTATTTCAGTTTTCTCTACTGCACATTTAAGTTCTATGGTCACTAGTAATGTGTTTCCTATACAACTTTGTCATTTTAATCTACTAATGCATCTTAACCTCTGAAGTATGTTGAATGGATTTAGTTGCATTTCCAATTATTCATGTCATAGTTTGAGCTCTAGATGGAACAATGCTTAGGACTATGCTTAATTTTAAGGGAAGTTCTGTCTAAAATAGAGAAAAGCTTCGTGTAACAAGCATTTCATCAAACACATTAACTACACCCAATAATACTACATATACAAACCCCAATTCATGGGGACAAACCTAAAACCCTCAATCTCTCATTCTATCCAAAACATTTCAAACTTAAACAAAAATTAAAGACCGAGAGGAAGATGGCATTTTGAACTTCAGTGTCATTTAGGGACTTACATTGATTATGTATGCTCGATTTCAAACTTGACAGTGTAAGCTCGGATGAAGGAGGTGGCAGCACTGTTAAGATTCTGATCGTTGGCATGATCCAGTTCAGGAGTAGGATTCTAGAGGAGAGGACGATGAGATTTCAACAACAGTGGATTCCGGTCAAGAGTGAGGACGATGGGATTTGAAATGGGAAGAATGAGTGACCGATTGGATGGATTTGTTGCAGGAATGATGGAGAAGGTTAATTCAATTCTGAATATTTTGATTTTCTTTAGTCAACTGAAGGAGACGAAGACAAATATAGTTTCGTCCTTACACTTTGTATGCGCGTAATTTAGACATTTTGTAGGGTTTAGTTGTAGAGGGTATTATTGTCTTATAAAGGCTATTTCCTAGAAACTAAACATTAGGAAAGACCACATTTGCAATTTTTTCATCAATAGGCTATTTCCTAGAAACTAAACATTGAGATAGGCTAGATATGCAAGGGCCCCTTTAAAATATCCACAGTTTTTCCATAATATGTATGTCGATATTTCAGTAATTTAAGAGTGCCAATATTGATATGGGTACTGTAATATCTTCTTTTGTAAAATATCTATGAAATATCCGTACATCTTTACGATATTTCCGTAAAATATCCATATCGATGAACTTGTAGTGCGACAAATTGATGATATTTTTAAATATTTTTATCTACTTTTTTTTGTTAATTTGATGGATTATTGTTGAATCAAGATGGTAGCCACACTATATTTTTACCACCATGGTATTAAAATTTCTATGGCTTGGATGATGCAAACTATTAGAGAATGAAGTTTTAATTTATTCATATTTATAATATATAGTTGTTAGGTATTATGTCTTTCGTGTGCTTTTCGGTTAGATTATTGATTATTTTAATCTTTAATTTTTTTTAAAAGTTTCATTAATTTTGTTTACATAGTTTTAGGAAAATTTGTATTTCCGTAAATTTTATATCAATATCCGTCGATATCGATATTTTCATTCTTGAACTCGGTTAAAGCAAATAGAAGTGAACTTTCGCCTGAAGAGTATTAAGTGTGTCATCAGATCCTCAAAAGTTTAGCTAGCCTGATAGAGTGAATGAGCTCAATAGAGGATTCGGCCATGTCCAACTTTTCTACCTCTTGATGAAGTTTCTTGATTAATCCATAAATTTCAGAGAGATTTGCAAAGTAACGATGAAGATATTGGGTTCTAGAAATTAAAAGGAAGGTTTCCGAGCAACGCCTACAAGCCTGGTGGCAAAGGTGGAACACTTGTAAATGGTTTCTTGATTAACCAAGCATCAAAGAAATGGCAAGGAGTGTTGCAGCCAAAAGGATTGGTGTGACTTTGGTGGTGGGGTTTTCAGTGAGTCCATTGTCCATTACATTACCATGACCAGAAAACAAAGATCAGTGGAGATAACTCACTCAGAAAATTCAACATCATGTTTGATATATGTGAAACATCAAGCTTGTTTAAGCCAACTCATGGAAGTAAGAAAATTAGAAATCATGTTTGATAAACATGCCCTCGCTTTGAGTACAATACTTCAATAATGTGTATTGCACTAAATAATAAAATAATAATGACTATAAATTAATAAATTTAAAAATAGTAAAATATATTATTAAAATTTAAAAAATTAATATTGTTTGCATTTTTCTGTACTTTTGTTAATTCATAATGTTAATGGTGAAAATCGAAGAGCTGACATGTCAGCATTGTTACCAGAAAACACGGTGATTAGAGATGCCACGTCATCGAAAGTTAGTCAGAAAAGACCAACCCAAGTTAACCAATAGATTATCCCAGGACTCGGTCAGGTTCACCCAAGTAATCGGGTGAGGATAACTCAATCGGGGTAACTAGATCGATCGGGCAAAGATGGCCCGATTGGATTCAACTAGCCGATCGGACCAAAGAATCCGATCAGGGTTAAGTAACCGATCCAGCTAATTAATGAGATCTGGTCGGGTTAAATAGCCGGTCGGTTGAGTTACACGTGGAAGATATTAGGTCAAGGACAACCACGACTCAAGTATGCATAGAAAGAGTCTTACTCAAATGAGAAACTGTGAAGTACACTCTGATAAGGAAACAAATTTCCTTAGGGATACCATAGTCCAAATCTAGCGAGAGACCTAATTCATTTAATGCGCAAGATATACGGAATAAGAAAGAAGATAAAGACGACTCTAACAAGCTAGAGTCCTACTAAACCCCAGCAACTTTCCTTGTACGTCAAGAATTAGGGTTCTTATACATGTATAAATAGACCTTTACATATCATTGTACAGGGTTACAAGAACTGACAATTGTGGGAACATAAGAGAGATCGAGTGTGTACTTCTAATATTCATAGTCAATTCCTTTCTCGTCGTCCTCGGCAACTGTGGTTTTTTTCCTTTCTCGGGGTTTCCATGCAAAATTGAGTGTTTGCATGCTTTTCTCTCTGTTTATTTAGTAATTCGAATTGCCATCTCACACAAACTTGTTGGACGCGTGGTAGATTCTACGTAATCGAAAAATCACCGTCAACAATTGGCGCTAGAAGGATGGGGAAAAAACTATTTCACAGAGTCAACTTTGAAAACTAGTGAAAATTTGTGAAAAGCTAGCATGGCAAATAGTGGAGACCGAAGTCCTTGCATGATGTGAACACCTCTGGCCTGATAAACACCAACGGCACTAAAGGAGGATTACCTTCCACAACCCCAATCATAGACTACAATGCCGTAATAACTTCCACGGACACCCTTGTCTAATTTCCTCAGATGCATTCCAATTAGGAATCCTTATGGAAAGTCATCGATGATACGGCTAGGCAAGGGATCAGCATAACAGCGACCACCAACCTGACCTCCCCGTATCAGCTGTCCACACCTATGGTATCTCAAGACCCCAAGGTACGTTCAGAGAAAATGTGGATAGTCGTGAAAGAAAGGAACGTTCTCGAAGAAGAGATGACAATCACAAGGATAACAGGAACCATAAGGGAGGAGATGGCCGAGATGAAATGGGTCATAGAGAGTCTAATGTTTAAGAAGATGAGGGAATATATGATGGGGTTGGGCAGAGTACACATGTGAAGACCGTCTTGATGGTCGTGGAAGAAGATCTCGGTTACCATCAACTGATAAGGATGTTCCACTAAGAAGACGTCGAGTGACCAGTCCTCCGGTTAAGTTCAACCAACACAATGCTCATATTACAGGGCGTATATCAAGGGATCTTTACGGAATCACAATTAGTCAAAAGTTTGTTAAACAAGGAGAACCAGCGGGCGAACGAGAAGTCTTGCTCCGTAGGATAAAAGTATTGGAGCGCATGTAAGGTCGGGGTAATTTACTGATTGGCAACTCTAATAGTCCATTCTCTGACTCGATTCGATGAGCTGGTTTCCCAAAGAAATTTAGGATGCTGCATATGGAACAATTCAAGGCCAATACCAACCCCAGGAACATGTCAAGAGATACCAGAGTGCAATGGCGCAATATGATTATGATGATACGCTTATGTGCAGAATGTTCCCGTAAACTCTGGGTGATCAGTGGTCTAGATGATTTAGCGGCCTCGCTGGTGGCTCGATCAGAAATTATGAAGAGTTGATACAAGCCTTTACCAAGTACTCATTTTCGTAACAACTTTCATGGAGTTTGACCTCCGATATCATACACGAAAGTTCGAGAAGGAGCTAGAGCTTCCGTCGAGTTGACCTCCATCATAGACATGAAGTTCGATAGAAGACAAGACGACACTGGCTGTTCAATGCGCGGAATTGATTCGTGAGAGCTTGTATTCTTAAGCTTGGGGCAGGCAGCTACTGACCTGCTCGTTTCTTGGAAACGCATTGAACGTTGACCTGGTAGCGGACGAGGAGTGGTGACCTCTACAAAGCCGTGTGTTTTTTATTGGATTTTTTATGGAATTTGATAAGGTTTGCAGTTACTCGTGAGCAAGTGCAAATAAAAATCAAATATCTGGGTTACTTTATTATGAATTGTGCACTTTCAGCTTCATATTCTGCTGAAAGGGGATTAAATGAATGGAGGGAGAAATTGAAACAGGTGCGCTAAACAAGCCAGGAATCCCAGCCCACAACCTAATCGACAAGGGGCATAACTGAAAGGACGCCCCACAGCTTAAAGGACAAAGGAGATGAGCTGAAAGCTTTCTCCGTGTCGTGTAAGCGCCCGTGAAGTCATCATATGACTGAAGGTGAGTCCGCGGGCTGGGAAATCCAATTCCTGACTTGTTTAGAAACCTTTTCTGTTTCACCCAAAGAGAATGCGCGCAATGTACGCAAGCCGCATCTCCCGCTCCGACTTGGCTTTAGAGAAATTAAGCTTTAGGTATAACTCTCCTCTCCAAGGTTTACTGCTGCTCTAGGCTTGATTATAGCTCCCCCCCCCCCCAAAAAAAAAAAACAAGGGGGGGCAGAAGAGGGGAGCAGAGAGAATCAATCCTTCCCCCCAGGAGGGGGGGAGGGGGGGGGTGATGATTTAGGGGGGTAGCGACCTTAAAAGATGAGAGGGGGGTCCTCCTCTCCAACCGATACCTCCAAGCCAAAAAAAATTGATAAGTTTTTTTTTATTCCTCACTTTTGCCTTCGCCTTTCCTATCCATTCAATTCAATCCAACTCACGAAAACAAGAAACCACTAAAAACATCCACTTCACCAAAAACCAAACTACCCTTATATACATTCATAGGAGGTATGGCATTAGCGATCGAGTATAGCTGTTACTGATTAGCTTTTGGAAGGTCACCACTTTTCCTCCGCTAACAGTCAACGAACGAATGAGTTTCAAGTCAAGAAACGGGTAGCCCGCTCTCTTTGCGGCTTACCCAGGGTCTTGCCTAGTGCAATTTCCAGGTTTCACCATGGGATCCCTCATCACCGGTGAAAGAACCCCTTCTTGAATCTTGACTTGTCGCGCATTGAACAACCAGTGCCGTCTTATCTTTTTTTCCTGCTTCCCAGGTTGATTGAGGTATCCAATTAACTTTTGGGAAAATCGAAAAAGAAGGTTCACTCATCACTTTACGAAATTTAGTGAAATCCTATATTTCTAGATTTATGAGCTAAGACGGGATATTTGGATCATAAGACTGGATAATCCGATTGAAATATCAAGGAATCCAAGGTGAGTTCCTCAAAACGAATTATATGACCAAGTTTCCTAAGAAAGAATTGAATTCTTCCACTACCATAATGTTCATGAGGAACATTCAAAGGAGAAAGTCAATATTCGTCCTTTCCACCTTAAAACAAAGGAATGTCGAAAAATTGAAAGATTACCTTAGCAGTTTCTCCCAAGAAGTATCAAAGGTTCAAAACCAAAATGATGATGCAGTGGTATCAGCCTTCGTCAACAACCTGCAGCACAACCAGTTGTCGCTTAGTTTAAGGCAGAAGGGGGCAACCACTTACGCATATCTGGTGGATGATGTAAGAGGATATGTGTTGGTAGAAGAGGAGCAGATAGCTCAATGTGGACAATTCATACATAGTGGCTGACCAGATGAGAACTAGAAGCCTAAAAAAAGTAGTTTAAAGGGTAACCAAAAAAGGGATCAGAAGAATAACAACTCATGCAAATGTAAATAGGGACGCAAGGATGATGATAAAAAAGGCAACAATGTTTTCAGAAGATAGTTCACCAACTACACTCATTTAGTCAAGAAGCAAGAGGAAGTCTTGACTGTGATCTAGGACGAGAACCTGTACAAGAAACCCATAAAATAGTCAGCTTTTGCCAGAAGAGATATATCCAATGATATCAGGCAGCTACCCGAGCGGTTGAAGAACTTAACTTCGCCATGGCCTTTCGCAATATGGGGGATAGATTGATCAGCCACATGTCAACTGCAACCAAAAGAGGAGTGAATCATGCCATTGTGGTAGTAGATTACTTCACAAAATGGGCTGTACGGAAACACTGGTTCATATAACTGAAGCTAACGCCACCAGTTTCGTGAAGAAAAATATCATCTATCGATTCGGGATTCCAGACACAATCATCACTAATAATGGGACCACATTTTGACAATGATAATTTTAGAGGGATGTGTGAGATGTACCACATCAAGAATTATTATGCTGTACATGCCCATCCACAAGCCAACATCCAGACTGAAGCTGTAAACAAGATCATTAAGCACACCTTGAAGGCCAAGCTTGATGCCAAAAAAGGGAACTGGACGAGCAAGCTACATGAGGTGCTCTTGCCATACAGAACCGCAGAAAGAACAACAACATGTGAGACTCCTTACTCATTGGCGTTCGGAACCGAGACGGTCATCTCGGTTGAGATAGTCCATGGCTCCCTAAGAGTTCAGCTATATCAGCCTAAAGAAAATGTGAGAATGCTAGAGCCAAATCTGGATGAGCTTGTGGAATAAAAAAATCTGGCACGAGTGAGAAATGAGGCTTACCAGCAAAGAGTAGCTAGATACTATAATTCATACGTTTGGATAAGAAAATTCCAGCTAGGGGACCTGGTTATAAGAACAGTGTCTCTGAATATAAAGGTAAAAGCAGCCGGCTCCTTGGCAGACAAGTGGGAAGGATCCTACCAGGTGGTCGGGATAGCTAGGCATGGAGCATACCATCTAACCTGACCAGAAGAGGGAGAGTTATCCCGGCCATGCAATTCCCGGTATTTGAAGATCTATTACCCTTGAGAGGCTATTTCTATATGTTATTTTTAACTTAAATTTTAAGCATTAGATTAGGGTATTTTTTTCAGTTTTAATTCTAATGAGTTATTGTTTATCAAATATTTTAGATAGAAGATATCAATAAATTCCCCACGGAGGGAGAAATTCTTCAAAGACCAAGAAAAATGTTCTAAATAAATTTGTCCTCGTTTACAAGGACAAGCCTGATTGCCCTAGTTTGCCAAGGCCAATGGGTATTCGAGAGGCCTAGTGAGGGGGGGCCGAAAGGGAATTCTAAAGACAACAACACATACTCGCCCAAACTAACCGGATGCAAAAAAGCACTGTTAGCACGCCTTCAGGTATTAGAAACCTGATGGGATGCGTGAAGTTGAGTTGGGTCATGTTCTAACACCCTGACTCAGCGAATACTGAATAACAGACTACTGTGAGATGTCTACGTGACTTAGTTATCAGATAAAAGATAAGAGTCTGTAAACAAGATACCATGTAAATTGCATGAAAGAACACTATTTGGCAAGCATCAAGATTAATCGAGAGCGGTCTGAATAGATGAATGAAAGTTTTTGATCAAGTATGATCAGTCAATAAGATAACTGATCAGGTCAAAGATGATCAGTCAATGAGATAACTGGTCAAATCAAATATGATCAATCAATAAAGATAATTGATTAGATTAAAGATTATCAGTTAATGAGATAACTGGTCAGATCAAGTATGATTAGTCAATAAGATAATTGATCCGATTAAAGATGATCAGTTGATGAAATAACTTGTCAAATCAAGTATAATCAGTTAACAAGATAACTGCTTAAATCATATAGGATCATGCGGTAAAGTAAATGATCACCTTAAACAATAGTCAGTTAAATAAGGCAACTAACCATAATCGGGAACAACTGGTTTGATAAAATAAACAGATCAGTATCACAACGATTGGTCAAATGATCCACACGATCAAACTCAATGCATCAGTTCTACAAGACACTTTGCTGAACTAAGGTAATGAGATACTCAGCGCTAGATCGATTGGAAAGACCCTATCTAGATTTGTCTTGTAGTCAGTTTAAGCCAATGGGTAGTTTAAGCCTTATACCAGTTGACCAATCATTCAATTAGGTTGGTTAAACAAGTCACTCAACTTAATATAATGATAAAGACAGAACAAAATAGTTAAAGAGACCTATAATTATGCTCATAGAAACTTTACAAAAGGTAGTCACAAAAGTCAAAGTTACAAAAAGAGGGAAGAAAACTTGGAAACTGTAGATCAAGCCTTTAATGTGCCTGAGCGACCTCCAGGTCTATAACCACCAGGTGGATTGTCCCTATAACCTTTGGTCAAATCCTTGAAATTTGGCCAGATAATGTCATCAACATCGTCGGCCATGAAGGAAGAATAGTCCCTGTCAAGTAAGTGCCCAACATTAACCTTTTCACCTAAGATTTCGACCTTCTCATCAATATGAAAGGTCACAAGGGAAGACTCTGAGGGTAATTCTAGGTGCATAACCTGGAGTTCTTTCCCGACCGATTTACAAAAGGCCTGCCATCTCATTCTTTGATTTTTGATGGCCTTTAAAGATTCGGCTTGATGTTACTTGATCATGGCATCCCACTTACTCCGAACGCTCTTAAGGGTTCTGCTAAAGAACATGCAAGCGGTGCAAAGCCCACATTCTGATTCTCTTGGCATGATGGCATCAAAAGCGGGAGATCTTTGGAACCGATCGACAACCTGAACCTTACGAGCCACCCTGCTTCTTCTGAGAGTGTCTCCATGGTGACATGTTAGAGATCTAAATCTTCAGCCAACTTTTCATAGTGCAGTTTGGCCTTTTTCAGATTTTTGTTATGATTCATGCATTAAGTGTTGAGCAGTGGCCAAGGTATCTTTGGCAATCCAAGCCTCTCCTTCAGCCGAGATAACTCTCTGTTCAAGATCAATGCACCACAACTCAGCCTTGGCTAAGTCCACCTCAAGCCGACCATTCTTTAAAGACAACTCCCTAACGTTCTCGCTGGCCACAAAGGCTTTGGTCTCAGTATTCTCCAGCGATCTCCTCAGAGCATTTCAATGACCTCATGCTGCCTCGACCTTTCCTTATATGCTTGTTGCATTTGCAATCTCTCGGTTGAGACGGATTTGAGTGCTTGATCTCTCTCGGTTAACTGCCTCTTCAACTGAGAAATCTCCTCGCTTTGCCTCTCTTAAGCAATCAAGGCCTGAGTCAACTCTTCCATAGCCTACAAAAAAAAGTATGATAATCATTCCGAGTCAATAAGAACTGCTGAAAAAATAGGTAACATCATACACTTATGTATACATTATTGTTGAAGACAACATATATTCGTTCAGAATGGTTGGCATTCTTGAATTCGTTCCAGTATCCCTCTCCAATGTATGCCTTGTGGGCAGACATAAAATGTAACATATGAAGAGGGTCAAGCAGTGGTCCGTGAGAACTTGAAGGAGTCTCATAGCGAGGTTTGCTTGGGCGGGGTGTCTGGCACTGAGGCAAGCTAGTTCTCTACCTTACCGAGCAAGAAATTAAGGAAGGTACTTCCTCCTAACTCTACAACTGGGAATCAGATTGATTAGGACCCACGAAACTGACTGGGAGCAGACCTACAGTAGTGGCCCCAGCTGACAAATACACCATGGATTCCTTTGGTAGAAGCATCTTAAGTTCTTCCAGCTTCTCCAATTTGGACTCCTAGCTAAGGGAAAACCTCCATGCCTGCGTCATTAGCTTGGTTAACGCTAACTTGACCAGTTGGATTAGCCATTTCAAGAACATTCTTCTGAGGAGTGATACTAGTTCACCTCAAATTGGTGGCATCAGTTTGGGTCGCTGAAACGTTACCTGTAACAGATGTCACATCAGTATCCGGTGACATCCCAGACGGGATGATCTGAACGTGTAGAGATCTTATCAGTCTGCTCTACAGCATGATCAGACAAGTTATCAACATCAGTTGTACCATCATCAAAGTCAAAATCCATGAAGATTATCTAACGGTTCATTGTGAAGTTCATCCTAGCTTTACTAGGGCGCTTGGCAGGGTGGTCAACTGAAGCCTGGTCAGTGGTTTGGGTGACTTGGATGGTGAAAAGAGAAACCTGACCAATTGATTGAGGAACTTGATCAGATGATAGAGAAGCATACGCTACAGAAGGACGGTCAGGTCGACTTTTCGAATGCATCTCCCTTATTATTAGGTCCCTTAATGACCCATGATCGTCATCCTTGAAAATACACGAGCGTGTGTCTAATACAACCTAGAGGAGGGGTGGCAGGGAATAGGTTGTTAATCGATTATTACAAATTTTTTGATTAGTCAATATTAATCCGCAAAGCATAACCAAATCAACCAAACATACAACAACAATAATAAATGTGATAAACAATAAAAACACGATTGGTTGATTTACGTGAGAAACTCTCCAACTGAGCAAAACTCACGAGCTAGCTTACTAGCCACTCCAGTCCTCAAATCCACTATTTGAATAATTGTTTACAACATAAGTTGACCACCTAGTCACACTTCAAGGTTTGTAACCCAATCTATTCTACCATGCGGGCCTTTAATAGTGATTCTAGACCAATGCTTGCCAAGACCACACCTGCTTGTGCACTACACCTTGTAGTCACAAGACTTAACTCAATGAAGAGACCAATGCAAGTCTATGTGAATATGAAATGATATTCAAAATGCAATACAATGCTAGACAACACTATATGCTTAACTAGAGATTTAATGACAAGTCAATAAACTCAAATTATCGATGTTTAAATGAATACCCATAAAGACTTAGCTAGATGACATAAATGACCTAAGATGCTAGCTATCACAAACAACCACAATCAATCAATATTATGCTCACAATGTATTCAACGTATACTTAACATATATTCATGTGGAAGAGACAAAGCATTTAATCATTCAATAAATGCAAATCCTAGAACAATGTCTATCATAAACAATATATCTCAATCAATCAATGAGATAACTTAGCTAGAAGTTATATAAAATTAGAAACTATGTCGTTTTGGGAAAGTGTAAAAACACATGCTGGGAAAAAATGAACAATTCGGGGGTCATGGACAACAAAATTTCAACCGCTAAAAACACAGGAGTATTTTAGCGGCCAAAATTGGGGATATTCGAGCTCACCAAAACATGACCAAACAAAATCGAAACATTTTGTATAATATACCATTGGAAAGGTATGGAAAGTCTAATTTCTAATCCTTTTACAAAACAAGATTTTGATATCTGTAGAAATAGTTATGGTCAAAAGAGTGACTACAGGTCAAATTCGGACAAAAACAGAGTTGCCATGTTTTAGTGGTCACTTTAGAGAATTCAAAACCAATCCAAACGGTCATAAAATATTACGAATAACATATCGTTGGAAAGCTATGGGTTTCTAGTTTATCAAAAAAATTTCAAAACTCATTTTGGATCCTTGTATAAAACGTTATGGTAACAAGACTATACAAATGTCAGTTTTGAAAAACATTTAAATCATTGAAAACCAATCTTTTGAAATTAGACACATTACTCCAAATAACAAAACCAAATCTAACATAATGCACACAACAAGAAACACAAATGCAATCATAGAAGTGCAATAACAATGAACATACATGAAGTGTGTTATAAACATAAATACACACAATCAAATAAACACACATGCAAGAGATATGGAAATGCATATGAAAAAGTGTGTGTGTGTGTGTATGAAACTAATCTCTTCAAGAAGTCAAATCAAGTGATATACCTTCTTGAAGCACTTTGAGATGCCTAAAAGCTTGTCAATCACGATCACCTAAGCTACCCATTATATAACAATCCCAATGTGGTTTTAACAACGAAATAAGCCAACCAAAAACTGAGGAACTTACAATCCTCTTCATCGGGGTAGCCTACCCTAATTCCCACAACTTGAGCGGCCCGTCCAGTTTCATCCTTGACCAACTTTTCTTTTGCATCACCCCTTAAAAGATCAGGATGAGCGATATTGGAAGTAGAAGTCCCAACCGCAGTCTAGACAACTGACTGCTCCACTTCTACGATTAGTGTCTCCCCAATTCTTATCAAATTGTGTTCGTTTCACGGGTAAAACCGAGTTTTTCACTATTTAAATAAGTTGTGTAGGTATAAATTAGCTTTGAAGCCTTTTTATTTTGGATGGAGTTAAAATGGAGTAGAAAATGCTCAAGATTGCCATTTCAGCAAGAAAAGCGACATGAAAGTGACGTGGAATCAAATCGCCTGGAAGTTGCTTTCTTCTCGGCTCAAGGTAGTCTCCACCAGACAACAAAGAGACCTGAAAATGAAGCGACATCAGGTCTAGTCGCTTGGAGGTAACATCTCTCTCTGGTCAAGTCCCCTCTAGGTTATTTTCTCCTGTGCCAACAATTCTTCAGATCAACCATAGAACAACGCAACCTGCCTTATGTATTGAGTAGGTCGCCTTCAAGTCGCCTTTTTACCCAGAAAAGTTATAAGTTTAGAAAATTACCTATTTTCCCTTACCCTAATTTGTTTCCCTATATAAGCCTTCCATATTTTCAGATAACATTTCCACTCTCTACCCAAGAATATTCACTAAGACTCCATCCTTACTCATCTCTCATCACCAACCCACTCTCCAAGATAACCACCAAGATTCCACCTCTATAAGATCCAACACATCAACCACATTTACTAACCATATCCATCATTACCTCATATTTTTGGGCAAAGGGAGCTGAAGAAAAATTGAAGGAGAATAAGAATCGGGAAGAAGAGGAAGCTCTCCATATAGTTTTCTCTACAACTCTTTCTCTTTTATTTTTATTGAAGAGCCATATATTTACATTTATATATATGTTGTATGGCTGATCTTGCAACATGAGCTAAATATCTTTTGCTAAGGTTTGATGAAACTAAACCCTTAATTTTATAAATAAATACCATCTTAACTATCCATGTGTGCTTGTGTTTTGTATGGATGTTTTCGAATGCTTAATGCTTTCACTAGAATGATCACCTTGTGAATGATTTTCGGTTGTGTGCTACGAACTGAGGGGTGATGCAAGCAACGTGTTTGATAAAATGTCCTATATATGACTAGTAAGGTAGAGATACACGATGCTAGCATATAGAGCTCTTGTGTGTGTGTGTGCCAAAGTTCTTAATGAATTCATGCATATAGTCCGGGGTCATCGAAATTGGGTATGTTTGGATGTAATTTCTATAACTCGAGAGGGTGTAGAGATTATCGTTGGGTGCACGAGTCTACAATTCACATTTGCACAAATTGGGTATTTGGGGGAGTCTAGAGCTTTAATAGGAGAGGGTGAGGTGGATTCTATGTCTTAGCATATTTCATCATATAGTTACATTCGATTTCATTGTTTGTTTTTAATTCACAATTTTAGTTTAAAATTGCTTAAGTAGTTTAATTTATATTAATTGTAGTGTTTAAAATCAGCATTCTCTTTTACTCATTGTTCAAATAGTAATTTTGCCAATTGATTTCGGTACTCAACTATTAGTCCTCGTGGGAACGAACTTTACTAGTTATTGCACTACATTCCCAGGCTTGGATGATTGCGAGCACCACCTTTGGAGTGATCTGCGACTTTTTCAGCAGCAGTTTCCCTAGTGAACTTCCTCTATGAATCCCTGTGAGAGATATAAACTTCCTTCACTTGTGTCTGGGCAGTAGCCGTTGAAGTGGTATTGGGGTTAGGAACATAAGTGTGCTCTACCAAGTCATGTTCAGGTGGAGCTATCCCTTGAGCCACATATTCAGCGGCTTCCTTCTAGCTGGCCATATCCATGCCATTAGCCTTCTCGACTTGCTTGCCACCCACTATGTCAGCATCGAACACTGGGAATAGTCCCAAACATTGTTAGAGTGGTAAAGACACAGATAGGTGTAAAAAATAGGTTAGGAGAGATATGGACTTACAACATTTACGGTTAGAAGAGATAGCCGGAAAAAGTCCTAGTTTGATCAAGTCTTTCTCCACCAGTAGAGAGCGGCAATCCCTATCTTCCCAGGATCGAGTAGCCGCAAGAACCACCCGATTGGCATCCTCTATAGTCAGCGTAGATGGAGACTTAAACCAGATGTCTGGGCTGAAAAAGTGCCTCGGGATGCGATTCCTGGTCAGACCTTGATGACCATCAGCAACTACTACCTCACCCCAATAACCTGAAACGAAGAACCATCTGTTTTTCCAATATTTTTTGATGAGGGGAACCCCTAAATGAAACCTTTGTGATCTTTTTGAGATGTCGAAGGATGTCTTTCTTTAAATCCTTTAGGGATCCAATGATTCATGGATACGAACTAGAGATGGAAAGTACCTCTCGCATCTGACCGGTCGAGGGTATAAAAATGATGAATTTCTCAGGGGTCAGTGGGTTCTTCACACCGATCTTCTTCCATAAGTGCAACAACCCCGATCAGAATCCTGTAAGAGTTAGTGGTCAAATGAGCAGGTGCAATTCCAGCCTCCGTAAAGAACCTGGTGATAAAGGGCTAGATGGGTAGAGTCACTCCAGAAGAGAGTATAGCCCTATAAATGGTGATGGCGCCCGGGGGCAGATTCCAGATGGCTCATCGATCGTCGAGGAATAGTCTAACAGAGCGTGGAAGGTCAAACCTCTTGATATAATCATCAATCTCTCGACTGGTGACCGCATTTACCTCAATATCAAAGGTGGAATGCTGAGTGGTAGAAAACTTTAGCAGATGTGCTCGACTCCTCTTAGGGACATCTTCCAAATTGATGAGTTGAGAAGGGATCTTTAGGTCAATCGGTGGATGAGCTTTCACAACAGGCTTACTACCTTGACCAGTGCGTGTCTGCCTCGTCATTTCTGGACATGGATCAACATAAGAAATATTGGGGTTAGTATGAGAAGGTTAAAACTCAGGACTCACAATTGAATAATCAACGCTGAGAGCTATGGGTTGGGTTTGAGGAGTGAAAACTTGAGGGCGGCCTCTTAACAAAGACTCAATTGTTTCAGCATTTTCTTTGTCACCCACCTTAATGGCACGAATCAATAATTCAATAAAACGATGGCAAATGATGGGATCCATGAAGACTAACCTGGTTACTTCAAGATGGTAAAAAAAAGCAAGCTTTGACTTTAGCGAATCTGAAGCTCGACAGCAGTAGAAAGCGTTAAAGAAAGCTATAAGAGAGAAAGAAGCAGAAAGACTAGGGTTATAGTTTTGAAAGAGAAGGGTTGCAGAAGAAGTTTGCAATAGAGAGAAAATGAAAAGTTTTCAAAATTTATAGAAGAAGCTGACGTTTTCCCACGCATAGGAAAACACACATGAGAGTGGGAGTTGTTGCATGAACCAGAATATTGTTGCCCACGCCCCCATTAACAATCAGATAGGTGTCGCTTGAAAAGCTCAAACGGGCTACAGTAAATCCAGTCATCACGTCAAGTCAGTTAAGCAAATTGAATGTTGTGGTTGAGAGTAAATGCTTAGCTGTTAAACATAAAATTAACTTTAATTGACTAAAAGACAAAAATGAGGACCGTGCTAAATATATTTCACCAAGCAAATCTTCTTTGGAGATGAAACAAGATGCCCGGTTCAGATATTTAAGGGGGTATTGTTGATGGTGAAAATCGAAGAGCTGACAAGTTAGCATTGTTACCAGAAAATACAGTAATTAGAAATGCCACATCATCGAAAGTCAGCCAAAAAAGACCAACCAAAGTTGACTAATAGATGATCCTAGGACCCAGTCAGATTCACCAAAGTGATCGGGTGAGGATAACTCGATCGGGTTAACTAGATCGATCGGGTAATAATGGCCTGATTGGGTTCAACTAGCCGATCGGACCAAAGAATCCGGCTAGGGTTAAGTAACCGATCAGGGTAAATGAGATCTGTTCGGGTTAGATAGTTGGTCGGTTGAGTTACACGTGGAAGATATTAGGTCCAGGATAACCACGACTCAAGTACGCAGAGAAAGAATCTTATTCAAATAAGGAACTATGAAGTACACTCTGATAAGGAAACAAATTTCCTTAGAGATACCAGAGTCCAAATCCAGCGAAATACCTAATTCATTTAATGTGCAAGATATACAGAACAGGAAAGAAGATTAAGATGACTCCAACAAGCTAGAATCCTACTAAAGCCTGCTAACTTTCCTTACTTGTACATCAAGAATTATGGTTTTATACATGTATAAATAGACCCTTACATATCATTGTACAAGGTTACAAGAACTGACAATTGTGAGAACATAAGAGAGATCAAGTGTGTACTTCTGATATTCATAGTGAATTCCTTTCTCGCCGTCCTCGGCAACCATGGTTTTTCCCTTCTTGGGTTTTCCACCTAAAATTGAGTGTTTGTATGTTTTTCTCTCTGTTTATTTAGAAATTTGAATTGCCATCTCACACTAACTTGTTGGACACGTGGTAGATTCTACGTAATTTAAAAATCACCGTCAACACATAAAAAAGATAATATATAAAATATAGAATATTTCAAATAATTTTCACATGAATACAACATAGTTATTTTTTATAATAAAAATATTAATTTTTTTTTTGAATTATTACATAAATTCGGGTTTGGGCAGGGGAGAACTCGAACCCACAATCCGTGGTGTATATGTGAGGGATATGCTACTGGACCAACCTCATCTCATCTGTTAAAAAATTATTAAGAAAATAAAGTATTAAATTAATTTCATTTACTATAAAAAATTTCCAAATGCAAAAAGCACAAGTTGAGATCCAACAATAAAGAGAAGTAACGCCTAATACAAGCTAATACCACACATCCACAATGTATTAGATGGATTTGGATCCTTTACTAATCTGATATATTTCTTGATCAAAAAGACTGAAACACTTCAAGTCGGCATTTAAAGACAATGAAAGTGAAATAAATAAAATAAACAAATCTAGTCATTGATTACACATGTCACTATTTAGGTTAGGATAAATATCAAGTCGACAGAGGATCCAAATTCGTATCGGATAGTGCGCATCCCACTGTGTAGAGCAACTATTTTATATCAGTAATACATAGAAGCAGCTACCAAACACTTGTGTTAGCATTGGTTTAATATATGCCATCTGTTTTTATTTTTTTTGAGACAAAACAATATAACTTAATGCAGGATGCCAAAAGCGTCCCAACTGTTGGTGAGGAAATCTGGAATATCTGTAGTTTTGAGGTGGTTACTTGTCATGAAAAATATCTAGGATTGCCATATTTCAATTATTAAGAATAGAAAGAAGTTTTTTACTTTTTGGGAGTATTAAGGATAGAGTTTGGCAAAAGTTGCAAGGAAATAAACATAATCTGTTTTCTTGTGGTGGGAGAGAGGTTTTGATTAAGGCTATGCCATCGTTTGTTTTAGGCTCCCCAACTCCTTAGACCGGGATATTCAAAAGACGATGGCAGATTTATGGTGGGGGTTTGACGAAGGAAAAAAGAAAGCTCATTGGTTGGGTTGGAGCTTGGTGCATGGAAACAATTTTTTTTAATTGCAATGCAGCATATGCTAAAAATAACTTAAGATATAAAAATCTATATATATTTTTGATCAGTCTTTCTATTGTCAGTTCGAACTGAAATAAAACTTACATATGGGATTTAAAAGATGTTTTGACAAATGCATGCAGCCAAGTGACCCACATATAAGGAACTGATATATCTTATATCGGTTCGAATTGACAATAGAAAATTTGTATTTTTAATATACTATATCCTGTATGCTGACTCAAACTTAAGATATTATCAGACTGAACAAGTGTCTCTTTACCACCGAATCACATTGGGCAGGTTGAATATATGAGTGCCCGCAACAACCAATCCACATTGGACCATGGTATCAAGATATAATAATTGATCCTAATATCTCCTTGCTTCTATAAGTACATGGCTTGAACAAGCTTTGAGTTCCACCTACAAAACATGAAACCATTTACAAGTGTTCCACCATTGTTTTCTCGAACCTGGTCTTCATTATTACTTTGCAAAACTCTCTGAAATCTATGGACCAATCATGAAACTTAAACTGGGTAGAAAACTTTGTGTTGTGCTAAGTTCACCTTCATTAGCAAAGCAGGCTCTCAATTCAAGATCATTATCTAATTTTCGCCTACCGTGACCCTCAATAGCCATCACATATATATGACGGAGTTGAAATGGCGTAATGGCCCTGAGTGACGTAAGTTGCACAAGATTTTCATTCAGGAAATGATGAGCAAATGGAAATGAATTGGAAGTTTATTTTTATTTGGTTATAGTCTTACATTTAGCAAATATAAATACAATCAAAATGACACATTTATCATATTACAACCAGGGCGGCTCTCAGATTTTCGGGATCCGAGACCAATTATAGAAAATTAGGCCCTCGATATTCTATGTACGTTTACTTGATTTTTTTTTTCTCTAGTAAATACTTGTAAAAATCAATATAATAACTTAAACTCAATATTATAACAAAACAAAATAGCAAATAAAAAGTTACCAAAATAAATTTTTATAATTGCATTATTTAAGTATTACTCATCACACATTTTTAGCAGCAAAAGAACTTATTAAGCTTATATATAAAAAAAGGATTGTTGCAAAAGAAAAAAAACAAAAAAAAACAAAGTTTATTGATTAAATTACTTTCGAAACAATGATTTCAGAATTTTTGTATCAAGAGAGTTTTGAGTTTTTTTTTTAGATATAAAAGTGGATTATTTGTGACAAACAAAGTGTTGCTAGAATTCAATCCAACATCACCCTTGATCCAATTTTTTTGTCGTAAAAATGATAAATGAGTTTCCATTGGTGGGCTTTTTTAAAATAAAAATTATATGTTTATAGTAAGTCATTTTTAAAATCATCTATGGGTTGAGTTTGCATTGGTGGGCCTTTAAAAAAAATTATAGGTGTATGGTTGGCCATTTTTAACGTCATTATTGGACTTGTTTTGTTTAAAATCTTATATGGACTATATTTTGAAATTAATTTTTTTAAACTACAATTTGAGGGTCTTTTATAATCGATGGCCTTACACAGTTGCCTCATTGGGCTCCCCCTAGGACCGGGCCTGATTACAACACAAGACAAATGATAAAGTAGGGTCGATGATGATAATACAACAAAGAAAATAGATTTTTTCAGAGGCTAAGCAATAAAATAGGGTCGATGATGATAATACAACAATGAAGATAGACATTTCACTAATTACTAAAGTCCACCAAATAAAATTGTCGGTTTGGATTTCACACACATTCCCTCACTTTCACGGGTTTGTTTTGGATCATGTCCTTCACTAAAAATGTATCCCTCACAACATAAGTATACATCCAAAATTTACGGTCCTTAAATAAAGACTCAAAAGCCACTTTCTTTTAAAAAAAAATATATAGAAAAGAAAGAAAGAGTCATTTTGAAAAACGGTGGTTGGATTGAGTTGTAGATAACCTAATACAAAACAATTTATTTATGATAGTTTCAATTTTCATGTTTAAAATGTAAAAGATTGTACACGTCAAAATAGTTGAGAAGTTAAAAAAAAAAAAAAAAAAAGGTTAGAAGCGTATGTTTGAGAGTGCGTTGAGTTACAGTTAAGTCACCCACACCTTGTCGATAGCTAGTGAGATGATGCATGCACATAACATTATTGACACCTAAGGATACAATTTAGGATACACCATTTAATCATAGAACCAGTAATTCCCCCACAGTCACCTACTATTTCACCGCCCAACGGAAACTTTTTTTTTTTTAATTGCAAATTTGCAATGTAGTATATGCTAAAACATTTTAGAAACCCTCAAGATATAATAACACATTGTGATGTAGGCGGAAACGTACAAATATGATAAACACACGCGAATCAAACAACAACTTTCTTTTGATTCCGCATAATACAAAGAAAAAATAGTGATAATTGAGTAACGACTTAAAAGAATTTTTATTTATCAAAAGTTTGTCTCAAAACTAAAAACAAACAAAAAAATAAATAGCAAAAGAAATTCGATTCCACTAGGATTCGGTGTCTCCTAATTTCCTAAATAAAAGAGATCTTTAAAAATCCTGAACAATCGGGAAAGAATCCCAAACAAAAAGGAAATCAACTCTCTTAAACGAAAAAGGAAAAAAAAAACTCTTAAACTTGCGCATAAAAATAAAAGTCTTTGGACAACAATCAAAACGGGAAATTTTGGGCCTACTGCAGCCCATTACGAATGACGAAGTCTGAGTAATAAATGTAGGGCTCGTCTGGGACTTTCCAAGAACATATTATAAAAGCAATTCTAAACCCGTTTGCCATATGTAGAAGCCTACGAAGTTCAACCTCATTTTAGGTGCTCTATACGTCCCAAAAATGACAATGCCACGTGATCCGCTTAAGTCATAACATTGTTGGACTGAACTCATAAATTTTAATTTATATATATTACTTTTCCTCTTTTTGTAAATATAAATTAGTTACATTCAAAAGTACTTTCAAATATTAATTTAATTTAGACTAAAAATAATATGGTGTCTATTAAAAAAAAAGGTTAAAAACCAAAAAATATTTAAAATCTATGAACAATATAAGTATATTAAATACAAATACATACAATTATTAATAGTTCTAAGGATATAATTGTTTTGTTATTAATTTTCAAATATTGATATTTAAAGTTTTTTTTTTTAGAATAATAGATATTCTGAGTTCTAAATAATTAATAAACATATTATTTAGATTTCTAATTTCAGATTTCAAATTTCAATCATTCTACGGATGAAAAAGCATATGTTACCTTACTTTGAATTATTGTTGAGAAGCAAATTGTAAAATTATTTCTTCTGTTTATCTTCTGTTTTGTGTGGGGTATGGTCTTTGTGTGTTTTGGTCTGATGGGGGCGAGCAATTGCGGTTAAGTGTGTTGTTGGTCTATTGGCTTGTGGTTCATTTGTAGCTCTTCGGCTTAGCCGTTCCTAAATAAAATCTGTTGTTCCAAAAAATAATAATTTGTGATGTACTTCCAATTTTAGAATATGAAACGTGATTTCTGTTTTTCATCTTTTCTTTGTACCGAATATAATCAACACAAACACTGCATGGTCCCCTTTATATATATATATATATATATATATATATATATATATATGTTGTAATTAGTGGCTTTATTACCACTTGTGTATATCACACAATACATTCCCACCGCCTAATTCCCACTTTCTTTTGATCGATGATGCATGTGATGATGCTAATAGGCAAGCGGCCAAGTTGCCAAGTGACAAAATCATAGCCTATATATATGGCTTTCTTTGTAATTGTTTGTGGTTGCAGACATCAATATATCAGCTCTCATATCTCTCAATATCGAATATCACAATATTATCACACAGTTCTCTCACTCTCTCGTCTCTGTCTCTCTCGTCTCTATATCTCTCTCTTGTTTCTTTTCCATCTTTATTTTCTTATTTCTTAGTTGATTTACAACACGTTATCAGCACGAATATAGATTAGGACTTCCAGAGAAAGTTCTTGAGTGTTTTTAGTTTTTATTTTGAATTTTTGATTGAACCTAGAAAAATCAAAGTGCTCGAATCATTTTTCGGAGAATACCGTTGTGTTCTTCTCAGAAATACGATTCTGATGCCGCTAACCGCGTCTCAAACGGATCTCTAACGAACCCTCTAGCCCCTGTCAAACTCTGGTCAAACCTGGAAAAATTTCTAGAAATTTTCTGCAGATTTTCAAGGTTGAAGACGACACTGTAGCGCCACATCATCGTCACGTCAGCGAACCATCAGCGCCACATCAGCATAAGTCATTGCCACATCATCGCCACATCAGCATCAGGTGGCCACGTCAACACACATGTCATGTCACGTCAGCGCCACGTCATGCCACATCAGCGTGTCAGTGGTGGTCGCACTACATCAGCAGTGATCTACCACGACAACAATGACATCTGCGCCACGGCAGCATGCTGTTTTCGCCCGTTTTCGACCGATTCAGACTTGTTTCTAGCTATTTAGACCGTTCCGGACGTAACCGTGCTATCTGTTTCAGCTAATTCTGCTTATAAGTATTATTTTAACTTATTTAAGCTTTATTAACTCTGTTTTCGGGCACGATGGAATATCTAGAACTTGGAGATCTGGATCCAGTATTATATACATGGTTGATGCAATATTCAGAGAAATATACACATCCAGTCGGATGTTGTAAGCATCATAAAAATAATCTAAGATCATAATGTATAATGAAATGGGAATAATATTTTATCCATTTCATATACATCCAGAAGGGTGCTCTGAATATCATAAAAATGATTTAAAATCCTAACGGAGAAATTGGCTTATGCCGTCAAACGGAAATTATATGTAATAGTTATAGATTTATTTTTATGCACATCGCATGTGATCTCATGGCCCTGTAAGGTGATCTTATGGCCCTGAAACCATTTATTTTTATGCACATCGCAGGTGATCTTATTGCCCTGTAAGGTGATCTTATGGCCCTGAAACCATTTATTTTTATGCACATCGCAGGTGATCTCACGGCCCTTAAGGTGATCTTATGACTCTGAAACAATTTATTTTTATGTAATATATGAGACTGACTTATGTTGTGTCTAAGGTGTTCTCATGACCCTGAAATTGTTTATTTTTATGCAACATATCAAACTGTATTATACCCCTGATAGAACTAGAGATCTGGATCATGTGTTATATACATGGCATACGGCAAGGTTTTGAAAACCGATGAAAACATGGAGTTCTGGATCCAGTGTTATTTAAATGAATGTCATACTTCATTATTTGGAACCTGGGGTTTCAAACACGTTCATAATATGAAGTTATATGAAGTTATCTCATAATATATTTACATATCATTTATTTGAGAGAATGATCTACACCTCCAACTAGGTGTAGTGAGTATCATAAAAAGGATTTAAGATCCTAACGTATCATTCATTTGAGAAAAAAAAAAGAGGATCTACACATCTAGTAGGATGTTGTGAGTATCATATAAAAGAGATTTAAGATCCTAACGAATAATGAAATTGAAAATAATATTGTATCAATTTCGTACACATCTAGCAGGATGCTGTGATTATCACAAAAAAGATTTAAGATCCAAACATATCATTCAATTGAAAAAAAAGGGGTCTACACATCCAGTAGGATGTTGTGAGTATCTTAAAAGGATTTAAGATCCTAATAGCACGTGTAATGAGATTGTAAAGGATATTTATCCATTTTATACTTGCTCATGAAGGAGCAGTATCAAGAGAGTAAATTTGGATATATTTATATTCATGAGATATCAAAACATACCTAGGAGTGGATGTTTGTGAATGACAAGAGGCAAGGTTTATAAAATAAACCTATTGAAAAGATTATTATCACTTCAGATGAGATATAAAATGGCTTTACACATAATGTCCATAAAATTCCCAGAAGGGAAATATATGTCTTGCCTAAGGTGCAACGACTCATACTATTCTGCGGAGTCAGATATATTTTATGAATTGGACTTTGATCTGAGCAGATATTAATATTGTATCAAGTCCAACAGATCTGATAGAAAGCTCTGGAAGAGCCATGATATTGTTATCAAACAATACTAAATCATGTATCAGTGATACTTGATATTATTCAAGCAAAACTTAAAGAAATATTCTTTGTTCAAAGACATATAAGGTTAATACTAGATCAGATCCAGAAGATCTGATTATAAGCTCTAGAAGAGCCGCAATCTTATTACCAGATGGTATTAAATTATGTATCGATGATACTTTATATCATTCAAACAAAATATAAAAGAATCTGCTTAGTTTTCAAAGATATCTGGATGAATGAATATCATATTGAAACTATGAGTAATGAGAATGTTTAATATTTATTCATTACTTCTCATGATTCAGATCATAAACTCATTATAGAAAAGTTACGTGCTTTATCATCTGGATTATATTACACTATTATAAGGAGTGTAGATATTTATGCAATTATGAATCATGAATCATGAATCAAAAGTTTCCAGATCCAAAAATGTTTGTGTTTTGGCATGACTGTATTGGTCACCTAGGATCTACAATGATGAATATAATCATTGAAAATACTCATGGATATCTATTAAAGAACCAGAAGATTCTTTATCCAATGAGTACTTATGTACTGCATGTTCACAGGGGAAACTAGCAGTAAAACCATATTATTCTAAAAGTTGGTTTTGAATTCTCATCATTCTTACAAAGAATTCAAGGAGATATATGTGGATATATTCATCCACTAAATGATCCATTTCATTATTATATGGTTCTAATTGATGCATCTACGAGATGATCATATGTTTGTTTATTATCAAACATCTCCATATTACTTACACTTGTTATCATTTTTCCAAATATAATCATAATCAAAATGGATCAGGGGAATCACTTATCAAATATCTCCAGATTATTATATTGATTAATTTCCAAATGGAAAGTTTCTCAAGAAGAGAAAAGTAAATGTAAAGTTACTTATTTACAAAATAGAGATACCAGTTCGATTATATATATATATATATGTGTGTGTGTGTGTGTGTGTGTGTGTGTGTGTGTGTGTGTGTGTGTGTGTGTGTGTGTCTCATTTCAATCTTCGTATCTCTCAAATACGAAAGATAATTGATCATCGGATGATTATTAATATGTTACCTGGTATATTAAAGGTAACAAGATTTTATCAGTTGTCATCTCATAAACCCCGGCCGGGTGATTATTCTTGAAGAACGATCAGAGAAAAATGCAACAAATAAATAATCTGATGCATATCATAACTTATAAACCTTTTGAAAAGGTATTGTTATTGGGATCCCAAGAGTAAACAAAACTCGAGTTATGAATAAATCCACTTTCTCTAAATCAACTCTATAAGAGTCTGATATATCTAAAAAGAGACACAAGTCTATGAAATGACTAAATCCATTGAAATGGAAGAAATCTCATTAGAGATACAAGAATATAGAAATTGAGAGAAATTCTATAGATCATACGGAGTTTATGAAATGACTAAATCTATTGAAATGGAAGAAATCTCAATAGAGATGCAAGAATATAGAAATTGAGAGAAATTCTATAGATTCATACGGAGTTTATGAAATGACTAAATCCATTGAAATGGAAGAAATCTCAACAGAGATACAAAAGTATAGAAATTGAGAAAATTTCTATAAGTCATATAAGAGAAATGTGGAATCATAAGGAAACAATCATTGATGATGTATTTTTATACACAGTAGCGCTACTGAAATTATAAAATGATAATTATGATATTCATAATATCAATGATTGTAGATAAAAGGCATGATTGGCCTAGATGGAAGAAGCAATTCAAGAAGAATTGACTTCATAAGCCAGACATAAAGTATTTAGACCAATAGTACTCCAGACACCTGAAGATGTCAAACTAGTTGGATACTAATGGGTCTTTATATGGAAACGTAATGAGAAAAACGAGATTGTGAGATATGAGGCATGACTCGTAGTGCGAGGTTTCTTACAAAATCTTGGTATTCACTACTGATGAATACAATTACGTTATTGATAAATTTGGCTGCCTTGAAAAGGCTTGAAATACTTCTTTTAGATGTAGTAATCATTTATCTATATGATTCACTTAAAACAGATATTTAAAAATCCTGAAGGATTCAAAATGCTAGAAGCATGTAAATCGAGATCTCGTAATCTGTATTTGATGAACATACAAAAATCCTTATATGGATTAAAAACAATTTGAACGGATGTGGTATAGCCGTCTCAGTTAATATCTGATAAAGATATGGATATAATAAGTTATATACTTATGTGTCCTCATAAAGAAATGAGAAGGAAAACATTGTCTCGACCTGAAGGTCGAGCATAGATCAAATGGAATACTTGTCCATCAATCATAATATTTTTTGAAAGGATTGTGAAAAGATTCCATATGGATATTACTCCATAAAGCAAGTTTTTACTTATACTCCCTCCAATAATTTTATAACGTTATCTGTATGCGTCAGTTCAGCAATCTAGAAGATTGCTTTAAAATAACTTTTATTAGGGGGAGCGTCCTATCAGGGGGAGCGTCCCACCAGGGGGAGCATATCAGATAAAGTATATTAATTATTTGGGGCATATGTGCATTGTACTCTTTTTCCTTTCAATCAAGTTTTTCATCTCATTGGGTTTTCCTGATAAGGTTTTAATGTGGCAATTCTCTAAGCACACCCAAAATCTTTTGATCAATAAAGATCATCATAATTATTACATTTATTCAGTTGATCATCGTATATATGTTGACTTGATCAAGAAGATCATTGTAAATATTGATTTGATCTTGTTAATCATCGTATATATGTTATTTTGATCCAGAAGATCATCATAAATATTACTTTGATCCTACAGATCAATGAATATATTTGCTCAGGTTTTTATCCCATTGGGTTTTCCCTAACAAAGTATAAATGTGAGAAATGTTTTGAAGAAAATAATAAATCTGGACATATGTACACTATACTCTTTTTCCCTTCGATCAGGTTTTATCTAACCTGGTTTTCCTGACAAGGTTTTTAACGAGATAGTTTTGAGAACATCCAACACCACAAGATCCAGAGAGATCATTGTATACGTTTTTCTAAGATTTTGTCACATTGGGTTTTTCTTAGAATATTAATACAAGTGGTATAAATCCAAGTGGTATAAATCCAAGTGGGAGTGTTGTAATTAGTGGCTTTATTACCACTTGTGTATATCACACAATACATTCCCGCCGCCTAATTCCCACTTGCTTTTGATCGATGATACATGTGATGATGCTAATAGGCAAGTGGCCAAGTTGCCAAGTGACCAAATCATAACCTATATATATGGCTTTCTTTGTAATTGTTTGTGGTTGCAGACATCAATATATCAGCTCTCATATCTCTCAATATCAAATATCACAATATTATCACACAGTTCTCTCACTCTCTCGTCTCTGTCTCTCTCGTCTCTATATCTCTCTCTTGTTTCTTTTCCATCTTTATTTTCTTATTTCTTAGTTGATTTACAACGAGATATATATATTTGATATTTGTGATGTACTTCCAATTTTTTTTTATAAAATAAACGTGATTTCCGTTTTCTATCTTTTCTTTCTACCGAATATAATCAAAAAAAATAAAATAAAAACAATAATCAACACACAAACACTGCATGATCCCTTAGGCTTAGTGGCTCCACCACTAAAGTCACGTCAGGTACTATTGTAGTTATTTAATTACAAGTAATACTAAACTTTTTAATTTTTTTTTAAAAGTTTTTTTCTAAATATTTGTAGCATATTTATGAATTATAAGATCTTGATTCATAATGTGCTATAAATATTTGGAAAAAAATTTAGAAAACCGAGAATTATTCTTTAATTATTTGCCGACTACTCTATTGTTTTTAAAGTTTTGATTGACATTTTCCTATCTTTTACAATGATACAAAACTTTATTTATTTATTAAAATACGTATTTTAGTTGCGAAGAAAAACATGTATGAGACACGCGCATTGTATCAGTCCAATTAAATACAATTATATATATATATATATATATATATGATAGTTTTTTCCAAATATATTTATCTTTCATTTAATCACATCTAATCTTTTTTATCAGAAAACACGTCTTGATTGGATGATCGTATAAATAACATGTGCTTAAAATGTTACAATAAGAAAGATTTTCTTCTACAGTAAAATTATTTATTTCTCATTAATTTCAATTCTTTCAACTTAATTGAGCTGGGTGATGCCTAACGATCGAGCATCATTTTCACCATTTGAAAACCATAAACGAATAGATAAAATGAGGTTGGTCCAATGATATGTCTCTCACATTTACAACATAAAGTTATGGATTTGAGTTGTATCATCTCTCCTAAATTAACCCGTGGCGAATGTACGAGAGGGCTGTCCCGGGCTGTAGCCCAAGCAGCCCTCTAGAATTTTGTTTAATATTTATAATATATATATATATATATATATATATATTCAAGCCAGTACGCACTGATATAACTTTATCAATGCGTTGTATATAGACCATTAGATTTATATACTTTAATAGATAATTCTTTTACTTATAAAGTTACTAATGATTCTTATAAAAATTTAAAAACTGTTTCAAATACTTATAGATAATTCTTATAAATATTTGAAAATATTTAAGAAAAGAAAAACCATACGCAGATGATATATAATAGATCAATTGCCAACAAGATAACGAACTATTAACCCAAGTTATAAAACTTCTAATACGTTGTATAGTTGAATCAAAGCAAACGTATTGTGAATGTGGGCTAGAAAAATAATTCCGCATCTCATGACATCACAATTAAACAGTAAGGGATCGTTTGTTTTTTTCACTTAAGACTTAATGAGTCTGAATTGAATTCATTAAATTATTTTGTTTGTTTTTTTAAGTGGTCAAACAACTTAAAAATGAGTGGTGTTATTGGCACAACCTCTACTGATCTATTCATGCCTCACTTTTTAAAATCTTGATTTAATTAAATAAAATTAAATGCTTTTATTAAATTTTTTTGTTTATTTCCAAAACTACCCATTTTACGTATTTTTCAAACTTAATACATACCATATATGATCTCTCTATCTCTTATCTCTGTATCTGTATACATCTATTTCACCTCCATTGATTGATTTATTTTTTTCTTCTTATTTCTTTATTTTTAGTTTTTTTTCCTTCTTATATCGGAAACGAAAAAATAAAAAATAACAGGGTACTTCAATACAACGGCAACTTGATATCATTCTAAAGAAAAAATAAACTTCAAACTTATTTCCAAAGAATGAATTGTTTCCAGATGCTTACTAATATTGTCAGACAATTCTTGCTTTATGTCATTCTCAGATATTTCTTCAAGATGTTTGATATCGTTCTTAGACAATTCTTCAATTTTCTTGATATCGTTCTCAAACTCTTTCATAATATTTTAGATGTATGTAAGAAGCAGATTTTAGAGTTTAAGAGTTAATTTTTTTTTTTTGAAGAAACAGATTACTGGGTTTTTTTTTTGGAAAATGAATATGAGATTTTAATAGATTTAATTTGTAGAAGATTTTTTTCCTAAATTGTATGTCTCTTTAAGTAATTTTGATAAAGGAAAAAAAAGAATATTATATAATTAAAAAATGGGGCATGGATAGATCAGTAGAGAGTGTGCCAATAGCACCACTCCTTAAAAATATCAAAAAACAACTTAAAATAAAAAGTAAGAAATCCTGACTTTTAACTTAATTCCAAATCACTAGATTGCAATTAAAATATTCTCTTACAAGTTTATCCTCCAAAAAAAGATATATTTCCAAATTTATCTTAATTTGATATGGTATAAATTTTTTTCTTTTAACATATTTCTTATTTACACAGGTTTTAGAAAAGAAAAAAAAAACCTAATTATTTCTCATAATGAATTTTTTCAAAGATTGAACAATTGAATTTCTCTTCTGTCAAATCCCGGTAAGAACTCTTTATTTATTTTTATCTAACTATTCGTATAGTGCTTAATAAATTTTTCTATCATATTGAGTAGATTTCTTGGCTTGAAGATGTTATAGAATTATTGTATATGAAAAATTCAAAAACTTTTTATTTTATTTGGTGTTTGGTGTTTGGTGCATCTGATCCAGGAAACAAAAAAACAAAAATGGTTTCATGAATTATATTCGCCGAAAGCTTGGACAACATACAAAATTGAACTTGAACTGTAATTTTGTTTTTTCAATAAATTTAACTTAAACTTTGTTTGCAGAATATGCAAAATTATAATCTTTGATTATTTTTTTATTTTGTGAAATTGAACTTTGTTTGAAAAAAAAATACAAAATGTTATAAAGAATGATGCATATTAAATTAATTCTTTTTAATTAGTATAGGTATAAATGTAAAATTACGTATTTTCAGATAATTTTATTTTTAAACAACAAACATGTTGACAATACATTCAAATGTGAGAAAAAAAACAAACAAACATGTCATTCAGGTTCAGATTTCAGTCTCTATTCAGTCTTCAGAAAAATTCAGGACTGTTCAGTATTCAGATAAAAAAACAAACGACCCTTAAAACCTCAATAATGTTATTGAAATTTTATTACAAGATTGATCTAATATTTGGTTGACATGTGGCAGCCAAACACTTTAAAAATATGAAGTAACTTGTTATAACCAGTTACTTCTAGTTATTTTACTTTATATTTTTTAAAATTTATTGTAAAATGTAATAATCTAATTTAATTTAATTTAAATAATTTTAAATGATAATTAAATAAGGATTATGCATATCCTCACAATAATCTTCTGTGATTTAAATAAATATGTGATATTGTTTTATTATTTGAATTTATATTTAATTTAATTAAATATTTATAATATAATAGATTTAAAATAGTTGAATTTTTTTTTTATATTTTAAATTATTATTATTATTCAGAAAATAAAAAATATATTTTTGTTTAATTTTTAAAATATTTTTGCTGTATTATATTTTGAAATTAATATTTATTTGATTTAATTTTATAGAATATTTGTAACATAATAATTTTTAATTAAAATTTCATTTTAAATATTTATAAATATTTTATTATTTTTTATATAATAAATTACGTGTAACATAATTTTTGTACAATGTAATAAATTCAGATAAAAAGTTGTAATTTAGATGTGTGTGGTAACAATTTCAACTTTGTAACAAATTTTAAGTGATATGTAACAATAAAGTCGAAGTTCGTAACAACTTTACTCTAGTATATAACAACTCGGTTTATATGGGTAACAAAATATGTGTGTTTTGTAACAAATTTCACATAAAAAGTTGTAACTAAAATGTTTGTGGTAATAATTTTACGTTGATTTGGCATGTAACGATAAAGTTGTAGGCTGTAACAACGTTGTCGTATCATGTAACAAGTCATTTTATATGGGTAACAAAATATTCGTACCATGTAATGGTGTAAAAGGGGGCCGGCCCGGCCCACATCGGCACGGCCCCCCGGCCCGTTTAGGAAAACGGGCCGTGCCAGGCACGGCCCGTTTTCCTAAATGGGGGCCCGGCACGGCCCTTCCGTGCCGTGCCGTGCCGGGCCGTGGGCCAATTTGGCGGGCCAAATGGGCCGGCCCATATATATATATATATATATTTAATTTTTTTATATATTATTATTTTTGTATAATAAAAAAAATGTTTATAATAAATTAATAATAGATTATAGATACATTTTTTATTTTATTTAATGAATTAATTCAAAAAATAAATAAAGATAAAACATGAAAGAAAAAAAAAGTAAATAAAAATATGAAATGAAGAATTCTTTATTTATTTCGGACTTTCAGTATTACATATTTACATGATTGCCTCATTAAAAACCTTACCAAGAAAACCCAGTGGGATAAAAACTTGGTAAGGGAAAAAGAGTGCAATCGTATTACAAGTAAATGTACATGTACAACCTAGTTCTGGACCTGGTTACTGGCGGAACCCTCATCAACATATAAATTGGAGAAATTTTGAATAAATTGTTCATCTACCATTTCATTTTGCATCCTCTTTCGAGCATGCTCCTAATCCCGAATGCATATTAATACCTCCACCATCTCTGGAGTCAAACAATTTCTTCTTGGTTCAATAATTCGTCCACTCGTGCTGAATGCCTGTTCTGAAGACACAGTGGACACGAGGATAACTAGTATGTCACGTGCTAAGTGTGACAAGACCGGATACCTGTAGCTATAGGTCTTCCACCATAACAACAGATCAAAATTCTCCGTGTTTTCGTCGGCATCAAACTGTGCTTCAAGGAACCTATTCAGTTCGGCACCAGAAGATGCAGCAGATCATGTAGTTGAAGAAGAAGAACTTGCTGATTTGTCTTTTTTCCGGCGTTTGAGAATGCTCCAACTTGTCGGCAACGGTTGTCTGTCCGGTTCTGGTGATGGTTCCGTGTGAATGCCGCTAAACCTGCGCTCATAAATACTAAAAACTTCGAACAACTTGTTTCGAATGTCAGTAATCTGTTCGGAATAATCTATTGACAATTTATTACCAGTAAACTCAAGCAAATATTCTAAACCAGCTAATTTAATTCTAGGATCTACTATAACACCTAAGGCATAAAGGAAAGGCATTTCAGACCAGTATTTTTTAAACTTGGTCTCCATGGCAACAACTGCATCGCCAAGCAAGTCATCTTCCCTATAAGTGTTTAACATGTCAGACATTTCCACAATCTGATGGATTGCCTGGGAAGATGTGGGGTAGTAGACCCCAGAAAGGGTTACAGTGGCATTGTAAAAAACCTGTAAAAATTCAACAAAAATCTTTGCCACATACCAATCGTCTGGTGTCAGTGATTGAGCAGGTGGACAGCCACTTTCGGCCAATTTCATGTTATAAAAACCTGAAATAGTTGTATCATATTCCAAACAATTTTTCAGCATTAAGTAAGTAGAGTTCCACCTTACCGGCATATCAGTTTGGAATCGTCGGGGTCGTAGACCGTTTAATGTACAGTGTCTGCCAAATTCTTGAAATCTTGGATTAGAGCTACCGATCCAAGAAATGGCATCTCTGATGCGTTCTATACGATTGCTTACTTTCTTCAAACCAGACTGTACAACTAAATTTATGATATGACATGCACAACGCTGGTGGAAGAAATAACCCCCAGCTTGCGGGATGTTTCTTTCAGTAAACAATGCAATAGACTTAGTATTTGCCGATGCATTATCTAATGTGATAGAGAGGATGCGATGGGTTATGTCATAAGTTTCTAAAACAGAAAGAGTGACAGCAAAAATATTGTCTGCGGTATGTGCAAAATCCATAGGACGAAAACCAAGAATTTTTTTTTGTATCCTACATTCAGAGTCTAAATAGTGTTCTGTGACACATAAATAGTCCTGTTTGGAACATGCGTTCCAAATATCGGAAGTTAATGCAATTGAGACAGTTAGATGCTATAATTCAGCCGTCAAGTCATCTCGTTGGGTTTTAAACATTTTTATCAAATCGTTCCTAGTGGTGGTTCTAGAAACAATTTGCATTTGGGGGCAAAATGCAGATGTGATAAATTCTTGAAAAAAAACACAGTCACCGAAATTAATAGGTTGATCAGTTTGTGCAATGTACCGTGCCAAACATTCTCTAGCATGTGCGGCGTCGTAATGCCACGTCGTAACCGACCCGTTTGGGTGCCGTTGCAGTTGTGTCTGGGTTGTATTGGGTACATGTACGTGTTTGGACATGCATTTTTGCATATGTCTTCTCAAATGACTGGTTCCACCCTTAGTAGTGGTATAGTTCTTAGGACAAAACTTACATTTGGCTCTGGGGCAGACCGTACCGTCTGGAAGTGTCATTTCTACTACGTCAAAACACTGCCATACGTCTGATGTTAACCTCTTAGATTTGGTACATGATGTCGGTGTGGCGCCGGAACCAGAAGGTCCCGCTCCGGTTTCTGCCGGTCCGGAGAGATCAAAATCATCGTTCAGCATGTTTAGACCGTCTGGAAAATAAGGATGGGTGGGATCCATTTCCTAAAAAAAAAGTTTCGGTCATTAAAATTAACTCCTACACATACAATGATTATTTTACTAAAAATATATATTAAAATTAACTACTACACATAAAATGATTAATTTACTAAAACAATATATTAAAATTAACTCCTACACATAAAAATGATTTTTTTTTACTAAAACAATATATTAAAATTAACTCCTACACATAAAATGATTATTTTACTAAAACAATATATTAAAATTAACTCCTACACATAAAATGATTAATTTACTAAAAAAATATATTAAAATTAACTCCTACACATAAAAATGATTTTTTTTACTAAAACAATATATTAAAATTAACTCCTACACATAAAATGATTAATTTACTAAAACAAATATATTAAAATTAACTCCTACACATAAAAATGATTTTTTTTTACTAAAACAATATATTAAAATTAACTCCTACACATAAAATGATTATTTTACTAAAACAATATATTAAAATTAACTCCTACACATAAAATGATTAATTTACTAAAAAAATATATTAAAATTAACTCCTACACATAAAAATGATTTTTTTTACTAAAACAATATATTAAAATTAACTCCTACACATAAAATGATTAATTTACTAAAACAATATATTAAAATTAACTCCTACACATAAAAATGATTTTTGTTTTACTAAAACAATATATTAAAATTAACTCCTACATATAAAATGATTATTTTACTAAAACAATATATTAAAATTAACTCCTACACATAAAATGATTAATTTACTTAAAAAATATATTAAAATTAACTCCTACACATAAAAATGATTTTTGTTTACTAAAACAATATATTAAAATTAACTCCTACACATAAAATGATTATTTTACTAAAACAATATATTAAAATTAACTCCTACACATAAAAATTATTAATTTACTAAAACAATATATTAAAATTAACTCCTACACATAAAATGATTAATTTACTAAAACAATATATTAAAATTAACTCCTACACATAAAAATGATTTTTTTTTTACTAAAACAATATATTAAAATTAACTCCTACATATAAAATGATTATTTTACTAAAACAATATATTAAAATTAACTCCTACGCATAAAAATGATTAATTTACTAAACAAATATATTAAAATTAACTCCTACACATAAAAATGATTATTTTACTAAAACAATATATTAAAATTAACTCCTACACATAAAAATTATTAATTTACTAAAAATATATATTAAAATTAACTCCTACACATAAAATGATTTTGTTTAACTAAAACAATATATTAAAATGAACTCCTACACATAAAATGATTATTTTACAAACAAAATATATTAAAATTCACTACTACAAATAAAATGATTTTTTTACTAAAAAAATATATTAAAATTAACCCCTACACATAAAAATGATTTTTTTACTAAACAAATATATTAAAATTAACTCCTACACATAAAATGATTATTTTACTAAAACAATATATTAAAATTAACTCCTACACATAAAATTATTAATTTACTAAAAATAAAAATAAAAATTAACCCCTACACATAAAAATGATAAACTTACTAAATAAATAAAATTAATAACTGATATAAACATAAAATGATAAATTTACTAACTAAACAAACATATTAAATTTAAAATATAACACTTAAATAAAAATGTACCTTTGAAGTTTGAACTTTGGTGTCTTGGTGGAGAGATTAGAGAATAATAGTAAATTACTAATAAAATATTATAATAGTATATTAGTAGTGTAGAATAGTAGAGAGAGAGTAAGAATGAAATTAAGAATAATTGAAATTGTATAGAGAGTTTGAGAATGGAGAGATTGAGAGAATTAGAGAAAGTGAATGAAAAGTGGAATGTGTGGGAGTATTTATAGAAAAATTAGCAAAAGTGGGTAAAAATATAAAACACAAGAGTTGAGGGGGCAAATTGTAATTTTTATTATTATTTTTTTAAAATAACCTTTGGCTGACGTCAGCCATGACGTCAGCCAACGGTTATTTTTAAAAAAAAACAATAAAAATATACTTAAATTTAAAAAAAAAATAAAAAAAAATAAAAAAAACAAATTCCGCGGGCCCAACTGTCGGCAAGCCGTGCCAGCACGCTTGCCGGCCCGGCGTGCCGACCGTTGGGCTTGGCACGCCGTGCTGGCGTGCCGTGCCGGGCCGGCACGCCGTGCCTGGAACCCTGACCCTGCACGTGCCAAGAATGGGGGCCGTGCCATGGCACGGCCCGCCATCCTTGGCAGGCCGGCCGGACCGGGCCCTTCAGGCCCGGCCCATATTTACAGCACTAGTACCATGTAACAAATTTTATATAAAAAATTGTAATTAAGATGTATGTGGTAGAGATTTAATGTTGTACAAATCTGACATGTTGTGTAACAATAAAGTCATAGCTCGTAACAACTTTGATATAGCATGTAACAACTCGATTTATATGGGTAACAAAATATATGTGTCTTGTAACAAGTTGTAATTAAAACATTTGTGGTAACAATTTTATGTTGGTAACAATTTTATGTTGGTTTGATGTGTAACAATAAAGTTATAGGCTGTAACAGCGTTGTCGTATCATGTAACTACTTATTTTATATGGGTAACAAAATATTTGTACCATGTAACAAGTTTTACATAAAAATTTAATTAAGATGTATGTTGTAACGATTTAACGTTGTAACAAATATGCCATGAAATGTAACAATTACAATGTACATTGTAACAACTTTGTGGTTGATTGTTAACAACTCATTTTATTTTATTTTATTTATAAAAAAAAACAAAATATTCTTACCATGTAACATGTTTAGCGTATAATTGTAAACATATTATTTACGGTAACAATTTCAAGTCGTATAAAATAATGTTATTATATTTTTATTTAAAGAAAAGTAAAACAATAATATTTATAGGTTCTGATTAATATTATAAATTTATAATGTAAGCATCTTTGTTTTTATTTAACAATTCATTTTTTATAACAGAGTTGGTATTGCACCTCCCTTTCCCATAAGTGATGAAAGATTCAAATCTCACCATGACGCATTTTACAAGTATGTGTGAGGTGTTTTCTTCCCTGGCTATGAGGGTAGTTACCTCTCGTTATGAGAGTATATATCCGGAACGCATATATATTGTTTGATCCCGCCAGGTTTCTATTGTAATAGTTCTTGTAATACTTAAAAAAAAAAGTACTAACAAAATAATTTATTTACATTATCAAATTATATCCAATATAAATATTAAGAAAATATATCCAACATAAATATTTTGATCTCATTTCAATTAAATAGTTTCACATTGCTAAAAATTTATGAGGCTAATAGATCCCCATTGAAATTGTTATTATCAATGCTACTATTAGTAGTGTCTAGCTATGAAATAAAAATAAATTATAACTAATTAATATAATTTCTTTCATTCTAATCATTAATTCTTTATTATTTGTTCAATATTGTATGCGGTGAATTTGTATATCGCATTATTGTTTATAATAAATTATCAATAAATTTGTATTTAAATTCATATATTATACTATTATATACATTACTGTAATATTTTTACTATATCATATGGACGAAATTGTAGTTATAGATCATTTCCACAAATGATATATCTTATTTTGTGTTAGGGAAATGATTATAGTTAATGCAATTAAAATCGTCTTTTTTTTGGTAAGACAATTAAAATCGTTACTATTAATACTATTGTTAGTGTGATAGAAGTGCTAAAATATGAATTAACAAAGTGTTATTGTTTCTAATAGGGTGTTTTTTTATAAGAATATTGTTTTTAATAAATTATTGCTAAATTTGTATTTAAACTCGTCCATTATACAATTATACATAAACATTAATAAAATATTTTTACCATATCATACATGAACAAAATGAACAAAATTGCATATACACATTATTTCCACTAAAATTGTTATTTTTAAGAGTAATACATTTGTTATTTAATGTAATTTCTTATAATAGACTTATGATTGTAACGTCTAGTGATAAATAAATATAATTTGTAATTATTTAATGTAAGTTCGTTCATTATACTAATTAATTCTTTATTACTTATTCATTAACATTTAAATTTTTTTTTTGAAGTAAATTAAATCCTTTAAAAAAAATTTATATCATTTATTACCTATATACTTTGTAAAAAAAACTGTTGAAAATGTTTCAAATTTTTACTGTAATAAAATATAGTAATTTCAAATTTTAACAACATTCATTGGATTTACGTATATCTAATCTAATGGTAGTTATTAAGTCCTATAACATTATTAGAACAGTAAGGTAGTATGACCCGTTTTCTAAGGGCATTTATGGAAGTATATCTGTTGGTGTCATGACTACATTGTTGGGAGATTAAATCCCAATCAAGGTATTGAAATTTTATTACAAGATTCATCCAATATTTGGTAGACATGTGGCAGCTAAACACTTTAAAAATATGAAGTAACTGGTTATAACCAGATAATCAGTTACTTTTAAGTTATTTTATTTTATATATTTTTAAATCCCTATAACGTTATTGGACCAGTAAGGTAATATGACCCTCCATACTTCAGATAAAAGTCATGATCTTTAAAAAATCTCAGTCATTTTTTCCTCTATTTCAAATCTTAGAGGACTTGAAAAACAACAACAAATATGAATATGTGATTTTCAAATCACTGGTTATATCCAAAAATTCTTCATTACATGAATAATGAAAAACAATCAATCATTTGCGAAATAAATAATGTTTAACAAATAAATGTCTTTAAACTATTTTAAATCTACTAAAGTTTAAATTGCATTTGTTTAAATTCATGAGTAATGTTATACATGGGAACAAAATTAGTCGAGAAATCAACTTAAACAGTGTAACAATGATTTATCTTTATCATATAAATCATATAATATTACGGTAAAAGATAATTTTTAGATTTAATAGCATTATTAAATTACATAAATATATATATATATATATATTACGGAAAAACTGTGGATATTTTAAACTACTCACAAATTAGATAAAATTTCATAGTACAACAAAACAAATGCATATAATCCCTATATGCATAAAATCTCATGAAGACCGACAACCGGCAAAGAAAAAAAAAATTCCAACATCGGCTAAACCACTGAACCTTTTGCTTTAGACAGAGGATGTTTTATTTTTCTTTGTTAGTCTACCCGATCTCATTTTAATTCATCTACATCGGAAAAGAAATCATACTTTAAGCATATGAGTATTTCGTTCAAGATTTGAATGATGAAATTGCGGTGATGATTTTTTGAGGTAGAAAAGTAGATTTGACACCCATCATAGGTGGGTTTTGTTTTGGGTGGAATTTACTTTTGAATTGATGAGTTTCCTTTTTCTCACTTGAGCCAGGAGTGTGAGATATCTGGCTAGCAAAATTGTTAGGTTTATCAACGGTTTAGATATGAAAAAGGAAAACAGTAACCGTGGATATAAATCTAGACCGTCCATTACTTTAATTTACATGTGTTAGCAGATCCTCAAGTGAGAGTAACAAATAGTAGTGCACAATGTGTACAATGTATATCTGACAGAAGAAGACCTGTTGATGAAGATCTTGATTATATATGTAGCAGCTCACATCCTTACACTGGTCTAGCAGTCTGTGTAACTAATAGAAGAGATGATCAAGCTCTTCATCAGAGCAATAGAGCAACGGTCAAGCTGGATAGGAAAGAAGTCAACCTTGGTGGTTAGACTATTGCAAGTTGATGATCAAGTTAGTTACAGTGCTGAGGTGTCAACATCTCCTTAATTCTGGTTAGAAGTTAGTTACCTCAAGTTGATGTATATATATAACAGATCACGTGTATTTGATGTAATTCAATCAGATTTCTAGAAAATGAAATAAAGTTACTCTCTAAAGCGCAAGAAAGTCATTAATAGAGTTTTATATTTCTCTGCAATTTCTTTTGATCTCTTAGACCTTTTATCAAACACTTACATACAATCATCAAACTTCAACAATCCTGTTCTTCTTTATCAATTCTTTCTTCATCTTTACACATCACAGTTTAGAAGAGAAGGAGTTCAGTAGAGAATCCTGGTCCAGGAAAGTTTGTGTTGTGAGAAGCTAGCCTTCATTAGCAAAACTATTACATTACAACACGAGAAAAACCATAAAGTAGGGTAGATGATGATAATACAACAAAGAAGATAGATTATTCCAGTAGCATAAGAGTGATGGGATTTTAATAACTAATAAAGTCCAATACAACAAAGAAGATAGATTATTCAGATGCGTTAATTCATACCATCCGATTTGGATTTCATATTGGTGTCTCACTCTCACGGATTTGTGTTGGATCATGTGCTTCAAGTATACATTGTTCACCCATAACCCAAAAGGCGTATGGGTGCTCATAGATAGTGCTCGGAAGAAGAGTACTTTGCAATTGGTATGGCAATAATTGGTTCTTGCATCTTCGTAACAAATCCAAACTTCTCAGATAAATCAAGTGTTGTTCCATGTGGTATATTCCATTCAAAAGAATGCAACAAGGTAGACACAATATAAAGGATCATTTTCTCTGCCAAAGAAATTCCAGGACAAATCCTCCTTCCAGAACCAAATGGAAGAAAACTGTAATTGTTTCCTTTAAAGTCGCCTCTTCCAGCATCTAACAGGAATCTCTCAGGTTGGAACTTCAGTGGATTTTCCCATGCCTCAGGGTCCCTTTGCATCGCCCAGACATTGAACAAAACTCTCGAACCCTTCGGGATGGTGTATTCGGAGATAGTCTGTGTTGTACATGGACTTCTTGGGACTAATGGCGCTGCCGGGTGCAATCGAAATGTCTCTTTTAGTATTGCATCCAAGTAATGTAGTTTTGGGATATGAAATTCTTCCACAATGTTGTCTTTACCGACCACTTCCTCAAGTTCTTTGCAGGCTTTTCTCATTATCTCTGGATGTTGTAGCAATTCTGCCATTAGCCATTCTATTGTTGTTGATGATGTATGTGTCCCCCCCAGAAAAGTGTCCTGCATGTTGATATATAAATCAAAATTTAATGGGGAAAAGAAACTAATAAATTCATTTTAGAACCTTTTTGAGTCTGGATTCAATCTCAATAAAAGAAAATAAAAAGAGGGATATGTATGCAATGTACCAGAAGCAAAGCCTTGACTTGGTTCATGGATAGTGAGGATTTATCATCTCCTTGCTGCATTCAGATCCAACAATATCTCAAGCAAGTCCTTATTGCTTCCTTTCTCCTCCTTGTTCTCTTCTCCAGCTTGATGATCTTTTGTTCGACTATCAATCAAGGACTCAAACATCTTATCGAACCACGATGAAAGCTTCCTCACTTTCGATTCAACTCCTTGTAAATCAAAGCGAGCAAGGGCAGGGAAAAGATCAGAAATGTTTGGTGCTCCCCACAAGTAAACAAATTCATCCACCACTTGCCTAAACTGAATCCCAACTCTAATACTATCCTCCTCATTCAATGAACCACCCCACGTCATGCGCATTATCACATTGAGTATTGTTAGGAACATTTGCTCCCCAATATTGATAGGTACTGAATTACCAGCCTTTACATACACTTCCTTCACCATTTTTCGGACTTCTTGTCTACGAAATGTGTGACAAGCATCGAGGCTTGTCTTGCTCACCATTTCCTGAACTAAAATCTTACGCAACTTGCGCCACTCAGGGCCATTAGGGCTCCATACGATGTCTCCTCCGCCATATGTGCTGGCTATTGCAGCTACTGTAGGGTCATGGTTGGCGAAAATTGCATCATGGTCTTTGAGAACCTGTTTTGCTAATGAAGGTGAGCTTATCACAACACAAACTTTTCTTCCCAGTTGAAGTTTCATGATCGGTCCATAAATTTCAGAGAGCTTTGCAAAGTAACGGTGGAGATCGGGTTCAAGAAAAGGGAGGTTTCCAAGCAAGGGCAAGCCCGGTGGACCTGGTGGCAATGGTGGAACTATTGTAAATGGTTTCTTGATCAACCAAGCATACAAAGAAATGGCAAGGAGTGTTGCAGCCAGAAGGGTTGGTGTAAATCTGGTGGTGGGATATTCGGTGAGTCCATCCCACCACCATGACCAAGATACAAAGATCAATCGTGGTAACTCACTCAGAAAATTGGAAATCATGTTTGATAGGTGCAATGCAGCTCAAAGCTAGTGGAAGCCATCTACTTATAGAAGGAGATATTTGGCAATAAATTATTATATCTTGAGAGCCTACCGACAAATATGATTGGATGGCAATCAAAGTTCATTCAGCATATTTATATAATGAAAATTAAAGTAATAGTACAATGAACTCATTGTATTAAAATGAGCTTTTTTTTTTTATGTAAAGATCGAGAAATTAATGGTATAACGAAGCTCTGATAAAATAAAACAAATAGAACAATTATAAATAATTATATATTAAAATAAACAATATACATGATATTAAGAAAATAATCACACAAAAAAAACATAAATAATTAAAAATTAAAATATTTATTCTTAAAATAATAAATTACATTCTAATTTTGTAATAATAATTTGTTTTTTTATTTATAATGAATTCACTTTAAATTTATAGAAAAATAATTGATCGATAAATATTACTAAACATATTTTTTATTTTATTTTTATTATTCTAATTATTGGTAAATTATTGATTTTGAAAACATTAAAATGATAGAATAAAGAAAAATACTAAGGATAAAATAAAATGAATCATAATAATAGATGAACTATTTTAATACAGTAAATTAACATTTGATATTTTAGGGTTTATTGATTGAATGTGTTAGGTATGTCGCACTAAATTATTAGAAATAATAAAAGTACAAAATAATAATGTATAATTTAATATAAAATTAAATTAATTAAGTAGCCACAAATTAAAGGTAGTTAAGAAGTAGTCATTGTAAAAAAAAAAGTGAATTATTTTGTTTTGGAAGAAAATGAAAGAAATTGGAAAATACGGTAAAATAAAAAAAGATATAAAAGTAAGTATTAAAATTATAGGATAAAATTGAATTAAAGAAAAAAAGATATTTATGCTATGTTTAGGATTGCTTTTGCTTGAGAAATAATCATTTATTCACAAGTTTTGAGTAAATGGCTGTTTGGTACACTCCCCAAAAGTAGCTTATTTTCTAATTTGCTCCTCCAATAATCAGCTTTTGAGAAGCTGGTTAGGGGTTGCTTTTTTAAGCAGAAGCTAGCTCATTGTTTATGCAATGTCTACTATACCCTTACTATTTAATTAAAAGACAATATTACCCTTATATTTAATAATAATATAATAAAATCTTAAAAAAAAATGGGATCCGGGTTGGTTGCCACTGCCGTGGTGGCCACCGCTGGTAGTCGAAGAAGACGCCATACATTTGGAAATAGCATCTCGCCTCCTCCAGTGCTGGAGAAAGATCGATCTTCTCCCGTGACGTCGAAGGCGTCACAAAGCAACGCCAAAGACGACCCTCGCGAAAACAGAGGAATCGCCCGAGAAAACAGAGGTCTATGACAGGACAAGCGGTGGCACGGGATGAGCGGCGGGCCTGTGCGAGGTTGAACAACAGCGGTTAGGCGTGGGCAGCGGCATGTAGGGTTCAAGAAAACCGGGTCAAAGTCACGGGTCGGGTTTTGTTTGGGCCTCTGGTATGCAAAAAGTCCATTCTCACTACAACTATCATTTTTTTTAAATGCGAAGATATCATTTTTAAAATTGCTTAGCAATATTAGTACAAACACATTACTAAAATGATGTCTATTTTTGTCATTTCATCGAATATATTTTCTACATTTCAAAAGTAAAGCAATTTTAACATTTAATTTACCAAACACTTATCCACTTTTTTGTTAAGTGTTCACCATTAATATAGAAGAAAACATTACTAGCTGCTATGAGTTTATATTTTGTAATAAGTGTTAATATATACATATATATATATATATATATATATGTATATGTATATATATAACCATAAACAAAGTCAATTTTTTTAAAAACAAAATTGAGGTAGGGCACATTCCCCAATTGACCTTAAAGTGGGTCCGCCTCTGTACTATATTCTAGTCGCCGCACAGAGGTTATATATATATATATATATATATATATTGTTAGTATCTATCTATCAACCTATTTAGATCAAATATTTTTTAAAGCTTTTTTAATATTGGTAGGATTCGAGCCACTGACTTGGGAGTCATTTGTCTTAGCCACAAGTTCATCCATCTACTAGCAGAGCTATGCCCCTGGGGTGTGTGTGTGTGTATATGTATATATATATATATATATATATATATATACATGAGTTTTTCTTTTATGGGCACATATTATAGGCATATCTATAGCATAATAATACACATCACTACAATTTTACCATGTAAGTAAAATAACTTCAATCATAGTAATACATATGACAAAAATGCGGTGATATGTATTACTATGCTATAAATATACCTATAATGTGTGATTTTGATAGAAAATTTGATATATATATATATATATATATATTTATATACGGTGATTCTCTAGTCAGGATATTCTGATTTTATAATTTCAGGACGTCCAATCATAGCCACACATTTATATTGGGCCCACAGTCTCACATTAACAAATACCCACAACCAATATGAATATGTGGCTGTGGTTGGACGTCCTTAACTTATAATTTCAGGACGTTTTTACTAGAGGAACACCATATATATATATATATATTTCTGTTGGGGCGTATGTCACTATTCACTAGTATCCTAACTCATCTTATCCATAGGTTTCAATAATGTTATGGGGATCCAAATGCATTATTTATACATCATCTCACTGGCAACAATTGGTCACACACCATCTAACATAGTAACATATCCGTCTTTTCTGTTTTGACACGTATATTTTTTACTCTATGGTTATAAACTAAGGCATCGTTTGTTTGACCGTATTATATTGTATTAAGTAATTACAACATAATACCACAAAATATAATGTATTAGTTAATACGGTGTCTATTGTATTAGGCAATTATAATGTATTAAATTAGTACAATGCAGTGTTTGCACCAAACACTGCATTTTACTATATTAATACATTTTAATTGCCTAATACAATAGACACCGTATTAACTAATACATTATAATACATTATATTTGGTGGTATTATGTTGTATTGTATTAGAAAAAATATTTTTTTTCAATGAATATGAAATATTGATAAAATATGTGTTATGTTGCTAATATTATTTTTTTATAACTTCAAAATACATAAGAAAATTTTATTAAAATTTTTTGTTTCAATTAAAATAAATATTTATTGATTTTCAAATAAAAATATTTATTGATATATTCATAGTAAGGATATTTAAAATTAATTATTAGTATTTTTTAAAATATTATATTTTTATAATATAATAAAATACGAAAAAGTCATATATGAGTAACCTAATACGATATAATATATATAATATAGTACATCACTAAACATATTTTTATATTAATAATTATACAGTCCAATACAATCTAATACGGTATGTCAAACAAACCCTAAGTATCTGCGTTGTTTTTTATTAGTTAATTTACAACTCAAACCGTTTTTCCAAATTGCCACTTCTTTCTTTTAATTTTTTAAAAATTAATGAGTTGTTTGACCCTTGATTTCTAGATCGTAAATTTTGGATGAGTGCTTGTGAGGGAAACATTTTTTTTTCTATGAAATGTCATAACTCATAAGACTTATATTATTGTGTATTGTACTTTAAAGGAAGTATTTGGAAAAGTGTTCCACAATTAATCAATCTTTGAAAAAATTTGAATGATACGGAGCTTATGATGTAGACGAAGAAGATATGAACAGTAATATGTTACATGATACTCACTATTTGAACCGTAAAGATCAAGTACGAAATTGCTCGTCCAGATTAATAGTGGAATGGAGAAACGTAGAAAAAGGAAATCAACGACAATCAATAAAGGTTAGGTGATATTTTTTTTGATAGAAGGTTAGTTGATATTTAATTACTTAATGACACAAATATATTATTAAAGAACATTTTAATTGGTTATTATCGAAACTTTGCCCTATGCGGGTAGTATGCACATATAGAAGTGCACATCCCCTTCCATGTAATGGTGAAAGGTTTTAGACTTCTAATCTTATAATACCTAAGGGCGGAACTAGAAGTTTGATATTGGGGGGCCAAATTGTATTTAATAAAATTTTCTACGGTATGCATGATGATAACATAAACAATCAAACTAATAATTTCTTCTACGTTTGTTAAAATAAAGAGAGTAAAAACATACATAGTTGGAAAAATTTTATGAGAGTACATTTATTTTCGACTTCCTTGTATTGGGAAAGATACTCTAAAACTAAAATATCTTTAAAACATCACTATACTTTTAAATGTGTGTAAAAACCTATGTATAATAGAATATGTCAAAATTACAAATGTACCGAAGAAATTGGGGTGAACTTTAAAAATTGTTTCTTTAGGAAGATGTGAGGATGCGAGTAAAAGTGACTAAAAAAAAATTAGAAAGAGGAATTAGAGAAATTTTATTAATATTTAATATTTTTATAATTTTTTTATTAAAAAAATAATACAAAGTGAATAGAGTAGCAGAGGAAGTGCGCATAGAGCATAGGCTTTACTATTGTTTTTTTTAATAATAAAATAATAACTTAAAAAAATTTAAAAAAATCCTTATGGGGGCCATGGCCTCTGCTTGCCTCTGCCATGGTCCGCCCCTGATAATTCTGCTTTTTATAAATATATATATGTGTGGACAGTTTTATTCGGATGTTGTTGGAGTACATATCCTCAGTTATGGGAGAAGAAAGTCAGACTGTAAATATACCATTTGATTTCGAACGAACGGACCTAAGACTAAGAAGTCATTGTAATGTAATACTACAAAAAAAAAATGCTTTATTGTCAACATGTCACTTTTTTTCTTTCCAATTATAGTATTATATGTGCTTTGAATATTTGGATCATTTAAAGATCTAATCTTTTTCCTGAACTTATCTAATCTCATGACACATAAATATTGCAATGAATAGATGGTTAAGATGTGATTGTTTTCACAATCACTTTATCAACAACCAATCACATATTTTATAAAGATAAAAAAAAATATCAGATCAGTAGAGTATCTAAATCCGTGCTTTGAATAATTGAATGCACATATTACCATTTATCTTAGAAAAAAATTCAAATAATTTCATTGGTACTTACTGTTTAATTGTGATGTCATGAGATGCGAAATTATTTTTCTAGCCCACATTCACAATACGTTTGCTTTGATTCAACTATACAACGTATTAGAAGTTTTATAACTTGGGTTAATAGTTCGTTATCTTGTTGGCAATTGATCTATTATATATCATCTGCGTATGGTTTTTCTGTTCTTAAATATTTTCAAATTTTTATAAGAATTATCTATAGTATTTGAAACAGTTTTTAAATTTTTATAAGAATCATCAGTAACTTTATAAGTAAAAGAATTATCTATTAAAGTATGTAAATCTAATGGTCTACATCCAACGCACTAATAAAGTTATATTAATACGTACTGACTTGAAAATTTATATATATATATATATATATATATATTATAAATATTAAACAAAATTCTAGAGGGCTGCTTGGGCTACAGCCCGGGACAGCCCTCTCTTACATTCGCCACTGGTTAATTTAGGGAGATGATACTACTCAAATCCATAACTTTATGTTGTAAATATGAGAGACATATCATTGGACCAACCTCATTTTATCTATTCGTTTATAGTTTTCAAATGGTGAAAATGATGCTCGATTGTTAGGCATCACCCAGCTCAATTAAGTTGAAAGAATTGAAATTAATGAGAAATAAATAATTTTACTGTGGAAGAAAATCTTTCTTATTGTAACATTTTAAGCGCACGTTATTTATACGATCATCCAATCAAGACGTGTTTTGTGATAAAAAAGATTAGATGTGATTAAATGAAAGATAAATATATTTGAAAAAACTATCATATATATATATATATATATAATTGTATTTAATTGGACTGATACAATGATACCATGCGCGTGTCTCATACATGTTTTTCTTCGCAACTAAAATGTGTATTTTAATAAATAAATAAAGTTTTGTATCATCTGTAAAAGATAGGAAAATGTCAATCTAAACTTTAAAAACAATAGAGCAGTCGGCAAATAATTAAAGAATAATCCTAGCTTTCTAAATTCTTTTTCCAAATATTTATAGCACATAATGAATCAATATCTTATAAATAATAATTTGCTATAAATATTTAGAAAAGATTATTTTTTTTAAATTAGAAAAGTTTAATATATCTTATAATTAAACAACTACAATAGTACCTGACGTGACTTTAGTGGTGGAGCCACTAAGTCCTAAGGGATCATGCAGTGTTTGTGTTGATTATTTTTTTTATTTTATTTTTTGATTATATTCTGTAGAAAGAAAAGATGGTAACCAGAAATCACGTTTTTTTTTAAAAAAAAAAATCGGAAGTACATCACAAATATCAAATGTAAGGGGACCATGTAGTGTTTGTGTTGATTATATTCGGTAGAAAGAAAAGATGGAAAACAGAAATCACGTTTTATATTCTAAAATTAGAAGTACATCACAATTTTTTTTTTTTGGAACAGCAGATTTTATTTAGGAACGGCTAAGCCGAAGAGCTACAAACGAACCACAAGCCAACAGACTAACAACACACTCAACCGCAATCGTTCGGTCCCCCATCAGACCAAGACACACAAAGACCATACCCCCACACAAAACAGAAGAAATAATTTTACAATTTGCTTCTCAACAATAATTCAAAGTAAGGTAACAGATGAAAAACTTTTTCATCCGTAGAATGATTGAAATCTGAAATCTGAAATTAGAAATGTAAATAATATGTTTATTAATTATTTAGAACTCATAATATCTATTATTCTAAAGAAAAACTTTAAATATCAATATTTGAAAATTAATAACAAAACAATTATATCCTTAGAACTATTAATAATTGTATGTATTTGTATTTAATATACTTATATTGTTCATAGATTTTAAATATTTTTTTGTTTTTAACCTTTTTTTTTGAAATAGACACCATATTATTTTTCAAATATCAAACACACACGTATTTATATATATATATATATATATAAATATATATATATATATATATTATCAAAACCTACTGTACACTCGAAAATGGAACTTTATCCGAAATAATTTTACAATTTGCTTCTCAACAATAATTCAGAGCAAGGTAATAGATGCTTTTTCATCTGTAGAATGATTGAAATCTGAAATTTGAAATCTGAAATTAGAAATCTTAATAATATGTTTATTAATTATTTATAACTCAGAATATCTATTATCCTAAAAAAAACTCTAAATAACAATATTTGAAAATTAATAACAAAACAATTATATCCTTAGAACTATTAATAATTGTATGTATTTGTATTTAATATACTTATATTGTTCATAGATTTTAAATATTTTTTGGTTTTTAACCTTTTTTTTTTTGAAATAGACACCATATTATTTTTAGTCTAAATTAAATTAATATTTGAAAGTACTTTAGAATGTAACTAATTTATATTTACGAAAAGAGGAAAATTAATATATATAAATTAAAATTTATGAGTTCAGTCCGACAATGTTATGACTTAAGCGGATCACGTGGCATTGTCATATTTGGGACGTATAGAGCACCCAAAATGAGGTTGAACTTCGTAGGCTTCTACATAAGGCTAACGGGTTTAGAATTGCTTTTATAATATGTGATTATGTTCTTGGAAAGTCCCAGACGAGCCCTACATTTACTACTCAGACTTCGTCATTCGTAACAGGCTGCAATAGGCCCAAAATTTTCCGTTTTGATTGTTATACATAGACTTTTATTTTTGTGCGCAAGTTTAAGAGTTTTTTTTTTTTTTTCGTTTTTCGTTTAGGAGAGTTGATTTCCTTTTTGTTTGGGATTCTTTCCCGATTGTTTAGGATTTTTAAAGATCTCTTTTATTTAGGAAATTAGGAGACACCGAATCCTAGTGGAATCGAATTTCTTTTGCTATTTATTTTTTTGTTTGTTTTTAGTTTTGAGACAAACTTTTGATAAATAAAAATTCTTTTAAGTTGTTACTCAATTATCACTATTTTTTATTTGCATTATGCAGAATCAAAAGAAAGTTGTTTGATTCGTGTGTGTTTATCATATTCGTACCTTTCCGCCTACATCACAACGTGTTATTATATCTTGAGGGTTTCTAAAATGTTTTAGCATATGCTACATTGCAAATTTGCAATTAAAAAAAAAAGTTTCCGTTGGGCGGTGAAATAGTAGGTGACTGTGGGGGAATTACTGGTTCTATGATTAAATGGTGTATCCTAAATTGTATCCTTAGGTGTCAATAATGTTATGTGCATGCATCATCTCACTAGCTATCGACAAGGAGTGGTTGACTTAACTGTAAACTCCTCACATCTATTTCTAAAAAGTTGAGTGTTGGATGTAAGTGATTCGATTAACACACTTTTAACATGTATATGATACAAAATTAATCCGAAAATAACCTAAACATGTTTATATATCATGATTAATCAAACCCTAAATACATGTTACTAAACCCATAACGATTCAAGAGAAAAGAGAGATACCAATAAACGGAAGCGTACCTGAATCCAATGCCGGAGTTTGGTGAATGGGTTGTGTTCTTCCAAATTATCATGATTCTTGTGACACAAAAGTGTTATATGTTCTCTGTTGATGGGGATACAGAAAAGCCAAAAGATCGTGTAATTTGGAGACCATAACCCTAAATATAATAAACATATTATTATATGTTTTGCTATTTCTAATTCGGACCCTCATCAAATTAGAAATATCACTTTGGTATCTACACATTAACTCCATGACAATTATACCCTTAAGCCTTAAACTTTAAATCTTAATTAGATCACTTTAATTTAGGTTTAACCAAAAGATAGCAAACCCATTTAATATTTACATGTGTGGCCCCATATTGTGGAATTTTTCCAACAATCTCCCACTGGGCCACATATATAACTTTACAAATGTGTATGACTTTATGAGCTCCAAAATTTTGCTATCACAAATTTAGGGTATATCCGAACAATCTCGTCCATTGATTATACCGATATAGGATCAAAGCGGTTTTCGTCACATTTAGCGTGACTAAACCCATCAATGGTCACGTATTCCAACATAACCAAATGACATAGATCAATCATGAATGCGTAGCATGGAAATTACATGCAATGTGATCTATACATGTCTATTTCCAACTGGTCCTACTTTATTCTTTAGTGAGATCAAAACTTAACATAATGTAACAGAGTGAAATGAACTGAATAATTTATTTCTGATCAGAAAAATATCCAAATACATAAATGTATATATATATATATGTCCAAAACCAAACATAAAGCACTAAAATACAAAATGATACAAACTCCCATTATAATGTGATATCCTCACACAACATAACACCCATATGAGCAGTGTGCTCATGAAAGACCTTGGGTGGTAATCCCTTTGTAAGCGGATCCGCTATCATGGAGTTTGTCTCAATGTGCTCTATGGATATCTGTCCACTCTGTACTCTCTCCTTCACAACAAGGAACTTAATGTCAATATACTTTGACCTAGATGAGCTCCTGTTGTTAGAATATATCACTGCTGACTTATTGTCACGATATAGTTTGAGTGGTCTTTCAATACCCTCCAGAATGCGCAGCCCAGTGACAAAATTCTGTGGCCATATTCCATGGTTGGATGCCTCATAGCATGCTACAAACTCTGCTGTCATGGTGGAAGAAGCTATGAGTGTCTGTTTGGTACTCCTTAAAGAAATAGCTCCATCAGCCAACACCATCAGCCAACATGTATATGTAGCCTGATGTGGATCTCCTACTATCTTGGCATCCATCATAATCAGAGTCGGAATACCCAATGATCTCCAACTGATCCGATCTCCTATATGTGAGCATGTGATATTTTGTTCTCTACAAATACCTCATAACCTGATTGGCTGCTTTCCAATGATCCATCCCAGGATTACATAAATATCTGTCTAACATACCAACAATGTACGCAATATCCGGACGAGTACACACATGAGCATAAATTAGACTCCCTATAGCTGATGAATAGGGAATCTTCTACATTTCCTTAACTTCAAGGTTATTTTTAGGGCACTGATTGAGACTGTACTTGTCTCCCTTATGTTCCCCTTGCCTTTGGACTTCATAGAAATCAAGCTTTGCAAAAGCTTGCTTGTCTCTGCCTTATCGTTTTTCGCAAAACGCTTTTCAATTTCGGCTAGGAACTCTTTGGCTTTGGTTATCTTTTAAGATACCGCACCCCTAAATGCCTCTGAAATGACGCGCTTGATGATCATAAGACTCATGCGATTTGAGCGATCTCACTTCTCAAAGTTCTTCCTGTTATTAAGAGAACTTGCATCCGTAAGAGAAGCGGGCTGTTTAATCCGAAGTGTAAAGGTCCAGATCCATGCAGCTGGGAACAATAAGTATGTTCCCTGTCCAATCCTTAAAGTTTGTCCCATTAAGCATGTGTATTGAGTTGATATTAGCAGATATAGTAGAAACACTAGCTTTAAAGAGAACAAATCAAACAAACAAACATGCTCACATTAATAACCAAATACAATAATCAACAAATTCAAATAATGGTAAGTCTCATCTCAAGATACCTAGCACAACATTAATATCAAGTCTTTGGACAGTAATATTAATTGTAAGTGGTACTCTTGTTGTAGTGATCAAACATTGACAATGATTCATGTCAAATAATAAATCTATTTTTGGATCGACTTATTATTCACATGTAAAACCTTGTAATCGTCACATGTTTACCACCACAGATGTGTGTGCAATTCGGCCAAGTATTAACCTTCCTTTGGGCCAGCTAATACCCGCATGAATTTACACACACACAAACATCCAACATCCCTCATGAACAATCTACACAAGAAAGGTCACTTTGGCGACATCTTGTTTCAATTAGCCCATTTAGAATGTAAGACAACTTTATTTAACCATAAAAGGTATACCAAAATATTTGAATTTGTGTTGATTCTTAAATAAAAATTATAAACACTGCCCCTGAATTTTGCAAAATTATAGAAAGGCCCCTCAAGTATGGAAAATTACAAATTAACCTTAAAAACTTTTATGTAATTATAAATCCACCCCAAAACGTTTTCATAATTACATAATTGCCCAAACTTTTATCAAAATTAAAAATGGGCCAAACATTTTTGAATAATTAAAAATTGGCCCCAAACTATGTTCTAAATTGCAAACTGACCCAGTAAGTTTTGGTAATTATAAATTGGCCTCACACTTTAGCAAAATCACATAATGGCTCAAAATAATTACAAATCAGTCCCTCAAGAATATCAAATTCTCCAAAAGTGGCCCAAAACAAAACTAAGGTCTAAGACCTCATTCTTTTCCGTTCACCGCCCCAAAAGGCCACCACATCGTCGCCTGGAGGCAATGACGCACGGTAGATCAGCGGTCGACGGCCCGTAAACCGAGATCAACGATAGACGAAGACCAAAACCGATCCAAACCCAATCGAGCGACGGCGGCAGGAGGCGGAGTGGATCGCCCGATATGGACGTCGAGCGAACGACGATCCTCCTCCTCGCCGTGAATCGCACCGTTTTCGGGTCCAAAAAACTGGCCGAAAAAGCTCACCAGTAGGCGTTGACCCGTGAAGAGGAAACTGGTTTGGGTGGCTGAGCGTGGGATGTCGATGGGTGTGGGTTGGAACCCGTCAATCCACGAGCAAACCCATACTGGGTTTGATTCGATCCATCACCCAAAAACAAAACCCAAATCAATTGATCTTAATTCTCAACCCACATCACCTTCAACATCGGTCTAGAAGACCGATCTAAAATAAAATAAAAATAAAAATAAAACCAGAATATTCAACACCAAACTTTACTGCATGTTCATCAAACAAATTCATGGATTTAAAATATATATTATACAATAAATATGTTTCAGAAGCAAAGCAAATCCAATATATATATTTTTTCGATGGATCTAACATAAAACCAACACATATGAACAACAAAATCCAAAATTTCAAATCCTCAAAAAATTTCTCAAGAATCAATTATGGGTGGCTCTGACACCACTCGTAAGTGATTCAATTAACACACCTTTAACATGTATAGGCACAAAATTAATCCGAAAATAGCCTAAACATGTTTCTATATTATGATTAATCAAACCCTAAATACATGTTACTAAACCCATAGCGATTCAAGAGAAAAGAGAGATACTAATAAACGGAAGCGTACCTGAATCCATTGCCGGAGTTTGGTGAATGGGTTGTGTTCTTCCAAATTATCACGATTCTTGGGACACAAAAGTGTTCTCTGTTCTCTGTTGATGGGGATATAGAAAAGCCAAAAGATCGTGTAATTTGGGGACCATAACCCTAAATATAATAAACATATTATTATATGTTTTGCTATTTCTAATTCGGCCCCTCATCAAATTAGAAATAACACTCTGGTATCTACACTTTAACTCCATGACAATTATACCCTTAAGTCTTAAACTTTAAATCATAATTAGATCACTTTAATTTAGGCTTAACCAAAAGATAGCAAACACATTTAAGATTTACATGTGTGGCCCCTATATTATGGAATTTTTCAAACATTGGAGTCATGTCCTCATCTCCGATCCCAAAATATTACAATGGTTCAAAAAAAAATCTCACTAGCTATCGATCACTCAACAGTCAACGCACTCTCAAACGTACGCTTCTAACTATTTTTTTTTAAAAACTTGTTAACTATTTTGACGTGTACAATCTTTTAAATTATAAACATGAAAATTGAAACTATCATAAATAAATTGTTTTATATTAGGTTATCTATAACTCAATCCGACCACCGTTTTTCAAGATGACCCTTTCTTTCTTTTCTATATATTTTTTTAAAAGAAAGTGGCTTTTGAGTCTTTATTTAAGGATCGTAAATTTTGGATGTATACTTATGTTGTAAGGGATACATTTTTAGTGAAGGACATGATCCAAAACAAACCCGTGAGAGTGAGGGCATGTGTGTGAAATCCAAACCGACAATTTCTACTTGGTGGACTTTAGTAATTAGTGAAATGTCTATCTTCATTGTTGTATTATCATCATCGACCCTATTTTATTGCTTAGCCTCTGAAAAAATCTATCTTCTTTATTGTATTATCATCATCGACCCTACTTTATCATTTGTCTTGTGTTGTAATCAGGCCCGGTCCTAGAGGGGAGCTCAATGAGGCAACTGTGTAAGGCTACCGATTATAAAAGACCCTCAAATTGTAATTTAAAAAAATTAATTTTAAAATATAGTCCATATAAGATTTTAAACAAAACAGGTCCAATAATAACGTTAAAAATGGCCAACCATACACCTATAATTTTTTTGAAAGGCTCACCAATGTAAACTCAACTCATATATGATTTTAAAAATGACCTACTATAAACATATAATTTTTATTGTAAAAAAGCCTACTAATGGAAACCCATTTATCATTTTTACAACAAAAACATTGGATCAAGGGTGATGTTGGATTGAATTCTAGCAACACTTTGTTTGTCACAAATAATCCACTTTTATATCTCTAAAAAAAAAAAAAAAAACTCAAAACTCTCTTGATACAAAAATTCTGAAATCGTTGTTTCGAAAGTAATTTAATCAATAAACTTCGTTTTTTTTTGTTTTTTTTTTTGTTTTGCAACAATCCATTTTTTATATATAAGCTTAATTAGTTTTTTTGACTGCTAAAAATGTGTGATGAGTAATACTTAAATAATGCAATTATAAAAATTTATTTTGGTAACTTTTTATTTGCTATTTTGTTTTGTTATAATCTTGAGTTTAAGTTATTATATTGATTTTTATAAGTATTTACTAGAGAAAAAAAAATCAAGTAAACGTACATAGAATATCGAGGGTCTAATTTTCTATAATTCGTCTCAGATCCCGAAAATCCGAGAGCCAGCTCCGGTTGTAATATGATAAATGTGTCATTTTGATTGTATTTACATTTGCTAAATGTAAGACTATAACCAAATAAAAATAAACTTCCAATTCATTTCCATTTGCTCATCATTTCCTGAATGAAAATCTTGTGCAACTTACGTCACTCAGGGCCATTACGCCATGTCAACTCCGCCATATGTGCTGGCTATTGCTGCAATTGAAGGGTCATGCTATGTCAACTCCGCCATATGTGCTGGCTACTGTTGATATTGGAGGTTCACGCTATGTCAACTCCGTCATATATATGTGATGGCTATTGAGGGTCACGGTAGGGCGAAAATTGGATAATGGTCTTGAATTGAGAGCCTGTTTTGCTAATGAAGGTGAACTTAGCACAACACAAACTTTTCTACCCAGTTTAAGTTTCATGATTGGTCCATAAATTTCAGAGAGTTTTGCAAAGTAATAATGAAGACCAGGTTCGAGAAAACAATGGTGGAACACTTGTAAATGGTTTCATGTTTTGTAGGTGGAACTCAAAGCTTGTTCAAGCCATGTACTTATAGAAGCAAGGAGATATTAGGATCAATTATTATATCTTGATACCATGGTCCAATACAATTATTATATCTTGATACCATGGTCGAGTCAACATACAGGATATAGTATGTCAAAAATACAATTTTTCTATTGTCAGTTCGAACCGATATAAGATATATCAGTTCTTTGTATGTGGGTCACTTGACTGCATGCACTTGTCAAAACATCTTTTAAATCCCTCATGTAAGTTTTATATCAGTTCGAATTGACAATAGAAAGACTGATCAAAAATATATATAGATTTTTATATCTAAAGTTATTTTTAGCATATGCTGCATTGCAATTAAAAAAAAAATGTTTCCATGCACCAAGCTCCAACCCAACCAATGAGCTTTCTTTTTTCCTTCGTCAAACCCCCGCCATAAATCTGCCATCGTCTTCTGAATATCCCGGTCTAAGGAGTTGGGGAGCCTAAAATAAACGATGGCCTAGCCTTAATCAAAACCTCTCTCCCACCACAAGAAAACAGTTTATTTTTATTTCCTTGCAACTTTTGCCAAACTCTATCCTTAATACTCCCAAAAAGTAAAAAACTTCTTTCTATTCTTAATAATTGAAATATGGCAATCCTAGATATTCTTCATGACAAGCAACCACCTCAAAACTAAAGATATTCCAGATTTCCTCACCAACAGTTGGGACGCTTTTGGCATCCTGCATTAAGTTATATTGATTTGTCTCAAAAAAAATAAAAACAGATGGCATATATTAACCAATGCTAACACAAGTGTTTGGTAGCTCCTTCTATGTATTACTGATATAAAATAGTTGCTCTACACAGTGGGATGCGCACTATCCGATACGAATTTGGATCCTCTGGATCCTCTGCCTACCTGATAGTTATCCTGACCTAAATAGTGACATGTGTAATCAATGACTAGATTTGTTTATTTTATTTATTTCACTTTCATTGTCTTTAAATGCTGACCTGAAGTGTTTTAGACAGTGTTCTAATAAACGTTGGGCGCTAATCAGATGGCAGACCAGCGTCTAGAGTCTAGACGGACTAGGCGGCACCTAGACAGATTTCAAGGCGACCGATTTTTTTCTCTCTTTCTTCATTGTTCTATTGATTACCTAATTATTTTTTTAATATATTTTTTTGTTACACTGTGTAATCGTGTAGCCATCAGACAGCAGTCCACAAGCATTGATGAAGCTAGCTGGACCCCACCATTATCTTTTCAAATAATTTTCCCCATAAAATATATTTTATATTGTTTTTCTTTTAACCTTATCATATTCTAGACCCTTCTTTTCTAGATGTGCCCCCATATTCCAGTCTTCAACGCAGACCTCACTAATCTTCAACTCTCTCTCTTCAGCGTTAAAGTGTTTAAACTTTAACTCATTTCAATTTTTTTTTTCTTAACCTTATAATCTTCTTTTCTCGTTATTCCGGTTTTCAATCAACAAATACACCCTCTCTCTTCATATCTTTTTAGTTTCTTTTCTCTTCAACTTATCTTCATCTCAACAATCTCATCTTCATCTTCTTCTTAGTTCTCAAATCTGGACACCGATCACCTAGTTTTTGTTCTTCAGCGCTTCCTGAAGCTAGTCGGGGTGGTGACAACCCATTCGTCGACGGCGACGACCTTTGGAAGACGGTTTACCGGCCAAACAATTTCCGTCGACAACGGGTTTTCGAACGATTAGGCGGAGGTTGACTCCGCTTAGCCCGATTTTTTAGTCAAATCGGACGATTTTTCTGATCATCTTGGCCGATTTTTTTTCCGTCCGCCTAATATGGCCGTTTTGGTCGAATCTGCACGGCCGGCGTCCGCCTAGCGTATAGGCGGCGCCTAGACGGCCGTATTTTCCGATTTTTCGAACACTGGTTTTAGATCAAGAAATATATCAGATTAGTAAAGGATCCTAATCCATCTAATACATTGTGGATGTGTGGTATTAGCTTGTATTAGGCGTTACTTCTCTTTATTGTTGGATCTCAACTTGTGCTTTTTGCATTGGAATTTTTTATAGTAAATTAAATTAATTTAATACTTTATTTTCTTAATAATTTTTTAACATATGAGATGAGGTTGGTCCAGTAGCATATCCCTCACATATATACCACGGGGTTGTGGGTTCGAGTTCTCCCCCTGTCCAAACCCGAATTTATGTAATAATTCAAAAAAAAATTAATATTTTTATTATAAAAAATAACTATGTTGTATTCATGTGAAAATTATTTGAAATATTCTATATTTTATATATTATCTTTTTTATGTGTTGACGGTGATTTTTGAATTACGTAGAATCTACCACGTGTCCAACAAGTTAGTGTGAGATGGCATTTTGAATTTCTAAATAAACAGAGAGAAAAACATACAAACACTCAATTTTAGATGGAAAACCCAAGAATGGAAAAAACCATGGTTGTCGGGGACGGCGAGAAAGGAATTAATTCACTATGAATATCAGAAGTACACACTTGATCTCTCTTATGTTCTCACAATTGTCAGTTCTTGTAACCTTGTACAATGATATGTAAGGGTCTATTTATATATGTATAAAACCATAATTCTTGATGTACAAGTAAGGAAAGTTGGCAGGGCTTTAGTAGGATTCTAGCTTATTGGAGTCATTTTAATCTTCTTTCCTGTTCTGTATATCTTGCGCATTAAATGAATTAGGTATTTCGCTGGATTTGGACTCTGGTATCTCTAAGGAAATTTGTTTCCTTATCAGAGTGTACTTCATAGTTCCTCATTTGAATAAGACTCTTTCTCTGCGTACTTGAGTCGTGGTTGTCCTGGACCTAATATCTTCCACGTGTAACTCAACTGACCAACTATCTAACCCGAACAGATCTCATTTACCCTGATCGGTTGCTTAACCCTGACCGGATTCTTTGGTCCGATCGGCTAGTTGAACCCAATCAGGCCATTTTTACCCGATCGATCTAGTTAACCCGATCGAGTTATCCTCACCCGATCACTTTGGTGAATCTGACCGGGTCCTGGGATCATCTATTAGTCAACTTTGGTTGGTCTTTTTTGGGTGACTTTTGATGATGTGGCAATTCTAATTACTGTGTTTTCTAGTAACAATGTTGACCTGTCAGCTCTTCGATTTTCACCATCAACAACACCCCCTTAAATACCTGAACCTGGCATCTTGTTTTATCTCCAATGAAGATTTGCTTAGGTGAAATATATTTAGCACAGGTCCTCATTTTTGTCTGTTAGTCCATTAATGTTAATTTTATGTTTAACAGCTAAGCATTTACTCTCAACCACAACATTCAATTGGCTTAACTGACTTGACTGTGATGACTGGATTTGCTACAGCCCGTTTGAGCTTTTCAAGCGACACCTATCTGATTGTTAATGGGGGCGTGGGCAACAATATTCTAGGTTCATGCAACAACTCCCACTCTCATGTGCGTTTTCCTACGCGTGGGATCACGTCAGCTTCTTCTATAAATTTGAAAACTTTTCATTTTCCCTCTATTGCAAACTTCTTCTGCAACCCTTTTCTTTCAAATCTCTAACCCTAGTCTTTCTGCTTCTTTCTCTCTTATAGCTTTCTTTAACGCTTTCTGCTCCTGTCGAGCTTCAGATTTGCTAAAGTCAAAGCTTGCTCTTTTTTACCATCTTGAAGTAACCACGTTAGTCTTTATGGATCCCATCATTTGCTATAGTTTTATTGAATTATTGATTCGTGCCATTAAGATGGGTGACAAAGAAAATGCTGAAAGGATTGAGTCTTTGTTAAGAGGTCCGCCTTAAAGTTTTCACTCCTCAAACCCAACTCATAGCTCTCAGCTTTGATTATTCAATTGTGAGTTCTGAGTTTTAACCTTCTCATACTAACCCCAATATTTCTTCTGTTGATCCATGTCCAGAAATGAAGAGGCAGACACGCACTGGTCAAAGTAGTAAACCTGTTGTGAAAGCTCATCCACAGATTGACCTAAAGATCCCTTCTCAACTCATCATTTTGGAAGATGTCCCCAAGAGGAGTCGAGCACATATGTTAAAGTTTTCTGCCACTTAGCAATCCACCTTTGATATTGAGGTAAATGCGGTCACCAGTCGAGAGATTGATGATTATATCAAGAGGTTTGACCTTCCACGCTCTGTTAGACTCTTCCTCGACAATCGATGAGCCATCTGGAATCCGCCCCTGGGCGTCGTCACCATCTATGGGGATATACTCTCTTCCGGGGTGACTCTGCCCATCCAACCTTTTATCACCAGAATCTTAGAGAAGGTTGGAATTACACTTGCTCATTTGAACCCGAACTCTTACAGCATTTTGATCGGGTTGTTGGACTTATGGAAGAAGATCGGTGTGAAGAACCCACCGACCCCTGAGAAATTCATTATTTTTATACCCTCGACCGGTCAGATGCTGAAGGACACTTTCCATCTCTAGTTCGTCTTCATGAATCATTGGATCCCTAAGGATTTAAAGAAAGGCATCCTCCGACATCTCAAAAAGATCACAAAGGTTTCATTTAGGGGTTCCCTCATCAAAAAATTATTGGAAAAACAGATGGTTCTTCGTTTCAGGCTATTGGGGTGAGGTAGTAGTTGCTGATGGTCATCAAGGCCTGACCAGGAATAGCATCCCGGGGCACTTTTTGAGCCTGAACATCTGGTTTAAGTCTCCCTCTACGCTGACTATAGAGGAAGCCAATCGTGTGGTTCTTGCGGCTACTCGATCCTGGGAAGATAGGGATTGCCGCTCTCTACTGGTGGAGAAAGAATTGATCGAACTAGGACTTTTTCCGGCTATCTCTTCTGACCTGTAAATGTTGTAAGTCCATATCTCTCCTAACCTGTTTTTTACACCTATTTGTGTCCTTATCACTCTAACAATGTTTAGGACTATTCCCAGTGTTCGATGCTGACATAGTGGGTGGCAAGCAAGTCGAGAAGGCTAAGGGCATGGATAAGGTCAGCTAGAAGGAAGCCGCTGAATATGTGGCTCAAGGGATAGCTCCACCTGAACATGACTTGGTAGAGCACACTTATGTTCCTAAACCCAATACCACTTCAGCGGCTACTGCCCAGACACAAGTGAAGGAAGTTTGTATCTCTCACAGGGATTCAAAGAGGAAGTTCACCAGGGAAACTGTTGTTGAAAAAGTTGCTGACCACTCCAAAGGTGGTGCTTCGCAATCATCCAAGCCCAGGAATGTAGTGCAATAACCAGTAAAGTTAGTTCCCATGAGGACTAAGAGTTGAGTACCGAAATCGATTGGCAAAATTAGTATTTGAACGATAAGTAAAAGGGAATGCTGATTTTAAACACTACAATTAATAGTAAATTAAACTACTTAAGAAATTTTAAACTAAAATTGTGAATTAAAAACAAACAATGAAATCGAATGTAACTATATGATGAAATATGCTAAGACATAGAATCCACCTCACCATCTCCTATTAAAGCTCTAGACTCACCCAAATACCCAATTTGTGCAAATGTGAATTGTAGACTCATGCACCCAACGATAATCTCTAACACTCTCTCGAGTTATAGAAATTACATCCAAACATACCCAATTTCGATGACCCCGGACTATATGCATGAATTCATTAAGAACTTTGGCACACACACAAGAGCTCTATACGCTAGCATCGTGTATCTCTACCTTACTAGTCATATATAGAACATTTTATCAAACACGTTGCGTGCATCACCCCTCAGTTCATAGCACACAACCGAAAATCATTCACAAGGCGATCATTTTAATTGTAAGAGAATATTTTAATTGCAATCTAGTGATTTGGAATTAAGTTAAAAGTCAGGATTTCTTACTTTTTATTTTAAGTTGTTTTTTGATATTTTTAAGTTGTTTGACCACTTAAAAAAACAAACAAAACAACTTAATGAGTTCAATTCAGACCTATTAAGTCTTAAGTAAAAAAAACAAACGACCCCTTAACCTCCTAACAATGTAGTCATACCCTTGGTTATATCCAGTTACTTCATTTTTTTAAGTGTTTTGTTGCCACATGTCAACCAAGTATTGGAGGAATCTTGTAATAACATCTCAATAACATTATTGGGATTTAATATCCCAACAATGTAGCCATACCCTTTCCATAAATGCCCTTAGAAAACTTAACAAATCACATACTAATATACTATTTTCTGTCGGTACTTATCGTGCTGTGTTTACCTTGTCTTGTCTTGGGACTAGATGTATTTATTCATAAATTTTAATTTTTATATATTAATTTTCCTCTTTTGTAAATATAAATTAATTACATTATAAAGTACTTTCAAATATTAATTTAATTTAGACTAAAAATAATATCGTGTCTATTTCGAAAAAAAGGTTAAAAACCAAAAAATATTTAAAATCTATAAACAATATAAGTATATTAAATACAAATATATACAATTATTAATAGTTCTCAGGATATAATTGTTTTGTTATTAATTTTCAAATATTGATATTTAGAGTTCTTTCTTAGAATAATAGATATTCTGAGTTTCTATTATAATAGGACGGTCCGGATAACTACTCCCACAACACGTGAAGAAAACTTCCCACCGATGCTTGTAAAATGTGCGAAGTATAATTTGAAACCCCCCACCCCCCCCCCCCCCCCCCCCCCCCCCCCCACCACCACCACCACCACCACCACCACCACCACTTATGTGGAAGAGATATGCACTACTAGCTCTAGTAAGAGGTGATGTGCATATATTCTGATTTATAAATAATTAATAAACATATTATTTAGATTTCTGATTTCAGATTTCAATCATTGCACAGATGAAAAAGCATTCGTTACCTTACTTATGTGGAAGAGATATGCACTACTAGCTCTACTAAGAGGTGATGTGCAGATATTCTGATTTATAAATAATTAATAAACATATTATTTAGATTTCTGATTTCAGATTTCAATCATTGCACAGATGAAAAAGCATACGTTACCTTACTCTGAAATATTATTGTTCAGAAGGAAATTGTGAAATTATTTCGGATAAAGTTCCATTTTCGAGTGTGCAATAGGTTTTAATAATATATATATATATATATATATATATATGTTTGATATTTGTGGTGTACTTCCAATTTTAAAGAAAAAAAACGTGATTTCCGTATTCCATCTTTTCTTTCTGCCGAATATAATCAACACAAACAGAATGCTAACGGTGTAAGTCCATAGGGGAGGTTTCTAAACTAAAAATATTTGTAACTATACATCCAATAATAGTTCAAAGGTGAGGAGAGGTTTTTAATATTAACCATACATATATATAAATATATAGTCATTTTATCCCCTAGTGCGCATTAATATAACTTATATCAGTGCGTTGCATGTGAACCACTGATTATGGAGAAATTTTGACAAGTGCATACACTTTGAGTCAAAATATGTAAATCTAATGATCCACATCCAACGCACTGATGAAGTTATATCAGTGCGTACTGACTTAAAATTTCTGTATGTATATATATATATATATATATATATATTTGATATCTGTGATATACTTCCAATTTTAGAAGAAAAAAAGCGTGATTTCCGTTTTCCATCATTTCTTATCGGCAGAGGATCCAAATTCGTATCGGATAGTGCGCATCCCACTGTGTAGAGCAATTATTTTATATCAGTAATGCATAGAAGCAGCTACCAAACACTTAGTGTTAGCATTTCTTTAATATATGCCAGCTTTTTTTTAATTTTTTTGAGACCAAACAATATATTCCTGCTTCTTATACAACTTAATGCAGGATGCCAAAAGCGTCCCTAATGTTTTTGAGGAAATCTGGAATATCTTTAGTTTTGAGGTGGTTGCTTGTAATGAAAAATATCAAGGATTGCCCTATTTTAATTAGTAAGAATAGAAAGAAAGTTTTTGACTTTTTGGGAGTATTAAGGATAGAGTTTGGCAAAAGTTGCAAGGAAATAAAAATAAACTGTTTTCTTGTGGTGGGAGAGAGGTTTTGATTAAGGCAGTGGCTCAAGCCCATACCAACTTATGCCATCAGTTGTTTTAGGTTAGACCGGGATATTCGGAAGACGATGGCAGATTTTTGGTGGGGGTTTGACGAAGGAAAAAAGAAAGCTCATTGGTTGGGTTGGAGCTTGGCGCATGGAAACAATTTTTTAATTGCAATGCAGCATATGCTAAAAATAACTTAAGATATAAATTAAAAATCTATATATTGTTTTTGATATACTATATGCGGTACTCGAACCTAAGATATTATCGGACTGAAGTGTCTCTTTACCACTAAATCACATTGAGCAGGTTGAATATATGAGTGCCCGCAACGACCAAGCCACATTGGACCATGGTATCAAGATATAATAATTGATCCTAATATCTCCTTGCTTCTATAAGTACATGGCTTTAACAAGCTTTGAGTTCCACCTACAAAACATGAAACCATTTACAAGTGTTCCACCATTGTTTTCTCGAACCTGGTCTTCATTATTACTTTGCAAAACTCTCTGAAATTTATGGACCGATCATGAAACTTAAACTGGGTAGAAAAGTTTGTGTTGTGCTAAGTTCACCATCATTAGCAAAACATGCACTCAATTCAAGACCATGATCCAATTTTCGCCAACCGTGACCCTTAATAGCAGCAGTAGCCATCACATATTCACATATATATGGCGGAGTTGACATAGCGTGAACCTCCAATATCAACAGTAGCCAGCACATATGGCGGAGTTGACATAGCATGACCCTTCAATAGCAGCAGTAGCCAGCACATATGGCGGAGTTGACATGGCGTAATGGCCCCAAGTGACGTAAGTTGAACAAGATTTTCATTCACTAAATGATGAGCAAATGGAAATGAATTGCAATTTTATTTTTATTTGGTTATAGTCTTACATTTAGCAAATGTAAATACAATCAAAATGACACATTTATCATATTACAACCAGGGCGCTACAAGAAAATTGGGCTATAGGGACGAAATTTATTGGGACGAATTTTATTCGTCCCAATAGAATGTCTATTGGGACGCAATAACATATTCGTCCCAAAAAATTTCAAACCTAAAGAAACCTTTAGAGACGAAAAAATTCGTCCCAATAGAACGTCTATTGGAAAGAAACAAATTATCCGTCCCTAAAAAGGACAAACCAGATGAGACTTTCAAGGACGAAAAATATTTGTCCCGATAGATTGTCTATTGGAACGAAAATAATTGTTCATCCCTAAAAAGTGTAAAAATAACCATACTCTTAGGGACGAAAATAATTTGTCCCAATAGGATGTGTATTGGGACGAAATAAATCATTCGTCCCAATAGGATGTCTATTGGGACGAAAATTATTCGTCCCTAAAACGTTTGACATTTTTTTTTGGCAAGAAAAGAAATAAAAAAAATTATAGAGGTTTATTTTATTAAGACAAATATAATATTTATTGTTGATAATGGTTTATCGGGATTATATTTTTCAGTTTTTATCTTTGTTTTTTTAAGTTTTTCCAAGAGACAAAGATCATAATTAAATTTGCCTCACTTTTTTTTATTAATTATTATAGATTAATTCAATAAATTACGAAAAATTATATATATATATATATATTTATAAATATAATAAATAAAAATCTAAAATGCAAAAATACTTTTTAGAAAAGTTGTTGTACATTTATCCTTCTCTTTGTGATAGGAATTCAAATATTACATTTGTTGATTAAATTGAAGAATGCAAAGAATGTCTTTCTATTCCGTGTACGATTAACGATAGACCCTTTCATTTGATAATATATGATTTGAAAAAAATAGTTTAATTCAATGCTACAATGACATTTTTTAACAAGAAAAGAAATTATTGGAATTAATCTATAATAAAACTTTAATAACATATAGAGGTTACATAAAAATAGTATGCTTTAATTAATAAATTCGAAGCAGTAGCAAAGTGGATAAGCTTTGCTTCAGTTTTAGGTGAGTGGTTCAACCCTAAACATTAAATGAGGCTCGATTGTGATGGGATGGTTGTGATGAGAGTGAGCTGGGGGTGGGTGGGTAGTGGGACGATATGGTTCTAAACAAATTCGTCCCAAAGAACCTATTGTGACCCACTTGAGACGACGTAATATGAGACAAATTTACTCATTAAATCGCAAATGTGAGGAGAAATCTCTACTAAAGTGGGAGTTTCATTCCTGATTCATTCTTGTAATCATTGATCTAATAGTTTAATAAAATATTATCTAATAACTGTTTTTTAATAGTCATTTGTATATCATACAAAATAATTATAAAGATTACTGGAATCAATTTAAATTATCTAGTAATAATTTTTGAAAAACTTGTTCAATACAATTTTAATTTTAATAAAAAAAACAAATTTAATAACATTTTTACATTATATATAAATAGTTTTACATTATTTATCAAAGTTGAAGTCATGAAGTGTAATTTTTTAGCTCTACACCATTGAATGCAAAAAGACGAAAAATAATCGTCCCAATAGAAATTAAAATTTATAATATGTCTATTAATTTTTTTTTTTGAAATATAACTACTTCCAGGACTTGACGAGATTAATTAGACTCTACAAGCACGGCCCAGAATACTACTCCCATTATCGGGGAGAGGTTATATATGAACTACAACTCTCACAACCGAAGAGAGGGATGCTCTCACAAACCGAGAGAAAACTCCTCATACATGCTTGTAAAATACGTATGGTATGACTTAAAATTTAACCACTAGGTGTGGAATGGATGTGCATAACCATCATTGAAATTTAAATTTTATTTTTAAAATTTTATTAGTGGAATGAAATTTAAATTTATCAAACAATTGATTTTTCCAATAAGAGTTTGAATTAAAATAATCAATGGAAATTTAACAACCTTATAGATTATATATAAATATTGTGCAAATGATAACAAATTAAAACATTTGGTCTAATGGTAAAGGCTACCACTTAAGCTGGGGTCACGAGTTCAAGACCCAACAAATACATTGGTGGAGGGGATATAATGGATGACGAGTTCAAGATGTTGATTTTTTTTTCTCTCTTCCTCTATAGGGACGAAATACTTTCGTCCCAATAGTGTATCTGTTGGGACGAAATTTAGATTTCGTCCCAAAATGATGAATTTTTTAATATATTTCTGTTTCGTCGCAATAGGCACTCTTTAAGGACGAATAGGAATTTTCGTCCCAAAGAGACTATTGCGACCCACCTGAGGCGACGGAATTTGGGATCAATTTTTTTCGTCCCAATAGGTCTATAGGGACGAAAAAAATCGTCCCAATAGCCCTTTTTTTCTTGTAGTGGCGGCTCTAAGGTTTTCGAGGCTCGAGACGAACTATAGAAAATGAGGCCCCTAATATTCTATGTACATTTACTTAATTTTTTTTCTCTAGTAAATACTTGTAAAAATCAATATAATAACTTAAACTTAAGACTAACAAAACAAAATAGCAAATAAAAAGTTACCAAAATAAAAAATGTAAAATCGCATCATTTAAGTATTACTCGTCTCACATTTTTAGCAGCAAAAGTACTAATTAAGGTTATATAAAAAAAGGGTTTTCGCAAAAGAAAAATAATAATAATAAAAAGAAGTGTATTGATTTAATTACTTTCAAAACAACGACTTTTGAATTTTCGTATCAAGAGAGTTTTGAGTTTTTTTTTAGAGATATAAAAGTGGATTATTTGTGACAAACAGAGTGTTGCTAGAATTCAATCCAGCGTCACCCTTGATCCAATGTTTTTGTTGTAAAAATGATAAATGAGTTTTCATTGGTGGACTTTTTTAAAATAAAAATTATATCTGCATAGTGGGCCATTTTTAAAATCATTTATGGGTTGGGTTTACATTGGTGGGCCGTTAAAAAATTTATAGGTGTATGTGGTGGCCAAAAATGGAAATGGCCTTTAGGCCCAATACCAAGGCCCACTATCGATTATATAGTTGACATGGGTCAGGCCCACATGTATCGGGTCGACCCGAGAGCTTTATCACTTGAAACGCAACCAATTTGACTTGGTCCAAGGTTTACCATCAGCAGATAACATTTCAAACGAAGTTTGAATTCAATAAAACCACTACCCCCTTGATTTCAGGCCTTGATCTCTAGGATTCAGGATCCTACCAATGTGAACCAACTCTAAGTAGGCCTATACATAGAACCTATCATGCACTGAGAGGGGATTCTGACTTTTCTCTCTGGAGTAACGCTATTGCTATCCGAAACGCTTCCAAAATCACTATTCCGATCACCGTAATTCTCTTATAACTCTTTTTCCAGTCAATTTTACTATTAACGCTCAGCCCAAGCGCACCTAAGGCCATAGTTACTATCATCTTCGTTTCTTTTCTTTTTCTGTTTTTGTTACTGTTTTCATCTTTTTTGCATGTTATTTTAAGGAAGACAATTTATCTGATTCGACCAGTCCAACAGGTTGCTGAGGCCTACTTCGAACTCGACCCAACCCGTTAATTTTAGAGCGACCATCTACAGTGTATGGTGGGCCATTTTTAAAGTCATTAATGGACCTATTTTGTTTAAGATCTTATATGGACTATATTTTAACATCAATTTTTTTAACTACAATTTGGAGGTCTTTTATAATCGGTTGCTCTAGACGGTTGCCTCATTGGGCTCCCCTTAGGACCGGGCCTGATTACAACACAAGACAAATGATAAAGTAAGGTCGATGACGATAATACAACAAATTAAGAAGATAGATTTCTTATGCAGCCAAGCAATAAAATAGGGTCGATGATGAAGATACACACTTCACTAATTACTAAAGCCAACCAAGTAGATATCGTCGGTTTGGATTTCACACACATGCCCTCACTCTCACGGGTTTGCTTTGGATCATGTACTTGACTAAAAATGTATCCCTCACATAAGTATACATCCAAAATTTACTATCCTTAAATAAAGACTCAAAAGCCACTCTCTTTTAATATATATATATATATATATATAAAGAACGAAAGGGGCATTTTGCAAAACGGTGGTTGGATTGAGTTGTAGATAACCTAGTATAAAACAATTTTTTTATGATAGTTTCAAGTTTCATGTTTAAAATGTAAAAGATTGTACACGTGTCAAAATAGTTAAGAAGTTAAAAAAAAAAAGTTAGCAGAGTATGTATGAGAGTGTGTTGACTGTTGAGTGATTGATAGCTAGCGAGATTTTTTTGAACCATTATAATATTTTGGGATCGGAGGTGAGGGCATGACTCGAACCCTCAACCTTTTAAAAATAGATGTTAGGAGTTTACCGCTAAGCCAACCATATCTTGTCGTTAGCTAGTAAGATGATGCATGCACATAACATTATTGACACCTAAGGATACAATTTAGGATACAACATTTCATCATAGAACTAGTAATTCCTCATAGTCATCGACCATTTCACATCCCAACGGAAACTTTTTTTTAATTGCAAATTTGCAATGTAGCATACTCTAAAACATCTTAGAAACCCTCAAGATATAATAACATGACGCCGTATTGTATCTCTATTCAATTTAAAGAAAGTTCGTTCACTGGGATCAGTGATTCAATTAGTTGAAAACTAGTTAATGTAGTTGAAAACTAATCTAAGTGCATGAAATGTAAATGGCATAATGCTTGTTTTTGAAAAAAAGACAATTGCTTAACTAATTTGCAAGTATTAATAAACTAACTATCACAAGAGTCCACAAGAAGAGATGAATATAGAGGACAGACGCTAGGGAATTAATGCAACCTAATTGAACAATTCAATGCAATCCATAAGTCTCATTAAAGCTCCCCAATCAAATTATTAGGGCTTGTTTTAGGATAAAATATGAAGTACTTAGTCCTTCCCAATACTCACACAAGGTCATGTAATGAGCAATGGTTAGAATCGATTTTTAATTAAAACTCTAAGCCAAATTAAGCATAGCAAGGTCATGCATATGAAAATTCTCTCATTTATTAAGCTTGTGGTTAAGGCTTAAACGAGATGGTCACCCTCATTTAATCTTCCACCTCATATATAAACTAATCCTAATACACACATTCATTGAGGTCACAAGTGAATATGAGTTAAGGAATTAGAACAAGTATTTCAATAAAAGAGACTAATAATGAATTGAATTAAAATATTAGACTAAAGGATTACAAGAATTGTTCAATTGGTTACATCAATCCCCTAGCTTAGAAGATTAGTTACACATTAATGAAATGAAAGAAAACATCGAAGAGTTTAAGAAGAAACCAAAGTTTGTCATTAAGGCTAATTGACTAGTGTGCTTCCTTCTCTTGCTTCAAGATTCCAAAGATGGATGAATGATGCAGGAGAGGAAAAGTGTAGAAAGGGTAATGTAAGAGAGGTTGCTGGATGAATATTCCCTGTCTGGTTCTTCCTAGGTCACAACATAAAAAAGAGGTATTTATATGAATTCCAAAAAGAGCAAAAATCGTCCTAGAAAGTCGTGCTGGCGGGCTGTCGCGTCACGACTATCACGGTCCTTCCAAGATGGCACAACACCGCAACGACGCTTGATCTTCCATTCTACGCGTAGTTCGAACAACAACAACAATGACACTTTAGGCGCGAGGGTTCCTGTCGCTGGGATTGTCGCGGTCTTCCAAGACGACACTTCGACAACAACACCTCTTCCTCCTTTTGACGCGCCTTAGCTTCAGTGCAACATTAGCGACACTTGGGCCGCGAGAGTTGCTATCGCCGGGATGTCGCAGTGGGCCAAGACGACACTTCAACAGCGAAACTCCTTCTTCAAGGCTCTGCTTCTTGATTTTGTGATTTGTGCCCCAATTTTCTTCTCTTCGTTCAGAAATGCCCCTGATACAAAGAATTACCTGCAAAATACCTAAAAGAGCCATTAAACACTCGATTTTACCCGAGAATTTAGCAATAAGCATATGAAGGGGGACCTAAAATCTAGTGTTATCGTGGCTCAATCAACACCCCCAAACATAGTCTTTTGCTCGTCATAGAGCAAAACCGGGACAAAACTAAAAGAAACTCTAAACTAACAAACATGACTCGATAAAAAAACCTTTAGACACAACAGAAATTCAAAAGCCGTATTTTCAACTGGTGGTGAGATGCAATGGAGTGTGGATGGAAGGAGTAGATACATGAAAAACATTCTCTAACAACTCAAAGGCGATCACAGAACACTTGAACCGCACGAATCCCATACCTAAGAGTGCTCTCATATTGGGAACTACTCACTCTCACACCTCGAGAGTAATTCGCTTCGACTCTAAGCCTCACTGGGATATCCTCTTTTCTTTCCACTCGGAGTCCTAAGTTCACACTCATGCAAGGTATGCAAAGTTAGAGTTATACATAGGAATCAAATATTTTGCATACAATATAAGAAATGAAACACCATATTTATATGAACTACCCTAGGAAATGAATCAAATGCCATGGACATGGAAGATCATGCTTCAACAACCATTCCCAATCTAGATTTTATCGTAGATCAATTAGATCTTGCCTTTTGCTAATAATGGGGCCATCGGGTGAGATGTGGTGAATAAAGAATAGGAAATGGAATTCAACAGTCACCAATCATGCTAAGCTTATTTGACACACCCATACACAAAGCTCTCCTTGCAATCAAACTTTGAACACTAGCGTCTAGGCTTGAATTTCACATACACTTGTGCTTTTACAACTCGTACCCTATTTTCTTGGAGTACTTTCCTTTGACTTTCAAGACTCTTTTGCACATTTCTATTTTTCTTTTCTTTTGCATTTTTCACATATTACAATTTAAGCTCATAAGTGTCCATATTTCGCACTTTTTACAATTGAGAGCCATTTGCTCTTACACATTTACAAATGTAGCCTAAGTACACGATATCTTCCATATTAGAGCTTCTTCGCCCTTCAACCACTACACTACACATCCTAACACGATAGGTAACAAGGTAGGCATGTGTTTAGGCTTTAGGCTATATGGTTATAATGTGGTTCCAAATGAACGGGAAGTGTTTGGCCTCAATTTTGGCTTTGGAGCACACAAAGGGACAAGGAAATGTGTTTAGGCTTTTAGTAGTTTAAGGCACACACATTACCTAAAATCATTTCAACAACTTCATTTATCAAGGGAATGAAAGTATCTATCAAGCAATCCACAAGAATAATGCAATGTAATGTCATATGGCAATTGATGCGCGTGACGAGATATGTGTTTAATGATATGAAAATGATACACTTACATGCGTTTTTTAATGGCTTGTGTTTGTAAACTCACTAGGTAATCTCCACTATTAGAACAAGATGTTTGAGCACCGAGTTCCCTCAGTTTGAACACAAAAAGGATGGAACAAGCCCATGAAGTGCAAGTGAGACCCTAGAGTGACAACAAGTTGCTCAACGAGCACATTATGCATAAATAAACTTGCCACAAACAAACGCTCAAGCATCACACCTAAGCTATTTAAAGCTCAAAATTTTGGTCATGCGACTTTTGGACTCAAAAATGAAAAGTTGAAAAATAAATTTTTTGACTCAAAATGATCGACGACGGCATTGACACCCCCAAACCTAAACTTGATATTGTCCCCAATGTTGACAATGAGAGCCTGGCGGAGAGGCACCTAAACCACTAAAACACAACAACAACACACAAAACTGACACAAGAACTAACAATGGCTCAAAGAGATAGCATTCAAAAATTGCAAGCATGCGGCAATTCAATCATCTAACCCATCGATTACATGCTGAGGAAACCGACGATTCCCGTGTAGGGAGCAGATCCTTTTGAAAATTTTGGGTGAAGTGAACCCTATCACGAACAGTGGGTATTTATACCTACGAAGTGTCGCGGTCTCGACTTGTCGCGGTCTCATAAGACAAAAATATGGGCCGTGACATCTAAACGACATCGTTTCCTTTAGTTGGTCGCATATCGCGGCCATCAATCCAAGCGACAACCTCGCAACACCCACGCAACCGTAACTCCCGCGGCCAAAGTGTCGCTGCCTTTGGAGATGACATCATGACCGCAACTCATCTTGATTTTTGCTTGATTAGGCTGCCAAGAATTAGAATGTGCCTAAACTGCACACATACTCAACATACAACATGTCAAAGGCATTTGCTTGTAGAAATCAAGTTTGGTATGCTCATCTTAGCTATTAGATTTGAAAACAAAATAAAAGTTAGCCCCCAAACCTACATTTTTCTACACCTTGCACAAAAACACCACTTATCTCAACATATAAGGTGTGGATCAATGTAGACTTGGAAGTGAAGTAGAATCACTACCATTCACATTTATTACTAGATATAATTACTATTTAAAAGAAAAGTACTTAGGTGGGTTGCCTCCCACCAAGCGCGCTATTTAATATCTAGGCAAGACGCGGTGAAAGCGCTACGGCTCTTTAAGCACAAGATTCTCCAACCGAATGCCTTTTCCACTTGATCCACCACCCTTCATGTCAAGGTGTTTTGGACATTCTTCACTATCAAGAGTTTTATTCCCGTCAACGATAGTTTCTCTTACTTGGTCAAGCTTGTCCTTTTGGACCCATACTTGCCAAATTTTCCTGAGCCTCACTTAAGGCATGATTTGTTTCTTTTTGCACATTGCAATGAACTCAACACATTGGGCCTTTTTATGACCCCTAGTATGGCAAAAATGACATTTGTAAGGAAAATAAGATGAACTACTTCCAATCTTCTTCACTCTTTCTTTTGGTGGTTTGCATCTCTCTCGATGGTGTTGCACATCAAAGTTCTTTCCGTTATGCTTTGTTCCCCGGTCAAGACCTTGATAGTGCGTTCGACTTTTTCAAGCTCCGTTAGGCAGTCTCGTTCCTTGACCCTTGCTACCCTTAAAGCAATCTCTTTTCCGCTCAATTCTTCCTTGATGACATCTATTGTCTTGTCTTTTAGCTCCACTTGCCATTGCATCTTTCTTGCCTTTCGAGCAAAATCTTCCTCTTATTCTTCTACTATCCGTGCAAGGTCTTCCGCCCTCTTGATTGCTTCGTTCCATTCCTTCTCATGAACTTCCATCTTCTTCATCAAGTTGGTATTTTTACTCATAAGCTCATTAATGTCTAAGAATGTTTGTTTGGCACATGTGTCTCCAACTTAACCGCTCTCCTCACTTCTTTCTTCAAAAAGTGCCAAGATCTCATCTAAATACTCATATGCATTTTTGGAATCGCCTTTTGACTGAAACATCTCCACTGCTAAACAATCAACTAAGTTAGAGTCTTGCAAGTCTGAGTTGAAAACCTTAAATTCTACCATGTCGTCCAAGACCGTCATGGAAAGTTTTCTTTCATGTACATCAATGATTGTTCTTGTCATCTTCATGAATGGTCTACCTAACAGGATAGGTTTCATGTTTGTCTCACCACTCACATCATCCATAACTAGGACCATGAAATTGGCTGGGATGATGAGCTTGTTAACCTGTACTAACACATTTTCCACAATTCCTCTCAGGTACCTTGCTGAACCATCTGCTAACAATAGTGACATTGATGTTGGCTTGAGCTTATTCAATCTAAGCTGCTTGTAAATGGTGGACGGCATCAAATTGATATGCTAGCTCCTAAGTCTAACATGGCCTTCTCCAGCTTGGTACCTTTGACTGTGATGTTGATACAAAAACTGTCCGGATCCTTAAGCTTGGTTGGAAGCTCCTTCTGTAGAACTGCACTAGCCTTGCCTGCAATGAACTCTTGGTTGTTTGACCCAAACTTTACCGGTTGGTGTGAAGACTCTTGAAAAACTTAGCATACGCCGACATCTTCCTTATCATCTCTAGTACGGGTAGGTTTACATGCTCCTTGGAAAGTACATCAAAAATCTCCTTGAACGCCTTGTTCATTTTGTCCTTCTTCAACCTTCCCGGAAATAGAACCGGAGGAATGTAGGGGTTGGGTGACTTATGTAAAAGGGATATCTTCTCGGGAATTTTCTCAACCACTATCTCTTCATTTTCTACTCTAGTCTTCTCCCCTGTATCTTCTTCCGACTCCTTAACCTTCTTTCTCTTAGGTTTACCAACATCTCCAGTGTCTAGAACCCAGCCACTTCTTAAAATGGTTAATGCCCTTGCCTGTTTTGACTGACTAGGAAATCTACCCGGCTCATTCTTATGGATCGTGTCAGCTACCTGCCCCAGCAGTGTTTCCAACTTCTTCATAGATGCCTATTAATTGGTAAACATCTACCGACTTGCTTGGATGAAGTTGTTCAAGTTCTGATCTATTTGCTGCGAATTCTGAGCAAGGTTAGTCACTACATCTCCCAAAGAAGATTTTCTAGGACTGATATGAAGACGTGTCTCTATTCCCTGAATTGTTCCACTGTTGACCACTTGATCCTTGGCCCTAGTAATTTCCCTTATTGAATCCTCCTTGAGTATTTTACTCGGTGTTCAAGGCATTGTTCGGATTTGACCATGAGATATTGGATGGTTACGCCACCTAGGATTGTATGAGTTAAAGTATGGATCATTTCTTCCTCTTTGATAGTTCAAGGCTTGGACCTCCTCTGTCTCAAATGGAACCATCTCTCTACATTGGCGGTCCTCTTCGCATACCATATTTGCCATTCTGTGTTGTTGACCCATATTCCTTGCCATTGCCTCCACTTGCTTGGTTAGCCTAGCCATTTTAATAGCCATATATGTTTCTTAACTAACAACATGTTTTCCTCCTCTTCTTGAAGTTGAGCTTCTATGTTGGGAGTTAAGAGCCAATGTCTCATATATCTCAAAAATCTCACGAGCCGATTTCTTTGTGAGTGCACCTCCACATGCATTATCCACCAAAGCTTGTGTGAATTCTGTCAATCCATCATAAAAGGTACGGACCTTGTACTATTCGGATATCAAATGAGAGGGGACATTGTTCCAAAAACATTCTATATCGACCTCATGCTTCATGGAAGGGCTCATTATCCTCCTCGGTGAAACTTGCAATGTGGATCTGAATTTCCTTTGTCTTTACGGCTGGGAAAAACCTATCGAAGAAAGCTTGGCACACCTCATCCCATGATCTCAAAGAACCTGGCTTTAACAAAGTGAACTACACATTAGCTCTATCATTCATGCAATATCTAAAACACCTCATCTTTAACTGTTCCTATGTGAGTTGGCCTATCGGAAAAACTTCCAAGATGGACCTGGTAGTCCTTCATGAATTGCAAACAATCTTCATTTGGGAGGCCATTGAAAGATGGATGCATAGCCACATGGAGTCCCTTCAACTCATAACTCCTAGCCGCCGCATTCAACACAATTGGTGATGGTTGACTCTCAATCATTGGTTGTCTCGACTCTCTCATAGCTAAGATCCCCTCGTCAATCTCATGTGTTGGTGACCCTGGTGGACTTATATGCTTTTCTTGCTCGGCCATTTCCGGAAGAGAAGTATTCTCCAAATCAACAAAAATGTCTAGGCCTTCAAATGACATAGCAAGCCGGCCTACAAGGTTGATGTTGTCGTTAGCTGGAAACAAATTTCCTCTAAGTGAACAGCGTCCGTGCATATACCTGTGGCCTTGAAACACAAAAAACACAAATACCAAAGAAGAAAAAAGAAACTAAACTAAAATAAAACTAATCTAACAAAAAGAAATGACATGCAGTACCTAAACCAAATTAACTAGATTCAACAAACTAATCTACGCCGATCCCCGGCAGCGGCGCCAAAATTGATGCAGTATTTTATCTCTACTCAATTTAAAGAGCGTTCGTTCACTGGGATAGGTGATTCAATTGGTTGAAAACTAGTTAATGTAGTTGAAAACTAATCTAAGTGCATGAAATCTAAATGGCATAATACTAGTTTTTGAAAAAGACAATTGATTAACTAATTTGCAAGTATTAATAAACTAACTATCACAAGAGTACACACGAAGAGATGAATATAGAGGACAGACGCTAAGGAATTAATGCAACCTAATTGAACCATTCAATGCAATCCATAAGTCTCATTACAGCTCCCTAATCTAATTATTAGGGCTTGTTTTAGGATAAAACACTGAAGTACTTAATCCTTCCCAACACCCATACAAGGTCATGTAATGAAGCAATGGTTAGAATCGATTTATAATTAAAACTCTAAGCCAAATTAAGCATAGCAAGGTCATGCATATGAAAATTCTCTCATTTATTAAGCTTAGTGATTAAGGCTTAAATGGGATGGTCACCTCATTTAATCCTCAACCTCATGTATTAACTAATCCTAACACACACATTCATTGAGGTCACAAGTGAATATGAGTTAAGGAATTAGAGCAAGTATTTCAATAAAAGAGACTAATAATGAATTGAATTAAAATATTAGACTAATGGATTACAAGAATTGTTCAATCGATTACATCAATCCCCTAGCTTAGAAGATTAGTTAAACATCAATGGAATGAAAGAAAACATCGAAGAGTTTAAGAAGAAACCAAAGTTTGTCATTAAGGCACCTTGACTAGTGTGCTTCCTCCTCTTGCTTCAAGATTCAAAAGATGGATGAATGATGTAGGAGAGGAAAAGTGTAGAAAGGGTAATGTAAGAGAGGTTGCTGGTTGAATATTCTATGTGTGGCTCTTCCTAGGTCACAGCATAAAAAAAAGGTATTTATATGAATTTCAAAAAGGGCAAAAATCATCCTAGAAAGTCATGTTGGCGGCTGTCGCGGTCACGACTGTCGTGGTCTTCCAAGATGGCACAACACCGCGACGACGCTTGATCTTCCATTCCGCAGTGTAGTTCGAACTGACAACGGCAGCGACACTTTAGGTGTGAGGGTTCCTGTCGCTGGGATTGTCGCGGTCTTCCAAGATGACACTTCGACAACGACACTTCTTCCTTCTTTTAAAGCACCTTAACTTCATTGCAACATTAGCGACACTTTGGTCGCTGAGAGTTGATGTCGCCTAGGATGTCGCGGTGGGCCAAGACGACACTTCGACAACGACACTCCTTCAAGGCTCTACTTCTTGATTTTGTGCTTTGTGCCCCAATTTTCTTCTCTTCCTTAAAAAATGCCCTAATACAAAGAATTACTTGCAAAATACCTAAATGAGCCATTAAACACTCGATTTTCTAGAATTAAGCAATAAGAATAGAAAAGGGGAACCCAAAATCTAGTGTTATCGTGGCTCGATCATAACACATTGTGATGTAGGCAAAAATGTATGAATATGATAAACACATGCGAATCAAACAACAGCTTTCTTTTAATTCCGCATAATACAAAGAAAAAAGAGTGATAATTGAGTAAACACTCAAAAGAATTTTTATTTATGGAAAGTTTGTCTCAAAACTAAAAACAAACTAAAAATAAATAGCAAAAGAAATCTGATTCCACTAGGATTTAGTGTCTCCTAATTTCCTAAATAAAAGAGATCTTTAAAAATCCTAAACAATCGGAAAAGAATCCCAAACAAAAAGGAAATCACCTCTCCTATACGAAAAAGTAAAAAAAAACTCTTAAACCTGCTCACCAAAATAAAAGTCTAGACAACAATTAAAACGGAAAAATTTGGGCCTGCTGCAGCCCATTACGGATGACGAAGTCTGAGTAATAAATGTAGGGCTCGTCTGGGACTTTCCGAGAACATATTATAAAAGCAATTCTAACCCGTTTGCGCTATGTAGAAGCCTACGAAGTTCAGCCTCATTTTGGGTGCTCTATGCGTCCCAAATATGACAATGCCATGTGATCCGCATAAGTCATAACATTGTCGGACTGAACTCAAAAATTTTAATTTTTATATATTAATTTTCCACTATTGTTAATATAATTAATTACAGTTATAAAGTACTTTCAAATATTAACTTAATATAGACTAAAAATAAAATGGTGTCTATTTCAAAAAAAAGGGTTAAAAACCAAAAAATATTTAAAATCTATGAACAATATAAGTATATTAAATACAAATACATGCAATTATTAATAGTTATAAGGATATAATTGTTTCGTTATTAATTTTCAAATATTGATACTTAGAGTGTTTTTTTTTAGGATAATAGATATTCTGAGTTATAACTAATTAATAAACATATTATTTATATTTCAGATTTCAGATTTCAGATTTCAATCATTGTACAGATGAAAAAGCATCTGTTACCTTAGGGGTCGTTTGTTTTTTCCACTTAAAACTTAATGGGTTTGAATCATAATTATTAAGTTGTTTTGATTGTTTTTTTAAGTGGTCAAACAACTTAAAAAATACCAAAATACAACTTAAAATAAAAAGTAAAAAATCTCGATTTTTCACTTAATTGCTAATCACTGAATTGAATTAAATGCAATCCAAAATCTTTTCTTCCGATATTATCCAACATATATAACATATTTCCAATTTCATCATAACTATATCGGGTATATAAATCTCTATTTTAATATATTGCTTATTTTAAATAGCCTTAAAAATAAAAAAGAACCTAATCACTTCTCATATTGGTGTTTAATATCAATACATTATTATAATATTAAGGGTGATGTATTTATATATTATTCTTTTAGAGTGTTTTGTGTGAGTTTTTGAAAAAAAAAACATTTTCTTTTCTTAGTAAAACTGAAGTTTATTTATAATCGAAGAAGAAGATCATAATCATATGTGTTCATATATAATTATTATTTTTGGATCATTTTTATTCCATATTATATTTATAATTGTTTAACATGGGTATAAATGTAAAATTACTTAGTTTCAGACAATTTTACTTTTAAAAAATAAAAGTGTTGACAATACATTCAGATGTGAGGAAAAAAAAAACATGTTATTTAAGTTCAGATTTTAAGAAAAATTCAGTTTTCAGAAAAATTCAGGACTATTCAGCCTTCAGACAAAAAAACAAACGACCCCTTACTTTGAATTATTGTTGAGAAGCAAATTGTAAAATTATTTCGGATAAAGTTCCATTTTCGAGTGTACAGTAGGTTTTAATAAAATATATTAGTATATATATATATATATATATATGTTTGATATTTGTGATGTACTTCCAATTTTAGAAAACAAAATGGGATTTGCGTTTTCCATCTTTTCTTTCTGCCAAATATAATCAACACAAACACTGCATGGTTGATATTTGTGATGTACTTCCAATTTTAGAATATAAAACGTGATTTCCGTTTTCCATCTTTTCTTTCTGCCAAATATAATCAACACAAACACTGCATGGTTGATATTCGCGATGTACTTCCAATTTTAGAATATAAAACGTGATTTCCGTTTTCCATCTTTTCTTTCTGCCTAATATAATCAACACAAACACTGCATGGTCCCCTTATATATATATATATATATATATATAAAAATTGATATTTGTGATTTGTGATGTACTTCCAATTTTAGAAAAAAAAAACGTGATTTCCGTTTTCCATCTTTTCTTTCTGCCTAATATAATCAAAAATAAAAATAATCAACACAAACACTGCATGATCCCTTAGGCTTAGAGGCTCCACCACTAAAGTCACGTCAAGTACAATTATATTTATTTAATTACGAGTATTATTGGATTTTCTAAATTTTTTTTAAATTTTTTTCCTAAATGTTTATAGTATATTCATGATTTATAAAATGTTGATACCTCATGTATTATAAATATTTGAAAAAAAATTAGAAAGCTTAGTATTACTCTTTAATTATTTGCAGACTACTCTACTGATTTTGAAAGTTTTGATTGACATTTTCCTATCTTTTACAATGATACAAAACTTTATTTATTTATTAAAATACACAACCGTAATTTTAGTTGCGAAGAAAAACATGTATGAAACACGCTGCATCGATAATTGTTTTAAAATATATTTATCTTTCATTTAATCGCATCTAATATTTCATCACAAAACACGTTTGGATTGGATCATCATATAAATAACGTGTGGTTAAAATGTTACAATAAGAAAGATTTTCTTCCACATTAAAATTATGTATTTATCATAATTTCAGTTCTTTCAACTTAATTGAGTTGGGTGATGCCTGATGATCGAGCATCATTTTCACCATTTGAAAACCATAAATGAATAGACTAAAATGAGGCTGGTCCAATGATGTGTCCCTCACATTTACACTATGAAATTATGGATTTGAGTTGTGTCATCACCCCCAAATTAACCAGTGGCGAATGAAAGAGAGGGCCGTCCCAGCCGGCTGTAGCCCAAGCAGTCCTCTAGAATTTCGTTTTATATATATATATACATTCGTTTTCTCCTCAGTGCGTACTGATATAATTTATATCAGTGCGTTGCATGTGACCACTGATTATAGAGAAGTTTTGACAAGTGCACACACTTTAAGTCAAAGTATGTACGTAAATCTAATGGTCCACTTTCAACGCACTGATGAAGTTATATCAGTGCGTACTGACTTGAAAATTTCTGTATATATATATATATAGAGAGAGAGAGAGAGAGAGAGAGAAATTTTCAAATCATTGCGCACTGATATAAATTTATCAGTGCGTTGGATATAGACCATTAGATTTACATACTTTGACTCAAAGTGTATGCACTTGTCAAAACTTCTCTATAATCAGTAGTCCACATCCAACGTACTGATGTAAGTTATACCAGTACGCACTGAGGAGAAAATGACTGTATATATATATATATATATATATATATATATATATATAATTTCAAGTCAGTATACACTGATATAAATTCATCAGTGCTTTGGATGTGGACCATTAGATATATATATATATATATATATATATATATATATATATTTCTTTTACTTAGAAAGTTATTGATGATTCTTATAAAAATTTAAAAATTGTTTCAAATACTTATTGATAATTCTTATAAAAATTTGAAAATATTTAAGAAAAAAAAAAACATAAGCAGATGATATATAATAGATCAATTGCCGAACAAGATAATGAACTATTAACCTAAGTTATAAAACTTATAATACGTTGTATAGTTGAATCAAAGCCAACGTATTGTGAATGTGGGCTAGAAAAATAATTCAGCATCTCATGACATTACAATTAAACAGTAAGTACCCATGAAATTATTTGAATTTGTTTCTAAAAGAAATGGTAATATGTGCATTCAATTATTCAAAGCACATGTAATACCATAATTGGAAAGAAAAAAAGTGACATTCGGACAATAAAGCATTATTTTTTGTAGTATTACGTGACAATGACTTCATAGTCTGTGGTCCGTTCGTTCGAAATCAAACGGTATATATACAGTCTATTCTCTTATAATTAAGGATATGTACTACAACAACATCTAAAGAAAACCTGTACATATATATATATATATATATATATATATATATTATATATAATTATAAAAACGGCATTATAAGACTAGAAGTCTAGAACCCTTCACCACTACGTGGAAGGGGAGGTGCACTTCTACATGTGCAAAGTACCAAAATAGGGCAAAGTTTCGATAATAACCAATTAAAATGTTCTTTAATAATATATTTGTGTCATTAAGTAAGTAAATATCAACTAACCTTCTATCAAAAAAAAATATCAACTAACCTTTATTGATTGTCGTTGATTTCCTTTTTCTACGTTTCTCAATTCCACTATTAATCTGTATACGAGCAATTTCGTACTTGATCTTTGAGGTTCAAATTAAGGGTGGGCACAGGTTCGGTTCGGTTCGGTTTTGGGTACAAACCGAACTGTACCGAAAATATTTTGGTTCATCCAAAATTAAACTGGTTTAAACCGAATAAGAAATGGGAACCGAACTGAACTGAACTGATTTTAATCGGTTCGGTTCGGTTCAATTTGGTTTTGGGCCGGATAGCATAATGAGTCTTTTTAATTTGTTTTAAAATTAATGAATAGCTTAATGAGCCTAATTTTGGCCATTTGAATAGCCCAAAGCCAAAACAACATATTACATAATATAAAAAACATATTAATACATTCCAAAACATATTAATACATAATAATAAGTTAATAACAAATCCATTCCGGTATATAAAAAACATATTAATACATTCCAAAATCTGAACTCGTAAATAAAATTTCAAAATTGTTAATAATAGTACACTATATAATAATACCTCCCTAAAAATAAATAGAACTGAGATGTTGCGTGGTTGTGTAAGAGAAAGAACACTATAAATGTTAGGGTTTTTTTTTAATAGTTTAATAGGGGGTTTAATCGGTTCAAACCGGTTTTCAGAAAAGTAAACCGGTTTGAACCGAAAACTTTTTCGGTTTTCAATTTTTAAACCGGTTTAAACCGAATTAATTATACGAACCGAACCGAACACCTTTTTTTCGGTTCGGTTCGGTTCCGAACTTAGTGCCCACCCCTAGTTCAAATAGTGAGTATCATGTAACATATTACTGTTCATATATTGTTTGTCTACATCATAAGCTTCGTATCATTCAAATTTTTTCAAAGATTGATTAATTGTGGCGCACTTTTCCAAATACGTCCTTTAAAGTACAATATACAATAATATAAGTCTTATGACATTTCATAGAAAACAAAATGTATCCCTCACAAGCACTCATCCAAAATTTACGATCTAGAAATAAAGGCTCAAACCACTCATTAATTTTTAAAAAAATAAAAGAAAGAAGTGGCAATTTGGAAAAACGGTTTGAGTTTTAAACTACGTTGCACGGATACTCCATATTGGGGAGGGAACTCGTATCCTGTCCGGATATACCCTCAATATACCAGGATACATATCCAATACACCAGTTTGGTGTATCCGTTGACTTTTTCTCAAGTTTGATCGTGGGATACGGCTAGGATACGGCGGGAATACAACAAGGATACAACAAGGATACTTTTGGGGCAAAAATTTAATTATTTTAGTTTAAAACGGGGTCAAATTAAGATTTGGGTTTTGTAATATGTTAGGACTCATATATGTTGGATTATACTTTCATTTTGAATAGACTATTGGATTATGTTTTCTTTTTGAAATGATTATTGGATTATGTTTTTTGAGAATATGTTTTGAATGGATTATTGGATTATGTTTTCATTTTGAAAGAATTATTGGATTGTGTTTATTGAGAATATGTTTTGAATAGATTATTGGATTATGTTTTTATTTTTAAATTTGAGTGGAATGGATTATTGAATTATGTTTATATAGAATATGTTTTGAATGAATTATTGGATTATATTTTTTAAAATATAAAATAAAAATATATACTATTTTAATTGGCTTATCATGCCGTATCTGTATCTTAGTTTTTAGAGATTTATCGTATTTACGTATCGTGCAGTATCCGTATCCTGTATCCACAGTGGTGGATCTAGAAATTTTAACCAGGTGGGGTACTTGAACAAAATAACAATTATATTATAAAAAATATTAAAAATCAAGATCGTATTAAAATGAGTTTTTCTTTAACAAAAAATGAGTTTTTGTTTTACATAAAGAAAAATTGATGATATACTGAAGTTTATATAAAATAAAACAAATAGAACACATACTCAAGATAAACTAAATAATCTTCAAAAAAAAAATAAAAGTAAAAACAAGAAACACGATATTAAAAATTAAATATTAATAAGAAAAACAACATAAACAATAAAATTGCAATATTTATTCTTCTTAGAATAATATATGACAATCTAATTTTAATTTAAGAAATTTTGGTTTATATTTATAATGAATTCACTTTAAATTTATACAAAAATAATTGGTTAATAAATATTACTAGACATGTTTTTGATTTTTTTAATTCTTCTAATTATTGTTAAATTATTGATTTATTGATTCGAAATAAATTAAAACTATAAAATAAAGTAAAATACTAAGGATAAAATAAAATGAATCATAATAATAGATGAACTATTTTAATATAATAAATTAAAATTTAGATTTTATAGTTTATTGATCGGAAACGAAAACTATTAGAAATAATAAATGTTCAAAATAATAATAGAAAATTTAACATAAAATAAATTAAATTAAATTACCACAAATTGAAAATAGATAATAAGTTGACAATAACAGAAAAGATAAAATAATTGTTTTGTTTCAGAATAAGATGAAAATTTGATAAATAAATTGGAAAATATGGTAAAATAAAAAAGGCTTAAAAATTAATTAAAATTACATGATAAAATTAAATTTGTAAAATAAGATATTCATTTTCCTTGAAAAAGGTAATTAGTGAAACTTGAACCAAGTTCATCAATACAAAAGGGAGATAGAATGCCAGTTTTACTGAAAGACATTTTGTTATCTTTATGGTTATCTGATATATATATATATATAATTCAAAGCAAAATAATACTTTTTAAAAAAAAAATTAAGGTAGGGCACAGAACCCCATCTAGCCTTAAGGTGGGTCCGCCCCTGTGTATCCGTATCTGTATCCGTACAATCTATATTGTAAATAAACTATTAAAAAACAACGCATTTATAATTGCACTTAGTTTTAACCATAGAGTAAAAAATATACGTGTCAAGATAGAAAAGACGGATATGTTACTATGTTAGAGGGTGTGTGACCAATTGTAGCCAGTGAGATGATGTATAAATAATGCATTTGGATCCCATAACATTATTGAAACCTAAGGATAGGATGAGTTAGGATACTAGTGAATAGTGACATATGCCCCAACCGAAACACACACACACATATATATATATATATATATATATATATATATATATATATATATAGTGGTTATCTAGTAAAGACGTTCTGAAATTATAAGTTAAGGACGTCCAATCATAGCCACACAATCACATTGGGTGTGAGTGTTTGTTATTGAAAGGCTGTGGGTCCAATGTAAATGTGCGGTTGTGGTTGGATGTCCTGACTAGAGAACCACCGTGTGTGTGTATATATATATATATATATATATATATATATATATATATATATATATATCAATTTTTCTATCATAAGCACATATTATAGGTATATCTATAGCATACTGATACACATCACCACATTTTTGCTATATGTATTATTATGATTGAAGTTATACTACTTACATGGTAAAATTGTAGTGATATGCTTTAGATATACTTATAATGTGTGCTCATGATAGAAAAACTTATATATATATATATATATATATATATATATATATATATATATATACACACACACCTCATGGGTGTAGCTCTGCTGGTAGATGGATAAGCTTAGGGCTTGAACAAATGACTCCCAAGTCAGCGGCTCGAATCCTACCAAACTTAAAAAAGTTTCAAAAAAATATTTGATCTAGATAAATTGATATAATAGATACTAATATATATATATATATATATATATATATATATATATATATATATAACCTGTGTGCGACAACTCGAATATAGTACAGGGCAGACCCACCTTAAGGTCAAGTGGGGCATGTGCCCTACCTCAACTTTAAAAAAAAAATTGATTTTTTTTATGGTTGTATATATATTAACACTTATTATAAAATATAAACTCATAGCATAGCTGGTATTATTTCCACTATATTTATGGTGAAGGGTTCCGCTCCCACCATTTGCATATTTCAAGCAAATTAAATATCTTTTTTCTTTAATTCAACTTTATCCTGTAATTTTAATACTTATTTTTTATATTAAATTACATTTAATTTGTGGCTACTTAATTAATTTAATTTTATATTAAATTATATATTAATATTTTATACTTTTATTATATTTAATAATTTAGTGTGACATACCTAACACATCCGATCAATAAACCATAAAATCTCAAATGTTAATTTACTGTATTAGAATAGTTCATCTATTATTATGATTTATTTTATTTATCCTTAGCATTTTTCTTTATTTTATAATTTTAATGTTTTTCAAAATCAATAAATCAATAATTTACTAATTAGAATAATAAAAAAAACAAAAAAAAACATGTTTAGTAATATTTATTAATCAATTATTTTTGTATAAATTTAAAGTGAATTCATTATAAATACAAAAACAAATTCTTATTATAAAATTAGAATGTAACATATTATTTTAAGAATAAATATTTTAATTTTTAATTGTTTATGTTGTTTTTCTTGTGATTATTTTTTTTAATATCATGTTTCTTGTTTTTTTTAATGTATGATTATTTAATTCATTTAAAATAAGTGTTCTGTTTGCTTTATTTTATCTAAACTTCATTATACCATCAATTGTTTTTATCTTTATATTAAAAAAAACTCATTTTAGTTTTAAAAAAAAAAACTCATTTTACTATTACCTTAATTTTCAATATTTTTTTATAAAATTGTTAATTTATTAAAGTCTCCAACCTAACTAAAATCTCTGGGTCCTCCACTAACATAGATTTTGTCAGGATGAATGAATGTAGTTTGCCATCAAACCATATTGGTCGGTAAGCTCTCAAGATATAATAATTGATTGCCAAATATCTCCTTCTATAAGTAGATGGCTTCCACAAGCTTTGAGCTGCATTGCACCTATCAAGCATGATTTTCCAATTTTCTGAGTGAGTTACCACGATTGATCTTTGTATCTTGGTCATGGTGGTGGGATGGACTCACTGAATATCCCACCACCAGATTTACACCAACCCTTCTGGCCTGCAACACTCCTTGCCATTTCTTTGTATGCTTGGTTGATCAAGAAACCATTTACAATAGTTCCACCATTGCCACCAGGTCCACCGGGCTTGCCCTTGCTCGGAAACCTCCCTTTTCTTGAACCCTGATCTCCACCGTTACTTTGCAAAACTCTCTGAAATTTATGGACCGATCATGAAACTTCAACTGGGAAGAAAAGTTTGTGTTGTGATAAGCTCACCTTCATTAGCAAAAACAGGTTCTCAAAGACCATGATGCAATTTTCGCCAACCATGACCCTACAGTAGCTGCAATAGCCAGCACATATGGCGGAGGAGACATCGTATGGAGCCCTAATGGCCCTGAGTGGCGCAAGTTGCGTAAGATTTTAGTTCAGGAAATGGTGAGCAAGACAAGCCTCGATGCTTGTCACACATTTCGTAGACAAGAAGTCCGAAAAATGGTGAAGGAAGTGTATGTAAAGGCTGGTAATTCAGTACCTATCAATATTGGGGAGCAAATGTTCCTAACATTACTCAATGTGATAATGCGCATGACGTGGGGTGGTTCATTGAATGAGGAGGATAGTATTAGAGTTGGGATTCAGTTTAGGCAAGTGGTGGATGAATTTGTTTATTTGTGGGGAGCACCAAACATTTCTGATGTTTTCCCTGCCCTTGCTCGCTTTGATTTACAAGGAGTTGAATCGAAAATGAAGAAGCTTTTATCGTGGTTCGATAGGGTGTTTGAGTCCTCGATGTTAGGTTTTGGCTCGTATTCTCAAGTGAACCCAATGTGAACCAAACGTGACTCAACTGATGTTGGAACTTCCTGGAGACGTAGGATACGTTTGGAAGTTAGAGTTGGTGTTTGAGGGAGCTTGAAGACCGAATAAGAACTGAAGAAACGGATTCTGGAAGAAACCGCGGCGTGGACCGCGATGCGGACAAGCGCATGGATCGCGGCACAGGGAGCGATCAATTCCAGTATGTATAGCGCGGTGTAGACCGCGGCGGAGGCAAAGACACCAACCGCGGTATTCTGAGCGGTGGACTTCAGTGGCTTTTCCGCGGTGTAGGGAGCGGGGTGCACACCACGACCTAGACCGCGGTAATAGTGGATTTTGCCTAGGTTGCGCGAAAATAGGAAAGGTTTTCTTCTGGAAAGTTCTTGTGCTTATTGGAAAAGGAAAAAGAGTTTGTCTTCATGAAGAATAGGAAAGTCTTATGCTTGAAGGAAAAGATTTCTACTTACAAGAAGACTTGTCATAAATAGGAAATAGTATTTATGTGGAACAAGTAATTCTTGTATGTTTAGGAGTAGGATTTCCTTTTATCTTATACTCCCTATAGCTAGTATAAATAGACCTTGTAATTATGTTATTTGGTAATGGAGTCAAGAAACAACATGTAACATCAGAGAGTGGTGAGATCCGGGTGAGAGACCCGAGGGAATATCCGGGGAGGGATCCAAGGGAATATCAGTGGATCAAATATAAGATCTGTGGGTGATATTCAGGGGAGACCTAGGGGATATTGGGGGGTTCTTGGTGAGGATCTTGTGAGCGTTGTGAGAATGGTTTGGGGTTAAGGTGTGAGAGAGAATCCTGGAGTATATGGTTGTAACGATTTATCATATAGTGGAACTTTCTCTGTCGTCCTGACGGCCCGTGGTTTTTTACCCGATTTGGGTTTTCCACGTATATCTTGTGTTGTGATTGGTTTATTTTCTCTCATCTTATTTTTCTGCTATTAACGTTAATTGCTATGAGTTATGGGCGTATATTAGGCATGACGCTTCCGCGATCATTGGTTCAAATCCCTAACACTTGATTGATAGTCGAGCGAAAGATCATCAAGCTGGAGGAGAGAACAAGGAGGAGGAGAAAGGAAGCAATAAGGACTTTCTTGAGAACTTGTTGGATCTGAAGCAGCAAGGAGATGATAAATCCTCACTATCCATGAACCAAGTCAAGGCTTTGCTTCTGGTACATTGCATACATATCCCTCTTTTTATTTTCTTTTATTGAGATTGAATTCAGACTCAAAAAGGTTCTAAAATGAATTTATTAGTTTCTTTTCCCCATTAAATTTTGATTTATATATCAACATGCAGGACACTTTTCTGGGGGGGACACATACATCATCAACAACAATAGAGTGGCTAATGGCAGAATTGCTACAACATCCAGAGATAATGAGAAAAGCCTGAAAAGAACTTGAGGAAGTGGTCGGTAAAGACAACATTGTGGAAGAATTTCATATCCCAAAACTACATTACTTGGATGCAATACTAAAAGAGACATTTCGATTGCACCCAGCAGCGCCATTAGTCCCAAGAAGTCCATGTACAACACAGACTATCTCCGAATACACCATCCCGAAGGGTTCGAGAGTTTTATTGAATGTCTGGGCGATGCAAAGGGACCCTGAGGCATGGGAAAATCCACTGAAGTTCCAACCTGAGAGATTCCTGTTAGATGGTGGAAGAGGTGACTTTAAAGGAAACAATTACATTTTTCTTACATTTGGTTCTGGGAGGAGGATTTGTCCTGGAATTTCTTTGGCAGAGAAAATGATCCTTTATATTGTGTCTACCTTGTTGCATTCTTTTGAATGGAATATACCACATGGAACAACACTTGATTTATCTGAGAAGTTTGGATTTGTTACGAAGATGCAAGAACCACTTATTGCCATACCAATTGCAAAGTACTCTTCTTCCGAGCACTGTCTATGAGCACCCATACGCCTTTTGGGTTATGGGTGAACAATGTTTATTTGAAGCACATGATCCAACACAAATCCGTGAGAGTGAGACACCAATATGAAATCCAAATTGGATGGTATCGCTGTTCATGCATCTGCAATAATCTATCTTCTTTGTTGTATTGTAATTTAGTCAGTTAGTGAAGTCTCATCACTCGATCTCATGCTACTGGAATAATCTATCTTCTTTGTTGTATTATCATCATATACCCAACTTTATGGTTTTTCTCGTGTTGTAATGTAATAAAAGTGTCGTTGTGACTTTTGTGTGTATTTCCGTTTGCTAAATGAATGACTGTAATATAGTTTATAACAAAATAAAAATAAACTCTAAATCCAGATAAAACATACATACAAACAGGCTTGTCTTGCTCATCATTTCCTAAACGAAAATCGTTTTTTGAACAGCAATTTTTAAACCGCAGGCAAACCGGGACCAGAAACCAGCAAGGCAAGAAACAGAGCCCTTGGAGACATAGCCAAAAGGCAACAGCCAAACCAGAGCAAGGGAAAAACAGAGAATTAAATGTTAATGAACAAGTAATAAAGAATTAATTAGTAGAATGAAAGAATTTACATTAAATAATTATAATTTATGTTTTTTTTATTACTAGACGATACAATCATATGTCTATTATAAGAAATTACATTAAATAATTATAGTTTATAGTTAATTCATAACTAGTCACTGATATCATAATAACAATGGTATTATGATTAAAAAAACAACAATCTTATAAAATAAACAATAATCTTGTAAAAAAAACATCCCCAATAACACTTTGTTAATTCATATCTTAACACTTTTATTACACTAGCAATAGTATTAATAGTAACGATTTCAATTGCAGTAACTAATCATCTCCTAACACAAAATAAGATATATCATCGGTGGAAAAAATGATCTATAACTATATTTTCGTCCATATGATATAGTAAAAATATTACAATAATGTATTTAATAGAATAATATATGAATTTAAATATAAATTTATTGATAATTTCTTATAATCAATAACGCGATATACAAATTCACCACGTTCAATAAGTAATATACATATTAAAAATATAATATTGAATAAATAATAAAGAATTAATTACTAGAATGACTGAAATTATACTAATTAGTTATTATTTATCTTTATTTCATAGATAGGCACTACTAACAATAGCATTGATAATAACAATTTCAATAGGGCTCTATTAACTTCATAAATTTTTATTAATGTGAAACTATTTAATTAAAATGAGGTCAAAATATTTATATTGGATATATTTTCCTTATATTTACATTGGTAATTTGACAATGTAAATAAATTATTTTGTTAATACTCGTTTTCTTTTTTTGTTGAAATATTACAAGAACTATTACAATAGGAACCTGCCGAGATCAAACAATACATGTGCGGTCTGGATAAAACTCCTCATACATGCTTGTAAAATGCGCCAAGGTGAGATTTGAACCATTCACCAATTATGTCAAAGGGAGGTACACTATCAACTCTGTTATAAAAAATGAATTGTTAAATAAAAACAAAGAAACTTACATTATAAATTTAAAATATTAATCATAACCTATAAGTATTATTGTTTTACTTTTCTTTAATAAAAACATAACAACATTATTTTATACAACGTGAAATTATTACCATAAATAATATGTTTACAATTATATGCAAAACATGTTACATGGTATGAATATTTTATTTTTTTTATATATAAATAAAATGAGTTGTTAACATTTTACCACAAAATTGTTACAATTTACATTTTAATTGTTACATTTCACGGCATATTTGTTACAATGTTAAATCGTTACCACATAAATCTTAATTACAATTTTTATGTAAAACTTGTTACATGGTATGAATATTTTGTTACCCATATAAAATGAGTTGTTACATGATACGACAACGCTGTTACAGCCTTCAATTTTTTCGTTACACATCAAACCAACGTGAAATTGTTACCACAAATGTTTTAACTATAACTTTCTACATGAAACTTGTTACAACTAGGGATGGGTGTGGGGGCCCAATGGGGTGGGGGAGGGTCCCCCAACCCCCAACCCCCAACCCCCACCCCTATTCCTCAACCCTTCCCCAACCACCTCCCCCAAAACCCATTTGGGGGGACTGGGGGTGAGGGCATTTTGGGGGGAGGTTGCCCCCACCCCCACCCCAAACCCCATTTCCCTCATTTATTTTCATTTTTTTAATTGACAGTGGTAGCTCTTGTAACATTTTATTTAACTGTGCACTCAAGGAAATGTAGGTCAAAGAATCTAAAATCAGTCGTCAAACGACAGTATTAACAGGATTCAGTGGTGAAACAAAAGAGCATGCTTGGCGAAATCTTACTACCAGTCTACGCAGAAGGAGTTAACCTATATATCAACTTCTTAGTGAGCAACTGTCAGCCTCCCTACATTGCGATTTTGGGTAGACCCTGGATTCAGAGATGAAATCAATCCCCTCGACCTACCATCAAATGATTAAATTCCCTACCAGGTGGGGAGTTCATGAGATCAAGGCAAACAGAGAGCAGTCAGGGAATGCTACCATAAAACCATGAAAAAAGAGGAAGGAGCAATTATAGCAACTACATGAAACCAAAGTCGGGTCGACATTGAATAAGCCTAAGATAAAAGATCTTGATGAGGAGTCAATCGACCCAGAAAAGTCGGAGCACAAAGTTCAAATCGGGTTGAGACTACCAGAAGAGATATGGAATCAGTTGATCAACTTCTTAAAAGAGAATCGACAAAGCTTCGCTTGGTCACACTCGGATATAGTCGAAATTGACACTGAGGTAATTGTTTATCATTTGTAGGTAGACCCTAGTCATCTGCCGATAAAACAGAAAAGGAGAAAGTTCGCATAAAAAAAACAAAATCATCAACAAAGAAGTCCAAAAGCTGATTGACATCAGATCAGTTAAAGAAGTAAAGTACCCATACTGGTTGGCGAACGTTGTGGTGGTAAGGAGGAAAAATGGAAAGTGGCGCATTTGTATTGATTTCACTGACCTCAACAAGGCATGCTTCAAGGACCCATTCCCACTTCATCACATCAACATGTTAGTCGACTCCATAGCAGGGCATGAACTACTCAGCTTCATGGATGCCTACTCCGGATACAACCATATTCTAATGCATCCGAACGACCAAGAAAAAATTGCATTCATCACCGAACGAGGTAATTTCTGTTATAAGGTTATGCGCTTTGGTTTGAAAAATGCAGGTGCGACATACCAACGGCTGGTCAACAAAATATTCGCTGATATGCTTGTATCGACCATGAAAGTTTACATCGACGACATGCTGGTTAAATAGCTCGCCGCTTGCACAAAACATATAGCATATGAAGCAGTCATTCGATGTACTTGACAAATACGGTATGAAACTTAATCCCACTAAATGTTCTTTTGGCGTATCATCTGGTAAATTTTTAGGTTACTTGGTAACACAAAGAGGGATTGAAGCCAACCTAGACCAAATTCTGTCAATCAAAGCAATCGAATCGCCTAAGTGTATCAAAGATGTACAGAAACTTACATGTCGAATAGCAGCCCTTAACAGATTTATTTCCAAGTTGTCCGAACGATGCCATCAATTTTTCAACACCTTAAAGAAAAACAAAGAATATAAATTTGTTTTATTTTTTTGAAAAAGGATTTAAATTACTTAAAAAAGATTTAAATGTTAATCAACAAGTAATAAAGAATTAATTAGTCGAATGAAAGAATTTACATTAAATAATTATAATTTATATATTTTTTTATTACTAGACGATATAATCATATATCTATTATAAGAAATTACATTAAATAATTATAGTTTATTGTTAATTCATAACTAGTCACTATATCATAATAACAATGGTATTATTCTAAAAAACAATAATCTTGTAAAAAAAACACCTTATTAAAAACAATAACATTTTTTTTAATTCATATCATTGCACTTCTGTTATAATAACAATAGTATTAATAGTAACGATTTTAATTGTAGTAATTAATCATCTCCTAATACAAAATAAGATATATCATCGGTGAAAATGATCTATAACTATAATTTTGTCCATATGATATATTAAAAATATTACAATAATGTATATAATAGAATAATATATGAATTTAAATACAAATTTATTAATAATTTCTTATAAACAATAACGCGATATACAAATTCACCACATACAATAAGTAATATACATATTAAAAATACAATATTGAATAAATAATAAAGAATTAATGACTAGAATGACAGAAATTATATTAATTAGTTATTATTTATCTTTATTTCATAGTTAGACACTACTAATAATAGCATTGATAATAACAAAATATTATTGGATAGATTTTCTTTATATTTATATTGGATATAAATTGGCAATGTAAATAAATTATTTTGTTAGTACTCATTTTTTTTATTGAAGTATTACAAGAACTATTACATAAAAACATGTTATGACCAAACAATATATGTGCGATCCAGATAAAACTCCTCACAAATGCTTGTAAAATGCACCATAATGAGATTTGAACTCTTCACCACTTATGTGAAAGGGAGGTACACTATCAACTCTATTATAAAAAATGAATTGTTAAATAAAAACAAAGAAACTTACAATATAAATTTAAAATATTAATCATAACCTATAAATATTATTGTTTTACTTTTCTTTAATAAAAACATAATAAAATTATTTTATACAACGTAAAATTGTTACCATAAATAATATGTTTACAATCATGCTATATAAAATGAATATTTTGTTTTTTTTATAAATAAATTGAGTTGTTAACATTCTACCACAAAGTTGTTACAATGTACATTTTAATTGTTACATTTTACTGCATATTTGTTACAATGTTAAATCGTTACCACATACATCTTAATTACAATTTTTATGTAAAACTTGTTACATGGTACGAATATTTTGTTACCCATATAAAATGAGTTGTTACATGATACGACAACTCTGTTACAACCTACAACTTTTTCGTTACACATCAAACCAACGTGAAATTGTTACCACAAATGTTTTAACTACAACTTTCTATGTGGAACTTGTTACAAGACATATATATTTTGTTACCCATATAAATCGAGTTGTTACATGCCATGTTAAAGTTTTTACGAACAACAACTTTATTGTTACACATCATGTCAAATTTTTTACAACATTAAATCGTTACCACATACATCTTAATTACAGTTTTTTATGTACAACTTGTTACATAGTATGAATATTTTGTTACTCATATAAATTGAGTTGTTACATGATCCGATAATGTTGTTACAACCTACAACTTTATCGTTACAAATCAAATCAATGTAAAATTGTTACCACAAACGTTTTAACTACAACTTTCTACGTCAAATTTGTTATAAAACACATATATTTTGTTACCAAATAAACCGAGTTGTTACATGCTACCGTAAAGTTGTTACGAGTTACGATTTTATTGTTATATATCACTTAAAATTTGTTACAAAGTTGAAATTGTTGCCGCACACATATAAATTACAACTTCTTATTCAAAATTTGTTACATTAAATAAAAATTATGTTACATGTAATTTATCATACAAAAAACTATAAAAATATTTATAAAAAATTATTATGTCACAAATATTTTATAAAATTAAATCAAATAAATATTAATTTCAAAATATAATACATCAAAAATATTTTAAAAATTTAACAAAAATTTATTTATTTATTTATTGAAAATAATAGTAATTAAAATAAAAATAATAATTTTAACTATTTTAAATCTATTATATTATAAATATTTAATTAAATTAAATACAAATTCAAATAATAAAAAATATCACATATTTATTTAAATCATAGAAGATTATTGTGAGGATACGTATAATCCTTATCTAATTATCATTTAAAATTGTTTAATACAATTATGTAAATTAAATTAAATTAAATTATTACACATTTATAATAAATTTAAAAATATATATAAAATAAAATAAGTTGAAAGTAACTGATTAACCGACTATAACCAATTACTTTATATTTTTAAAGTGTTTGGCTGCCACATCCCACAGGTCAACCAAATATTGGATGAATCTTGTAATTAAATTCCAATAACATTATTGAGAATTAATATCCTAACAATGTACCCATGACACCAACGCTCTACTTCCATAAATGCCCTTGGAAAACCTAACAAATCACATACTAATATACTATTTTCTGCGGTACTTATCGTGATGTGTTTCCCTTGTCTTGTCTTGGGACTAGATGTATTTATTCATAAATTTTAATTTATATATAATTTTCCTCTTTTGTAAATATAAATTAATTACATTATAAAGTACTTTCAAAAATTAATTTAATTTAGACTAAAAATAATATCGTGTCTATTCCTAAAAAAAAGGTTAAAAACCAAAAAATATTTAAAATCTATGACCAATATAAGTATATTAAATACAAATATATACAATTATTAATAGTTCTAAGGATATAATTGTTTTTTATTAATTTTCAAATATTGGTATTTAGAGTTTTTTTTAGGATAATAGATATTCTGAGTTTCTATTATAATAGGACGGTCCAGATAACTACTCTCACACACGTGAAGAAAACTTTTCATACATGCTTGTAAAATGTGCATTGTGTGATTTGAACCTCTCACCACTTATGTGGAAGGGATGTGCATTACTAGCTCTGCTAAGAGGTGATGTGCAGATATTCTGAGTCATAAATAATGAATAAAGTACTAGTGCTGTAAAAGGGGGCCGGCCCGGCACGGCCCTTCCGTGCCGTGCCGGCCCGTGGGCCAATTTGGCGGGCCAAATGGGCCGGCCCATATATTTTTTTAAAAATTTTTTTTTTATATATTATTATTTTTGTATAATAAAAAAAATGTTTATCATAAATTAATAATAGATTATAGATACATTTTTTTATTTTATTTAATGAATTAATTCAAAAAATAAATAAAGATAAAACATGAAAGAAAAAAAAAGTAGATAAAAATATGAAATGAAGAATTCTTTATTTATTTCGGACTTTCAGTATTACATATTTACATGATTGCCTCATTAAAAACCTTACCAAGAAAACCCAGTGGGATAAAAACTTGGTAAGGGAAAAAGAGTGCAATCGTATTACAAGTAAATGTACATGTACAACCTAGTTCTGGACCTGGTTACTGGCGGAACCCTCATCGACATATAAATTGGAGAAATTTTGAATAAATTGTTCATCTACCGTTTCATTTTGCATCCTCTTTCGAGCATGCTCCCAATCCCGAATGCATATTAATACTTCCACCATCTCTGTAGTCAAACAATTTCTTCTTGGTTCAATAATTCGTCCACTCGTGCTGAATGTCTGTTCTGAAGACACAGTGGACACGGGGATAACCAGTATGTCACGTGCTAAGTGTGACAAGACCGGATACCTGTAGCTATAGGTCTTCCACCATAACAACAGATCAAAATTCTCCGTGTTTTCGTCGGCATCAAACTGTGCTTCAAGAAACCTATTCAGTTCGGCACCAGAAGATGCAGCAGATCGTGTAGTTGAAGAAGAAGAACTTGCTGATTTGTCTTTTTTCCGGCGTTTGAGAATGCTCCAACTTGTCAGCAACGGTTGTCTGTCCGGTTCTGGTGATGGTTCCGTGTGAATGCCGCCAAACCTGCGCTCATAAATACTAAAAACTTCGAACAACTTGTTTCGAATGTCAGTAATCTGTTCGGAATAATCTATTGACAATTTATTACCAGTAAACTCAAGCAAATATTCTAAACCAGCTAATTTAATTCTAGGATCTACTATAACACCTAAGGCATAAAGGAAAGGCATTTCAGACCAGTATTTTTTAAACTTGGTCTCCATGGCAACAACTGCATCGCCAAGCAAGTCATCTTCCCTATAAGTGTTTAACATGTCAGACATTTCCACAATCTGATGGATTGCCTGGGAAGATGTGGGGTAGTAGACCCCAGAAAGGGTTACAGTGGCATTGTAAAAAACCTGTAAAAATTCAACAAAAATCTTTGCCACATACCAATCGTCTGGTGTCAGTGATTGAGCAGGTGGACGGCCACTTTCGGCCAATTTCATGTTATAAAAACCTGAAATAGTTGTATCATATTCCAAACAATTTTTCAGCATTAAGTAAGTAGAGTTCCACCTTACCGGCATATCAGTTTGGAATCGTCGGGGTCGTAGACCGTTTAATGTACAGTGTCTGCCAAATTCTTGAATCTTGGATTAGAGCTACCGATCCAAGAAATGGCATCTCTGATGCGTTCTATACGATTGCTTACTTTCTTCAAACCAGACTGTACAACTAAATTTATGATATGACATGCACAACGCTGGTGGAAGAAATAACCCCCAGCTTGCGGGATGTTTCTTTCAGTAAACAATGCAATAGACTTAGTATTTGCCGATGCATTATCTAATGTGATAGAGAGGATGCGATGAGTTATGTCATAAGTTTCTAAAACAGAAAGAATGACAGCAAAAATATTGTCTGCGGTATGTGCAAAATCCATAGGACGAAAACCAAGAATTTTTTTTTGTATCCTACATTCAGAGTCTAAATAGTGTCCTGTGACACATAAATAGTCCTGTTTGGAACATGCGTTCCAAATATCGGAAGTTAATGCAATTGAGACAGTTAGATGCTGTAATTCAGCCGTCAAGTCATCTCGTTGGGTTTTAAACATTTTTATCAAATCGTTCCTAGTGGTGGTTCTAGAAACAATTTGCATTTGGGGGCAAAATGCAGATGTTATAAATTCTTGAAAAAAAACACAGTCACCGAAATTAATAGGTTGATCAGTTTGTGCAATGTACCGTGCCAAACATTCTCTAGCATGTGCGGTGTCGTAATGCCACGTCGTAACCGACCCGTCTGGGTGCCGTTGCAGTTGTGTCTGGGTTGTATTGGGTACCTGTACGTGTTTGGGCATGTATTTTTGCATATGTCTTCTCAAATGACCGGTTCCACCCTTAGTAGTGGTATAGTTCTTAGGACAAAACTTACATTTGGCTCTGGGGCCGACCGTACCGTCTGGAAATGTCATTTCTACTACGTCAAAACACTGCCATACGTCTGATGTTAACCTCTTAGATTTGGTACGTGATGTCGGTGTGGCGCCGGAACCAGAAGGTCCCGCTCCGGTTTCTGCCGGTCCAGAGAGATCAAAATCATCGTTCAGCATGTTTAGACCGTCTGGAAAATAAGGATGGGTGGGATCCATTTCCTAAAAAAAAAAAAGTTTCGGTCATTAAAATTAACTCCTACACATACAATGATTATTTTACTAAAAATATATATTAAAATTAACTCCTACACATAAAATGATTAATTTACTAAAACAATATATTAAAATTAACTCCTACACATAAAATGATTATTTTACTAAAACAATATATTAAAATTAACTCCTACACATAAAAATTATTAATTTACTAAAAAATATATTAAAATTAACTCCTACACATAAAATGATTTTTTTTTACTAAAACAATATATTAAAATTAACTCCTACACATAAAAATTATTAATTTACTAAAAAAATATATTAAAATTAACTCCTACACATAAAATGATTTTTTTTACTAAAACAATATATTAAAATTAACTCCTACACATAAAATGATTAATTTACTAAAAAAAAATATTAAAATTAACTCCTACCCATAAAAATGATTTTTTTTTTACTAAAACAATATATTAAAATTAACTCCTACACATAAAATGATTATTTTACTAAAACAATATATTAAAATTAACTCCTACACATAAAAATTATTATTTTACTAAAAATATATATTAAAATTAACTCCTACACATAAAATGATTAATTTACTAAAACAATATATTAAAATTAACTCCTACACATAAAATGATTATTTTACTAAAACAATATATTAAAATTAACTCCTACACATAAAAATTATTAATTTACTAAAACAATATATTAAAATTAACTCCTACACATAAAAATTATTAATTTACTAAAACAATATATTAAAATTAACTCCTACACATAAAATGATTATTTTACTAAAACAATATATTAAAATTAACTCCTACACATAAAAATTATTAATTTACTAAAACAATATATTAAAATTAACTCCTACACATAAAATGATTTTTTTTTACTAAAACAATAAATAAAATTAACTCCTACACATAAAATGATTAATTTACTAAAAAAATATATTAAAATTAACTCCTACCCATAAAAATGATTGTTTTTTACTAAAACAATATATTAAAATTAACTCCTACACATAAAATGATTATTTTACTAAAACAATATATTAAAATTAACTCCTACACATAAAAATTATTAATTTACTAAAAATATATATTAAAATTAACTCCTACACATAAAATGATTTTTTTTAACTAAAACAATATATTAAAATGAACTCCTACACATAAAATGATTATTTTACAAACAAAATATATTAAAATTAACTACTACAAATAAAATGATTTTTTAACTAAAAAAATATATTAAAATTAACCCCTACACATAAAAATGATTTTTTTTTACTAAAACAATATATTAAAATTAACTCCTACACATAAAATGATTATTTTACTAAAACAATATATTAAGATTAACTCCTACACATAAAATGATTAATTTACTAAAAATAAAAATAAAAATTAACCCCTACACATAAAAATGATAAATTTACTAAATAAATAAAATTAATAACTGATATAAACATAAAATGATAAATTTACTAACTAAACAAACATATTAAATTTAAAATATAACACTTAAATAAAAATGTACCTTTGAAGTTTGAACTTTGGTGTCTTGGTGGAGAGATTAGAGAATAATAGTAAATTACTAATAAAATATTATAATAGTATATTAGTAGTGTAGAATAGTAGAGAGAGAGTAAGAATGAAATTAAGAATAATTGAAATTGTATAGAGAGTTTGAGAATGTAGAGATTGAGAGAATTAGAGAAAGTGAATGAAAAGTGGAATGTGTGGGAGTATTTATAGAAAAATTAGAAAAGTGGGTAAAAATATAAAACACAAGAGTTGAGGGAGCAAATTGTAATTTTTATTGTTTTTTTTTTTAAATAACCGTTGGCTGACGTCAGCCATGACGTCAGCCAACGGTTATTTTTTAAAAAAAAACAATAAAAATATACTTATATTTAAAAAAAAAAAAAAAAAATTCTGCGGGCCCAACGGTAGGCACGCCGTGCCGGCACGCGTGCCGGCCCGGCGTGCCGATCGTTGGGCTTGGCACGCCGTGCTGGCGTGCCGTGCCGGGCCGGCATGCCGTGCCGGGCCGGCATGCCGTGCCTGGAACCCTGACCCGGCACGTGCCAAGAATGGCGTGCCGTGCCGGGCCGGCATGCCGTGCCGGGCCGGCATGCCGTGCCTGGAACCCTGACCCGGCACGTGCCAAGAATGGGGGCCGTGCCAGGCACGGCCCGCCATCCTTGGCAGGCCGGCCGGACCGGGCCCTCCAGGCCCGACCCATATTTACAGCATTAGAATAAACATATTATTTAGATTTCTGATTTCATATTTCAATCATTCTACAGATGAAAAAGCATATGTTACCTTACTTTGAAATATTATTGTTCATAAGGAAATTGTGAAATTATTTCGGATAAAGTTCCATTTTCGAGTGTGCAGTAGGTTTTAATAATATATATATATATATATATATATATATATATATATGTCTAATATTTGTGATGTACTTCCAATTTTAGGAAAAAAAAAACGTGATTTCTGTATTCCATCTTTTCTTTCTGCCGAATATAATCAACACAAACAGAATGCTAACGGTGTTAGTCTATTAGGGTGGTTTCTAAAATAAAAACATTTGTAACTATACATCCAATAATAGTTCAAAGGCGAAGGAATGTTTTTAACCCTATATATATATATATATATATATGTTTGATATTTGTGTTTCCATCTTTTCTTTCTGCGGAATATAATCAACACAAACACTGCATGGTCCCCTTGGGCATCTCCAATGGAGAACACCAAATATTACACCAAATTGGTGTATAAAGAGCATCTTTTGGGAATATTCTTACACCAATTTGTTTTTAATCCAATGCATCCAACACCAATTTTGTATAAAATAGTATCTTTACAAGAATATTCTCTCAATAAACCTTTAAAGTTATTATAAATTTCAACATTAGTTAAATATATAATTAATAATTAAATTAAATAAATTGAGTATGTATATCAATATTTGTGTCATTTTAAAGATCTCAATGAAATCTTTTCAACGGTATATTTTTGGAATAAATATGATTGTAATTACATATGAGAGAGTTAAATTAAAAAATTTTAACAACATAAAGTATGACTAATAAAAAATTAAAGAAAAATATTTAGTATGATTAACGGTGTTACACCAAATTTAGTGTAACACTACTCATTACACCAAATATATGGCCTTGTAAATTGTAATTTAGTGTTGCATCGGAGCTCATCTCTCCACCAAGTTTGTGTTTTTACATCAAATTGGTGTTGCATTAGAGATGTCCTTAGGCTTAGTGGTACTATTGTAGTTATTTAATTATTTGCTGACCACTCTACTGTTTTGAAAGTTTTGATTGACATTTTCCTATCTTTTACAATGATCCAAAATTTTATTTATTTATTGAAATACACAACTGTCATTTTAGTTGTGAAGAAAAACAACGCCAATAGCGTAGTTCTGCTGGTAGATAGACAAGTTTGGGATTTAGATAAATGATTCTTAAGTCAGCGGCTCGAATTCTATCAAACACATAAAAGCTTTCAAAAAAAGCTGGAAGAAAAGATTTTCTTATTTCACATAAATACTATTTCTTTTTTTATGACAAGTCTTCTTGTAAGGCGAAATCATTTTCCTTTAAGCATAAGAACTTTTGGGAAAAACATGCTTCATTTTCCGCTAATATTTCCTGATTCAACGTATGTTTGTGATTGACTACGATTCAAGTTGCAGTTGGCCACCCCCTTCTTAAACTGTGTTGAATTTGACAGCTCAGAAAACTGTGATCCCTGCGATGCATCACCGATCGCTGTCCTCACTGCTATCCAACGCACAGCACAAGGCACAACATGAATCTCTAGAATAGGACCGCTCTACAGGGCACATCGCTGACCACTGCTGTGGGAACCGATGTCCCTTGTATAGCGTTACCCACAGCAGTTTTCACTGGTCTTTGTTTCTTTAATTCTTAAAGGTCTTTAAGCCTCCCTCAAACACGATTTCAAACTTCCAAACGTTTCCAACATCTCCGCATTGGTGAATCTCATTTGGTAACCATTGGAAATCCGAGCCATATCCAACAATCCTCCCTTATGGAGAGAATTTTCAAACCTACATCCATAGCTACGACTCTTAACATTGAGACGGCTGCTGCATTAGGCTTCAATTTTAATGGAAAAGAGAAGGAATTAGCTGCCGTTATTGCTAGGCGAGAGGAAGAATATTCTAAGAGGTAGGAGGAATATTCTAAGAGGTAGGAGGAAGGTGGCAAATCTTAATTCATATGCGTTTTGGGTTCGCTGGTTTCTTTATTTTTTTCCATGTTAGCTCTCTCTTGGAATGTTAGAGGATTGGGTAGGAGTGAAAAACATAGAACGGTGAGAAGTATGGCGTCGAAATTCAAGCCTACAGTTCTTTTCAATCAGAAGACTAAATTATGCTCCTTCGACAATGGTTTGACTCTGTATCTGGGTGGTAGCTTTCTTTTGAGAGGAGTCAAGGTGGAGGCTGAATGTTTAGCTGGTGGTTTGATTTCTCTATGGAACACCGATTTGTTTGAAGCCACGGCTTGTATTACGAACAGAAGATGCATCAACAGTCGCTGTGTAGCTGTAAATTTTTTATGCCCAAGCTTTTTGTTTGGTCGAGTCCAGCGATCAACGTCTCGTACTCTGTTTCACTATTTATCGCACGAAAGTTGCAGTGAACTGATTGTTCAAGATTTTCCCCTTGTGGGGATTTAAGCACAAGTCCTAGTCCACTGCCATTTATATTACTCGACCCGTCGACTGACAAGGTCCACCTTTCTTTGGTCGTGTCCCCAGCGAGGGTCATTAATTCCTGTTCAGCCTGTAAATTTTTGTTAGGAGTGAAATCTGCTATGAAGTCAACAAATACCTGTGATTTCATTGCTGATCACTGCTAGAAAGAAATGTCGTGCTCGCTGAGTTCGACTGCCCACTTTGTCAATTGACCTGAAAGTTCAGGTTTATGCAATATGTTTTTGAGCGGGTATGAAGTCAGTACCTTAATCGGATGAAATTGGAAGTATGGCATTAACTTACGTGTGGCTATGACAAGTGTTAGAGCCAACTTTTCAAGCTTGATGTACCTAGTTTCTACATTGAGTAGGGCCTTGCTCATATAGTACACCTGGTGTGCGAATCTTCCTCCTCTCTGACTAACATGGCACTTACTGTAGTGTTGGATATTGTCAGGTATAAGTATATGGTTTCTTCATTTTTTGGCTTCGACAGTAACGGGGGTAAAGTTAGATATTCTTTCAGTTCTCGCAATGCTTTTTCACATTCTTCATTCCACTTGAACACCTTGTTTTTTCTTATGGTGTTGAAAAATGGTTGGCATCGTTCGAACGACTTGGAAATAAATCTGTTGAGGGGTGCTACTCGGCCTGTAAGTTTCTTTACATCTTTGATGCACTTTGGCAATTCAATTGCTTTGATCCACCAAATTTGATTCGGGCTAGCTTCGAACACTCTTTGAGTCACTAAGCAACCTAAAAATTTACTTGAGGAAACACCAAAAGAACATTCAGTAGGATTAAGTTTCATACTGTATTTGTTGAGCACGTCGAATGACTGTTTTAGATGCTCTATGTGTTGTCTAGCGGCAATCGATTTAACCAGCATGTTTTCGATGTAAACTTCCATGGTCGATCTGAGCATATCAGTGAATATTTTGTTGACCAGCCATTGGTATATCGCACCTACATTTTTCAAACCAAAGGGCATAACCTTATAACAGAAAATACCTCTTTCGGTGATGAATGATGTTTTCTCTTGGTCGTTCAGATGCATTAGAATCTGATTGTATCCTGAGTATGCGTCCATGAAGCTGAGTAGTTCATGCCCTAATGTGGCATCGACTAACATGTCGATGTGTGGAAGTGGGAAAGGATCTTTTAGGCAGGCTTTGTTGAGATCCGTAAAATCGATACAGACGTGCCATTTCCCATTCTTTTTCTTTACGACCACGTCGTTGGCCAGCCAATCGGGGTATTTTACTTCTCTGACTGACCCGATGTCGATCAGTTTCTACACCTTTTCATTGATTATCTGATTCCTTTCTGGTGCAAACTTTCTTCTTTTCTGGTTTACTGACGGGTGACTAGGGTCTACCTATAAATGATGAACAATTACATCAGGGTCTATTCCAACCATATCCGAGTGTGACTAAGCGAAGCTATTTCGGCGTTCTTTTAAGAAGTCCACATACTGCTCTTGTATCTTTTTTGGTAGTCTCGACCCGATTTGAATTTTATGCTTCGGCTCTTCAGGGTCGATTGATACCTCATCGAGATCCTCCATCTTAGGCTTATTCAATGTCAACTCGACCTTGGTTTCCTATAGTATCTATAATTGCTCCTTCCTCATTTTCATGGCATTCTGGTAGCATTCTCTGGCTGCTCTTTGTTCGCCCTTCATCTCACGAACTTCCCACTTAGTAAGGAATTTGATCATTTGATGGTAGGTCAAGGGGATTGCTTTCATCTCGTGAATCCAAGGTCTGCTCAAAATCGCATTGTAGAGAGACTGACAATCGATCACCAAGAAGTTGATAAACAGTTCCACTCCTTCTACGTAGACCGGTAGTACAATCTCACCAAGCGGGCTTTTTTATTCGCCACTGAATCTAGTTAACACCGTCGTTCGACAACTGATTTTGGATTTTTTGACCTATATTTCTTTGAGTGCACAATTAAATAAAATGTTACATGAGCTACCATTGTCGATTAAAATTCTTTTAGTTAAGCAGTTAGCAATATATAAAGAAATTACTAAAGTGTCATGGTGTGGAGAAAACAAATCGGATTTATAGGTCGACTTGAATGTGACTGTTTCGTCGATTTTGGAAGGGTGGTCTTTGCTGGGCTGAATCTCTGTGTTCGACATTTGTCAGGTATGCCTTTTCACATCTGAGTAGCTTACACCGCTAACCTCTGATCCACCTGTAATGTAGTTGATCACCCTTTCCTATTGTGGCGGTGCTGGTGGTTCGTCCTCTGAATTAGTATGCCATTTTTCTTCTCGTCAAGCCACCGTCTCTTTTCCTTTGTCTGTCAAGTACTCTAACAGTTGTCCTCGCTTCAAGAGTTCTGCCACCTCGAGTTTAGAGCGATGCAATCCTTCGTTCGATGTCTATGATCTCCATCAAATCCACATCGAAAGTGGGTGTCTCAATGTTCTGGTGGATCGTTCATCTTCCTTGGCCACTTTACTGTTCTCCCCATATCTTTTATTACTCCCACTAGGTCGGCTGGGGTGATGCTAAGGTTATATTCTGGGATTGGTGCTCCCGATCGACTAGTTCTTGGTGGATTCTGACGTATGGCCTCCTGTCGTTATGTCCAATATAGCGGGAGTCATTGTCGCGTCAATTTCCTATTGGATAAGGTTCGACTATTCTGTCGATTGACCTTCGATCAAAGTGGTCATTGCGTCTGTTGTAGTTATTAGTTTTTCCGATGTAGTTCACCTCGTCCTCCTCCCATTTGATCTGATCCCACGCTTTTTCCAACACGTCATTCATTGTCTTGCATGGATATTTGGTGAGTTCCTTGTAGAGGTCTCAATCGAATCGAAGCCCTTTCCTGAAAGCTAAAATTGTTGTCGACTAGTTGCAATGAGGAATTTACACTTTTTCTCTGTTAAATTGTCCGACGTATGCCCTTAAGTTCTCTCTGCTTCTTTGAGTTATTGTATAGAGGTCGTCCGACTGTTTCTCAAATTTACGACTGCTTGCAAATTGTTCCACGAAGGTGTTTGTGAGCTGCGCAAAAAAAGAAATAGAATTGTTAAGTAAATTGTTTACCATTGTAAGGCCGAGCCACCGAGGTTGGATCTAAATGCCTTGCACATGCACGTTTCTCTAAGGTCGTGTGGGATCGATATAGTGAACATGCGCTACTTGTATTGCGCTATGTGGTCGTCTGGATCTGTCGTGCCCTCGAACTGCTCCATGTTGGGGAAGCTTAACTTTCTACGCATCTCGACGAGCGAGATGGCATCCACGAAGGGTGAATTCGTGAAACTGTTTGCCGTGCTTTTCTTGATAGGTGTAGACACTCCTGGGATCCTTTGAATAAGGGCTTCCATTTCTGCAAACCTGCAAGAAAGCTCAGAGTCAGCAAACAAATACAAACCGGTATTTGGTGTTACCAAATTCGGTGTCGATTGCAGCGACATTGGGGCTTTCAAAATATTCTCCTGGTGCGGATCGACAGTTGGAATTGGCACATGTGGCACTTCTTGCTAGATCTACGGATCAGACTGGTTTGCTTTAACTTGAACTGTTTGAGTAGCATCACTGCTCGAACCTTGATTGGCGTTGGCTTCCAGGTTTTGAGGATCCGTGAAGAAGGTGGGGGGTTGTCCTTGTTACTAATTATTTATTCATTGTAATCCTTTAGTTGTTTTGTAGATAAAGATAAGAGAGCAGTTTATATTGCTGCAATAAATAATATTCCTTTAAAAGTAAAAATACAGTAAAGAAGTAAACCTATATTTAAATACCACAAGGACTGTTCTTCATCTACAATGCATTCAATATATTGGACCTATAAATTAACTAATGAGCATTTAAATTATTATTATTTGTTATTTTATAATACTTGCACATCGTGCATGTTGCAAACTAGTAATATATAAAAGCTGACCCTCACAACACCACATGTCGCCGTGAGGGAGCTTTGGATATAAATGCATTAATCTATACAATTATATATATATATATATATATATATTAGTAATATTTATTTTTTTTAATAAATTGAAAATTCTATTAAAGAAATAATAAATAATAATGATTGTTTTGAGTATCATTGATCAGTCTATTTCTATACATATTTTAGGTCCCCATTTCCTATTATTTGTACTTTGTTCTTGGGTGAAATTAGATATTTTATGTGTTTGTTGAGCATTTGTAGGCCACATTCTATGGAAGAGGTGTTAGAAGTTATTTTGGAGAAAATGAGCAAAAAGATGAATTGTGGGCTGTGCAAATCACTCATGTTGCGGGGACCATATCTCTCAGCTTCGATTGAATTGTGTGTCCTACCACCTATGGATGGATAGCCCCGGAAGTCTAGTTTCCGGCGTATTTTTCGTATCGCAATTCCGATATTCCTAGAAGAGGTTATACCCAATTTAGTAATCGAAGGTCGTCAACCGCGGGCTACGTAGCTGTAAGAAACAGAACAGCACCGATGTGCCGACCAGTGGGTGACTCTGGAACGACCTAGGCCGCGGTTTTGACGTATTTTTGGTGCCTTCCATTCCAAATTGGTCCAGAACTATTCCAAAACTTCCCAAATCAAATTCTAATTACTTTAGAAGACCAACATATGTTTAGAAAACTTCCTAAACTCAAATTATGAGACAATTATCAAGAGAGGAAATCCAATTTAGGAAATCCAATTTAGGAAAGGATTCCAATTTCTTCTCTCATTGTACTTTCCTACTTTGTGAGTTTCCTATAACAAAGCAAATTGGGAGTCCACAAGGAATTATCACCTATAATTATCATGAGTTTCTTGAAGAAAAGAGTTCCGCAGACCTAATCACCATCACCACATATCCACAATTACATACTCATTCTTTTTGCCTCACAACTTTCATTCATCTTTACACATTGAAGATTCGAAGACGAAGAAGATTCATCATTGAAGACTTGAAGAACTCGTTGAAGATTTAATGGGTTTTATCTTTTCTTTCTGTTCTCTTTTTATTTTCATCATGTGTAACTAATCTCATAACTAGGGAATCAATGTGAACCTTTTGTGAATGCTCATGTGTGGATTAATTATTATTTTAACAATTCAATTATTGATTTATTCATTGTGCTTAATTGCTTGACTCCTCATTAGTTTTAATTTTCATTCACGCCATAGATCAAAAGGGTGGATGATTATTTGGCATGATTTTAGGGTTAAGACTGTCTGAGAATTAGGGCTAGAGTATAGATCAAAACCTAATCCTAATTAATGTTCACTTGAATAAATAAAATTTATCTTTAGCATAGATCAAAGCAAAGTTTAGATTTTGGTTCTTTATTCTTAAATTTAATGGGTTTCTGATTATTGTTCACACCATAGATCAAATGGTGAATAGTGGTTGGGAACACGTGACTCATCCCCCGATCGTACGTTAATAGTCATATTAAAGATAATGAATGAACCCTTAAATTGATTGAATTTTGTTTACAAATTAATTTCATGCATTGAGTGTTCATAATTTGGGATCATTGATGACCTAGTGTTTTCTCTCCATTCATCACAACCAATTCTTTTTAATTTGATTTCTTTAGATTAATTTAATTTAGTTTTAGTTTGATCAATCAAATCAATATTTTGGTTACTTTAGTGTGACTTTAATTAAAATTAGTTTTCAATCAATAAATCACTTTTTCCTCGTATGAACGATCCTTACTTACCGTTGTACGTATCTTCACGATTCGTGCATTTACGAGTATTGTTTTTATAACACAATTTTACACATCAATCATCAATTAAAAGCATAACTTTTGGGTTTGCAATACCAACTTTTGGGTGTCCAATACCAATAAAACTAATATGATTTTTCATTAATAATTTTTTTACAATGCATTTTGGCTTTTGATCTTACCCAAACAATTCATATATATAAAGACAAGCAGGATGGCTCTGTGGAGAAACAAAATGCTAACAATTATTATGGGTAGGCTTAGACACCAAGGAGTAAGGCTCAGGTTATGGCAACTCTCAACTACATAGATGACATGGCATATCAGGTCTGCCCGACCTCCATCGATGGATCAATGGAGGTCTTTGAAAAAAAAAACAAAGGAGAGAGGAAGAAAGATAGAGAGGGAGAGGGAGAAATTTAAAAAGTAGAAAGAAAAGTACAAGAGTAAGTGAGGGTATTTTAGTCTCACCACATACTTTGATACTAAAAAAACATAATTAATAACTTGGTGGTTTTCCCACAAAACCAATCTCATTTGGTGCTATTTCTCTATATTCCCTCTTAAATTAATATGGGTATAGACGTTTGCGTGTGTGTGTATATATAAATATATATATATATATATATATATATATATATATATATATATATTATAAGAATACTATTAGACTATCCAAATTATATACATGTCGAAAACCTTACTCATATGATGTGACAGATGAGTTGTACATAATTAACACATAATTTATATATTAATCACGAGTCACTATTTTAAGACAATTTAGTATTATTCATAAAAAAAAACGTGATTTTCATTTTCGGTATTTTATTTTTATGAAATCGACAACCACAATCAACACAAAAACGCCAATATATAGGACGAAGAAGTTTTTAATTATAAAAACATAGTGAATAACATGGCCCCTCCATTATAGTATTTAGTTGATTATTTTCCAACAACTTTATTATTTTAATAAAAGTTTTGCGATTGAGATTTTGCTATCTTTTCAAATGATCTAAAACTTTAACTTTAGTTAGGACGAAAGAAGTTTTTATTTATTAAAACTTAGTGAATTGCATGCCCCTCCATATAGAAGTTAATTGATTATTTTCCAACCACTTCCCTATTTTAAGAGTTTTGATTCATATTTTGCTATCTTTTCAAATTATCTAGTATTACAATATTACATAAATTTAGAGTTTTTTAAGAAGGGGAAGAACTCAAACCCGCAACCTCGTAGTGCATATATGAAAAGTTTATTACCAGACCAATCTCATATCGTCAAAAAATAAAAAGGTTAATGGCTTCTCCAGATTTCAAACCGGAGACCTTCAGTGTTTTCTAATGATCTAAAACTTTAACTTTAGTTACAGAGAAAATCTTGTACGAGTCACGCTCATTGTGCAAGTCTAATCAAACAACAATTATGTGAAGTTTTATTATATATAAAATATATATTTTTTCATTTATTTATTGGGGTAAATTTATAAAGAACCAAAAAATTTATGGATCTATTGTTTATAGTCACTTGAAAAGATTTTTAATTTTTAATTTTTTATTACTTTTTATCCATTTTGGACAAATTTACCCTTAAATATGTTGAATTTTTTTATTAAAAAAATTTATTATTTTTAATTAATAAAAAGGTTAATCAAATCTTTTCTTCTTCTTCTTCTACTACAAACCAATCACTAACTCCATTGTTCATCAATCTCTTATTTTCCAAACTTTAATGTGGAAAAAATATATATAATCAATCTTCAATCAAACACCATCAATAACTACATTCAATGACCCCCATTAACTAAAAACAAATGGGAGCGCAATTTTGTCAGATCATTCTTAAACGTGATAAGCATAGTAAAATAGTTGGATGTGGCTAAAAAAAAAATCCCATAATTTTTTTGTTCATTACCTACGATTTCCTACAATTTTTTCCTCTTATTTATATCTAATCTTCTACCCATGACATTGGATGGTCATACAAATGACGTGTGTGGTGAAACTGTTACATGTATAAAAAGTAAAAATAAAAATAAAACGTGTTAAGTAGAAGAGAAAAAAAGTGTTTTCAGGGACTGAACGACAAGAAAAACTTGGGTGCAACCGATGCACCAAGCTAGAATTTGATGGTGGTGTATCGGTTCCACTGAATAAGAAACACGTGTCACTCATTTATTTATTTATTTTTCTTTTTCTCTTTTCTTTTCAAGTTTCAACTGGATCCCGATTCCCTTGTCTCTCTCTTCATCCTCCCATCTCGACGTCAACAGTCAACTTGCCATGATGGTCGTTTTCGGTCCTCGCCATCTTTCGGTTATCGTCGTCGTCTGGTTCTCGCCATCTTCGGGTGACCAATGTTTCATTCCGTCTTCGTTTTCGGTCTTTCTTTGTTTCAAGTGAAATACAAAAACTCATACCAGGAAGATCTTGTTTAGTCATAACAACTGTTAGGCCTCTCTGATACCCTACAGATACCGAATCAACGGAGTCACCGTACCATGTCATCCGAAGGTTACGGTCCACCGAATACTGTCGATGCCTTCGAAGTAAATTATCGGATGACTTACCATCCGCCCACAACATCGGATGTCAGCTGCCCGGCGACTTACCTCCGACCTGTTTGGAGACATAACTCTGGCATGCCAGAAACACCTGTCACCATCCAGCCAATCACGGGTAGCCATGAAGTCACCTATGTCAGAAGTCAAGCCTATATATACCCCATTACTTGTACCAAAGAGGGGCTTTTTGACAAAATTTAGAGAAAGAGATAGGAAAGGACACTAATCGGAACTCATTCCATCAGTCTGTAATCCTGTAAATTACACCCAATCAATATATAATAGTCTGATTCAGACCATCTATCAGGGTCTCAATCTGATACTCATATTTACATACAACAGTTGGCGCTAGAAGGAAGGGGTGTGTCCAGCACCTTCGCAGTATAAATTACAAATGAATCCGAACCAAGGGTTTCAAGACCCCAACCTCTACTTAGGCCTCCAACCCCCAGGGGTGGGCCAAGAACCGAATGCGGCTCAGCAAGAACCACAGCCTGAACCGTATCATCCTCCTTATCAACCCCCTATACACCCGGGGCCAGCTATCCCACCAACGCCCCACAATTCTGGTTACGGGTACTATCCATATCAGATGCAATACATGCCCCCACGGTACCCGCCGGGATACCACCAACCCGGGTACCAGACAGGGTTCCAGCCCGGGTTCCACGGACACCAATCGTATTATCCTCCGGGGTTTCATAACCCCTACTTCCCGGCAGGACCTCCACCGTTGTACGCCTCGCAGCAAACACACCAACTTTTCCCGCAGGCAGACGATCCAGTAATACGTGGGATCACCAGCCGCCTGGACACATTGGTGCAGAATGTTACCAGGGTGATCAACGTAGTTAACGGCGGAGGACACCAAGGTGATTCAGACGAGGTCAACTCCCGAGCGGAAGAAGGAAATACCGGAAACCCTCCGAGGGGTACCAGGAGGAACTATCAGCACACCACGCATTTCCAACCAAACCCGGTGAAGCGTATGAACCTACAGCAGCCACAGAGGGTGGCGGGGACTACCCGCAGCAGAGAAGAACACGACGGCTATGTCCAAGGAAGATATGCCCCGACGGATAAGGCACCGGCAGGCAATGGGTGAGAGAATGGAGCAGGTCAACTATGACACTGAACGAAACACCTTGGCCGACCCTGAAGCCTTCCGCATCCTCCAAGACCAGCTCGCGGAGATACAGGATCAAATAAACCTTGGTAATCGCGGACGCAACCGAAACTGGGAGAGCCCGTTTACCGATGAGATCTCTACCACAGAAGTCCCAACGAACTTCAGACTGCCACGAAAGGATATGTGCGGCTTTACCGGCACCGAGGACCCCGAGGATCACCTCGACACTTACCTTGATTGGATGAATATACAAGGGGCAACCGACGCTATCAAATGCCGGGTCTTCCCCCTGACTCTCTCCGGTGACGCGCGGACGTGGTACTGAGGGCTAAAGAGACAGAGCATATCATCCTTCCACGAACTGTCAAAAGAGTTCCGTAGCGGATTCGCTGCAAGCCGGCGAAGGCGCAGGCACATGGTCCATTTGAACTCCGTCAAGCAGACTAGGCTCCGAAACCATCAAGGAGTACACGAAGAGATTCAACGAAGCGGCGAGACAAGTGCAAGACTTCAATGAAATCGGAGCAGTTATGGCCTTCACCCAAGGGCTTCAGCAGGGACGGCTAAGCTGGTCGCTCTCTAAAAAGGGCCCTCCTCGTACCGAGAGCTCATGGAGCGGGCGGAGAAGTATGCTACCGCTGAAGATGTAAACCAGTCTAAAGTATCGTCGACTACCTCCGAGTCGGGCGGATCATCAAGGAGATGGCCCAAGACGGCCAAAGACAAGGGGAAAGAGCCACAAACCCCGAGACAGGTGAACATAGGTTCTACGGGCCGAGGTACCCGGTTCCTGAGAAGTAAGTTCGAGCGGTACACCCCTTTGAAATTCCCAATTGACAAGGTGTTCGAGATTACATCTCGGGGAAACCTACTCAGGTGGCCAGCACCACTACAATCAGCCCCCGAGAATAGAAATCGAAAGGTCCACTGCAAGTTTTATAAGGATCACGGACATGAGACCAGGAACTGCCGCGACCTAAAGGAACAGATAGAAGAACTGATCCAAGAGGGAAAGCTCCGAGATTGCGTCGACTCCAGCAGCTCACACGTTTCAACGAAGCTAGGTGCCCCCCTGGCAACCGGTTACGCAACCCCGACCCTAATTCAGATGACGATGAGCCGATTAATTTTATAATCACCGAGCCGTTGGCTGAAGCATCTGCCTCAAACAGAAACGCGTCGGCTACAGTAAGCCTGACATCAGCCCCGGAGGATCCCCCTAGGGACTGGGACCCACTTGTCTTCACGCCATCCGATTCGGAGGGAATCAGATACCCACACTGCGACGCTCTTGTCATCTCAGTGAAGATAGGAGGTCGTACAGTTAAGAGAACCCTCATCGACCACGGGTCGTCTCTAGATATTATCCATTGGGATCCATTGCAGAAACTCGGATACACTCACACACAACTGCAAGCTTCCCGGTATTGTATCAAGGGGATAGGAGGCCACCGCACAACACCAATCGGGCAAGTTGACCTCCCGGTCAGATTCGGAAGTCGTCCGCAAATTCGAACGATATGGGTAAGCTTCCAAGTGATCGACATACCGTTCCCCTTCAATATCCTGATCGGAAGACCAACTCTCTATGCCCTCAGAGCAGTCACGAGTGTATACTCCCTACGAATGAAGTTCCCGACCGATAATGGACCGGGAGAGGCCAGAGCAGACCAAGAAGAATACAAGAGGTGTATTCAGATCGGATCTAACCCGGTACTCACGGTCGGCAACCTGATAGCAAGTCCTAGCTTCAACAGGTTAAGTGGGAAAGTCCGGAAACCGAAAAGAAAACAGATCAGAGACATAGCAGAAGCACAGGCGATGGAGTCCTCCTCTTCAGAGGAAGTGAGCGTCATAAGTCTGGACCCACTAGAAAAAGGATCCCGACCAACCGGGGAACCGACGGAGCAGCTGATAAAGGTTATCCCTAGTGCGGAGGAGCCCGATAAGACTGTTTTCATTGGTGCCAATCTCTCCCCCCGACTTAGGGGAGAAATAACTCTTCTCCTACGAGAGTTCTCTGACATATTCGCATGGAGTCACACGGATATGCCGGGCATTGATCCATCGGTTATCACCCACTCCCTCAATGTCGATCCCGTCTTTAAGCCCATCTCCCAGAAAAAGAGGTCACTCAACACCGAGAGATGCGAGGCGGTAGCGTCGGAGGTAGACAAGCTCTTGAACGCGGGTTTCATCAGGACCCTCGATTACAATGAGTGGCTGTCGAATGTCGTACTAGTGAAGAAGAAGGATGGAAGGTGGAGGATGTGTGTCGACTTCACGGATTTGAATAAGGCGTGCCCGAAGGACAGCTTTCCTCTACCGAGGATCGACCAACTTGTCGATGCCACGACCGGACAAGAACTTCTGAGCTTTATGGATGCTTATTCAGGATATAATCAAATCCGAATGAACGAACAGGATGAAAGGAAGACCGCGTTCATAACCGACCGCGGAGTGTATTGCTATCGGGTAATGCCGTTCGGACTGAAGAACGCGGGAGCCACATATCAGAGGCTTGTGAACCGGATATTCGCCCAACTCATCGGGAAGACGATGGAAGTGTACGTGGACGACATGCTCACTAAATCTGTTACCTCTGCCGAACATACTCAGAACCTCCGGCAAACGTTCTTGCTGTTGAGAATGTATCAAATGAGATTAAACCCTTCGAAGTGTGCCTTCGGAGTGTCATCCGGAAAATTCCTCGGGTTTGTCGTCCATCAACGGGGAATCGAAGCAAACCCCGACAAGATCAGAGCAGTGATAGACCTCCAGCCCCCCAAAAAGAGCAAGGATATTCAGAGGTTGAACGGCATGGTTGTCGCCCTCTCCTGCTTCATATCGAAGTTAACGGATCGGTGTCTCCCATTCTTCAAGGCCCTCCGAAAAAAGGGCGATTTCTGCTGGACTCCCGAATGTCAGACTGCCTTCGAAGAGTTGAAAATCTACTTGTAAAATCCTCTGATGCTAGCCAAGCCCGAGCCTGGCGAAACCCTATACCTTTACCTGGTGGTGTCAGGAGTCGAGGTCAGTTCGGTCCTGATCAAACAAGAGGGAGCAACCCAGAAAGCGGTGTACTACACGAGCAAGAGCATGACGGATCCCGAAACAAGATACCCGAAAATCGAGAAACTGACCTTCGGTCTCATCATTGCGTCAAGAAAGCGTAGACCATATTTCCAGTCACACCCTATCGTCGTGTTGACCAACCAGCCAATGAGGCAGGTCCTTCAGAAGCTGGAAACGGCAGGCAGGCTGGTTAAGTGGGCCATGGAGCTCAGTCAATTTGACATTCAAGTCAAACCCAGGACCTCATTGAAAGGCCAGGCGGTGGCCGATTTCATCGCTGAATATGCCGGATCAGAAGTATTAAGTCTCTAGGGCGAGATGACTCCGAGATGGGAGATGTTTGTGGATGGGTCCTCCAATCGGCACAGGAAGTGGGGCCGGAATAATCATAAAAACCCAAGATGGGAGCAGCGTCCAGATGGCCCTCCGGTTTGATTTCAAAGCCACCAACAATGTCGTAGAATATGAGGCTCTAGCCACCGGACTGAAAATTATTCTTAACATGGGAACCGAGCACGTCACGGTATACAGCGACTCCCAGTTGGTGGTCAATCAAGTCAATGAAGATTATCAGGCTAGAGACATCGAAATGGTCAGCTATTTGAGGCGAGTCAAGAGCCTGATGTCAAAATTCACCAGATGCGATCTCTTCCACATATCTCTAGATTACAACGGTCAAGCAGACGCACTGGCCAAGCTTGCTTCAACCACCGACATGAAATTGCCCCGGACGGTCACGATTTTCCGCCTACCCCAGGCCAGTATTGACGAAGAGCATCACGCCAACGTCCTGACTTCCGATACGGAGAGCACAACGGAAAATTGGATGACTCCCCTCATGAGTTACCTCCGGGACGGGTCTCTCCCTTCGGATAAAATGGCGTCGCAGAAGATCAGAAGACAGGCTTCTCGTTACCTCATAATTAACGGTATCCTGTACCGCAGAGGGTTCTCATTGCCATACCTCTGATGCATTGCACCCCCGTAGACGCACCACGTCATGGATGAAGTACATGGGGGAACCTGCGGCAGTCATTCGGCCGGACAGAACTTGGGTCACCGGATAATGAGACAGGGGTATTACTGGCCTACTCTCCTTAAGGATTCTAAAGAGCATGCCAAATCTTGCGATCGATGCCAGAGGACAGCCCATATTTCACACTACCATCCCGAGCCGTTAACACCGATGACATCACCATGGCCATTCTCCCGATTTGAAGGTTGACATCATAGGCCCGCTTCCGAGAGGGACCTCAAACAAAGATTCGCCGTAGCAGCAATCAACTACTTCACCAAGTGGGTTGAGGCAGAGGCTCTGCAGCACATTACCGAAGCAAACACTACAAATTTCATCAAACACTCCATCATCTTCCGGTTCGGTATACCAAATGCCATCGTCGCCGATCACGGAACCCAGTTTGACAACGCCAACCTCTGGCGGCTATGCTCGGAATATAACATCGACCTACGGTTCGCCTCCCCATCACACCCTCAGAGTAACGGACAGGTCGAAGCGGTGAACAAGGTCATCAAAAATCTACTCAGAAGGAAACTGCAGCTCAGGAAAGGGGCATGGGTCGACAAGCTTCCCGAGGTTCTATGGGCAATACCCACCACCCCTCATTCAACAACCGGGGAAACCCCCTATTCCCTCTCTTTCGGGTCAGAAGCAGTCATCCCGACCGAAACAAATGTTCCAACTCCTAGAGTCTCCTGCTACAACCCTGGCGATGATGAAGAGGAACTCCGCCAATGCTTGGATGAGCTGGAAGAACGAAGGGTCTTGGCCAGAATTAGAGCCGCCCACCGTCAACAACAGGGTGCCAAATATTACAATACCAGGGTCCGCACCAGAAGATTCAATCCGGGGGACCTGGTCCTCAAAAAGGTTATTCCCAGCACCAAAAAGCGAGCCTCAGGCAGCCTGGGGGACAACTGGGAAGGGCCGTACATAATAGACTCTGTTTCCCTGAAAGGAGCCTATAAATTCCAGACAGAAGATAGAACCCCCTTGAAGAACCCTTGGAACGAGGACCACCTGAAGAGGTATTATCAATAGGTACGGACAACAAAAAACAATATATATATATATATATATATATATATGTACACATATGTGCTCTCTAGTCAGTCAGAATGTTTTGGAACACTAGCCGTAGTAATAGTGTAACGGAGCCTGTGAAGAGTGCAACAACAAAGACCTTCTACACGGAGGCACGATGTATCTCCGAGGGTCAAGACCCCGAGATAAGCACCAAGAGTGCAACAACAAAGACCTCCTAAGCGGAGGCACGATGTATCTCCGAGGGTCAAGACCCCGAGATAAGCACCGAAAGTGCAACAACAAAGACCTCCTACACGGAGGCACGATGTATCTCCGATGGGCAAGAGCCCGAGATAAGCACCAAGAGTGCAATAACAAAAACCTTCTACACTGAGGCACGATGTATCTCCGAGGGTCAAGACCCCGAGATAAGCACCAAGAGTGCAACAACAAAGACCTCCCACACAGAGGCACGATGTATCTCCAAGGGTCAAGACCCCGAGATAAGCACCAAGAGTGCAACAACAAAGACCTCCCACACGGAGGCACGATGTATCTCCGAGGGTCAAGACCCCGAGATAAGCACCAAGAGTGCAACAACAAAGACCTCCTAAGCGGAGGCACAATGTATCTCCGAGGGTCAAGACCCCGAGATAAGCACCAAGAGTGCAACAACAAAGACCTCATACACAGAGGCACGATGTATCTCCGAGGGTCAAGACCCCGAGATAAGCACCAAGAGTGCAACAACAAAGACCTCCTAAGCAGAGGCACGAAGTATCTCCGAGGGTCAAGACCCAGAGATAAGCACCAAGAGTGCAACAACAAAGACCTCCCACACGGAGGCACGATGTATCTCCGAGGGTCAAGACCCCGAGACAAGCACCGAGAGTGCAACAACAAAGACCTCCTAAGCGGAGGTACAATGTATCTCCGAGGGTCAAGACCCCGAGATAAGCACCAAGAGTGCAACAACAAAGACCTCCTACATGGAGGCACGATGTATCTCCGAGGGTCAAGACCCTGAGATAAGCACCAAGAGTGCAACAACAAAGACCTTCTAAGTGGAGGCACGAAGTATCTTCGAGGGTCAAGACCCCGAGATAAGCACCAAGAGTGCAACAACAAAGGCCTCCCACACGGAGGCACGATGTATCTGTATCTCCGAGGGTCAAGACCCCGAGATAAGCACCAAGAGTGCAACAACAAAGACCTCCTAAGCGGAGGCACGAAGTATCTCCGAGGGTCAAGACCCCGAGATAAGCACCAAGAGTGCAACAACAAAGACCTCCCACATGGAGGCACGATGTATCTCTGAGGGTCAAGACCCCGAGACAAGCACCAAGAGTGCAACAACAAAGACCTCCTAAGCGGAGGCACAATGTATCTCCGAGGGTCAAGACCCCGAGATAAGCACCAAGAGTGCAACAACAAAGACCTCCCACACGGAGGCACGATATATCTCCGAGGGTTGAAACCCTGAGATAAGCACCAAGAGTGCAACAACAATGACCTCCTAAGCGGAGGCACAATGTATCTCCGAGGGTCAAGAACCCGGGGTAAGCACCAACTGTGCAGCAATAGACCTCTTTAATGGAATCAATATAGGAATCCCGCACTCTGAGATAGCATACTTAAAACAAATGGTTGAAAATATCAAATCTGAACAACAAAATAAGGCGTAAACCTCCGATATAAGACCTCCTACGCGGAGGCAAGATGTATCTTTGAGGGCCAAGACCCCGAGATAAGCACTGAACCTCCTAAGAGGATGCCAGAGGCTCTCTTACTCTAATCTAATCGGTAAAAAATATTAACGCCAAGCAATAAAATAAGGCATAAAACCCAAAGAAGTTTCATTCCAAAAATTGAGTTCGAATAACAGAGCGGAGCATGAAACACCAAAAATCCTCACATATCCGAGGCTTACATATGGCCATCCAAAAAACAAAAAAAAAAGAGGAAGCTCAATCTTCGACCACCGATTTACCCTTATCCATCGGGCCTTCAGCCGTGTCGACCAATCCCTCGTCATCATTCGACACCTCCATGGGCTCATCATCTGAAAGATGAACCTCGGCAAAAGCTGTAGAAATATCTTCCACAGGGTCTTGTTCTGGTCTCTCCCGGGATTCGATAGCCTTCTGAACATCCCTCTCGAATTCGGTGAAATCGAAGCCCGGGTAGGACTGAAACAGCATCTCCTTCAACTCTTCTACCGCGCGGTCGAAGGTATCCGACTGTGACGTATAGAATTCATCGGAGGCCAGAAACACTCGACCGCGTTCTCTCCAAGACCCTCATTCAATCCTCTGATGGTTTCGTTGGCCGTTCTCACACGGTTGCGGTACTCACAGATTTTGGCGCGACTCTCCCTACATCTTGTCTTCGCCCTCCGATACGCAGCAGATAGCCTCCCCACCTGGGCCTTCAAAGACTCGCCGATTCCTAGCGCCGTCTGCAATTTATCGTCGACCTCGTTCTTGGCCGCCACCAGCCGCTCATACTTCTCCCGTTTGGCCTCGTATCTCCTCTCCATCTCCAAGATATTCCCTATGGCCTATCCACCAAAATAAAAAATGATTAGTATTAGAAGTAACTGACCCACTTTCAAGGCTCCAAACCAAAAGATTTACCTGCCAGAGCGTGCCCTGAGACTGGCGTATCCGATCAGCATTCGACATTTTCCCAAAATAGCTGGTCTCTCGGCTCCTTAAACTGTTTTTCCCGTACGAGCACATGAACTGCACGCCGATGTCGGGAGTGATAGGATTCTCCCGTGGAACGAAAGTACGAGCCGGAGGATCCACATAATAGTTCGGAGAGATCCTCGGATCATGCATGTAAAGCTCAGGGAGTGTGTCCCTACAAGACTCCACGTCAACTAGAAGCGTAGGCCAGCCCACCGGCGCATGGTTTGCCGCAACCAAAGGAACTCCGGTCGGAAGCAAGACACCGTACTCAGAAACGGTAACGGCAGATGCCGAAGCACCACCGACCCGAGACCTCTTCGGTGGCATGTGCTCAGTATCGGATGAGGTAGTCCTCTTCAGCAAGGACGGACCCGTCGGGATCCGCCACTTCTTCCTCCGAGACTCCATATCCTGCCCAAGATCCGCCATCCTCTGCCTCGCTCCGACAGTCAGCTTTCCTTGCACAGTAAAACAGAGATGAGCTAACTGTCATAGCCCTGGAACAGCGAATACCGGAGTATACTCACTCTTCTTCGCCAAAGTCTTCTTTACGGCTTCCTTCCTCTCCTCCGATAACGCTGGAATAAAACCTAATACGTGCAAGTTACGGTCGTCAAGCAAGACGTCAATATGCCTCCCTTTCGGTGGAACAGACCAAGCCGTCTTAATATGAATCCGTTCGTCTCTCGTAAGGCCGTCCGGCTGAACTCGTTCCCACGGAGCTGCCAAACAAAGACCATACAATCAGATAAAAACACCGAAATTCAAGCGAATAACGAAAATATTGTCGAAGTATAAGAGAACCCCCGAAACACTTGGGAGATTGAACACCGAACGAACACTCTGACGTTTCCCACCGAGCTCAACGTCTTTACCCCATCGCCATCAGCTACGAATCAGGTCTTTTTCCACTCTTTGTTGGAAGACGGTAGCCCAGTGATCAGAGGTTCGCCCTCCTGCTTGTCACAGCAAGCGAGGCCCCACCAGCCATCGCCTCCCGATTTATAGGAGAAGAGGCTGTAGCAGTGTCCAATCTCCACAAAGGTGGGGGCAGGGAAACCCCTGCTTCTCCATAGTGCAAACATCCCGATCAGGATCCTCCACCCGTTCGGGTTCAACTGTGCGGGAGCGACCCCTATTTCCCATAGCATCCTCCTAATGTATGCATGAAGGGGCAATCTCGCACCGATCTCTAAAAAAGCCGGATGAAACGCCACCGAACATCTTGCAGGGTTGCTGGCTAGCTCACCATCGGATGGTAGCCGAAGACCCACCGACTCCGGTATTGAGAAGTTCTTCTTGATCTGTTTCACCTTCGCATCAGTTATCCTGTTCTCAACTTGATTGATAGTGAATCGAGTGTGATCCATACGGTCCCGGTAGTACTCTTCGGAGTTATAACCCGCCTCGTAGGCGCCCGGCGCCATCCGCGGTATTGACGCCTCAACCGACACTCCGACAGATGGCGCCTCGAAGGCGCTGGCAGTGCTACTACCATCCGATGTGTTTCCGGAGGTTGACTCTGAAGAGCTCGAGGGGGTAGCGATCCTTGACGGGCCGGTCTTCCGAACCATGATACCGAATAAATAAGACAGAATAAAAATAAACAAAAATTTTCTAATCCCGGAAGATATCTTACCCAACAAATGTGTGTCCGAAACGTCTACCGAAGTATCGCTGATCGCTTAAAACCTTGCTAATGAAGAGCCTGACTCTCTAAACCCCTATTTATAGGCCTCAAGCAAAAAACGAAACGACGCAGCGGTTCACTACCCTAGATGACAGCTCAGCGAACCCCTGCCACTGTTCGCCACATGGAATTATCCGTAGGAAGCAGAGAAGTGGGCCTCAACTGTAAGGGCCCAGTGATCAAGCCTGTGGCCCGCCACCTTACCACCGACTCGCTCTCACCACCGGATCGCTCTCGTTCCGATCAACAGGCTTGAGGGGGAACTGTTAGGCCTCTCTGATACCCTACAGATACCGAATCAACGGAGTCACCGTACCATGTCATCCGAAGGTTACGGTCCACCGAATACTGTCGATGCCCTCGAAATAAATTATCGGATGACTTACCATCCGCCCACAACATCGGATGTCAGCTGCCCGGCGACTAACCTCCGACCTGTTTGGCGACATAACTCTAGCATGCCAGAAACACCTGTCACCATCCAGCCAATCACGGGTAGCCATGAAGTCACCTATGTCAGAAGTCAAACCTATATATACCCCATTACTTGTACCAAAGAGGGGCTTTTTGACAAAATTTAGAGAAAGAGATAGGAAAGGACACTAATCGGAACTCATTCCATCAGTCTGTAATCTTGTAAATTACACCCAATCAATATATAATAGTCTGATTCAGACCATCTATCAGGGTCTCAATTTGATACTCATATTTACATACAACAACAACAATAAGCCAGATTCCAAAAAAAAATCATAATAAGCCTGAATTCGATCTGGGATTCTGAGTTTTTTTTTTTTAAGTGGGATTCTGAGTTCTGACAAGAAATATGTAGGAAGGAAATTGAAAAATGAAACCTCTATAATTGAATTTTTTTTTTTTTTTTTTGAAAACCTGATACTTATTAATTGTTCAAACAGGAAAAATGAACATGAAGAATTATACAGATCGTCCCACTCACAAACCAAAAAAACTTACAAACTCTGTAATCGGTCTCTCACTCACACACCCACTCACCATTTACAAATCACATCTAGATCCAATCTTCAACCAAGACCCTAAATAAGTTATTATGGACATTGATGACGACTGGAAAGTTATTACGGTCATCGGAAGATGCAAGTTGACCACCGGATGTGAGGACGAAGAGAGAGAGATGGAAAGAGAGATAGGGAAATCGGGATTCAAGTTGAAAATGGAGATGCAGGAGATAATGAGGAAAAAAATTGGGGGACATGTGTCATTAACTGAGTGGAATCGATGCACCACCATCAGATTCTAGCATGGTGCATCGGTTGCACCCAAGTTTTTCTCTTGAATGACTGATTGTAGTTTCCTTCTGTAACCCTTTTCAGTTTTTTTCATTGTCCCACATAAACAATAATTCTTTTCATTGTCCCACATAAACAATAATTCTTTTTTATTACAATGAAGCATATGCTAAACATTGTATTAATCTCAAGAGATAATAATTGATTTCCTAATATCTCCTTCCTTCTATAAGTAGATGGCTTCAACAAGCTTTGAGTTCCACACTTCCACCACAGATCAAACCATGATTTCCAATTTTCTAAGTGATTTATCTCGATTATTCATTGTTTTCTGGTCACGGTGGTGTGATGGACTCACCCAAAACCTCACCACCAGAGTCATACCAACCCTTGTGGCTGCAACACTCCTTGCCATTTCTTTGTATGCTTGGTTGATCAAGAAACCATTTACTAGTGTTCCACCATTGCCACCAGGTCCACCAGGCTTGCCTTTGCTTGGAAACCTTCCTTTTCTAGAACCCAGTCTGCATCGCTATTTTGCAAAACTCTCTGAAATTTATGGTCCGATCATGAAACTTCAACTGGGTAGAAAACTTTGTGTTGTGATAAGCTCACCTTCAATAGCAAAACAGGTCCTCAATGACCATGATGCAATTTTCGCCAACCGTGACCCTACAGTAGCTGCAATAGCCAGCACATATGGCGGAATTGACATACTGTGGAGCCCTAGTCATGACCCTGAGTGGCGCAAGCTGCGTAAGATTTTCGTTCAGGAAATGATAAGCAAACCAAGCCTTGATGCTTGTTATCCACTTCGTCGACAAGAAGTACGGAAAATGGTGAAGGATGTGTATTCAAAGGTTGGTTCCAGCATCAATATTGGGGAGCAAATGTTAATAACAATACTCAATGTGATAATGAGCATGTCATGGGGCAGTTCATTGAATGGAGAGGATAGAAGCAGGGTTGGGATTCAGTTTAGGCAAGTGGTGGGTGAATTAATTGAATTGTGGGGAGCACCAAACATTTCTGATTTTTTCCCTGTCCTTGCTCGGTTTGATTTACAAGGAATTGAATCGAAAATGAAGAAGATTTCATCGTGGTTCGATAGGATTCTTGAGTCCGTGATTGATAGTCGAACGAAAGATCATCAAGCCAGTGGAGAGAATAAGGACTTTCTTGGGATCTTGTTGGACCTGAATCAGCAAGGGGATGATAAAACATCGCTATCCATGAACCAAGTCAAGGCTTTGCTTCTGGTACATATATCAATCCCTCTTTTTCTTTCTTTTATTCCGACACAATAGGTGTTGGATACATGAGCATGCTTAACTATTGAGTTCTTAAATAAAGGTTGACATGTATTTATAACAACCAATTGGTGACTAGAGAATGGATATTAAACCTTTTATTTCATACAACCATAGTTCAGAGGGTGATCGCTGGCCCCCGATTATAGGCCAACAATAGGTTCTAAGTGAATTTATTAGTTTCCTTTCCCCTGTAAATAAAATCGGTAAATTTTGATTTATTTATCAACAGGACCTTTTTCTTGGGGGGACACATACATCATCAACAACAATGGAGTGGATAATGGCAGAATTGCTACAACATCCGGGAACAATGGAAAAAGCCTGCAAAGAACTGGAGGAAGTAGTCGGCAAAGACAGCATTGTGGAAGAAATTCATTTATCAAAACTACATTACTTGGATGCAATAATAAAAGAGACATTACGATTGCACCCAGCAACGCCACTATTAGTCCCAAGAAGTCCTTGTACAACACAGACTATCTCTGAATACACCATTCCGAAGGGGTCGAGAGTTTTCTTTAACGTGTGGGCGATGCAAAGGGACCCTGAGGCATGGAAAAATCCACTGGAGTTCCAACCTGAGAGATTCCTGAGAGATGCTGAAAAAGGTGACTTTCAAGGAAACAATTACAATTTTTTTCCATTTGGTTCTGGCAGGAGGATTTGTCCTGGAATTCCTCTGGCAGAGAAAATGCTCCTTTATCTTGTGTCTACCTTGTTGCATTCTTTTGAATGGAATTTACCACAAGGAACAACACTTGATTTATCTGAGAAATTTGGACTTGTTTCGAAGATGCAAGAACCACTTATTGCCATACCAATTGCAAAGTACTCTTCTCCCGAACACTATCTGTGATATTAAGGAGACTATCTATGATATCAAGGATTAAGTTTCGGTCCCTCTTAACTAAGTAGTTGTTTTTTGGGTCAATAGGGTGAACGGCGTTCATGTGAAGCAGATAATCCAAAATAAATATATGAAAGTAAAGACGATTGCGTAAAGTCTAAATTTGTTGTATTGGGCTATAATAGTGAAGTCTCTGTCACTCTCATGCATCTGGAATAATCTATGTTCTTTGTTGTATTATCATATTCCACCCTACTTTATGGTTTGTCTTGTGTTGTAATGTGGTTAATCTACGTTCTCTGTTGTATCATCATCATCCACCCTACTTTATGGTTTGTCTTGTGTTGTAATGTAATTAACGTCCGGTTGTGTATTTCTGAAGTGTTAAATAGTATTGTTGAGTCATTTTCTATTGAGTTAAACTTTTTGGTCGATTTTTTAATTACTAACATGTTATCAGAGTTTGGTTTGACCCTAAAATTTGGATTTGAGCCGCGTCGCTAGTCCATTGGTCTTTCACGTGAAGGGGTCTTTCTGCTATTCAAAAGGTCATGGTTGGCAAAAATTGAAAATCTTGGTCTTTGAGAGCCTGTTTTGTAATGAAGGTGAGCTTATCACAATACAAACTTTCCTACCCAGTCGAGTTTTGCAAAGTAACGATGGAGATCGGTTTCGAGAAAAGGAAGGTTGCCTAGCAAGGGGAAGCCTGGTGGCAGTGGTGGGACACTTGTAAATGGTTTCTTGATCAACCAAAGCATACAAAGAAACGGCAAGGAGTGGGCGCGACCAGCGTACACGAATGCCGCTCCGATTGGGCTGTCATAGGACAAACGACATTTTGCTACTGCTTGGAATTTAATTTTTCTAAGTCAATGTTTATATTGATATGGAAAGAATTAATTCAATTTAATTTTCCCTAAATTAAACGTATAATGATAAGGAAATTCCGTTTTGGATTCTAGATACTTACTTGATCACTAAGTAAATAGAATCGGTGATTAATTAGAAATAAATCTCTTGGAGATTGATTTTTAATTAATATCATTTTCATTGAAAACGTAATTGACAAGTATTTCCTAAACAATCCTCTTGATTTCGGTTTTATTAAAACCCTAATCTATTCATCAGAAAACACACATTCAGAATACATACTAAAAATCACGAAAGGAATTGTTTTCTCTGTCTCTTCTTTGTTTCAGTTCTTAGTAAGTTCGGACTTCATTTGAGTTCGCCGAGAGTGTTTGTGCTATGCACGATCACTGTTGAATCGTTGTATCCTGGGAGACAATCGCTATACACATACGGTGTTATACGGCGAAATTGTCTTAAGGACACCGTATGAAACACGGGCCTCGATTTTCCAAAACCGTTTTCTAACGTATTGTTTTCTGATTTTCACTTTCTGTTTTCTTGCAGATTCGGACCGGATAGTTTTTGAGTATTACAGATAACACTTTTCTCATTGGCTTTTGGCTTGTGTTTGCCCGTTTTGCTTCCAGTGCCTCTTTTTGGTGGCTCTGTTCTCAGCCTTTCTCTGGCCTAGGTGCTCTGTATTTGTTCTCTGTTGTCTTGTCTTCAATTGGCCCCCCTTTGCTGCCCTTGTGGCTTTTATTTATTGAACCTTTTCAAAAAAATATATATATTCCATATTATCCTTCTCCTTCTAAATGTGTATGGACCCCATCTATATGTAGAAATCTCACTTTATTATAAGGTGGCCTTTGAACCTGCTACAATAGAGACGGATCTATATATTTGGTAAAATTGGACTGATTTAGGGAAATTAGATATATATATATACATATATATATATATATGGCCGTCTTCATATATTTTGGGGTCCAATCTATTTAATGATATTAACAAAAATCAGGGACTCCATATAAAAATTATTATCATTAATATAAAAAAAGTTGAATAAATAATTTTTCATTTACTAAATACAATGTAATCCATATAAATTAAAACAAAAAAGATTTATCTTCTCTAAAAATATATAAACAAAGTGTTGTTTAAATTCTATTCTTCTTGTTTTCTAAAATTAAAATTTACTAATTATACTACTATCATCAAGATTAGTTTACACTAATTATATTGTCTAATTAACTAATTCAAGTTTTCAACAATAATAAGAATATAATATTATTTTATTTTAATTTGTATTTTTTTTCCGTTAATATCCGTTTGGCTATAAAATCAATGTTGACAAAGACAGTTTTAAACTTTCAAGAAAAAGAGATATCCTGACTCCTGAGAAGTTTTTGGTTTATTTAACACTTTAGCCTTTAGGTCATTGTTGTTGTTGTTTTTAATTAATTTACTGTTTGTTTTTGTTTTAAATAGTGCAGCCTCATACTCACAATTATATTGGGCCCTTTAATTGAATTGGTTCATTGGGCATTAATTTGAAAAGGAAAATAAATTAATAAATAGTAGTGAAAATGATATCCCTTTAAAAATTGTATGTACACCCTTTTCGTAATCACACTTATCAAAAATTTTAAAAATTTTATAGTTTTAAAAAAACTTCACTTACCAAAAATATCATTTCTTTAATTATATTGTATTATATTTTTGTAAGTACACACCACCTATAAATATTATTATTATTTAAAATTTTGTTATTACCTTTAATTTTTTTTAATTCTATCATTGTTATTTCAAAAAAAACAAAAAAAATATATCATTGTTCTTTAAAAAAAATCTATCTTGGTTCTTTCTCTTCCCTTCTTTTTCTCTTCCATGTTTTCCTTTTAGAAAATCAAACTCCATTTTTCTTTTTTTCTTTTTCTCTCTCCTCGTGTCAAGCAGCTCTCTCAATTTCTTCTTGATTGTTTTCTATCAACAAAATCACTCTAATTTGAGATTTTTCAATTGAAGATCTATTTTCTATTTGTGAAAGTTGCAGGGATGCAAAGTTTATATAATGTACATATTGATTTGGAAGTAGAAAAGTGTTTAATGAAATTAAGAAAAAAATATCATAGAGAAAACAATTTATAATGATTTTGTTCTTCTAATAAAAATAATTTAAAACTTGTTTTTTTACAACCAACTTTGGAAAATTTTGATTCATTCTCTAATAGTCAAGTTTTATTTCCTTCAAAGAAATTGAATATATATGTAAAATTATATTTTAAAAGAGAATCTAGGATTTAAGAAAATGGAAAGAATTTTTAATAATATATGTTAATATCAAAATCAAATCATTAAAAGGAAACTTTTTTTTCATAAAATATAAAATTGGAAACTAGTTAATAATTATTAGTGAGTGTATTTACAAACAATTTAGTCTTATTGGTAATTTTACTAAATGGTATTATTGAATTTTCAAAAACATACTAATTTGGGGTGTACATACAGTTTTTGAAGGATGCAAATATTACCACTAATTATTAAAAGTAAATGAGTAGCTCTATTTGCACCCCTGAAAATTTGTATGTACATCTCTCTTTGCATGTACACCTCATTAAGAGTTTTTTAAAAATTATATTTTGTAAGCACACCCCAACGTTACCAAATATACCCTTTCTTTTATTTTATTTTTTTAATTCTAAAAAAATAAAAATAAAATAAAATAAAAAAGGAAGAGGTCTCCCCCCTTTTTCATTTTCTAAGCAAGTTCGTCTCTCCTTATTTACATACACTATTTGTTTGGGTGGAAACTGTCATGTAAATCTATTTGCTCATAATTTTTTTTTTCAGTTTTGTTTTTTCTATGTATCACGGTATAAACTTGATAAAAATTAATTTGATTAAAATTTTATAAATTTTCTAAAAAAATAATATATACATATATATATATAAATTATTAAGTATGTGATTTCACAAGAATTAGATGTAAGATTGGTCAAAGGGTCCCATTTTAAATATTCGCTCTGAGGTCTCCAAAACCTCAGAACCGGCACCGATAACTGCAGTTGGGTTGGCAACTGCCTGTTTCTACATAGAGAAAGGTGTAGAAATCTCACGCACATACCTCGGACATAAAATTACAGAACGTTATAAAGGGAAAGCAAAAAATTTCGATTTACCTTTATAACATTATATAGCCAACTCTATGACACTATAAAAGAAATGAAAGAAAAATTCAAAGACTGGCTAGTATATAGTACTTGAAATGTAACAGAGTGAAAAAGAAAAACAAGTTGCAATGTATTTAGCTTACACAGAACTAGACCTTAATTTATTGCATTATAACGCATGCAACACAGAATTTAAAGTAGAAGCATAAAGCATTGTTTTAGTACAGCAAAGAAGATATAGATTTTGCAACACATCATTAAGCCTTCATTAACTATTAGCTAGTTTACTGTATCTGTAACTATACCGGTAGTTTAGATGGGAGACCTTATCCATTTTTAATATTTTTAGCTTTTATTTTTTAGAACTCCTCATTTATTTGATCCATATGGTAAGTGGTTAGGGTCCCTGTATACTAGCATAACCCCTAATAGTAATGCTCAAGCGAAGACAACTTGGCTTTTGGTATGGCAATAAGTGGTTCTTTCTTCTTCAAAACAAGTCCAAACTTCTCAGATAAATCAAGCTCTGTTCCCTCTGGCAATTTCCATTCAAAAGAATGCAACAATGTAGCCAATACATACAGGAGCATTTTCTCTGCCAGAGAAATTCCAGGACAAATCCTCCTCCCAGAACCAAACGGAAGATAACTGAAATTGTTTCCTCTATACTCACCTTTTCCAGCATCTCTCAGGAATCTCTCAGGTTGGAACTCCAGTGGACTTTCCCATGCCTCAGGGTCCCTCTGCATCGCCCACGCGTTGAAGAAAATTCTGGATCCTTTTGGGATGGTGTATTCGGAGATTGTCTGAGTTGTGCAAGGACTTCTCGGGACTAAAAGTGGCAATGGTGGGCGCAATCGAAATGTCTCTTTCATTATTGCATCCAGATAATGTAGTTTTGAGAGATGAAACTCTTCCACAATGTTGTTAATGCCTACCACTTGCTCTAATTCTTCACAGGCTTTTCTCATTGTTTCTGGATGCTGGAGCAGCTCTGTCATTGCCCACTCTATTGTTGTTGATGATGTATGTGTTCCTCCGACAACAATGTCCTGTTTATAAAAATTTAAAATAGATAAAAGTAATATAGTAAATCTGTTTTGGAATCTCGTTGGGTCTGAATTCAGGATGCATTTACTAATTGGAGTGAAAATGAAAGGGAATTAAGTTCCGTTGGAAATGGAATCCGGAGATGAAACTCAATTCCTTAGGTGGAGGGGAACCATTAAGTACCATTTTCAGTATAAACTTAATTTCTGATTTGTGTGTGAGATTCACGAAACTTGATTTCCTACCGTTTCAAAGAGCATTTACTAATTGGACTGAAAATGAAAGGAAATTAAGTTTCATTGGAAATGAAACCTCGATTCCTAGTGGAGGGGGGAATTAAGTATCCTTTTCGGCTGTAACTTAATTCCTAATTTATATGCAGGGTTCACAAAACTTGATTCATTACCCTTTTTATTAAAAAATGTAATCACATATGAAGAATTTAGTTTCAGTCCCCTTTATTAGAATCTCTTATTAGTAAACGTGTCCTGAATTACAATAAAAGAAGGAAAAATGAGGATTGATAGGTACTTACCATAAGCAAAGCCTTCACTTGGTTCATGGACAGTGAGGATTTACCATCTCCATTCTGTTTCAGCTCCAACAAGATCTCCAAAAAGTCCTTGCTTCCTTTCCCTTCCTTCTTCTCTCCATAGTCTTGACGATCTTTTGTTCTACCATCGATCAAGGACTCGAAAATCCTATCGAACCATGACAATAGCTTCCTCGTTTTCGATTCAACTCCTTGCAAATCAAACCGAGCAACGGCAGGGAAAAGATCTGAGATGTTAGGTGCTCCCAACAAATCAACAACTTCCTCCACTACTTGCCTAAACTGAATCCCAACTCTGCTTCTATCTTCTCCATGCAATGAACCACCCCATGACATGTTCATTATCACATTGAGTATTGTTATGAACATTTGGTCCCCAATATTGATAGCTGAACCAACCTTTGCATACACTTCCTTCACCATCTCTCGCACTTCTTGTCGACGGAGAGAATGACAAGCATCAAGGCTTGTTTTGCTCATCATTTCATGAACGAAAATCTTACGCAACCTGCGCCACTCAGGGCTATTAGGGCTCCAAGCTATGTCATGTCCACCATATGCAGTGATTACTCCTGCTATCGGAGGGTCGCGGTTAGCGAAAATTGCATCATGGTCTTTGAGGACCTGTTTTGCTAATGAAGGTGAGCTTATCACTATACAAACTTTTCTACCCAGTTGAAGTTTCATGATTGGCCCATAAATTTCAGAGAGCTTTGAAAAGTAACGATGGAGATCGATTTCGAGAAAAGGAAGGTTGCCGAGCAAGGGCAAGCCTGGTGGGCCTGGTGGCAATGGTGGAACATGACAAGTAAATGGTTTCTTGATCAACCAAGCAATCAAAGAAATGGCAATGAACGTTCCAGCCAATAGGGTTGGTGGTGTAACTCTGGTGGTGGGGTTTTGGGTGAGTCCATCACAAAACCATGAACATAAAACAAAGATCAACCGAGCTAAGTCACTCAGAAAATCTAACATGATCATGTTTGATAGGTGCAACTCAAAGCTTGTTGAAGTTATGTACCTATAAATAGGGCCAACTAAGAAGACGATAATAATCAATTATTGTAGCTTATCCTATCATGCATTGCAACTTTGATGTAATTATTTATTGTTTCTACTAATAACAGGAAATGGTACAAGCACTATCTAGTTTAGTGGGTAATATTTCTTATTTTATAAAGAACTGTTGGGTTTAAACACGGCTCAAACTAGTCCAACATGGATGGAAAATCAAAATAAGGATCGTTAAAGATTTGTTCGTTTTAAAAAAATGATAAAAAATACCGTTAACTATAAAGATCAAGCACATACTATATGCATCACATTGATGGCTCGTTGGACATATAAAAAAAAACTCAAATAAGTTGAAAGAAATTAATATAAGTGAGTTGTATCTTCTTCTTTTTTTATGTATCACACGTGGTTATGACGATATTATTAGATTAAAAGAACGCTCTTTCCCATCAAATCATGTTGGGTGTTGACGTGTATTATTGTATGTTTTGGAGGTCCCTATAAAAAAAGTTAAGCAAAATGTCCATTATAATTTCTTGTAATAAAGACTCAACTAAGTTGAGAGAGAGAGAGAGATATATATATATATATATATATATATATATATTATATATGAAATTTGGGAAGAGAGAATTTAAACTTGGGACCTCAATAAATATTGAGATATGTGAATTTAGAGGGGGAATTCGAAGAGAGAATTTAAACTTGGGACCTCAATAAATATTGAGATATGTGAATTTAGAGGGGGAATTCGAACTTTGAGACTTCTTTTTTTTTTTAATATTATACTATTTCATAAATTATGGGGTTTTAGGGAGGGTCAAAAATTCGAACCTTCAACATCGTAGTGCAGGTGTGAGAGTTTAGCACCGAACCAACCTTATCTCGTCACTAGAGACCTCAGTTAATTTTGGGATATGTGGTTAACAACAGGTTATGCCTGTAACCACAAGCTGAACGGTTTTTTTTTTAAGAGAAAGCTGAAAGAAGTTAACAAGTGAATTATTGTACTTTCCTCTCTAAAAGATTTGGCAAAATTTCAATTATAACTTCGTGTAACTAGTGATTTATTGTATTTTCCTCTCTAAAAGATTTGGTAAAATGTCAATTATAACTTCGTGTAATAGTAAATTATTGTACTTTCCTAGTTTCCTCTCTAAAAGATTAGGCATAATGAAGGCAAAATGCCAATTATAACTTCCTGTAACTGCAAAGGGGTCCGCAAATAATCAATACAGGAACGGAGACTTCTACATGGAAACTTCTTCATCTCCCATGTGTGTGCATGTCGTCACATTTGACAATTAATTTTGTAGCTGTACAGATCTGATTGTCACATGTGAAATATTGATCATATACGAAAATTATGTACGGGATCTTGTATCTGATATAATATATATATATATATATTCTCGATACTAATCAAGTACGAAATTTCATACATTTTTTCGTACGAGAGTTCAACACTGTTTTCTGCTTCTTTGTATGATAGTCACTTTATGTAACATAAGTGTATGTAATTGATTTAACACTCTCTGCTTCTTCGTATGATAGTCACTTTCTGCTTCTTTGTATGATAGGCACTCATAATGATATATGTACGATGATACTCGATTTCTCTATAACCTTATAAAAAATAATATATCAAACATATTATCAATATTTATTTTCTTATAAACGAACACATTAAATCCACAATGTAACCATTTTAAGAGTTGCAAAATGTGAATTAAAACTACTGAAACAACATATAGGCATATAAGTTCTATTCACAATAGTTCATTCTTTACATACACATTAGGGATGGGCGTGGGGCCCATTAGGGCGGGGGAGGGTCCCCCTACCCCATCCCTATTTTTGAAACCTAGCCTATCCCTACCCCCAAATCTCATTTGAGGGAAGTGGGGATGGGGTGTTTGGAGGGGGGGGGGGGGGGGGGGGGTACCCCCACCCCCGTCCTCCATTTCTCTCATTTCCCATATTTTCAATTCTAAAATTTTTCAATCCAAAATTTATTAATTTTGGATTCAAAATTCGATCATTCTAATCGTTCGAATCACTCTGTTTCGATATCCAATCCAATAAATAACCAAAATATACAATCTAAAATATATAATTGATTTAATTTAACCCAAAATTAATATAAATAACTATAGTAATTTAGTATTACATATAAAAGGCTAAACAAATTTAAAACCTTCGATCAATCAAAAATATTTAAAAATGTTTAGTGTGTACCATGGGGTAGTGAATGTGAGTTAGTGTATTAGAGAGTTAGTGGGGTAGATGGGTACCGTCAGTTAGTTAGTGGAGGAACCAAGAATAATAAAGTTAAATTTTTTATAAAATATTAAAAATAGATAAATATATATATATATATATATATTATATACATATAAGTAAATGGGGAAATGGGGCCCCATCCCCATTTAAAGAAATGGGGAATTGGGGAAATGGGGATGAGGATGGAAATGGATCCCCACCCTCATCCTCATTCCCGTCCACGTCCACGTCCACATCCTCATCTTCATCCCCATTCCCATTTTGGATTCCCCATTTTGGATTTGGGGACAAAATGTGCCCCCAAACCTAAACTCAAACCCTAATCGGAGGTAAAATTTACTCCCAAATGAGGGTGGGGACAAATGGGGATGGGACCCCATGGGGAAATGCTGATCCCTAGTCCACATTAAGATTTCAAGTGTTTAAAAATATCAAACTAATCATTAATTCATAAATACTAATTAGACTTATTTTTCTCACTAGACCTATAAACACTTTTTTAGTAATCTGCAAAAGTGATCGAAAGAGTTGTTGAAGAATGTCATGAAGATTGCATGGAGCTACCTTCCTTGACTTTTGGTGGAGCTGACGGCAACTGGGGCCCAAAGAGAGAACACAAATTTCTATTAAAGTTTGATCTCCGCCAGATCTCCAAGTCAAAATTTATTGCAGGAACATTATCATTTTCATGGAAATGAGGTTTCCATATTAGATATACTGGTCCCTCTAGTTTTAATTATGGCCAATCAACCCCCTAAAACCCAAACTATTAGTTATTTTACCCCTTCTGTCAAGTTTTCCATCCAAAAAGCATTTGACTGTTAATTAATAATTTAAAATTCCTGGTTAAAAACAACATGCTCTAACCACATGAGCTACTCCAACTTATTGTTGGAGGTAAGTTGATTTAAATACATATATATATATATTTATATAATTTGTTTAAAATAATTTAAATTTGTTTGTATAATTTAAAATAAACTCATATATATAATTTAAAATAAACTTATATTTAATAATAATATACAAAAACAGATTTATGAAAAAAAATAATAACAATATGAAAACAAAAGAAAACCCAAAAAATCTAGAAAATCAAAGCCCATAATTTTTTTTAAAATTCCTTTTAAATATATGAGTTTATTTTAAATTATAAATAAACTCATATTTAAAATAAACTCATGTATTTAAAATGAATTTATTTTTTTTTTCTTTTTTTTTCTTGAATTTTTTCCCTTTTCAATTTATGGGCTTTGATTTTCAGGGTTTTTTTTTTACCAAATTGAAATAATATATTTTTTGAAAAGGAAAAAAACCAAAGAAAAGGAAAAAAAATTATAGGTTTAGATTTTCTAGATTTTTTTGGTTTCCTTTTGTTTTCTTATTATTATTATTATTTTCATAAATCTATTTATATATATTATTATTAAATATAAGTTTATTTTAAATTATATATATGATTTTATTTTAAGTTCTATAGAGATTTAAATTATTTTAAACAAATTATATAAATATATATATATATACACATTTAAATCAACTTACCTCCAATAATGAGTTGGAATAGCTCAGGTGGTTAGAGTGTGTGGTTTTTAACCACAAGGTCAATGGTTCAATCTCTAATGGAGGCATTTTAATTTTTCAATTAATGGTCAAAGGTTTTTTGGATAGAAAACTTGACAGAAGGGGTAAAATGACTAATATTTTAGGTTTCGGGGTTGACTGACCATTATTGAGACCAGTGTATCTAATATTGCAAACCTCAAGGGAGGGAAATGATAATTTCCCTTTGTTGAAATATTTTCAACAATAAAAACTATTAATAAAGTTGGATTTAATTAACCCAAAATTAGCAGTATTATACATGGATTAATATTTTTTTCAAAATTGATGCCTTGTGTTGTCGGAAGAAAACGTAAATCACATTTGTCACCAATAATGGAATGAAATGCTGAAACGCATTTTTTGTTGAAATAGATGTTTCCTTTGATTGGGTTTGGTTTGTACAAGAGTGGCCATTGGTTTCTCTTGTATGACTTCCAACTTTATTGAATTCGGGGAGGGGAACGTTGTACATATTCTTCTGTTTTGAATTTGGGGAGGGGCGTTGTATGACTTCAACTTTATAAAGAGATGTAGCGCCGATTTCACGAGGCTACTGCTGTGGACCGCACAATGTTTTTGCTTTTAAGTTCACGTTTTTCACCGATATATACTCACTATTTACTTGTGTATGCAGGGTCCTTCCCCCACCCACGGACCCACCACATTACTGAATTTAATACTGCCACAAAACAAGCACTAATGAGTGTTATATAAAAAATAATATAAAATATTTGAACATTGACCAGTCAGTATCCAAGTATACTGATCTATAATGGGGTGTTGTTATATGGTTATTTTTCTTTTATTTTTTACATTTATTTTCTTATATTCTAAGAAAAAAACCATATGACAACATCCCAATTGTGGGTCAATATGTCTGGGTGCTGACCGGTCAGCACCTGAGCATTATCCAAAAATAATTCCTTAATTAACAATATCATACCTAAAAAAACCTTCTTTAAATATTGGAAAGTTTATTCTATTGACATGTGAATACAAATTTAAGTTTACACAATACTACATTTTTCTTATTCTAACTGTACAATTTCAGTTAATACAAGAGAATTAGTCCATTAATAACATTTATTGAATCTGTTTGTATGCTTAAATTTCCAGTCATTTTTTATATTAGTTTAGTTTATCAATTAACTTCAATTATTTTCTCATCATATTTTTTTTATATAGTAGTTAGTTGATATTTATAATTTAAATAATCACTATTTAAATCTTAATTAATAACAAAACAAAAACTTAGTCAAAAAAGGTAATTTTTTATTTCTGTAACTAATTATAATTTTGTTAAAATATTAAATATTTTATTAATATGATTGGAAAGTTATATTTATATTAATAATTTTAAGGGTAATGTTGGAATTTTAAAAATATGTTGATTTGGGGTGAATATACAAATTTTGAGGGGTGCAAATATCGTCACTCTTACATGATTTCAGTATTAGTTTAGGGGCCCAATTTTGTTTTATTTTAGTTCATAAAATACTCAAATTTCTATTTGAGTGGCGATAATGGCACCCCTCAAAAATTGTATCTACACCCTTTTCGTAACTACACCTATCAAAAATTTAAAAACAATCTCTAATTTGTAAATAAACCTCATTTAATGCCAAAAACACTCTTTAATTATATTGTATTGTATTTTTGTAAGTATACACCACCTATGACTATTATTATGTTATTTAATTAACTTTATTATTATTTCCAATTTTGTTGTTATCTTTATTTCTCTTACCGGTCTTTCTCTTCCCTACTTCTTTTCTCTTCTCGATTTTTTTCAAAATCAAACTTCATTTTTTGTTATTTATTATTCATTAAAAATCCATTTCAAGATTTTTTTTAGAGTGGTGCTATTGGCACACCCCTTACTAATCTATTCATGCTCCACTTTCTAAAATTTTGATTTAATTAAATAAAATTAAATGTTTTTATTAAATTTTTTTGTTTATTTCCAAAACTACCCATTTTACTTATTTTTCAAACTTAATACATACCATATATAATATCTCTATCTCTGATCTCTATATCTGTTTACATCTCTCTCACCTCTATTGATTGATTTATTTATTTTTTTCTTCTTATTTTTTTTTAGTTTTTTTTTTCTTTTATTTCATGATGGAAAATAAAAAATAAAAAATAACAGGATATTTCAACACAACTACAGCTTGATATCATTCTAAAGAAAAAATAAACTTCAAACTTATTTCCAGAGAATGAATTGTTTCCAGATGCTTACTATCATTGTCAGACAATTCTTGCTCTATGTCACTCTTAGACAATTCTTCAAGATGTTTGATATCGTTCTTAGACAATTCTTTTATATTCTTGATATCGTTCTCAAACTCTTCCATAATATTTTATACGTATGTAAGAAACATATTTTAGGGTTTAAGAATTAAATTTTTTTTTTTGAAGAAACGTATTACTGGTTTTTTTTTTTTGAAAAGGAATGTGAGATTTTAATAGATTTACTTTGTAGAAGATTTCTTTCCTAAATTATATGTCTCTTTAATTAATTTTGATAAAGGAAAAAAAAGAATATTATATAATTAAAAAAGTGGGGCATGAATAGATCAGTAGGGGGTGTGCCAATAGCACCACTCTATTATATAATTAAAAAAGTTGGGCATAAATAGATCGGTAGGGGGTGTGCCAATAGCACCACTCTTTTTTTATTGGAGAACCACTTTCTTTTTGAGAAATTTTTAGAGATGCAAGATTTGTGTCTTGTTCCAATTGATGTGAAACTAGATAGATGTTAAATGATATTTCAAAAAAAAAAAAACAGGTGTTCCTTGAAATTAAAGTGTATCTAAATTGATAATAAATAAATCTAAAGTGTGTTTGCAAGAAATAAAAAATATAGATAATATAGTTAATTTAAAAATCTGTTAATATACATAATGATTTTGTTTTTTGAATAAAAAATAATAAAAAAAATAATTTAAACTTACTTTTTCACAACAAAATTTATTTCATGATTTTGATTTATTTTTCAAACTTAGCCATAAATTTGTATTTCCTTAAAAGAGATTGAAAATATATTTAAAAGAGAATCTAGGGTTTATTAAAATGGAAAGAGTTTTTATGATATATATATATATATTAATATCAAAATATTAATAGGAAAAATAAAATTACAAAAGATTTAAAAAAGAAACTAATTAATAATTATTGGTGGGTATACTAACAAACAATTAATCTTCTTTGTAATTTTACTTAAGGGTATTAATGGATTTTTAAAAGCATACTAATTTGAAGTGTACATACAGCTTTTAAGGGGTGCAAATATCGTCACTTTTTATATTTTGAGTATTAGTCTGAAAAAAAGGCCCGTACGATAAAGCATTAAAGCCAACAATTTAAAATAAAACAAAAATCTAAATAGGGTCAGCTTTGAACGTTAAAACCCGAATTATATTTTGATTTTTTTCCTAGGCATGAGAATGTCATCTAAATTACTAAATGATTTATGGTTTTTTATTTTTCTCTCCTACTAATTTCTTTCGATCTCTTTCTTAAATCTTAAAATTAATATGAAAAAGGAATTCATCTTAGAATTTTACACCATATCCCCAAAAAGTCAGAACAGACTCTGGATAAATGTAGAGTCGATACCACGAGGCTATTGCCGTGGAACGCACAATGTTTTTGCTTTTAAGTTCACGTTTTTCACCAATATATACTGAGTTGTTTACTTGTTTATACAGGGTCCATCCACGACCTACCACATTACTGAATTTGATATTGCCACAAAACAAGCACCTAATGAGTGTCACATAAAAAATAATTCCTTAACAATATCATACCTCAAAAAACTTCATTAAATATTGGAAAGTTTATTCTATTGACAAGAGAATATAAATTTAAGTTTACACAATATTGCTTGTGTTCTTATAATGTGTTTTTTTTTTTAAGAAACTCTATATGTTGAAAAGAAGTTTTCGAACCACGTTTCACTGAATGCATGTTACTGTACTTGTTTTCATCATAAAAATTGTTTGTCATAAGCATATTTGAAAGAAAAAAAATTAATAACAAAAACCAGACTTCCAAGTTTCATAAAATTTATCAAGATAGGTAAACCTCCCTGCATTGGAGGTCTCTGTCCATTGCTAAACTAGGTAGGTACCTTATGAAAGGTACCCGTCGGTATCGAATTCGAAGTAGAAAGCAATTGAAAGGTACGTAGAAAAAAGAATAGGAGAGAGCTCCATTTCTTGGTTCAGTCACTGACAGATATTCACTGAGAGATATTGGCATCAAGAGTTCGCATTAAATACAAGGTAAAATCTCATCAGTTGCATATTGATTTAATCCCCGGTACTTCTACATTACTTGTCTAATAACACAAACAAATAAAGGAGGTTGAAAAGGCAAGTTGATTAAAAAGCTGACTCTGATTTTGCCATCTCCAGCCTCTGATGAAGTATTGTTACATGTACAGCAATACTATAGGCCAGGATAATGGTGAGGGGGTTGCCACAAGCAACGATTGAAAATGTGTGTAATAGCCAAAGGCTCAATGTTTGCTGCTGTCATTGTCACGTTCCATCTCTTCCGCATCCTCAAAGCGTTGATCATTGATTTGAAGCTGCAAGGTATACAGTATGAGATCAATTGGACATGCCATGAAAGGTGTCAAACAAACCATTCAAAAAATAGTTGTGTGCTAAAACATATGTTCCGACATATTCCATCTAGGAAGAAGATATTCACATGAGAAGAAACCACTACCATAACACTAACAGTTTGGAGAAAGATACATTAACATGCATTGAAATAGTAGTCAATGTTCATGTGTTACACATCACAATACCTAGGTTATAATATTACATATTTACATGCACCTCGGTAGATTATCCTTGGAAACTATTGATGAAAGAACTTTAACTTAATTTAGAGAAAAATAATAAGTATTTACAAACAAAGTATCCTGCATTTTAATTTCAATGAAGATCATAATTATCTGTCTTTTGCTACCTACAGTTCTAAGGTATTAAGGTGTTGCTTCAAACTTCTAAAAAGGTTCGGAGATCTTGAAATCAATTGTCTAAATCCTCTTCTACATTAGGTTACAAAGCCAAGCTCTTATAAATACTCACTGAATAAGTGTCCACTCCAAGCAAGCCGCAGTTCACTTCTATATTACTTTTTCTTTTCTTTTTCAATGCCTAAGGAAGGTAAGCTCACAGCCAATATCTAGAACTCGCCTCCTGTTCTAACAATTCAATCTCCGCCTTACAAAAAACACACACACCCTCTGAATGAATAGTGTATAAGACTATAAATTATTCCCATATGAAATTTGAATTTTATGTTCCATAGTTCACTCAGCTAGAAGTATTCTCTTTCCTTTTCTTTTTTTGATAATCCAGAAATCCCCCGAACCCGCTTGAAGTATTCATCCATATGACAGACGACAAACTTTGGAACTGAGCTGACTTTAACTGGTAATAGAGCTCTGAAATTTCTTGTCAGTTACTACCACACAAAAGAGGTTTATGAACATTGAGTAAATGTTTCCCACACACAAAAAAGATAAACTTTTGAGATATCAAACGACCTCTCTTCCAGTTATCTTGACATGAAAGTTACAGGGTTAATAAAGTAATAGACTATGTAAATAGATTTAAATGTCTGTGTTAATGTACTTGCATCTTATTAGAGATTCAAATTTTGTACTGTCACCTTATAAATGAAGGTGTAAAAACACTGAATAGTGATGCATTAAAATACATAACAAATAACATAAGACATTAGATTTGAAAACTATGAACATGAAGAACTAGTAGAATGGACATTCGTAGGCCTACCTGAAGCACACTATTAGCTAGGTCATGATCACCATTTGAATGACCAATTGAATTTGGCGGATCCTGGAAAAAGTGCCATCCCGAATCTGCTCCAACTGGAAATGCCAATTATTAAGAAACACAAGGATAGGACATATATGCATGTAAAAGAACATAATAACTCATAAGTCATAAAGCAACATTGTAGGTCTACCCCATACCTGTAGCCTCATTTTCAATCTGATCAGCACTGAAAATCCAATTATGCCCTTCTTCTTCCTCTAAAGACGGCATAAGAAAACATGAAATCAGTTTGCTACTAATGGAGCAAACATATTAATGTAATACGGTAATATCAAGTATAGAAACTTGCAACAAATCCATTCAACTACAAAAAGAAAAATAAAACTCACCTTCAATAGGTTCGGGATTGAGTTCAGCACACTCACAGAATATCTCAAACAGAGTATCCACTGCCACACCGTTAAATCAAGGCCATGGTTAATAATTACCATCAATCAATAAGTAATATGCAAGCAAAAATTAATCTTTCCATAGACAAGGTCAAAAAAATTTACATTGGCTAGAGTCTGAAGGAATAAGCCTCATCTCGGTGACCTTCGATAAGTCTAACACACCAACAGATTCTGAATCTGACCCCTCCGACTCATCATTATCACCATCTTCAACCTCAATCTTTTAAATAAAAGAAGTAGCATTAATCAGAAACACTGTGAACCTAATACAGAAAAACAAAATAGAAAACATAGTGATAAAACAACAAAAACCACCAATAACTACATAAGAGACCGCTGATGCAACACATACATGAAAACAAGAAATTCTTCATACATATAAATTGTAAAAATAGATAAAAGTGCCTAATTAATTTCGAATCTGAAAAACAATATACTATCAAGGTAAAATTTAAATTCAACAGGAAGTTAAACGAATAATACAATTCAAGCTACATTGATGTGTACCTGAGTGTAAATACAAGGAGAGTGATAGGCCTCGGGGTCCCTTGACACGGCGTGAAGTGACAGAGACAAGAAATCAACAGCATACCCTTTAGCCCTATCGACATCGCTCAACCAAACCACCTGCCTGCAAAATCCCACCACCACATTTCAACACTCAATTCATATTTTTCGCAAACATTTCTCTTCTTTTTTTCTTTCTATTCTGTTCTGTTTAACTAAAACCTCAATCAGTCACCACAACATTGCAAATTAAGTAATTTAAACTCTAAAAACAAATAAATAAAGCACAAGTTATAGTATCTAAACAAAACAAAAAGAAAAATTATAGAGAGAGTACTTGGAGGTGATGTAGAGGGTGCCAGGGGACTCGAGAGAGCGATTTGCGAGAGCAATGGAGACGGAAGGCTGGACGCGCATGATCTCCTCCCCGTTGTTGACGTCGAGAATTGGTTCTCCGGCACCTTCGCCGGTTCTCTGGGTGAATTGTCGAAGTCCGAGCACCATTTTTTCTTTGTTCAAAACCCTAATTTCACTTCACTGTAGTTGGTTGCATTCAGGTTTTTTCTGGGGTTTTTGGTTTGGCGGTGGGCGCGCACGTTTGGTCAAAAATATAATAGAACCCGACCCGAGTCCGACAATACTACTGTTCAATCCATCTGGTGACCCATCCGGTGACCTGACCCATTTTCTTTTCCCGATAACAAATATTTGATACGCTAGCATTACTCTTAGGGGCCGTTTGGTATACTGTCATCTTTACTATAGGAATGAGAATCTCATAGCATTCTCATATTTGGTAGAAGGTTTTGGTTTTTTATTTTCCGGGGAAGTGAATCCCTATAGGAATCACATAATGTGATTCCCATTTCAATATGTGGGTTTCAGATTACCCTCCATTTGATTCCCACCGTGGGACCTACCATCATTAAAAAAAATTATTTTTATTTTATTTTATTTTCTTCTTTCTGAAAATTAACATTAAAAATCCCCAATTTTATTTTCTAACACTTTCTCACTATCCAAACACCAAAATTTTCAGATCAACTAAACAATACCCAACTTCATCTTCATCAAAACAAGTTTTGAGTTTGCTCAAACAACATCAAACACCATCACCATCACCAACACAAAAAGAAAAAACACTGTAGCAAGTTTTGGGTTTGTTCGATGATGATGACGACGAGGAGGAGGAGGAGCTTCGATGATGTCGACGATGAAGATCCCGGCCGGACGGAGGCGACAACGACGAAAATCCCGGTCGGACGGAGGCGACGACGACAAAGATCCAGGCTGGAGGCAACGACGAGGAGGATCCCAGCTGAAGGCGACGACGACGAGGATCCAGTTGGAGGCGAGGAGGAGGAGGAGGAGGAGGAGGAGGAGGAGGAGGATCTCGGCTAGAGGCGACGATGACGATGACGACGACGATGAGGAGGATCCGGCTAGAGGCTGGATTTGAGTTTTTTTTTTCTTGAAAGAGATCAAAGATGACAAAGATAAATAGGTGGGGTTTTTTTTTAAGGACTTCGAATTTTTTTTAATTTTTTAGTTTTTAATAAATAAAAAAAAAATCAAATTCCCATGTACAACCAAACACTGTTACTTAATATTCTCGGGAATCCGACATAATATTCACATACACAACCAAATACATGTATACAACTTTTTCAGGAATCACATTATTTTGATTACCACATACCAAACGGCCCCTTAATATTGTGATTATCATTTTATTTTATAATGTGTTTTACATGATTAATTTTATCAATATTATTAGGGGTTAATTACAAATAAATATTAATGTCATTTTTACAATTTTTTACTATAAAAAAATACGAAAATTTTATTTTTACTCATTTATATATTATGTGTAACCATACAAATTAATCAGTTATTATGTTTCTTTTTACTTATAGTGGGGCAACTTAAATCTAAAAAACGGTAAATTATGAGTCTTATTTATCATTAAACCACGTTGGAAGGTGATACATTTCACTTCTTTGTCGAGACTACTATAAATATTTTAGGCCCAATTGAGTTTGGGCGAAATGGATATTTATTGTTTTTGTTAGGCTCTGCTCTACCCATAAACCTTATTCAGAGTGGGATTGCTCATGCAACTTGCCAACTTTGAAGCCTTTTATATGTAGGAACTAGTTGATTTTTTTTTCATTTACCCTACCCTTTTTTTTCATTTACCCTACCCTCCAATTTCACGAGTCTCAAAAGTTAAGTCCTGCTAACCCGATTTTAGGGCTTAGACACGTACCTGATCCTTAATTTGAGTACTGGGCACATGCCGATATCAGGGCCGCTTTGACCATCTGACGTCATTATCTGAACGGCTGGTTGCGCAAAGTGGTTCAGTGATGTGGTTCGCTTCGTTGGCCTTCTTTCGTCGGAGTAATCTCCTCAGCGGTTGGTATGTACATGCACCGGAAACCGACTTAGTGATGGTGCCTGCCTACTTGTAGCGACAGCTTTCAATCTCCCACTTCTGACACAGCGCCCTAAAGACGCATGGGGAGACGTGCTAAATCAACGGCTCGGCTTGAGAGGACGAAAGGCCGGGTGGTCGGGTTCGTCTATGGTAATATTCCCTGGCGCCTTTGACCGGTAATGCACTTCTCGTTGGCGGAACCGACTTGACTCGTTCGGGTTGGCTTTCTACGGGGGATTACAGGGAAGTTTTCAAAGGCGAGGCGAGCGTAGTGAGGCGACCAGAGGAAGCGACTGTGTTCCTTCACCAGATGATGTACCCGATTTACGGCACCCGGTTCCTCAGTGTTTTAACCCTCTTCCGACTGAAAATCTGGAGGATGAAGCAGATAGGATAAGCAAAGAAAGCAAAGGATCCGCCCGCCTGGTTAACCTCGTCGGGTCAAAACGAATTCATCAATCTTCACTACGTTGAACCTCCTTGAGCAACTCTTCTGATCAACACCCAAGTCACTCAACTGTGTCAAACCTTCTTCCTAGACTTGATACCTCATGCATAGAAAAAAAAAGACCCATTATTCAACTAAGAGAAAAGCAAGTAGCACAATCCCCTCACCTAGGGAGAAGTTTTGATTCTTGTACGTATACTAGATCTGTCTTGATTGGATCTACTAAAAGAGGCATAACTTGAGTGATGCCTCTATTTATGCCTTTAGGCAGGAGGAGCGACTGGGCTTGGGCTCTCTCGATCCATAGCAACAGGGAGAGGGGATGGCGGAACTTAAACCAGTACTTGTCTAGCATGGCCGGTTTAAGAATGGTCGTGAGCGGGAGTCGAACCCACATCTCCGGGCAAAAGACAGACCCGGCGAATTACCTCTATTCCATCACGAGTAACGCGGTTCAGCCACTAAATACGTTATATAAGGCCTAGTCCGCGGGCAGAATAAGAAGACAAGATTAGCCTCTTCTTCGTCGAAGAGAGAGAATTGAACGATTTCAAAGAGAGTGACCCTAGACCCTATTCTATTCCAAGAATTCTATTCATATATATAGAGCGGGGCCCCCTTGATATCAGATCGCGCTCCACCTCATTCAAAAATTGGAGTTCTCTCCGGTCCCTTTCCGCCGGGCTCCACTCTGGGTGGGTGTCCAGCTCGTCCCGCTTTTCCTCAAAGAAATCCATCAAGGCTTCTTTGTGATTGTAGGCAGCCCTTGCGGCCAAGTCAGGGTGCTCAATTCGCATGTGTGCATAAAGCGCGAAAACAGCGTGTTTCCTCTCCCGGATCTGGAGATCACGACTCTCGAAATCCAGGATTAGGTTATACTCCTTCTGTGAGGGAGCTTGGTTCAGGCTCGTTTTAATTTCAGCCCAATATTCCCCCCGCTCCTTATCCAGTAAAAAGAGAGTATGCTCCTCTTCGAGACGGACTATCCGACTTCGTAAGGAAGATTCCAAACTTAGATTTGGAACTATGTCTGGCTCCAATAGAACGCCTATTTCAGAGGAATCCTCCGTAAACGAGGACGAGCTGGATGGGTCGGATGGTGATGGCAGAGGAAGTGCTTGTCCGCCCCCTACAGCTAAGATTAGAGGGAATACATAAGTAAAATCCAGACCTACGTGAGAGAACACGTAGATCCGGATCAAAGAGCCTAAGAAAGATGTTACAAGTAACAAGGAGACATACAGAACAACTACAAGTCGAACGCCCCACTTGTTTTTAAAATGAAAAAAAGAAAGACGAAACAGAAAGATCAAGCCCCACAGAAGTATTGAGAAAAGCAAAATATTTCTGCCTGCGGCGGTACCTTCCGATCCTAGAAAATGTCCGAAAAACCCTGCTACGCAACTACCGAGAAGGGATAAAAAAAGTAGAAGAACACGATACTGGCTGAACATGATTTGAGTACAAGAAGCGACTATCGACTATTACGACCAGCGCGGTTGTTCCTATTTCATTTTCTTCTGACAAGCCCTTCTTAGAAAGCACGCACTGAGTTACTTACGGAATCTCAAATCTCTCTCGACGCCGAGAATGATTTCTATCATGTGCAACCCCATCTCCAACTGAGACCACTCGACCGATCTCATCCACTTGAAAATGAAAATTCGACTCAAAAAAATGGATATTTCTTTTATAGTGTGCGCTGTTCGCCCGCCTTCCTGACCACGGACAGGCTACGGGGCTTTGCACTTCGGCCCCTGAGAATACCACATCAAGGTGACAGGATTCGAACCTATGGCCCTCTGTACCCAAAACAGATGCGCTGACCAGACTGCGCTACACCTCGGTCTCACCCCCCCCGGAGCATATAGATCCACCCGATCGATGAACACTTGAACCGAACTCGCCCATCCTTTTGGGCACAGGGACGCGAGAACCAATCCGAGTCATCATTTTTTTTTATCTACCTCCTGCACTATACGGCTTTTTGGCTTCCTCTTTCACTTGAATTTCCAAATCCGGCTCGCTCCCGGCTACCTCACCTACGGCGACCCTTCGCCCGCTTAGAAGTGGATTCGAACCACTGACACAAGGATTTTCAGTCCTTTGCTCTAACCAGCTGAGCTACCTGAACCACTTTCCTAAAGTATGTTTTCTTCATCGAATAGCGCCCTACCTTACCACTTGACTAGTAAGGGAAAAGCCCTTTTAATAGGCTTTTTTCGCTTGTTCGTCAAGCTTTCGAGCTGCTCTTTTAACTGCCGCCTAATCTCCCAACATGCTCAAGAACCGAGAGCCGTCCAGGGACTGGACGGCCGGAGGGAGCTTGCTTATAGATATAGAAAGAAAAGAAGATAGGCCAAAAACAACGCGCAACGGGCTCTCCGCTCCTAGTCACTAAGTAGTGCTATTCTGTCCTCCGGGGGACTCCACCAAGAGGTTCTTTCTCTCACGTAATTGCGCCCGCCCGTTCGACTTCCGTGCCGGAGGAAATGGGATTCGAACCCATGATACAATCTTCTTGTATGTCGATTTAGCAAACCAATGCCTTAAGCCACTCAGCCATCCCTCCAAGTTAAGTTGTTGATCGGGATTTTATGTGCGTGTGCGCCCGAAGGGCTATCTGATCCGATCAACTGCGAAAGCCGTAGCGCGCTAGCGCGCGTACTCTTCTCTTCCTCTATCTATGAGCGAGACTCTATCCAGATCTGCCCTGCTTCCAAGCCATCCAAATCTGCCACTCCTTGGGCGAGGCCTTCCTTTCTATGAAGACCACCCCACCACTGAATGATGAACTTTGCCAGTCTTCGCCCCCGACCCGACCAGGAGAGGAGACAGGGTCAAGCCAAGCCCTTACCCGCCTGAATGGAATTCATATCTCCTTCGTCTGGTCGAGAAGGGAGAAAGCCCGGGGAACTGGACCGTTACTCTTCTATTCTATTACATTACATTACGGAGAAGTCCATTCTCGTCATGATCGATCCACGTCCTACCGTAGTGCCCGGAGAACCTTAGCAACCAAAGCTAGCTTACTAAGGCGAAGGAATTCTTCGTAGATTGCACGAGCTAGCCAGCAAGCAAGCAAACCCCTCCTTACTCACCTCTTAATCTATAAAAAAGAGCCCTCCCTCCTTAATAATAAGGTAAGCTTTCAAGCCCCTTTCTTTACTTGATATTCTATTAGTAAAGCGCTGGAGCGCCCTTTGTATATAAAGGTAAGGCCTTAATTTTCCCTATCTTACTTATAGGGGGGTGCGGTGCTTTTTGTTTTTTTGTTTGTGCGTGCAGTAAGGTAGTTTACTTGCTTAGATTATAAGGAGAAGTTTGGGATAAAAGCCCCGTCTCCCTTCTAACTAGGAGAGAAAGCTCTGCGAGCTTCCCCTTAATGGATGGAAACGCCCGCCCTGATCAATGCGAAATTGATCGAGATGGGATCATGATTTGATTGAAGATGCGTAAGTAAGAGGAGATGGGAAGGTTGACGGGTCAGATATCGAGGGACTAGAAAAGAGATAAAATAAAGGATGGAGAGTTCGAGCGCCATTTACTTAGCCATTGACGAGCCAATTGGTTGTTTACTGGTTCCGGTGCTTGGGTGCGGAGCTAAGGGAGAAAGAACCAGCGTTTACTGAAGCACTGGCTACCTTAGGAACTCAAGGGAGTCTTAGAAAGCTTCGGATCCAGGATGGCTACACTTGCAGTTAGATCACAGGGTGAAGCTGGAAGCAACGGATCGGAAAGAAAGACGTAGAATGATCAACCGATCACATGAATCTTGGCTGGGATTTAACTGATTGAACCCACCTGCCGGAGACAAGCGATTGAGAGAAGGACGGTAGCTCACCAAGTCGATATTCAAACCCCTACCTAAGACTGCACTTCCCATGTTTCCATCTCCTACTTCGCTACTGGCAATCCATATTCTGTTCTGCTCGTAGATGAATCCAAAAGACAGAGCAACAGGCTGCAACTGAAAGAAGGAGGTCGATTGGGTGTTGACAGACTGAGATGGAACGACGGGAGAAAGGATGGGAAGGACACTCACAGAGATCTACTTGCATTGATTGCTGGGAAGTGAATGATGGGATCGGATCCCACCTCCTACTGAAACCGATGGATGGGACCGCTAGCAACCGAAGTTCCCAGAAGAAGCAAACAAGCAGAGGAGGCTACGATGCAAGGGGCTGGAACCAAAGCAAAGAGAAGAATGCAAGGATGCGGTTGGATTGATTGAACTGAAAGAAGGGCTGGGTGTCGAAAGAGGATAGGAGCAAAGCACGAGAATGGATGCCTTCAAAATGCTCGGGTACGAAGAACGGTTCGATCGAGGCGATGTCGAGTTATTCTGCTTTTCCATGTCTTTCTTCGAACGGGCGGTATGAAAGCGAGAATGAACTCTTTCTCTTTCTCCAAGACCGCCTCCGGCGATATTGGATTCTCTATTAGATACTGATTATGATTCGACCTTCCACCGGCGGTTCGGTGAGCATCTCCAGCGATACGATAATCAGAAGCATCCATCCGCTTCTCCCTACCGACCGTCGGTTCCGATTCAGTAAAGTAATAGCTAAGGCACCTGGCTCTCATGCTGCCTTGCCATCTCCAGCCATCTAAGCTCTCCCGAGGGAAGTTCATCCAGAAAGCTTGCTAGGGACTCGAAGGTCATTCCCAGCAATTCAGTCGGTCGGTGTTAGCAATCTCAAGATCTTATTCACCCTCTAAGGTTCTGCAACTGGCGCAAAGGAGAGACTCAAAAGAAATGATTGAAGGGTGTTGTAGGTGTGGAAATACGAATCAAAACCTCTGGTGGATCATCTGTTCCAAAAGAATGAGACCCTAATGCAGCAACTTGGACGGAACAAAATATAACCAGTGACAGATCCAGTTGCGTAAATATAGATAGAATCCAGCGAGTAGCTCGCAGCGGTATTGATGTTTATGCTTGTGGAGCGTTAGGATATCTATTGGAGGGAGCGAGAGGGGAGAGCTATCTTCCTATTGTCAAAGTTCGGATGGATAGTGGTGGATTAGTGATCCATGGAAGATAAGAGCCTTTCGACCAACGGGGGAGGAGGTCGTTAATGACCAAAGACTTTCTCGCGAGCCTGCACATATAGAAAGGGCTGCTTCCTTTTTCATTTAGGCGATATCGAACCCTGTTAAGGAGCTTTTTCGGTTGAAATCTCAGGTTTGAAGAGCACTCAGCGGGTAATGCCCAAGGATGGCCCAGAGCCAGGAATGAATAGTAATGCTTGCAGTGAATAATCTTGTAATATATACTCAAAAGCTAGGTTATTTCCAAAGAGTAATAATGCGTAGATCTCAGATCAGCTAGAATAATAAGCTGCCTGTTTTCAGGAGACATGGACTAATGCTCAGTGAGGAATAACCGATCACTATCTAGCAGGTTGAGCGAGCTCGCCTGTGTGTCTAAAGCTTAAGAAATCTATTATGTTACAAAGATCTCCAAGCTTTTTTCATACCTTCTGGTTACGGATAGAGCATCTTTCGTGTACCTACCCCAGTGGGAGACCCCTTATGGCACACCGCAGGCAGGTGAGACCATTAAGCTTAAGATACAAGCCCTTCTAATCAACGGGATTAGAGTATGTGGGTTCGTTCCTGCTCTCGCCCTTCCTTTGACTACGGAAATATAGGACCTGAAGTGGTCTTTTTTCGCCTGAAACCATTCTTATTCTCCGGACGGTACCTATAGTCTAAGAATACATTTTAAAGATTCTAAACTCCGACCGGTGAATGGGAGTATGCTAAGCTTGTGTCTCGATACCGCACTCATCCTAAAGTGCTTGAATCAGTTCATTACCAACCCGGCAATCAGACCTCAGCATTTGGAGGAACTCAATTTATGTATTTGATAGGAGCCTCTTTTCTGGGTCTTTCATCCTGGTTCTATCAAACCAGACTCTTTCACTCCTGGTTCGAGGCTATGCTGCTTCTAAGCTCTCCTCACTTTCACGGCAAGAAGGCCATAGCAGCGTTTGGGGCTGCAGGATGTAGGTTCGACCGCATGCTACAGAGGAACGACAGACGGATCAGAGCAACGGATAAGCAGACGGGCGGGGCCCTTCAATCTATAGATTTAATAGCACTACTAACAAAGAAGCCGCTGGGAACCATTAATATGAAAGAAAAAAGATTGAGATCTGATTCACCTAGAAAAAGAAAGGTCGATGCAATTGAGAAAATCCAAAGCAGACAATGAATCCAGAGGAAAGGTTTGGTCAAAGATCTCCGAAACACTTGTTCAGTGATTCGGCTCCAGATGGAATCTTCGCATATTTCTCTTAATAAGTCAGTGGTTCGGATGGAAATGATACTGAAACCGCTTCCAAAGACTCAGCGATAGGGTAGGGCGTAGTGACTACTCAGATGAAAGCTTCGGAGGAAGCATGGTGTTAAACGAGGTTAGAAGCGGGTTCTTCATATTCATTCAGTCATCGCCCACTTCGTATTCTTTATGGTTGAGTTTGTTCCACCTTCTTATAATGTGGAGGCACTCCTAGGTATCCCAATTAGAAGAGATGTTTATTCACTTTTAGCTTGTAAAGCCGGCTTCTTTCATAGCTGGATCCTAGGTTGCAACTTTAGGGAAAGACTTTCTTCTGTAATAGGAGGAGACCACCCCTTTTTCCATTTGCAATCAAAAAGAAGATGCTCGGGGTTCGATAGCATTACCATTTATACAGACCACCAAAAGATAGTATAGAAGGGGGATCCTCCTTACGAAGAAAAAGAAAATGAGACATTGATTCCAGCCAGGAATGAACTGTCAATCCAAGCTAGCTCAGGTCGTAATAGCCAGTTCGGTACGAGATATTCAGGTGTGAGCGCTGCGCTAAGGTAGCTTGCTTGCGATCAACCGAGAAGTAGGTAGTTGACCAGGGGAATAGTCCCCTTAGATTCGACCGGTGGGTGAGGGAAAGATGAAAGAAATTGAGACGCATATGGGAGAGGTAGCTCTTCCTTTTACCATTCATATTTCAGCTGATGATACACCATAAGAAGAGGGGTAGTGAACTACTCATGGTGCAATTTAGAATACACAAAGTGTATTTTTAATGATGGGAAAGAAGGCTCCAGGTCTCAGTTCTTAGAAAAGTGCTTTTTGAGAGTTCCACCGTGATAGATATAGTTTATGACTCGGCCATAGGCAGAAAAGCGGGTTGAAGGAGATCATGTTACGTATTCGAATTAAGGGAGGGTCTGCTAGGGTCGTCGTACCTACTATGAATAGAGAAAACTTTCCCCATTGCACTCACTAGCAGCCCAGGGTGAGACTGAGCGAATCATCCAATGCTCCCGAAGGGAAATTCAAAGGGGGAGCCAGAAGCTTCGCTTCCGACTAGGCCCCACAGTCCACCTAGGCATAACCAGAAGAAAAGGAAGTAATAACCTAAGCAACAAGACCTGCTTGAGAAATGTGCATCATGCAAGCACCAATAGCAGCCCGGAGTGAGACCCAAGCTAGCCCAAGAGCTAGTGCTCTGCCATCTGCTCCTCCCCTAAGCAAAACCAATGGCATTCGGGGAAGACTCGCTACCAAGCTGCCGAAGCTCCAAAAGCAGTCAGCATTAGAGCATACATAAAAGAAGCATCCAAATCTGCGTCTACCAACGGCCCAACGTACTTCGGCGAGTCTGCCCTCAACAAGAAATACATAATGAAACTGAAGAAGTCTCTTACAATCCACTGCCACTTCTGTGACTGCCTAGGCCCAGCCCAAGAGGGCTTTGAGGCCCCCCTTGCAACAAACTCTTCTTAGCAAACCAGGTCTCTTGTTCACCTGATCCCCATCGCTACCTTTGGTCAGTACCAGGAAGTGGAAGTCGATACCCTCGGTCCCCGTTTCTTCGTTTTAAGAAAAACCTATGAAACAAAGAGGCGGAGAACGTTCCTACGGCGGAGACATTCCCCCCGAGGGGGTTAGGGCGGAGAGCGTTCAACTATCCCCCCGTGGGGGTTGGGGGGAAGCGACATACTAAGGAATAGGGAGAATAGAAGAGAAAAATCTTTCGATTTGCCAATAATTTTATGGATCTCTTAAATGAGCTAGGTCTTTTCGGGAAACTTAAATGTATAGTCCCAGGGGGCTTCCCCATTTGACTGCTTCGGAGGTATAGTTTTCGTGAATCAAGAGAATGACATCCAATTCATCTATAGCTGTTTATTCCACTCTCAGGTCTCCTTCTGCTTGTAATCCAGCAAACATCTGTCTTTGTCTCCTCGTTCAGCTCTCAGCTAGTCAGCAGACTGAAACCATCACTTTGAACTTCCAATCCCAAGCTCTCTTTCTCCCTTTCATAATTCCCCGTGGAAAGCGAAAGAGTTGTTGATGGAAGAGGAATCACCGGGTTGTTCAGTTGGGAAGCTAAGCTCCTTAGAAAGGATTGACCGAGAAGGAGACCCTTTTTGTTTGCTTTACCTGTTTGCTACCTAATAAGCAATTGACTCTTTGTTTGCGATTCTTTCAAGGAAGGATCCATACGATCATATTGGCTCTATAGCAGAAAAGGTCTTTCTTTCATGGACTAGATCCTAGCGGACAGCGATCTTCTTACTGAGAACCCAACGTTTAACGAAGAAGATGGGGAATCACCAGCATGAGGACCAGAAGACGCATTCTAACGCTCTAAAGAGCCCGAAAGACTTATTCCGGAGTTCGGGATTAGATCAGATTCGGAATCAGAGAATAGGAACAAGAGGAACGAAGTAGCTCTCGCAAGCAAAGACCCTTAGCCACGTCCGTCGACTCTTTTTACCTTTATACCCCTCTTTGGGAGATTCCAGATCAGTGGGTGAGCTTAGTTTCCAAATAGTACGTGCATATAGGTGCCAATATCATAACATTCAATTTAATATGGGCCATCTTGGAGCAAGAGAAGCTCTCGATAATAAGATACAAAACAAGTGGTTTCCTATGCAAGTTATTTCGCATAAAAAGTACTCTATCTAAGCCGAGTGGGATAAGGCTGAACCAGTGTGCCACCAAGTAGTTTGCAAAGTGAAGGTTGCCAAGGCACGTCATAATGAAAGGCTAGCGCCCGCAGGTCGTGTTCGTGTTGTTGATCCAGTGACAAGTTTGTGGGCGTAAGGAGCACAAATGAAATAGCATGAAATAGCAAATAATAGCTAGGAACCAAGGGCTAAAATAAGGGGAAGGCTTGTGTTGAGTGAGGTTGTATCTAACCCACCCCTGTTTACTAATAAATTACACTATCTGAAACACGTCTAGTTCAGATGAACGAACATGAATGGTTGTGGCGGCTGATAAGAAATAGCCAGCCAGAAAGATAGAATGCCACGCGGAGGTGCGTCTATGGATTACTCTCGTGAAAAGAATAAGGCTACAGGAGACGCGAGCTAAACGAGGTGGTCTATGTCTACGGGTGACGAAGCAGTGGTTTGTCAAATACTCTAGAAACGCAAGCTGAGAAGAAAGCATATCTGAGCGGAGAAGGCTTATGATTGCTCACTTCACACCATAATTCATCTTAATCGATGCGGCTAAGCTAAATGAGCCTTTTTTTCATTAGTGTTGATTGCCCTACGAGGAAGTATTTCTTTGGTGGCCCTATGTACGAGGAAGTGTAGTCAAAATACAAAGAGTTTAGTTAAGTCTGGGGTAACAGCTTTTGATGATCACCCACCGGTTAAATGAAGCTGCTCCTCCAATGGTTATCCTCTATGGTCATTTCTTTCGTTTATAGTTAGGGCCCACCAATACTCCTCCTTGTGGTTAGTGACCAAGCTCTCCGTGCAAGGCCCCGTCCTTTACTTGTGATTGGCCTTTGACTTGCGATTGATTAGCTCTAGTATTCCTCCCTCACTATGTAAGTCTCTCATCGCCCTAACGTAGCCTCAAACAGTTCCCAGTCAATTCTTAATGGTACATTGGAACACCACTGAATGAAGTACAGGGTTAGGGCCCTTAAGTGGAGAACTACTTTTGGGTAGGATGCTTGAGTGAAGACGAAGTGCTTGTTCGCTCTTGTTCGGGAAGGACCCCTTATGGTTACCATGCATATTTGCAATTGAAACAAAAGCCTCCCAGGCAGGCGCACCCCAACTACGACTTCACTAGCGAAGAACCGTCTAGCTGACTTCAATATACTTTGATTTAAAGTCGTACGAATGCTTCCTCTTTTGATACGAATCAGGCCGTCACCGACTTCATATGCATTATAGGACTTCATATGTATTATAGGACCAAGGGTGACTAGAGCACCTGACTGAGCGCATTTCCTTTCCTTGATGACTTGTACCCTGGTGCTGGTTTTGCTTGAGTTCTTTCGTTTTCAAGCTTAGTAAGAAGCTCGAACAAGAGGTTCGTGCTAGGGATATAATATAGGGAGGAGATAAAAGACGAAGCGTGAACAGAAGGCCGGCTCGTAAGAAGAGTAAGAAGAATTGAACTGGCTGGGCATTCCCGATCACCTGGCTTAGCCATTCTCTAAAAAAAAGGGGTTGGTTCGCTAAGTGTGTAAAGTATCTGGCACCTTCTATTGGATTGTTAGTCGCATCGGATACAAGGTTAGATACTCCCTAAAGAGGGGGTTCTATTTCAAACTTGTTGTGTCATACCTGCTGAAAGAAGGGCTTCCAAAATCACATTAACATCAGTATAAAATTTAACTTTCTCAATTGTAGTTGGTGGAGCCGGGCTTGGATAAGAAGAATCTACCCTTCTCACAGGCTCAACTAAACTATGTGCAGAATATCCCTTTCCCTTGGGGGACAAGACGAAAGCACATTCCGCGAAGCCATGTCTAAGAGAAGGGGTCGACGTGGCATGGATCGCTGAGAGAATAAGATTGTCAGAGACTGTACCTGGGCTAAGAAGCGGAGCAAAGCTCAACAGAACTAGCCACACATCGACAACTAACCAAGGTTCGTCCCTCACTTTTGGTCCACCAAGACTTGCAATGAATCGTTCAGCCTTTTCGATACTTTAGGATATGTACTTGGATATTCACTGTTGGTACTCGTACTGTCACCCTCGTATATGCTGGATATGGATCTAAGGGAACTGTAACTTAGTCAACAGGTTATTCGTTCCAAAACTGGATAAAGGACTAGCTCTGGTAATGCTATTGGTACTAATTTCACTACTACGGGTTCTTTGACTGGATCAAGGTATGGATATGCTTATGGCTCTGCTCCTGTAACCCTAGCTTGTGGTGATGGTCCTACAACAGAACAGGGTATGCTACTGGTGCTTCTTATGTATTAGCTATTTATGCTTCCTATTGGTATTGATACTAGGTATGGACTTTTGAATTCCGTTCCAGGGACAAAGAAGCCAATAAAAGACATTAATCTTGCCACTTGGACTATATCAAACCAAAGACAAGATGCGCAAGCAAGTCTATCAACCGATACAAATACCGTCGAGGTAAGTCAATGGAAAGGGCTAAGGCAATACAAATCAGTGTTACCAACCGCCATGAATATCATCCCAAAGGGCGCCAACTCGTACCCTTTGAATATCCGGAACTAAACCACTCGTACTAAAAGAAAACGGAATCAAAGGAATGGGTTCGTATAGTGAGATGAAGGGCATCAGAAAGAAACAACATCCAATCAAAGTGTGGAAAATGGAAATTGGCATAGATAACTTTTTCCCTGATATGCAAAAAACGAGTGGTATAAAGATAGAAAAACGGGATCGGGTACGGGATGAAAAAGCGATTTCACTCTTAAAGATCAGTCCGGTCTATAAAGTTTTCAATGCTAGGAATGGACTCTTCGACCACTAGAGGTAATTGTTTAAGGACGTACATTGGCTAACCGTAACATATGTGCTAGACTCCCTACTATACAAATTTCCTATTTCGAAATGAAATATAGGAAGGAATGCCAGACCACGGGCAGTAACTTCAATCCCTGAAAGAACAGAAACACCATCTGATGCCTTGCACTCGATCTGATTCACTTACGAATCTCCTTATCAAACAAAGGGAATTGGCCCTGATATGGATAAGCCATACGGGACATAGTAGACAGACTGGACGGGCAGAATCCAAAGCAACTGCTCTACCTTAACTAGGAATATACCCGAGAGCTGCTCGAAGCAAAAACCTTATCCTAAAGTGGAAGTAGTCTAGTCGGACACCTTTTCTTTTGCCTTACCCGCTACGCCCCATTTCTAAGTAGCAGCTTAGGGTTTGACAAACCTTAATTCAAAAGCTGGAAACTCATATGCTAGTAAACTTGCCATGTATGCCTCATCTCCATGAAAGTCTTAGCCAGTGCTTCTTTCCGCCTTCCAACTTAATAGATTCTCTCTATCCCTATTTCACTTTCAGGGGTGAGTATTAAAACGCCATAGGAGAAGAAAGGGGTTAGCTCTTAGCTCGCTGGTAGTACCGATACAATCAATATATTATGGTACACACATATTAGGAAACTAAAAAGCAGAAATGATGGAAGACCTTCGAGACTGTGACAAAAGGGTTTTAGGACTTGGACTTGCAGAGGAAGAGACGAGAGAGAAAGAAGAGGGAATGGAGGTTAAGGCTTTGGGACAGAGGAGATAGAGGGGCGTAGCGTGTGTACCTGAAGTGAAAAAATGACACATGAATGCCGTACGTAAGATAGATCACCATAATGAGCTCATTAGTAACATCAGGGTTGCGTTTGCCCTGGCTCTCCTTGCACGTATCCCGAGTCGCGAGGTTATTAAACTGAAAATGTAAATATAATTCCATATCAGCTGTGGAATAAAACCTCTGGCTCTTCCCTAATAGTCTCATTTCCCACCCACTAGTTCGTCGTTTGCTTTCAGTAGTTAGAGAACCAAATTAAGAGTCGATTTCGTCTTGACCTTGATGTGACAGGTCTTGCATTGTATTTGCCTAACGAGGCATTCCACATAAGTCGCCATGTTAAATTACATTCGTTCGGATGGTTCCAAAACATTGATCGAAGTATGCTCCGAACCATTTATCTCCCTTCCTACATGCAATATATGACTGCTTTTTTAAGTTTAAGCCTTCTCTTCCTTAACTAGTAAGCAAGTAAACGACCTTATATATAGAATATATAAGCAAGTAAACTACCTTTCTTCCCTCCTACTCCTCGAACAATAGCAGTTGTCCTTCAAAAAGGCTATTCAAAGAGGGGATTGGCGCAAAGACTTTATTTGTCCCTTCCTAATCGCCTATTGCTTATACTATTGATTCACGCCCATCCTATTCTCAGCAAGAGCGGTGGATTCTCGAAGATCGGATATTCCCCTAAGTGCTACTCCCGAGATGTCATGAGCTTTTTCGGATGCTAATGTAGTCGAATGTTCTTATCATCTCAGCTGGTCATTCAATGGGAATTTCCATATTCATATTAAAGATATGCGCGAATCGAAAGAGTGGCAGCTACTGTTGTAAGCAAGGGAGCAAGGGCTACATGTCAGTTCATTTGTACTAAGAGCGGTTATTCCTCCAACAGTTCCTTCTTTAAAATAGGCATATTAGATTAGGCTCTACCCCCGTATTCTTTCAAAGAAAGGCTGACTGGGCGAATCGATGCAGAGTTAGCACCAACCCTTTCCACCTTTTGGGATTCATCCCTACCCTTTGGAATAAGGGTCTTAGCCTTAAACCCGGCTAATCGAGTGCCTTTACTTTACTTTACTATCTTTCTGCTTTTCATTCCTCATGCATTGAGAAGCCTTATTGGTCTTGCACACTAACTGAAGCATCGGCCTTTTGTCTCTATCTCCACTGCTGGATTGAAAGACAGGAATTGGATTCAGGAGTTACTTGCTAGAGATTGGACAGTGAGGATTATCGGGAGGGTCCCAGATTGGCTCGCGAACAACTATTCGGATCGGGCACATGTTCTAATTCCTGGAGTTTGTCCCTTAGCCTTTTCAGCTGTGTTAGAAGCAGGAGAAGGGGACAAAGGAAAGATATGTTCCACACGATGTGTGAAAGCTTTGTTCCTATTATCTGGTTGACAACGACAAAGAACTTCCCAAGCATGAGTGGTTCCACGGGACGCTTGATAAAGCTTTGTTCCATCAACACAAGAAGAGGGTTGGTGTGTTGTTACTGCGACCGTGCTTTAGAACAAGATCCTCTTTCTAGCTTTTAGTTTCAAGGACTGCGAAAGACTGAAAAAGGGTCCTCTCGTGCCTATCTTGACAAACGTTTAGCGGGGATTCGTGATGAAACCTTGTTAGCTGGGAAGAGAGCATCATTTCGCTTTCCAAGGGTACTAGGAATGACCCGTGAAAGACATGATCCTCTCAGCTGGACACTACCTAGGCATGTGTATTCAGGAACTGAAGCATTGCCGGTTTAGAATAACTAGTTATCCCGAGACTTGCTTGTTGGGAAGTTAGAGTGACAGCTAAGTTTGACAGTCTTTTCTCGAATTGGCTGATAACCTATTTTCATACCTATCTATTGGTGCTCTCACCGGTTAATCCAGCACCTTGCTAAGCATTATCCGTGAAATGAGTCATTGAACGTTCTCACTCCAAAAGAAAGAGAAAGACTCTCCGAGATCTCAGTATTCAATCCTAACCTCATAGCTTTTCTAAAGGAGGTCTCTCACTAAGAACTAGAAAACCTGAAAGATTATGGGTCAGGAAGAAAACATCACCCTTTAATATGCCATATCGCTTAGCTGAGCCAGACTCTCGGAAAAGCATTGAATATTAGCAGGAGTATAAGAGGAAGATTCTTGAGTTAAGATATTATACTTGAGTATATAGATTATAGCAGGCGACCTTCTTGTAGTTCTTCTTTAGTCATTCCCTTACTCACAACCAAAGAGCGTTTATCTCGTAAAAGAGCTTCATCTCTTATTCCGTGGGTAAGCCCGATAAGAGCAGATTTTATCACTAGCCAATGAGTGTTGATTCCAAGCAAGGAAGCAAAGCAACCTTTTTAAGTAGGAATTCTCTTTCCCTGGCCGGTCAGACAAAGTTGGACATACCAGGTGCTTGACTTCTCCAATCACACTAGGTTTAAGCTCTCTAACTGCTTCTTCGATAGCGAACTTGCATCCATTCAATTCATTTCTACCTATAACTTCCTGGAAGGGCTACACAGAAAAGGAATTTGGTTCCAATGCTGCAAACTTCCCACTTTAAAGGTTTTGTGGGAAGCAGCTTCTCTTGGCTATTTAGTTGGCATTCCTCGTCCCGGTAAGCAGTTAGTTCCTTTTACAAGCTACTTCGTTCATTTTCCTTATATGTATTGTTAGCTAGCTTCCTTTCCGGGCAAGTATGCTTCTTCACAGATCTGAATCCAGTATAAGCTACCGATACCTTTTAAGTTTCCTCCAAGCTAGCAAGTTTGAAAGCTGGAGTATCCACATCTACTATAACTGTAAAAGTATGTCCCAGCAGGCCCACAACTGATACGAGAAAAGGACTACTACAATGACGTACATAGAGCAAGTACACCTTACTCTACTACAGAGATGGGGTTAATGGTAAACCTTACTCCTTCTCCAGAAAGACAGAGTGGTGGGAATACCTACTCCAGGAGAACAGAGTACTAATACACTTCTTCCTCTACAGTGGAGAACACAGACTCAGGTTACATGGTCACACCTTACTCTACTACAGAGATGGTTACCATATCGTCTACTCCCAGAGACAAAAAAAGAACGTATACAAGACTCCTACTCACCAGAGCACACCAGTACGAACGGCATACCACAACTCTAACTGCGAATGTCTTAACAAAATAGAGATGAAGAGAGACATTCAAGCTAGTAGAATCTATCTATTGAATCAAGCTTCTTCCCTTTCATTTGATTATTCTTCCTCTGGTATGACTTATGGTGTCTTATTGACTTTTCAATAATTTCTTTAACTTGATTACATACATCATTTAGTTGAAAGAGGAAAGCGACTCCTTCCTAGATCCCGAATCCAATATGGGGATTGAAGTGGTTTCAACCGGAGTCTCTTACTCTAGAATCTTCAACCTTCACACACGCAACAGCTACTAAAAAAAGCAATAGGGAACGAAACGAATCCCTAGAGAGCTATTTCAACTCAACCTGCACACTCCTGCTCACTCATCGATTTCCTACTGAGCCCTTGAAAAGCCAATCACTCATGGACCTTCAACTCAGTCAGGGAAAGTCGCTTTGGTGGTTCGAATCCACGTCGTTTTCACAAAAGTCACAACTTAGAATAGCGTTGTATAATCGTCTTCTTTGCCGCTCTTCAAGTGACAGATTGGATTGAGAAAGCACGAACCGGGGCAGTGGGTGGGCTTAAGGTGGATGGGCTTAAGGTAGGTGGGCTTGGTAGCAGACTATCCATAAGAAGGGGTTGGTGGGGCCGGAAGGGCCGCTATGGGATCTAGAAAGTGCCCAAGTTAGTTGAAGTGTAAGGGCCAGTAAGTGCAATAAGGGCAGGTATGGCGATGGAGAGGGTGACCACATCACCCACTATCTCATCGTTGAATGCGAGAGGTTTTCTAAAACAAAGAGCTCTTTTGCTCCTACCTTAAGAAAGGGAGAAAGCTTCAAGGGCAAAGTAGTAAGTCGGCTGGCCCATTGCAGTGAGGCGATTAGGTTAGGTTCGACCGGAAGGTGCCCGCGTTCAAGCTTTCTTTCGCTACCATCTGATTCGACATCTGATTGATTCGCGACACCTGATAATTAGCCGAAAAAAGTGCTAGCATTCCTTCCAGCTAACAAAGACCTACCATACTATTACCCAGCTTCTTGGTTCTTCCTCAAACTTCTTGCTATTATCAAAGCTTATAGATAGATATTACCAAGCCTTCTTAGCTCTTCCCCAAGGATGGAAGAAGATTCTAAGGTCAGAACGATTTGAAGGGTGTGACAACTAAGGAAGATTCAGTTAACGTAACAGAAGCAGATTTTCTTACTACAGAGGCGCTAGCCTCAGGGTTGGCCCCTGATTGATTAGCCTCCCTTTCTTTCAAATGTATGCTTCGTCTGACTCAAGATCAATGGCAAAAAGTTCAAAGACCTCCCGCTCCACCACCCATGCTTAATTTTATTTGCCTCCATGATTGATTCGATTCTACACCATCTTATGATGAAAGAGGTCATTCTACTCTACAACTAGAAGCCTTTTTCGTTATCAAGCATGGGCGTTTGGGTGGGTCCAAGGGTCACTGGTGGTACGAGACCGATCAAAGGTAGGAATTTTATGCTATCATGACTGAAAAGGCTTGGTCTTTTTGAGGACAAGCAAATAGAAGAGCAGGCTTAAAACCTTGTACTTATTTTTTTGCCGGGTGAACATCCACAGAGGTGGATAGAACGATGTTGGAGTATCGGGGAAGAGGATTCAACTGATGCGAAGGCCGCTTGGAGATGAATGTTTGGGATTGAAAGGTGGGCTCACCAAGACCGATATCAGCATGGGTCAGATCCAACTCTTGCATTCCTTCCCGCGGTGGTTGCTCGCTAGGAGATGAGCACATAGATTCAATTGATTGTTTGTTAACCGCTGACTTGGGATTGGGATTTCAATTCCTTTGTTTGTTCCTGTTCGATACAACCTATTCTTACTTGTAAAAAGGTCTCGCGGACCTGTGGCTCGTGACTCTCTCGTTACATTATGCACTTCACTCATTGGTTCCTGTTATTGATCATCCTCTCCATTAGTCACCGGAATAGAAGACTTTGAAAGAGAGACTGAAGGCTTTGGAACAATTGGCATTGCCTCTCCTCCCTTCGCATATGCTTACTTACATGCAGATTCCCTTCATTTAGATCACTTAGATGGAGTCTTGTCCTTGGTTTGTACTGTTTCATAATTACTTTGTTACTGAGCTTGGGATGGGGATTTCTAACTGACTTATAGAGGGGCTGACTTAAGCGTTATTGAGCAGTGATTTGAGTATATGAAATAGGTTGATTTGACCATTTGGTCAGTCACACCCCTAGTGAAGCCAGGCACCCACAAGGCAAGAGGCTCACCTCCGCTCAATGAATTCTTCTAGCCTGCTCCGGGCGGTGTGGTGGAAGGATAGAGGGCTAGATTCCTTTATGACCGGCTTACTTTCTTGATCCGATGAGGGAATCACAGATTGTACTGCCTAGCGACATGCGGAGATCCTGTTCCGGTGGTAGTTGCTGGGAGAGAAGGCAAAGGACGGGATTGCTTTGGTAGTAGTAGTTCCGACTGTCTTGTATGCCTGAGTGAGGGCTCTTTGGCTATAAATTGATCTAATCTGAATGGAGTAGGTAGTAGCTTAAGTCAGTAGGAAACTAGTCAAAGGAAAGAGTAACCGGTAACTGAGGTTGAAACCACTATTTATGAATGTCATTCTTATATAAAGAAAGAGAATCGATATGTGTCCCATTTATCAGGATCGACATGTGTTTCTTATATACACTCAGATCCATATTTGTCTCATGAAAGAAGTAAGTAAGTCAAAGAAAGATAGATCTATCAATATATGTTTCCTATATACAAATTGATGGCAGCATCCCTTGTCGCCAATACTGATTTCTGCTTCTTTCTTCCTGAAAAAGAAGGTTCTTGTTCCGGGGATAGGAATAGTCCAACCTCTTCATATGAAAAGACGCTGCCTGTTCGAGCCGGCTGGGACAAGATGGGAAAGTTTATATGCTCTTTTTACGATTGGGTCAGTGTTTTGTGACTCATTTCCGCCCTTACCAATCAATCTAAAAATAAAATAGTTAACTACACTTGTTAGAAGGATGCCTTCTAATAAAGCCATTTGTATACGTAAGCTCGGTCAAAATACTAAAAATCTAACCAATCTACCTTATTGGCGTAGCTCGTGGTTGGAAGCAATTACTACTTGCAAGACCTTCCAAGGACGTGTGCCTGCACGCCCCGTACTAAGACACGTCCCTAATTAGTATCCCCTTCATCCATACTTCATGTTTGTCTATCTAAACTCGAAGGCTTAGCCAGGGTAACACATAAAACCAGCTCCCTCTCATCAATCCGCTTCTTTGACTATTTGATTCTCTTTCCCTTCATATTGTCACCAGCGCTACTGGGAAAGGTTCAATCTGATCGCTCCGAAGCTTTCACGGTAGGGTCTCGCTGCTTAAATAATCAATCTTCTCTTCTCGCCACCCGGTTGCGTATCCCCAAAAACTTCCCTCCTAGGACTGTTGTTTCAAGAATCTGACCTTACCAACCCGAAACGTGAGCAGGGAAGCTGACTACACCTTACGACTTGAGTTTGATTTCCGCAGTGCTCTATGAGCCGACTGCAAGCACATACCTATGGATCTATGTCACCAAAAGCAACCACCCCAGAAAGTCTACCAACCAGCACAGATCCTCCCAAACAACTTCTAACTGCGCCAACTAGACCAAAAACATGTATCGAAACCTGGCCAAACTTTCTATCTCCTCGTTCGCCGCCCCGGAAAGCCTCCCCTACCAACTCCATCTTCACTTCTTGACTTCTTGTTCTGATTATGAGGGAAACGGTTTGAAATCCATAACTAGGGATCAGCACTCCTACGTGGACATCTAGAAAGGGAGTACTCGGAGACAGAGAAAGTGATTGTGCTACGCAATACTATAGTTGCAGGTTCGCTAGTTGCTCTCCCTTGTTCTCTAGGTTCGGTAACCTGGGTAGCTAAAGGCAGCCATGCTTCCCGTTGTGGTTTAAATCTTTTTACGCAAATCCTTTTCTTTTAGGAAGATTTCATTACGATATTGACCTTCCTTGCTCAGCTTTTCCTCTCCCGGAGGTGATTTGAAGAAAGAGAAAGGATTATTCTGTGTGGCTCATCCGGATTGTTCTGATGGCTGGTAGCGGTTGGACGCAGTTAGAGCAGGAAGTGAGGCATTGATGGGTTATTCAAATAAGAGGACTTCACCGATCGATCAAGTACTAGCATAAAGTAGAGCTTGGATAGTTGTTAGGGTCTATATAAATGTGAAAAGAAGATTCCCCTTCTCATTATCCAAGCCGCGGTTGAACAGTTCAAATCTCGACTAAGAATCTACGCTTTTGCAGTCAATTGATGATACAGAGAGCTCAAGCTTTTCCTTTCTTTTAGGGAATCCCAGCTATTAAGGAGAAGATGGAGCAGGTATGTTCTGTTCAGCAATTATGAAAAGTAAGCCGACTAATAGGAAGTCATATCGTGTCTGTGAATGGGTGAAGACAAACTTTAGACATTCAAATCACAGCTAAAAAGAGAATTTGAAAATATTGGGTTGTGAGGTTAGGGTTGTGGAGGATGATTCGAAGTTCTCAATGCTGTAAAACGTAAGCGCAAGCTTAACTCGATCATGACCTTGTGGATTCGACCCACATGAATATCTTCTTCCCTTTAATATTGAATTTCCCTTGAGCCTAGAACTCTTTCTATTATAAGTGAATTACTGGGCCTAAAAGACTGTTGATTTCCGGTTTGCTTCATTACTGGGCGGGCCTAGCCCTCTTTCTTTTAGATTCAACTGAGACGAATTGCTCGTTGACGACTTGGATCACCACGGCATCTTACCTTGCTCTTGTCTTTCTTGCTACCGCTCTGAAAGCTTGAACTAACTCTGAGATTCTACTTCCATTGCATTTCCCTTCTATTGAAACCAATCGTCTGCTCCAACCCCAATTGGCTTGGCTTGATTTTGTCATCCACACCTGTGAAAATGATTTTTTGTTGGCATGTCCCCCTAGAGTACGATGTACCTTAAACTTCAGATCGAAGTCCTTTACTAACTCATTTCTATTCATTTGCTTTAACGGAGCTTCTGTTATGGCTAAAGAAAGAAAGTGCTAAAGCCTAATCGAAGTGGTAATCGCACATCTTCCATTTCTTTCTCCATCGCCTGTCAACCATTCCTTTGATTGACATAGGTCACGAGCGATCTAATTCAATGGAGAATGCTTTGGTAGAATTCATTTTGTGTGAAATCAGCAATTATCTTCCTTCTATCCCACTTGGGATAAACTAATAATATCTATTTACTAATAAGCAATGAACACTAACTGAAACTCTAAGCATTTTTGTTGAGAAAAGAAGGTTCCAACTTCTAAGCCAATCGATGCAGAGTACGTTTTGAGCTGTAGTGTAGGAGAACTGATATGTACTTCTGGAGACGAAATACAATCTGTAAAGAATCGAGAGAATCCTATCCACTTTTTTGATGAAAAAAAGGAAGAAAAAAAAAGCATTTATTTTACTTGTAGTATCCGCCTATCTTGAGTGAGAAAAGGAACTTTACTTAGCTTGAACCTTGAGCCGTAGAAGAGGACCTTTCAGAAGGACGACTGGCTTTACCCCTTGAGCATGGAATTAACCGAGAGTGAACCTATTGAAGGGGGATTCTCCATTTATTGTACCGTTTACTTTTCTTGTGGTGATGGGAATATTTAATATTGTTGTAGAAGTTTCCAGGCTCACAGGCTTTAGATTGGACTATGGAACCGAGCGAAGACCTTTGAGATTTAGATTCCCCGGGAGAGTCCACTTATGAAATGGATCCGGATTAACCGCTTTCGACTTAGATGTAAAGTCACCTTTGCCTTTGCTTTTCATATTCTATGCGGCTTTCTCCAACTCGAATCTCAGGTTTTTCCTTCTCTATGAACTCTATAAAGAAGATTGATCCACAAAGATATTGTACCTACTTCAGTAGAAGTTTATCCTGAACCTTACGGCACTTCGTTGCTTGCTCCAGGGAGCTGCCTATTTAATTCAAGGGATATTCTCCTTTTTCAGTGTACACGCTTGAAAGCGGAAAAGATGAACTAAGACTATTAAAAGGAAACTGAAACTTATCTTCTGTCCCGTGCGTGCAATTTTCCATATTACCTGGTGCAACCTAGACCACAGGATGATACCAGCCCCCTTACTAAGGATCTGATCTATCTCGTGGGACTAATTCTGGAAGTCTAAACATTAAGAGGTAAACATTGATGAGGTAAGGCTCTCAAATGTGAGCAAACCCGAGAAAACAAACACATACACATACTAGTTCAAATGATCAGCTATGGGAGAGTTAGCTGGACCCATAGAGAAAAACGGAACATTGAAGGAGATAGGGCTGAGATATCCATATCTGATCTGACGCAATGAGGGAAGGGCATCCGCCGTTCAGGTGGTTGGGGGTGAGGTCGATCCAAACTTTTCTTTCCAACAACCTATTAGGGGCGGAGATGAGAGAGCAGAATCAATGAGTTCAGAGCCTTTCACTTGTTTAGGAGGAGGGGGGAAGGAAAAAGAATGAATAAGGGATATACTTTTACTTTTCTAGACCCACTTACCGGCCCTCCTTTCGAATGATAAAACTAAAATCTTTTAGCAAAGGCTAATGCACGCTAAGAGATTTGAGTGTAATAGAGTGACGACAGACTTATATCCGGTGTCAGCACGTATGCTACGATCTCTTGTGTACTCTGTAGCCTCTCCTTTTTTTTTCAAAGAGAAAGGATGTACTGGTACTATGTCCCTGTCTTTGACTATACGTTTCAGAGGCGGGTCTTACCGTGTCTGTGGTGCTCCCCATCGCCCAAAATCAAGGCGGTGGTTACGGAATTTTCTTTGTATGCGCGCTCCATCGGGAGTATTCCCTTTGCCAGTTGCTCTTTGGTTAACATTTCCTGATTTAGGGATTCTAACTTCGGAGCAGCTAGGTGCGGCGAGGGCCTTCATCTTAGATAGGGTAAAGCCTGGATACTTTCATGAAAAAGAAATGTGGATGGTCTCCGGACTTTCTATCCTGATGATGGTGACGAGATTATGGAACGCATGGTTCCAAAACCAGTTTGGTTGACTTTGACTATGTGGCTTCATTATCTTCGATGGTACTCTTCTGCTATAGTCAATGATGACGTGTCGCTTGAAGAGCAGATGCCTTCACCACCTGTCGTTCCCGCTACTACTTATAGCTTTATAGCTATCGCTCGATCCCGGAAGAAGGTAATGATCTTCCGTTATGGAGTGTTGTTTATGTGCTACGAGATGTTGAGGACTACTCCGGCTCCTTTGTGTTTAGGGGAGCTCGATAGTAGGCAATCTTTTCGCGATTGTATCTATGTTCTTAGTTCTCCTCTCCTTCTTGGCGAAGAGGGAGAAGAGATGACTAGACTAGAAGACTCAACTCAGCTATTACGTTCGCAAGGGGCAAACGTTTAGGCTTGATCCGTTGTCAATTAAGACCAGAGGGACCTTATATTCATTGCATCAGACAGGGATGTTGAGAGGTCGGACATGATGGCGCCCTTCGACGGATAGTTCGTCATCCGAAAATGTGATGATTTTTGGCGCCAGGATTTGGGCAATCATTTGACTCAATGTTTCGGGGGAAGTTTTTTCAGGCACGTGTGCGTTTCGAAGCACTCTTATAAACGATTCCCGATGTGCTTCCAATGTAGAAAGTAGCTCCCAAATGGAAATTTGTGCTGGGATGCTTTTGAGCTGGGTAGCCACATCATACACGGAAGACTTTTGATCCGCCTTTTCAGACCTTGCTTCCAGGAGGCCGGGCCTGATCTTTCTTAAGAGTGTATTTGGCTGCATGTGTCCAATTTATACGTATTGACTGGTTATTTGAGGTAGGGAGGGATTCACGAGAGCTGGGCACGAGAGTTGGATCTCTACAACCGAAGACGGTGGTGCCCCTAGTATCACTACAGTGGGTCCAGAGAAAGGGAAAGAGAAAGGATTTTGTTGGGGAGATGGATTTCGAAACAACGGATGTGACGGCGAATTGGTGAAGGATGGATAGCCGGGAATGATCACAGGTGTAGAAGTTGGGAAAGAACTCTGATGGGACCTCGGAGGCAAGGTCTCGTAGAGACTGGCAGCACTAAGGGACTAATCACGTTCACTTCATCTGATGCTGAAGAAATCTGGTATACTAGGTCTTCTTGTCTCTGGGCATCCTCTATGAGATTCACAGATGCGCTGCTCCCTACTGGTGCACTTACCGAATGTGGCGGGAGAGGGTTTGGGAAAATTGTGTTGGAACTGCTGGGGGATGAATAGACCACTACCTTGCCTTGTTCAATGAGATCTTGGACCGCATGCATGAGAGAAAAGCACCGATCAGTTGTATGGCCCGGACCTTGATGGAATTCACAATGAGCGTTTGGGTTATATTTAGATAACTTGGTAAGAGGATTTGGTGGTGGTCTGGGTGCTAGCAGTCTTAAGAGCCCCCTTTCGACCAAAACTTTGAAAACTTTCCTGCAAATTCCTAGGAGGCCTTATAGGTCGCCCAGGTGATGAGACAGCTGGCTGCCGAGTAGCAGGAGGAAGATTTAGAAATCGCGCAGGGGCTTTCCTTAGGGTTAGGGGGCGTTCGGTCTGTACCAGAGATGTAGCCAAAAAAGCCTCAAAAGGTGGCTTTCTCAGTCAGATCCAACTGATCCCTCCAACTCTGTGTGCACGTTTCACAAAAGAGAAAGGCTTTTTTCATTGAGTGGGCTCTCTGGCTGTTGAAAGAGTAGAGGCTCTTATCTTTCTTTATAGGCGGCATATAAACGAATGTCGATTGGTCTAATTCGAAGAAATAACAGGTTCGGCATAATAAAAAAAAGGTCAACATAGGCAACATAGGTTAGTCCTTAAGCACTAAATCCAGGCCTGGATTGAATATTTTGAAGTGAAAGCCTAATAGCCTAATTAATAGTTTAAGCCGGTTGGAGGCAGTTTGGAGTACAAAAGAGTTTCAGTACTCACTGGTTCAAATAGTAACTTCGAGACAGAGATATGAGCGCATTGGCTATTTCCGACGCTTCAATCGCCATTTCGACACCATTTTTGGGTTCTTTTTTTATGTCTTTACCGGACGATCTCGTAGCGGTGGCCATATAATTAATAATTAATAGGTTCCCTCGTTCGTAGAAGGGCACGATGATTGAATGCATAACCCCTTCTGGATTAAAGCAATCATCAAACCGTAGGAGGGGACTGCTTCCAAAATCCTTCTTCTACCACAGTTGGGAAAGGGGGAATCAAATTACCCTAGAGTACTACCCGGCGACTTCCCTTGCATGTGGGACTGCTGCCTGCCCTGCAGTACAAGCCTGGAAGGATGGCTGACGCATTAAGTCTGAAAGCAGAATTGGCATCACTAAAGCCTAAAGTTGGATCAATTTCAATTTAATGGAATGTGATCTCCGGCTTGGCTTGAAAGCTCTTCCCTTCCCTTCAAGCTTAGCCCCCTCTCCCCCCATACAAAATAAGGGGGGAGGAAGGGGACGGCAGAGAGAATAAAGCATTCCCCCCGTGGGGGATTTAGGAGGGAAGCGACATACTAAGGAAGAGGGAGATGGGGCACGGGGCACGGGGAAGAGGGGGAACCAATCCCCCTCCTCCGCCGCCTCTACATCTTCAAAAAATTTAACATTTGACCTCTAGTAATTGTGGCTACCACTTACAACAAGTAATGAAATATTGCAATTTGATAGGTTGCTCAAATATGTCAAAGTGCATTTTAAATATAAAAAAAAACTCATTTAACTTAACAAAACAAGTGCATGATAAGTGTTAAAAGAATGAATACTATATATATTAAAAACTTTAACCATATTTGAAACCATAATTGAAATACTAAATTAATACTTCATTCAATTAGTTTACAATATTCAAATTTGTCCATTAAATCAAGCGTAAGAATCATTCGGGAAAAACAAAACAAATAAATTGTTTGACAATCCAAACCACAATCAAAAGAATGGCTGCACTGATTGATAATCAGAAACATTATAAAAGGTAGCATCTGAGGACCTGAACATATTTTTTCAGGCAAATTTTGGTGTTCGTGGCTCATAGAGCTTCAATAGGATCTCTGCATTTGCATTCCCACGGCTCAAATTGTTAACCTTTTTTTTGGTGATCAAGATTCACAAAAGTAAAGTGAATCAAAGGAGCACCAGATTTGATACAAACTCAAATATATCTAGGGCAAATACGTTCATTGAAAGCAGAAAAGCTCAAGAACAAATAAACATCAACCAACATAAAAGTTCTCAATTGACTGGTTCCTCCTTGTGAACAAAACAAAATCGTTTAAAAAGCTATGAATAAGTCTTACATCTTAACATTTACTAGACCACAAAACACGATCATGCTCGACAGAGTACTTCTAACACCGATGGATGCCACGTACCTAGCTTAAGCCACAAGGGTGCTGGCAGTGGTTGACTCGCTGCAAAGCAAGGAGTTGAGTCAGTAATTTATTAAAAGTTGAAATAAAATGATAAGACCAGAAAGGTTGCTTGTCACTACGAAAAGCTAGTTAACAAACAGAAATAAATTTTAATTTTAATGCTAACACTAAATGACAGTTTTTTACATCAAGACAATTCTCTTGTTAACCAAGGTGAGATTGTATCATTAAACAAATCTGAAAGCTCCTGAAATATATCCTGGTCATCAAGAAGTAAATTTAATGATCAAAACATGATTAAATCACAGCTGATAGCATCTCATAAAATGTGATTCTTAGAATGAAATCCTAACTCTGTCCAACCTGCAACAATCATTTACCGATATGACCGAATTTACTAAAACCTATTATGCTTCTGAAATTTCTCGATATGCTTTCAAAGACTTGGTTTGTTTCATAAAAAAAACATAAAGGATATATGAAGATGAATTACATTTTCTAAATAGCTACTAATATCAATATATTTTGTACTTTTGTAAGCTTTTCTTCTTTTGAAAACTTTCCCTCGTATTTCAGATAGCCAACCAGAGAGTAAGTTTCATTTTTCAGTGAACCAACTTTGATAGACGATAAGATTCAGTATAGAAATTCACATAAGCAAAACCAACAAAGGAGATTGTGATATGACAGATAACAAACATATACTTCCAATCACATTAATTCACAGAAATCTAAGATGAAAGGTACCACAAGACATGCGGACTTACTATTTCCAGACAGGGGGAAGCTTCTTTGTTTTCTTGTAGTAACGAGCAAGCCTGTGAATCCTGCTCTCAACAAGGATCAAGCGGAACTTGGAATCCTTGTCCTTCCTGTTCCTTTCCAAATGCTTCCTGATAGCAACAGCCTTCTTGATGAGGTGGTAAAGATCCTCAGGAATTTCAGGAGCAAGCCCTGTCAAAACAAAGATCAATGAACCGGAAATCTAATATCGGATGAGCAGAAAATGGAAAATAAAGCAAAAGTTAAAGAACTACAATTAAAGACTTTCGGAACAAGAAACAAATTTAAGCTAGGAGTATCAAAGATTTAGCTTTACAAAGCTCAGAAAACAAATGTGGGGACAAAGCTAGACTGAAAATAGCAGAATCCCTCATTCTGAAGATATTTATATCCAAGCAACCAAAACAATAAAAAAAAAAGGGCCCAAAATATTTGTTCTCATAGCTTAAAGAACCTAAATGCATCCCAATTAACATAATTGAAATTTATCCTACAAAATTTGTTAGCAATGAGATAAACGAATTCATAGAAAGAAGCAGACTTCTTATTTACCATGAGCCTTGAGGATACGCAATATCTTGCTTCCTGTAACACTCTTGACTTGAGCGATCCCATGAGAGTCACGGAGAATGACACCAATCTGAGATGGAGTCAGACCCTTTTTCGCAAATTTACAGATGTTGTCATCAACCTTAAAAAAGGAAAAAAGCCCGTCATAAACATAGGAAACAGAACAGAAAAAAAAAAAAAAAAAAAAAAAACTCTAGTATCCAATATATGGGCTTAAAGCGAAAGAACAAGATAACCCCTTGACAATTGAGCCTAAATACAACTAAATCTGCTTATTAGCTTAAACAAGTTAATATTTTGATAACCCGGAAAGTGAAACAATGAAAAGCAGGTAAAGCATTACTCAATTCCATTTTTTTTCACAGCTACCAAATAGACCATTATGAAGGTTTCAATCGATATAATGTCTTCATTGAAACTAATCGTTTCCATGGATCAAGCGTTACGAGTTCCCAATTGGCCAATTGATTAAACATTATCAAACACTAATCAAGGTAAGGATTATGAAGTTTGTATTTTTGTCATATGTACAAGTATTATTATGCAACTCTCAATTAAGCATAATAACATTCGCAAGTCGCAACCAAGATAAATACACTATAAATAAAAATAAAAATAAAAATAAAAATAAAAAACAAATCAATCAAGGTACGCATATCATGAACTTCTCGATCAAGAGAAACGACTATTATCAAATTTCAAATAAAACTAAAAACAGATAAAATTTACTAGGAGTCATATGACTCACATCTTGACTTGAAATCTTGAGCCAACTCGGTGGCGTCCTCTTGTAAGGCAGAGCTGACGACGAAATACCCTTACTGCAACCAAACAATAAAACAACATCACATACTGATATACACACAGATATATATATATATATAATGTATATATAGATAGAGCGAGCAACAGAGAGAGAGAGAGAGAGATACCCGCGACTGTGCATACGACCCATGGTGGACGGCTGCGACGGTGGTGACGGGAGAGCTCTCTGTTCAGGTTTGTTCCTCTGCAAACGGGTACGAGCCGCAATCCCTAGCTTTTCTTATAGTTGTGGATTTTAACTAGTTAGGGTTTTAGAACCATTTGTCACTCGAATCTGCTTTTTACCCTTTTCATTTCTTTAAATGACAAACGTGTCCCCGGATTCTTTGGGCCCAATTTGGGTGAGATTGGTTGGGTCCACTATGTTTTGGGCCCCAAAGTGGACTGCTTGGGTTGTAGAAGCCCATTGTTTTTTAATTGCGCAAATTTGGTTGATTTTTGGACTAATTATAATGGATTTCTTACTTTCATGCTCCAAATTTTAGAGAAATGTTTTCTCATTATTAATCACATCAGTGTGCATTTGACAAGTGTGTGTTGGGAGTTTTTCGATCAGTGTTGTGGGAGTATATATCTTCTAGGTCAAGCATGTGTTTGCTTGATCTCAACATGTCCCAACAGACCCTTGACCCATCAGTGTTAGAGTTTAAAATAATAATAATAATAATAATAAAACAATGATAAAGTGTGATTCTAAATATGTCATCTTTAAAAACCAACTGAGAGCACATCCCCTCGTAACTCTTGATGTTGATTACCTCTTTTTCTACATTTAGTGATGGGAGGTTCAGGTCACAGCATGCACGATTATTAACATGTATGAGGAGATTTCTCCAAAGTGTTTGTGTGAGTACTAGAGTAGACATCTCATGGTTATGGGAGTAGTTTTTGGATCGCTTATGTAATGCTAAATCTCATCAAGGTCTGACAAACCCCGACCCTAATCATTGAATTAAACACATGATTATGTTAACTTGTGTCTTGAGACACACGCTAAGGTCAGGGACGTAACCAGGGTTAAACCTTAGGGTAGACTAGAATAATTTTCCAACGATCATTAATAATACGAGAAAAGTGTATTAATTGAAAATAAAGATTCACCTAGTCAATAAAACATAACTAGGTTTATCCTATCAGTGTATATCCTAAGTAAATACGTTAACACAATTAATAAAAAAAATAAAGTCAAAACAAATTATTAAATAAACGTGAAATACAAACACAATCAAATACTAATTAAGTTGTATATTATTTTTCAAAGATCAAACTTATCAATACTAAAAAATTCTAATTTATTTTATTATTATATTAATTTAGTTATGATTGGAACATTCATAGGGAAATAAATAATGCACTTATATTACTATTTATTAAAAAAAATTAAAAACAAAAGAATAATTAAAAAAATTAACTTAAGAAGCATGTATCTAAATTTCAACAAAAATAAAAAGAAATTCATTAAATAATATTGTTAGTTTGTAAATTTAAAATTAAAATAATTGATAATTAGATTACTCTTACAATTTTATAAACTAAATCATTACTATAAGCATTCATCTTAATGCCAATAGTACCATTATTTAAATGAATATATTTATTTTAATATATTTATTTATAAACTCTCTTAAGTTATTAACATACCCAATTTCACAAACAATATATACCGCTATCTTAAAAAAAAATTACTCCTCGCTTTCTGTTTATTGATAAAGTTCATAACAAAAAATAAAGAAATATGTATCTCTATATTATAGAGTCCTTTTAAAAAAATTCATTACTTTGCTATATGATAATAAGAGACTTTGAATATTTTTGATACTTGAAATAGAATTATCGTTTAATTAGGGTTTAGTCTTTTTTTTTTAATAAAAAGGTATATTCGAAGATATGAGTATAATTAATAGGTGTACATAGCATTTGGTTTATTTTTAATTAAACTAATTTATCCTTATTTATGAATTTTTATTACGATATTTTTGTAATTAAATTTTTTTATTAAAATATTAGTGTGCTTATCATATTTATGAGCGGAAAATATCAACATCCTTACGAGCAAAATAATAATTATTAAATAAAATAAGAAAATAAGAAAAAACAAAAACTTGCCTCGTGAATCGTGAACTGAAAAGAGTCTTCAGGCAAGTTTAAAATGTAGCCAACGCTACAATGGTATAATCCTACTCTAAGACCAAACCCAACCGAGCTCCATCCACCACGCCATCTCCAATTTGGCGAAGAAAACTCCTCCAACGCAGCGCCATCCACCACGCCATTTCTTTGATGATGAACATTGTCGCGCAATATAGTGCGCGACACTGTTCATTGGAGCAAAAAATCTCAGCTTTTTTATTTATTTTTTTCAACCTTCAACTTTCATGTAATCACAGTTTAACCTTTTTTATTAAAATCTATTTTGATTATATCCTTTATTTAAAGGTTTTGTTTAATCACAGTTTTACCCTTATCAATTAAATTTATTTCAATTTGGTCCTTTTTATTATTTAATGATTGCGATGTGATTTAATTATTATTGTTATTAACATTTATAATAGATTAAAGTGAAGTGTATAATTAAAAAATTGAAATGCAATTTTTTTAAATACGTTACTTCATTCAAAACAGCGAAAATTAAAGCAAAATACATTAATTAATAAATACATTAAAAATGAAATACAAAGTTCATAGTGATAAAATAAATTATCACTAATTAGAATACACTAAAATGAAAGAAAAATACAACATAAATTACAACTCAAATGTTTAGTAGTCAGGAAGACCATTTCCAGGTCCTTGGAGATTATTGAAAAAATCACCAAAAGACCCAGATGTATTTTAGGATCCCTGGTCTTGTTGCCGAGCATGTTTTGCCATAATTTTTAATTGTTGTTGTTTCACAAACTCGTGCTTCATTGGATCAGTTATGGTATTCAAATCCATCATCACAATTTTGGTTTCACGCAACTCCAATTTTCTCTCCAAAATATCGTTAGTTCTTTACCTCTCCCCAGTGTTTTGCTTACAAACTTCCATGATTTGTTATTGTCCTTCTTTCAAAGTGTCACAAATGGTTGAATTTTTTTCCTCAGCCCTTCTTTTAAATTTTGTTTTCTTCACCCCAATGGGCTGTTGAGATGAACTACCCCCACCATCATCACTAGTTATATTCGGAGAAAATGAAGACAGTCCAGGATATGCCATTGTGGGAGACTCTGGAGTTGGAGAGTCTTCTTGTGATGATACAAAGTGACCACTTTCCCTTCGAGACCATGAGGTTGCAGTATCGTTATCTGTAAATTTTTGCATATCTTTTAGGATGGGCCACACATGCTCAAAAATGAATCCATATTTATATTTGTTATCTTGGGCTAATAAGATTTTTTCATGGTTCATCTGCAAAATGATACAAATATATTGTTAAAATTAAATATTAAATATAATTTTTCTACAATTATAATATTAACAAATACTCGCAATATCAGCTTCGGATGCACCACTAGGTTTAAGAGTTTCAATAGGCATCCTCGAATTTCCCAATTGCGGAAAGGATAGTCTGCATGCGACATTGCAAACTTCTCTTGTTACGAAGTTCAGTGACAAAATCTGGTTTTTTGTTGTTGTAATCATTCTCAACTCGAGCCCAAAACATATCCTTCGATTGGTAAATACCAATGATCAGGTTTTGCGACACATCAAGATATATGTGACAAAGATGTGTGTCTTCTAGCATGTGTGTATGAAGAAGTTCTTTTTGTAGACATTTTGAGGAAAAAGTGATATGAAGAGAAAAGTGACTAGAAGAGATAAGAGATTCGATGGTATAAGAGATTTGAAGGGATATGTTTAATTTAGTGTGTGTTGATATTTATAGAAACTAGGAGGTACTGGTACTCTTTTTAAGATTTCATCTTACGGTTCAGATCGTGAGGAAATCCATCCAATGGTTGGTATTTAATATCTCAGATATCTTATCTTCATATTTTGGAAAAAGTGAAGATCGGATTTCTAAAAAAAGAAGATATTATTGCAGAAAGATGCTCTGAAAAGATTTTTTGAATTAAAGTGATCTTGGCTGTATCTACTTTTTCCACGTGGGCTTGCAGTTATTGATGTAGAACAATTGGCTTTGGAGTTTGAAGAAGAGTTAGATAGAAAATTGGGTAAAATAGCTGGTCCGAAGAAATTGGCATAACTTTTAGCTCGGTTATCCGATTGCCTATTATAATATGTTTTTGAAGAGTGTTTTTCGTGCTCCATACCATTCTACTAGGGGTTCCCCGATTGAGGTCGTTTTCATCTTCAAATTCACTGCTTATAGGTAGGCTATCGGGTGGTTGAAGTTTTGTTATTTTATTGGTTTTTCATTTTTTGTTATTATTTGTTTAGTAAATGGCTAATTTGGTCTTTTTACTTAAGTTAGGGTTTCCAGAGCCTATTTATGCCTAGAGATTTAAACCTATGGTTCAGATGGTGATGCAATCCATCAATGGTTGGCATTTAATAGTTCAGATATCTTATCTTCATATTTTGGGAAAAGTGAAGATCTGATTGGAGGTGCTCTGAAGAATTAAGATATTATTGCAGAGAAGTACTCAGAAAACATTTTTTGAAATAAAGTGTTTTTGTCCGTATCTACTTTTTTCACATGGGCTTGTAGTTATTGTTGACCACATGGACAAAGATTTGAGATTATTTTCGAGATTTATTCCTACGGTTTAGATTGTGATACAATCCATCCAATGATTGGCTTTTAATAGCTCAGATATCTTATCTTCATATTTTGGGAAAAGTGATGATCAGATTGGAGGTGCTCTGAAAAATTGAGATATTATTGTAGAGAGGTGCTCTGAAAAGATTTTTTGAATTAAAGTGTTTTTGTCCGTATCTACTTTTTCCACATGGGCTTGCAGTTAATGTCGGCCACATGGACAAAGATTTGAGATTAAGATTTCTTATCTACAATAGTATATTTCACAATGATAAATAGCCTAGACCAAAGTTTGCTAAAAGCTCATTTAATTCAACTCCAAGCAAAAATGAATTTCAATATTGGAGGTCCATCTAATTTCTTATATTCATCTTCATCTTCCGACGATGACGAAGATCAAATTATTGCAAATCTTGAAGCGATTGATGCAGAACAAGAAGTGTTACTTGCCCAACATGGTAACATCCAACTGGGCCATCGCTCAGTATCTCAATCAACAAAACAACCCAGTGATCCGTGGAGGCTCAATTCATGATCATATAGTGATCAATTGAGACCAGGAAAGTGCTAATCGTCGTTTGTTCTACGACTATTTTATCGAGAACCCACAGTATAACGATCAAATGTTCTGTGGACTCTTTCGAATTGGTAGAAATTTATTCCTTCGTATTGTTGAAAAAGTGGAAGCTCGTGACAACTACTTTGTGCAACGAAAAGATAGTGTGGGTAGACTGGGTTTATCCTCTCTTCAAAAAATAACAGCAGTATTTCGGATGTTGGCATATGGTTGTCCAGCGGATGCTACTGAATGAGTATATTAAAATATGAGAGTCTACAACAATTGAAAGTTTGAAGAGATTTTGTCGTGCTGTTGTGGAGGAATTTGCAGGTGAGTGTCTAAGATCACCTAACGCTACTGACGTTGCCATATTACTCCGTATTGGTAAAGATCGTGGTTTTCCAGGAATGCTGGGTAGTCTAGATTGTATGCACTGGAAGTGGAAAAATTGTCCAACAGCTTAGGCAGGACAATACGTAGGTCAGTAGTGGATCCCCAACTATTATTCTAGAGGCTGTAGCTGATTATGATCTATAGATATAGCATGCATATTTTGGTTTGCCAGGTACGAACAATGATATTAATGTGTTGGAGGCATCTCATCTTTTTGCCAACCTCGCTCAAGGTATTGCTCCTCCAGCTCATTATGACATTCAAGGAAAATAATATAATATGGGTTATTATTTAGCTGATGGTATATACCCAAAATGGTCTACGTTTGTACAAACTATTCACGATCCACGTGGTCGGGAAAAATAATTATTTGCAATGAAACAAGAAGGATGTAGAAAAGACGTAGAACGTGCATTTGGAGTTCTCCAATCATGGTTTGCAATTGTGGCAGGACCGGCGCGTTTTTTGGCATAAACATGTTTTACATGATATAATGACTACGTGCATTATTATGCACAACATGATAATCGAGGATGAGCGTAATGTTGATGCATCAATTGAGGATCATATGGAAGCACCAACTCCAGAAGTTGAGATGATGTTAGATTAAAATACTCGATTTCAAGAATTCTTGGCTCGACATAGAGAAATTAGGGATAAAGAGGCTCACATTGCACTCTGAAATACCTTAATAGATCATTTGTGAGATGAATATACTAATTCAGATAATTAGTTGATGATCAATATGTACTTTTATTTTTATGTTTTTTCTTTTTTATTTGCCAAAATCTAATGTTTAAGTTATTTTAATAATATATGCAATATTTTACATAATTAAATTTATTTTCTTTTAATGTATTAATTTCATAATTTCTTATCGTATTGTAATATTATGTTAATTATGGGTTGAAATATTAATTAGTGGAGAAATATTAAAAAAAAGGGAAAGAAAAGGGAATATTGAAGAGAATATTCTTTTTAGTGTAAAGTTTAGTGCAGTGGATTGAGATGGAATAGTGAAATAGTGTGACAGTTGCACTATTTTAGTGTAAAAGTAGCACCAAAACCACTATACGGGTTGGAGATGCCCTAACAACGCTATTGATTTACTAATTAGATTAGGAATATTAATTATTTTGTAGGGCAAATTGCACTGAACCCCTTGAGGTTTGGACAAGTTACACTTAGATGGAAAATTTACTTTATTATACACTAACACCCCTATGACTTAATTTTAAAAATACAAAATATGCCCCTAGTTATATTATTTTTTACTTTTTTTTACTTTTTAATAAAACTTTAAAAACTTTAATAAAAAATAAATAAATAAAAGATCTGATTTATTAAATAAATAAATAGTTTTAAAAAATAGTTTTAAAAAAATAAACAAATAAATAATTTTAAAAAACTAAATAAATAAATAATTTTAAAAATAAATAAATAGTTTTAAAAAACTAAATAAATAAATAATTTTAAAAATAAATAAAAAAATAAATAGTTTTAAAAACTAACTAAATAAATAATTTTAAAAATAAATAAATAAATAAATAGTTAAAAAATTAAATATTAAAAAATAAAAATAGTTTTTAAAAAATAAAAATAAATAAGTTTGGATATTTAAAGCTTTTCTTATCCCTATTAATGGATATCCTTAAAAAAATTAATGTTTTTAATTTTATTTATTTATTTTTTGAAACAATATATTTACTTAATTTTTTTAAAATATTTATTTATTTGATTTTTTAAAACTATTTTTATTTAATTTTTTAAATTATTTATTTATTTAATTTGTTAACTATTTATTTATTTAATTTTTTAACTATTTATTTATTTAATTAATAATATTTTTTATTTCATTTTTTATTTTTATTAAAGTTTATAAAGTTTTTGGTTAAAAGATTAAAAAAAAAGTATAAAATAATATAAGGGTCATTTTAGGTATTTTAAAAGTCAAATTTAAGTTTTGGGTTGTTAGTGTATAATAAAGAAACATTTCCAGTTAAGTGTAACTTGTCCAAACTCCAAGGGGTTCAACGTAATTTGCCCTATTTTTTATTACCTTTTTATCATTTCAATTTTTTTTAGAAAAGCTAGGGGTGGGCTTGCCCACCCTAGCCCAGCCCAAGGTATGCACATATGGTCCGATTATCACTATTGATAAATTGAATAATGACACAATTTTTAACTTGTATAAGTTTGGAAGCCGTTGCCATTCTGCATTTATGTCAATTATTAGTATCAATAACTGACCTTATATGTTGACAAGAACCATTAAAATTAAATACATGTGTTGGATACTGAAATGTAGATTAAAAGAAAGATCTAGGATCTTAATGCTTGGATTTATTTCACAATCACCAAAACTCCATCAAATATAAAGAATACAAATTTTGAGCCAATCTTAGACTTTAAAACTAGAAAACACAAAGAACTACAAGAAACAAATAGGATAAATAAGTCTGATTTTTTTTTTCAACATAAAAATTTCTTAAACTCGAAGGAAACATGATTTGGAACTCCATTTTTCTACATCAATTAGGTGAGAAAGGAAACGAGATGTCATCATCACATATATATATATATATATATATATTATAGCAAAAAACAATTTTACTTAGAAATAATGGTGCAGAGGTGCTAGTTAATAATCATAAATATGAGAGAATTTTGTAGTAAAAACAACAGAAAAGTTCAATTTGAAAAACAGTCAAACGTTAAAATTAAAAAGCAAAAGAAAAGCGTCAAAAGCTTTTATCTTCGTACCCGAAAACATCATGATTTCCATCGACCCACAAAGGTTCAAATCTTGACATCCTATATGTATTATCTCAACATTGCTCTTGATAAAACCTATCTTGTTGTTGGGAGCCGATTTCTTCCAATTATGGAAGTAGATACATCGTGCCCAAACTGACTATAGTATTTAATATCGTTAGGTACGGTAGACATTATATCATAAAATAAAATAAAATAAAAGGAAAAAGAAAAGTGAGGAATATGACCCAGAACAATCTATTCGAAAAATGGAGAGAAGCATCTCTTCCTCTTCTGTCAGCTACTTTTTTCTGCTTCCCATCACCCTCCAAAAGCATAGACAAACAAAGCAACAGAATCTCAATTTTTTTTTAACATTATATTATTTGCATATATGGAAGAAGATCATATATATCAAGCTAGCTATCAATATCTGAAAAAACCCTCAAAATAAATTAATTAAAAGCAGCTTCTTCCAAGGATATACCAAGCATAACCTTCTCAAAAGCATATGCCATTCCTTCAATGGTTTATTCTGCATCTTCAATTCCATGGCAGCCCAGATCAATTCGAAGAGAATTGAAGCTTATAAAATGCATTAAATTAAAACTCAGAAGCAGTGAAGAGAAGGAAGACGGTGATGATCATGATAAGCAAAACAGTTTTAGGGCTCCTCTTATTTGGCAGGTAATGGTGGTTTTCTTTGTTAATATATACCATTCATGATTTGCCAAAGGAGAGTTGCCCTGTGACTGTTTTGGCTTAATTTTATGTTATATATCACATGTTCATGCAAGAATTATAAACTACATGAGTTAGATATCCAATGGCAAACAGTTTTATATATGCATCATCTCTCTTGATGAAGAAGATCTATCATCAAATTTCTTCCAGGTATGCATGGTTCAGGTAATTGTATGTGTGTAGAAAATTATCATGTGCGAGAATCCCGAATGTTTTGTCGTGTGGATTCGATTCCACAACGCTATGGATCAACGTATTACATAATGTTGTGGAATTAATATTCCCAGATTTTTCGTGCGGGATTCAATTCCACAGCGTTATGGAACTTATTACTTAACATTACGGAATCCATTCCTACACAGAAAAAACATGCGGGATCTGGCACCTCATGATCAGCTCTCTATCTCTCTCTCTCATATTGTCTTTTCTTTGTATTTTATGAATTTCTTCATCTAACCTATACATTATAATTAAAAGGCTGGGTTATGTGAAATTAAATGTTGCAACTAAAACCAGAAATTTAATTATATAAAAACATATAATTTGCTTCTGAATAAATTAAGTTAATTAATTACCACTCTCTTTGTTGAAATGGAGTTAATTAATGTAACCCACATTGATCAATTAATTGAAATCAGATTTTTGTCTAGTCTGGCCATCTTCAGGGAGAAGAAGCCAGATGTACATTTTTTTTTCTTTTGTAAAAGAAATCAAATCATATATGTACATTTTCGATTCAGATATTTGAAGATTTATTGAAGATGATTATTTTTCTCCTATATATCTTGAAGAACATAAAATTAATTTATTTATTAGCTGATCGTGCTCCAAAAACATCATCAAAACAATTAGATAAATTCTCTTTTAAAACTATACAATAGATCAGCGGCAGCAGTTTTTTTAAGAAAAATCTCAAGTGTATTTACTTGCAACATTTCTTCTCATGCACAAAAAATATACAAGTGATCTACACTACACATCTACAAAACTTCAAAACTAATATAAAAAAAAAGATCAATTCTTTTTATGAAAATCAGCTCGGTGATGAATAAGTGTAATTAATTAATGTTGGTCCAAATTAAGTCTCTCATGGGTTGTTGAAATGGGAGATGCGGATCTTAGGTTTATTTAATGGACTAGTTTTTCAGGTTGGTTATTCGAATTTTAACAACTGTACGTTATATTCGGAGTCAGATATTTCGATCACTATCATATGAATTCAAATTCTTGAATGAGACGTTATGCATCATGCAAATATCTTGTTCAAGGGAGGTTTATCCAGTCCTCGATCAGGTGTTCAGACAAGATGCCGATGTCTTTCTTCGAACAAGGGTTTTTGTTTAAGGAAGATTATCAAGTTTAATTTCAGAATCTCATATTCTCAAAGAGGTTGGTGAAAAGGTCAAAATATCTAGGATGGATTCATTGAATTATTTTAGACCTAATTAATTAATAGACTAGAAAAGATTCTCAAATATTATTATTACAATATATTTGACTAGCTTTTTGGGTTTCGAATGCTAAATGTAACAGGATAGATTCTTGAGTATTGATATTTGATTATACATTGGATCTTGCATGCACAAAACAATTCAAAGAATTTTTTTTTTTGTAGTGGTCAAAAAGCAAGAGCTATTGACACAAAATTTGAAAAACAATGCATGCATTGAACCAAATATGCAGCAGGAACCAAAAGTCTTATCTCTAGCAAATGTCAATCAAGAAAAGTAAATGTTAAATAAAAATAAAAGTTACCGAATAAATAAGCGAATCGTATAATTTATATTTTTGTCAAAAACAATACAAACTTTGGAGGGACTTTATTAATGTTTTTCTTGCTTAAATTTTAAAAGCATCATGCCAATGTCATTTTTATAGCGCGCAAGTGTAGCAAGTTAGCATCGAACAAAAGTGATTCGATTTCAATAATTTTTGACATTTTAACAATATTAAAAGACTTATTTCCTGTTTATTTTTTATTTTTAGCTTCTAATACTTCTATTTAAATATTTGATGAATCAAATGATAAAATAAATGTACAACAGACTCTCTAAAAAAGTAAAAATAGTTCAGATTAATATTGGATAATTACAATTGAGAAACAAATTTTACAAATTAGTCATTTATTCAATTTTTTATTTCTTATTTTTGAATTATTACAATATTTCGGGATTAGGTGAAGAAGCCATGACTCGAACCCACGACCTCTTGGATATAGGTATGAAGGGCTTATCATTGAGTCAATTTCATTTTGTCGTCTATTTATTCTATTTGACATTCTTTTTTTTCTTCTAAACAACAATTAAGTATAGATTCAAATACCGTCCAATGAAGACTTATTCAGCCGAACAATATTCCATATTTGAGATTGGCCGCTATTACAAGTGTTATATATATATACATATATATATATATATATGTGTGTGTGTGCGTGTGTGTGTATATATATATATATATATATATATATATATATATATAAATGAAGGGTATGGCTACATTGTTGGAAGATTAAATCTTATTGGAATTTTATTACAAGATTCATTATTTGGTTGACATTTGACAATATTTGGTTGACATTTGACAGCCAAACATTTCAAAAATATGAAGTAACTGGTTATAACCGGTTAACAGTTACTTTCAAGTTATTTTATTTTATATTTTTTTAATTTATTATAAAAATGTAATAATCTAATTTAATTTAATTTAAATAATTGTGTTAAATAATTTTAAATGATAATTACAAATCAATTATGCATATCTTCGCAATAATCTTATGTGATTTAAATAAATATGTGATATTTTTTTATTTGAATTTGTATTTAATTTAATTAAACATTTATAATATAATAGATTTTAAATAGTTAAAATTATTTTTTATACTTTAAATTATTATTATTTTCAGAAAATTTAAAAAAAATCATAATATTTTTGTTGTATTATATTTTGAAATTAATATTTATTTGATTTAATTTTATAAAATATTTGTAACATAATAATTTTTTAATTAAGATTTCATTTTAAATATTTATAAATATTTTTATTATTTTTTATATGATAAATTACGTATAACATAATTTTTATACAGTGTAACAAATTTTGGATAAAAAGTTATAATTTAGATGTGTGTGGTAATAATTTCAACTTTATAACAAATTTTAAGTGATATATAACTAATGTAGCATGTAACAACTCGGTTTATATGGGTAGCAAAATATGTGTGTTTTGTAACAAATTTAACGAAGAAAGTTGCAGTTAAAACGTTTGTGGTAACAATTTTACGTTGATTTGATGTGTAACGATAAAGTTGTAGGTTGTAACAACTTTGTCGTATCATGTAACAACTCATTTTATATGGGTAAGAAAATATTCATACTATATAATAAGTTTTACATAAAAAATTATAATTAAAATGTATGTGGTAACGATTTAATATTGTAACAAATCTGACATGATGTGTAACAATAAATTAAGTCGTAGCTCGAACAACTTTAACGTAGCATGTAACAACTCAATTTATATGGGTAGCAAAATATATATGTTTTGTAACAAGTTTCACGTAGAAAGTTGTAGTTAAAACATTTGTGGTAACAATTGTACATTGGTTTGATGTGTAACGATAAAGTTATATGATGTAACAACGTTGTCGTATCATGTAACAACTCATTTTATATGGGTAACAAAATATTTGTACCATGTAGCAAGTTTTACATAAAAAGTTGTAATTAAGATGTATGTGGTAATGATTTAACGTTATAACAAATATACCGTGAAATGTAACAATTAAAATATACGTTGTAACAACTTTGTGGTAGAATGTTAACAACTCATTTTATTTAGAATAAAAAAAACAAAAACAAAATAACATTATATAACATGTTTTGCTTATAATTGTAAACATATTATTTATGATAACAATTTCACGTTATATAAAATAATGTTATTATGTTTTTATCTAAATAAAAGTAAAACAATAATGTTTATAAATTCTAATTACTATTATAAATTTATAATGTAAGTTTCTTTATTTTTATTTAACAATTCATTTTTTGTAACAGAGTTGGTAGTGCTCCTCCATTTCATATAAGTGGTGAAAGGTTCAAATCTCACAATGATGCATTTTACAAGCATGTGTTGAGAGTTTTCTTCCCGGGTTGTGGTAATGTTTTACTCCCGTTATAAGAGTATACATCCGGACCGATAGGTTCCTATTGTAGTAGTTCTTGTACTACTTCAAAAAAAAAAAGTACTAAGAAAATATTTTATTTACATTGTCAAATTATATCCAATATAAATATAAAGAAAATATATCAAATATAAATATGTTGATCTCATTTCAATTAAATAGTTTCACATTGCTACAAGTTTATGAGGCTAATAGAGCCCCATTGAAATTGTTATTATCAATGCTATTGTTAGTAGTGCCTAGCTATGAAATAAAAACAAATTATAACTAATTAATATAATTTTTTTCATTCTAGTCATTAAATATTCTTTATTATTTGTTCAATATTGTATTTTTGATATGTATATTACTTACCATATGTGATGCATTTGTATATCGCGTTATTGTTTATAAGAAACTATCAATAAATTTGTATTTAAATTCATTTATTATTCTATTATATATTATTGTAATATTTTTGCTATATCATATAGACGAAATTGTAGTTATAGATCATTTTCACTGATGGTATATCTTATTTTGATTTAGGGGATGATTAGTTACTGCAATTAAAATTGTTACTATTAATACTATTTTTGGTGTAACAGAAGTGCTAATATATGAATTAACAAAGTATTATTGTTTTTAATAAAGTGTTTTTTTTAAATATTATTGTTTTTTATAAGAATATTGTTTTAATAAGTTATTGCTAAATTTGTATTTAAACTCATTCATTATGCAATTATATATAAACATTAACATAATATTTTAACTGTATCACACATGAACAAAATGAACAAAATTATAGATACACATTATTTCCACTAAAATTGTTATTTTTAAGAGTAATACCATTGTCATTATGATATCAGTGACTAGCTATGATTAACTATAAACTATAATTATTTAATGTAATTTCTTATATAGATGTATGATTGTATTGTCCAGTAATAAATAAAATATAAATTATAATTATTTAATATAAATTTTTTCATTTTACTAATTAATTACTTATTACTTGTTCATTAACATTTAAATCCCTTTTTTTGAAGTAATTTAAAGGGATAATTACCTCAATGAATATAAATTTGATAATACGTTATCAAAATGACCACTAGATTAAGAATTGATTTCAAAATGACCATTTTTGACGAAAAGTAGTGACACTAATGGTTATTCTATCCAATTACATATAATTCCATAAAATTTCATCAAATAAGTAGCATTTTGGTAAATAAGGGGATGCCATTAATTTATTTTAGATGTTTTTTGGAAATCAATTTTTTCTTTTGTTTTTGAAATGAATAATTATATTTAGTGAGTGCAAATGTATATATGAAAATTTTAACCTCAGTGCGCACTAATAAATATTTATCAGTGCGTTGCATGTGGATCATTAGATTCAATTGCTTTGAAACAGTCTGTATGCACTTGTTAGTGCTTATCCATATTCTATAGCCCACATGCAATACACTAATATATTTTATATCAGTGCGCACTGAAGAGAAAATGACTGGATATATATATATATATATATATATATATATGTTTGAGATATGCTATACATATATACATAAACTAACTATAATTATTATTTTTTGTTTTTTTAGATTTTTTAGATTTTATAGTCTTAATCTTCTCAAAAAAATAAAAGAATATATACATATACATATATATATATATATATATATATTTGAGATATGTTATACATATATACACGCAATAAATATAATTATTCGTTTAAAAAAAAAGAAAAAATTGATTTTCAAAAAAAATATCTAAAATAAATTAATGTCATCCCATTATTTACCAAAATGCCACTCATTGGATGGAACTTGATAGAATTGGATGGAATGGCTATTAGTGTCACACTTTTCACCAAAAATTGTCATTTTGAAACCAATTCTTCAATCTAGTGGTCATTTTGATAGTGTGTCATCAAATTAATGGTCACCGGGGTAATTATCCCTAATTTAAATCCTTTTAAAAAAATAAATTTATATCATTTATTACCTAATATACTTTGAAAAATATATATATTAAAAGGTTTCAAGTTCTTACTGTAATAAAAGATATTAATTTCAAATTTTAATAACATCTATTGGATTTGTTTTTATCCAATCTAATAGACTAATAATAGTAGTTATTAAGTCCAATAGTGTTATTGAACTAGTAATATAGTATGACCCATAAATGACAAGTTTAAATGGTACAATCTTATGTCTCTCACCACGACATCAATGAGAATATGAGATCGCGGGCTTAAAATACAATAACATTTTCCCTCACTCTACTAAGTCATGAATTTGTAGTTCAAAAAGAAAAAGAAAAATATGAGTTCAAATTAAAACAAATAGCTCTAAAAATCAACTAATTTCATTATCAAAAACCACAATCACATTCTTCCATGACATACCATAATGAAAATTCAAAATACAGTTAATAAAAAAAACAATCAATTAGGTTTTAATTTGAACTAAAAAAAACCCTCAAATGAAAATTTCAAATTGCTACAAAATAATTACGAGGGCCTAGTAGAGTAGTAGGAAGTCAAGTATAAATTTGTAGATTCAATAATTCACAACCTCATACTTAGATTTTGGTCCAATGGGAGCAATAATTGGACCTAGTTTATCCACCACTAAAAGTAGGTTAGGTGTAACCTATTTTCGAGAAGGTTACCTATCTATCCTAGTACTGTTTGATATTGTTCAAATATACACTTTTAACTTCAGAATGTTGATGAAATCAAATTGTTTGGGGCTATCACAATTCACATAATAAACATATTAGAATATTGAAATTGTTCGTGGTTAATGGGGTTTCCTTTCGAAGCCAGATGGTGATGTAGGACAGTTGGCTTTGGATTTTGAAGAAGAGATGAATAGGAAATTTTCCAAAAGAGGTGCTCCAAAGAAACATGCATAACTTTTAGCTCGGTTGTCAGATTTCCTATTATAATATGTTTTCAGAAAGGGTTTTCAAAGCTCTACAGCAACCTAATTAGCGCAAGCCCGGTTGACATTATTTACTCCCTCAATGAAGCTGTTTAAGTTAGGTTGTCGGGCAACCGAAGATTTTTAGTATTTTTTTTATTTGTTTTCCGTTTTTATTTAGATGAGAATATTTTAGGCTTTTGCTATTTTTAGGGTTTTCTGAGCCTATTTAAGACTTTTTGTTATCAGTTTCAAGGCATTCAATAATATTTGCAATTTGGTTTCAATTATTTTCTGGTGGATTCCAGTTTATGTTACTGTTAGGGTTACACTGGTGATCCTAAAACTTCAATTCTGCGTCAAGTGGTATCAAAGCATAAGGACTTGCCTTATACGATGGTCAACAACGAAGCCGAAAGAGTTAACCCTAGCGACGCTGGTCGTAGGGATGCCGATGTGTGGGCGGCGATTGATGAGCAGCGACAGTCGATGGAGAGGTTGGAGACTATGGTTCGGCAACTGATGGAGCGGCAGCCTACCCCCAACACCCCTACTAGCCAAGCTCATGTTCCTGCCTCTGCCAACAGAGAAGGAGTCGAGGGATTAGCCCTTGACCGCCCTGAAGGTAGACGTCCGCCTAGAGCCGGGAGACATGTGTAGTATGAAGATTTCAGTGATGAGGATTCTGAAGAGGATTTCGTGGGTTACCAAGGAGATCGTCAAATGAACCTAAATCAACCTGATTATCGGATCCACGCAGACATACCACTATTCCATGGAAAGCTGCAGATTGAAGAGTTTTTTGACTGGATTTCAGAGGTTAAGAGATTCTTCGAGTTTACTAAGGTAGCGGAAGAACGAAAAGTCAAATTGGTAGCGTACAAGTTGAGAAGTGGGGCTGCTGTTTGGTGGGAGAAATTACAGATGGACAGAAGGCGACAAGGCAAGGTTCCTATATGATCCTGGAGGCGAATGAAACAACTTATGATAAGCAGGTTTTTACCTCCTGACTATGAACAATTTATATTTCAGAGTTATCAGAATTGTATGCAGGGTAACAAAACTGTTGCGGATTATACTAAGGAGTGGTCCAGGCTTTCAGTTCGTAACAACCTCAATGAGACTGAGGGACAACAAGTTTTGAGATATTTGCGGGTTTAAAGTCGACCATTCGAGACAAAATTGGGTTGCAAGTCTTGTGGACAGTAGATGAGGCGCACAACATGGCCTTGAAAGCGGAGTTAATAGAAAAATCATTCAATCATTTTTCTCATTACAAGAAGGACATGGGTGAGTCGTCCAACACAGTCGCGGACATGAGTAGATTGTCACCAAGTGATGGACAGGGTCAGACTAAAACTACTGCAGATCAAGCTCAATGAGGATCAGGTCCAAGTAACAATTTTGGTGAGTCACGTCCAACAGCAACAGCAGCGGCTACAAAAGAAACCCCACGAGGAGCGCCAAACCCATACAGTAGACCAGGCGGTATAAAATGTTATAGGTGCGGCCAACCGGGCCACCGTTCAAATGAATGCCCAACCTGAAAACCGGTGAACTTCGTGGATGCATAAGAAGAAGAAGAACAAAATTTTGAAGATGAGGGGAACATGGACGAGTTCTTGGAAGGTGCATAAATTACAGAGGAACAAGAGGAGCCGGTAAACTGTGTGATTTAGCGAGTCATGTATGCAACAAAATTGGAGGGTTTATCGCAACGAAACAGTATTTTCAAGACTTGTTGCAGTGTACAGGGAAAGATTTGTGACGTGATTATCGATAGCGGGAGTTGTGAGAATTTTATGTCCAGAAAATTGGTAGAACATCTGAACCTGCGTGCAGAGAAGCATCCCAAGCCTTATACGATTGGGTGGATTCAAAAGGGACCCAAGGTGAATGTGACAGAGTTGTGCAAAGTTCCAATTTCGATTGGGCAATACTACCGGGAAGGTGTGGCATGTGATGTAGTCGATATGGATGCTGGTCACGTATTACTGGGACGTCCTTGGCAGTTTGATGTGGATATAACCTACAGAGGACATGACAATGTTTGTGTTTTCAATTGGGGTGGCAGGAGGATTGCAATGGTTCTGAAACGGGGCTCAGTCGGGAGTTCAACTAAAGCCACGGTAAATGAGCAATCTTTGATCACTTTAATCACGACCGTAACTGATTTAGAAGCTAAAATTAAGGAGGCAGAAAAGGTACATGTTGTAATGGTGCGAGATTTGGTGACAGAAGGCAAGGAAGATCAAAGAGTTGTAGTGCCCGAGAAGGTGCAGACCCTGCTTACTGAATTCAGTGATTTGGTGACAGAAGACTTACCGGATGATCTTCCGCCATTGAGAGATATTCATCACCAGATTGACTTAGTTCCGGGAGCAAGCTTACCGAATTTACCACACTATCGGATGAGTCCCAATGAGAATAAGATTTTACAGGAAAAGGTGGAGGAGTTAATGAATAAGGGGTTCATTCGAGAGAGCATGAGTCCATGTGCAGTTCCCACATTACTTGTTCCGAAGAAAGATGGCAGTTGGAGGATGTGCGTTGATAGTCTCGCGATTAACAAGATAACTGTCAGGTACAGCTTTCCCATTCCAAGATTGGACGACATGCTAGATATGTTGAAGGGGTCGAAATTATTCTCCAAAATCGACCTGAGGAGCGGGTATCATCAGATTCGGGTCAAACCTGGGGATGAATGGAAGACAGCCTTCAAAACTAAGGATGGACTGTATGAGTGGTTGGTGATGCCTTTCAGACTGTCCAACGCGCCGAGCACTTTCATGCGGCTTATGAACCAGGTATTGCGGCCTTTCATTGGAAAATATGTAGTCGTTTACTTCGACGATATATTGATTTACAGTCGAAATGAGGAAGACCACATGGAGCATCTGCGAGCTGTGTTAGAGATATTGTTAAAATACAAATTGTTTATCAACTTTAAAAAATGTAGTTGGATGACAGGGCAGTTACTATTCCTTGGGTATGTGGTCAGTTCGGAAAGGATTTTGGTTGATGAAGAAAAAGTTAGAGCCATTCGTGATTGGCCTACACCGAAGACAATTGGAGAGGTGAGGAGTTTCCATGGGTTGGCGATGTTTTATCGTCGATTTGTGAGGGATTTTAGCAGTATTGTGGCTCCCATTACAAAGTGTTTGAAAAAGGAAAAATTTCAGTGGAGTGAGGCAGCCGAACAGCCTTCACAGTCATCAAAGAAAAATTGTGCACCACTCATGTTCTTGCTCTACCCAGTTTTGAGAGGTTAATCGAAGTGGAATGTGATGCTAGTGGGGTTGGGATTGGAGCAGTGTTGTCACAAGAGAAGAAAACAGTGGCTTTTTTTAGTGAAAAGCTGAGTGATGCGCGTCGAAAATGGAGTACATATGATCATGAATTCTATGCAATTATTCGTGCTCTAAAGAATTGGGAGCATTATCTAATTCAGCACGAGTTTATTCTTTACACTGATCATCAAGCTCTAACGTACCTGAACAGCCAGAGAAGCTTAAGTAATATGCATGCTCGGTGGGCAACCTACTTGCAGAAGTTTCTGTTTGTTCTGAAGCACAAGTCTGGGATTTTAAATAAGGTGGTAGACGCGCTGAGTCGGGGTGCAAGCTTATTGGTGACTATGCAGCAAGAGATTATTGGGTTTGAGTTTCTGAAAGAACTGTATTCTGATGATGAGGACTTTGGAGAGATATGGGGAAAGTGTGTTCTGAAATAGACTGACGGGGAGTTCATATGACCGAAGGCTATTTGTTATGTGGCAATCAGTTATGCATCCCGCGAAGCTCTCTGAGAGAGAAACTGATTCGAGAGTTGCATGGTGGCGGTTTGGGTGGTCACTTGGGGCGTGACAAAACTATTAGTGGAGTGTCCGAACGGTATTACTGGCCGCAGTTGAAACGCGATGTCGGTAACTTTGTTCACAAGTGTTACGTCTGTCAAACTTCTAAAGGACAGGCTCAAAATAACGGCATGAACATGCCACTACCTGTTCCGAATGCCATATGGGAGGATTTAGCAATGAACTTCGTTTTAGGGCTTCCACAAACTCAGCGTGGGGTAGACTCCATGTTTGTTGTGGTTGACAGGTTCTAAAAAATGAGGCATTTTATACTTTGTCGAAAGACATCTGATGCATCACATGTGGCTCAGTTATTCTTTCGAGAGGTGGTTCATTTATATGGTGTACCCCAGTCAATTACATCTGATAGGGACTCGAAGTTTCTTAGCCATTTTTGGGTGACATTGTGGCGGCGGATGGATACTAATCTTAAGTTCAGTAGCACTGCGCATCCACAAACTGACGGACAGACAGAGAACCTAAACCGAACACTAGGGAATTTAATTCGACGCATCTCTAGGGACAAGCCAAAACAGTAGGACGTGGCTCTGGCACAAGCTGAGTTTACGTATAACAATGATGTCCATACTTCTACAGGTAAGTCTACCTTCGCTTTAGTGTATCGATAACCTCCTAAGCATGCGTTGGACCTGGCAAGGCTTCCCAAGGTCACTGGTATGAGTGTTGCTGCTGAGACTATGGCTGAGCAGGTTCGTGATGTTCAGGCTGAAGTGAAGGCCCGGCTAGAGGAGAAGAATGCAAAGTATAAGGCTGCAGCAGATGTTAAAAGGCGTGAGAGTTGTTTGCTGATGGAGACCAGGTTATGGTGTTTTTGCGTAAGGAGAGGTTCCCAGTTGGTACCTATAACAAGTTGAAGCCAAAGAAGTATGGACCGTACAAAGTGATCAAGAAGATCAATAACAATGCCTATGTGATCGACTTGCCTGCTGATATGAACATTTCCCGACTTTCAACGTAGCTGACCTTTATGAGTTTTATGATGATGTTCTGCTCTATCCAGATTATAACTCGAGGTCGAGTTCTTCCCAGGTGGGAGAGACTGATGTAGGACAGTTGGCTTTGGACTTTGAAGAAGAGATGGGTAGGAAATTGTCCAAAAGAGGTGCTCCAAAGAAACGGGCATAACTTTTAGTTCGGTTGTCAGATTTCATATTATAATATGTTTTCGGAAAGAGTTTTTAGAGCTCTACAACACAAATATTAGGGCAAGCCTGGTTGACGTCATTTACTCCCTCAATGGAGCTGTTTAAGTTAGGTTGTCGGGCAACCGAAGATTTTTAGTGTTTTTTAATTTGTTTTTTTAATTTGTTTTCCGTTTTTATTTAGATGAGGAAATTTTAGTCTTTTGCTATTTTTAGGGTTTTTTGAGCCTATTTAAGGCTTTTTGTTATCAGTTTCAAGGCATTCAATAATATTTTACAATTTGGTTTCAATTCTTTTCAGGTGGATTCCAGTTTATATTACTATTGACGCAAAACGAAAATTTTAGGATCACCAGCGTAACCCTAACAGTAACATAAACTGGAATCCATCAGAAAAGAATTGAAACCAAATTGCAAAATATTATTGAATGCCTTGAAACTGATAACAAAAAGCCTTAAATAAGCTCAGAAAACCCTAAAAATAGCAAAAGACTAAAATATCCTCATCTAAATGAAAACGGAAAACAAATAAAAAAATCAAATAAAAAACACTAAAAATCGTCGGTTGCCCGACAACCTAACTTAAACAGCTCCGTTGAGGGAGTAAATGTCGTCAACCGGGCTTGCCCCGATTGTAAAGTTGTTGAGCTCTGAAAAACCTTTCCGAAAGCATATTATAATAGGAAATCTGACAACCGAGCTAAAAGTTATGTCTGTTTCTTTGGAGCACCTTTTTTGGACAATTTCCTATCCATCTCTTCTTCAAAGTCCAAAGTCAACTGTCCTACATCAGTGTTTCAATTCTTTTCTAGTGAATTCCAGTTTATGTTACTGTTAGGGTTATACTGGTGATCCTAGAACTTCCGTTCTGCGTCAGATGGGCTCTAGTAAAATATGTACCAATATTTCCTTCAAAACCCTAATAAAAAAATAACTTTAATTTTTTCTTTGGCTGCTATCTTATACTTATAGATGGGAAGTTATTTGTTTTATCTTTAAGACCCGGCCCGAACCCAATTGTTCCATGCCCAGCCCATTGAGTTATATTTTTCATCTTGAAATACTTCATTTATTGGCTATATTCATCCTAGGGAGGGTTTACTGATCATCAGTTATATATTTATTCAGGGACGCGTTCACTAGTCAAAATTTTTTATAAGGGAATTGAATAATAACTAACTATTAGGTAGAATTTCTTTCGTATGGAATAATAACAAACTAATTTAAAACGAATAAAACTCATTGAATTTAGAACTAATCGCATCATAAACTTGCATGCTATTGCAAACAAAACAATGTTAATTGAAGTGTATGGAGGAAGATATGATCTTAATTTGTTTCAATCAATGAAATAAATTGTTACATATAAATCTCAAAATGTCATCATACGAGTAGTAACTTAGCTTGGTTGGTGAGATCTTGTGCAGTTGTGAAATAGGTTTTAGAATTAAATATTGCTCACATAATTAGATTTTTTTTACTTGAAAATGAAATTAAATATATTCATCGATAACAAATTACATTGAAGAATGAAAGTCCTTAAATTAATCCAAACTTCAAACTTAGGTATCCGAATTTATAACATATCTCTATTGACTAATCTCGACAAATTAATGTTTTGATATGATAATACGATCGTCGATTTATATCAGCCATACATCATTAATTTTCATAAATTTGATACTATACCATGAATTCCTTCTTCAAAATAATATAGTATGTAATTTCTAACTGCCTTCACATATTTAAATTGGGCATCATATTTCCTATGATCATGATCAATCTTATCTAGCTTTCACGTTTCATGATGGGAAGACAAGTTCCTTATACAATCTTTCATGTTGGCATTGTTAATTTGCTTTAGGGTTTTTAGTCGACAAATATCCGCAAAAAGATCTTAGCGGCCGGAAGTAACAAGTTCATAAAAAGATAAAATAATTCGTTTCTCTGACAATTATTGAACGTAAAATATTTGAAATTTAATATCCGAATGCATGGAAAAAGAAAAGAGAAAAACTTCCTTTTAGCCAACAATCTAAAATAATGATTTTCCTATAGACATGATCATCTTTTTAGTAGGGTTCACTCATGTTGGAAGGCCAGCTAGATGCCTCATCCACCTTTCATTCAGCAAGAAGAAAAAGCAATTTGCTTTACAATTAGAATATGACTGACATTGTTTCAGGAGTTTATGTCCATACACCAACCTCTTTTGAGGAAGTAAATATTGATTTCAGCGAAAATATCGTATTCAATCGATAATCTAAACAGTATTTTAAAAATACTGTAGATATTTAAGAATATATTTTTTATAATAGTGCCCTCAAAATATATAAAATATCAAAAATATTATCGATATTTACTTTTGTTTGAAAAAGTAATTTGCTTTACAATTGGAATATGACTGCCATTACTTTCAGGAGTATATAGCAATACATCTACCTCCATTGAAAGTAAATATCGATATCAATGAGGATAACAGTGATTCAATCGGAATATAAATATGATATTCTTAAAATATTGTAGATATTCAAGATTTTTTTTTTTGTATAAATTAATACCCTCAAAATATGAAAAAATATCAATATTTACTTTTGTTGGCCCTCTAGTTGATCATATGGACATATATATATATATAGTTTCCTTGAAATGATTTGTCTCCAAACAACAAATAATTACATGGACATGATCCGATCTTGAGTATTTTAGAAGATAAGATGATATTGGCACAATGAAGTTGCGGTTTGAGTTTGTGTCTCATTTTCCCAAAACACCAAAATTATTGTATTATATAAATAAAAAAATATTCCGAAAACAAAACGCATTAATTCCTTTCAACTTTGTGGAGTCTATAAATACTCGATCTACAGCATGCAAAAGTAGTAGATCAGGTTCAGGACCGAAACAAAAGAAGGAAAAAAAAGTGATGTGCCTGTGTGGAGACTTGAGAGAGAGGAATTCATCACTTGAATTCTTTACTTGATCTGGAAGGTCGTCCAACAAAAAGAGATGCAAAGGCATTCATTTAATGTGTTAAAGGAATTCTCAAAAAATATAGTTAAAGGAACCCTAGCCGCCTCCACTTGTCCATAAAATTCTAGGGGCATCTCCAACACAGCTCTATTTTGGAGCAAAAAGCCATCTCCAACCCTCAGCTCTATTCTTTGGGCCATTTTAGTTTCAACGGTGTAACTCTGTTTAAATTGCCTAAAAAATGCATTTTTTTTTCATCCCTAAAATTTGACTTAATCACAGTTTGACTCATATTTAATAAAATATATTCTGATTGTATTCCTTATTTAAAGATTTTGTTTAATCACAGTTTTACCTTTAATCAATTAAATTTATTTCAATTTGGTCCTTTTATTTTTATGTTTTTTCTTTTTTATTTTATGAAATGTAATGTTTAAGTTATTTTAATAATAAATGCAATATTTTAGCTAATTTAATTTAATTTTTTAATGTACTATTTTCATAATTTCTTAACTTATTGTAATATTATGTTAAGTATAGGGCGAAATGTTAATTGTAGAGAAATAATAAAAAAAGGAAAGAAAGGGAATATTCAAGAAAAAAAAAATTTAGTGTCGCATTTGATACAATGGGTTGGAGATAAAAAAACTAAATAGTGTGAAAGTTGTACAATTTTAATGCAAAAGTTGTACCAAAATGGGTTTTTAGGTTGGAGATATCCTAAAGCCACCCATTTTTAGGTACTACATGCAATTCAAGGTTTAGAAATTAGGGGGGAGGGGTTACGACTAAAACATGCCTCAACCTCGTATTAATGTGGGGGTAGGTACTACATGCAATTCTAAAAAAATGAATTAATCGAACTATGCTTGTCCGATTACATTTAATTATTATGTAATTACGACTAAAATGAATTACCCTAAACTTAAAAATAATCAAATCCTTAAAAAGTGTGGGCACAACCTATATATTCTACTTGTAAATGGTATTTTTTTTAACCATTACAATAAATTCAAGAATTTTTAAAAAAGAAATACGATTCAAAACCATAAACTCAGTTCAAAGGTTCGAGAAGTCTACTATCTTGAACAAGATATTTTTAATAGGCATGATTGATGACTTTATGTTACATGAGCTGTTCCTTTTATCAAATTCTCGTTTTATTTTTTCTTTTGTACTTTGTAATATTAATCGTGGACACGTACCCAAGTCACAAAAGAGATATATGCTCTTCAATTTGATGTTGACTCCCAAGTCCTAAAGGCTAAAGCATCTTAAAAGAGTCCCAAGTCTTTAAATTATTCAGGGACCATCACAAATAAGAAAAAATAAATGATTCCAACTAACCGTCAAATACTACATTTCTTGTTCCATTGAGAATTTCATATATATATATATCATAAATTTTCAAGTCAGTACGCATTGATATAACTTCATCAGTATGTTGGATGTGAATCATTAGATTTACATTATTTGACTCAAAGTGTATGCACTTATTAAAACTTCTCTATAATTAATGGTCCACATACAACGCACTGATATAAGTTATATCAGTGCGCACTGAGGAGAAAATGAATATATATATATATATATACAGTATTTTTCCTGTCAGTGCGCACTGATAGAATTATATAAGGACATTGAATGTGAGCCACTCATTTATAAAAGAGTTTTGACAAGTGCATACATACCAAGTCAAAATATGTAAAATGAGTGGCTCACATTCAATATCCTTATATAATTCTATCAATGCGCGCTTATGTGAAAATTATTGTATATATATATATATATATATAAATCTTGCTCATCATTTCATAGCTAGCACACGTGTTTAATCATTTTACAAGCACATGCGATAAGTTTTTTAATCGGTATTTTGGGAGTAGATATTTCATATTATAATAATAGATATCCGCTTGTATACTATTTGATTTCGATAAGTCTCAGTATACCCACAATCCGTTTGGTGTTATAATTTATTGTAATACTGTACTTTAAAAAAATGTTCACATGTGTTTCTCCTCAAAATTGAATCCAATGTTTATTCTTCTACTAAGGATATTATTTATATTTAATTTCCAAATTATAAATAATGATCAACACCATTTTTATTTTTTGTAATAATTAAATTAAGATACATCAGTAAAAAAAATAGAAAAACACTTGAATTGACTTCTATTAAAGAAGAAAAAAACACTATAAAACTGTTGTTTAATTTATAAAGTGTTTTGTTCAAAATTATAATTAAAACCAAATATTCATGTACATTAAATCTCTAGCTATCTTTTTTTAAGTATTACATAATTACATAAATTCGAGAGTTTTTGGAGATGGTGAGGACTCGAACCCGTAATGATAGTGTGAGGAGTTTTACCACTTGACCAATCTTAACGTTACAAAGTCGAATCACACACGAAAAATATATGAAATCATCTTAAACTTCTTATATATATATATATATATATATGACGATGAAGATTAGTTTGGTGGTAAAAACCCCTCATACCTGCACCACGTTTCGGGTTCGAGTCCTCCCCCCTTATAAAAGAAACTCTGAATTTATATAATCGTGTATAATACTTCAAAAGATATATAAATATATATATATATATATATGAAAAATGGAAAGGGATCACTCATGGCATTCTTTTTGAGATAAGAGATGCCTTGTCTGTCTGCAAAGGAACTGGAAAAGTTTCAGCGATACATAAAAGCCATGTTAATGGCAGAGAAAAGAACGGAGATACTTGAAAGCACTTCAAATATAATTAATATATCTTTAGCAGGGGTACCACTAAGTTGGCTAAGAAAATTTGTGCGCAGCCCCACCGAGAATAACACACTGCTAGCTGGTCTATAATGGCCGATAATAAAATTATTAGCAGAGACCAAGATCTATTATCTATATATCTGTACCTAAAAAGCATCAATGGAGACTATTCATATAATATATGTACTTTGTAGCAAAAATCTTCTTTTTGGGTGGTTTTGGTTGTTTTTTTAGTTAACCGACTGTGAATTAAATATATATGTGTGTGTGGTTGTGGACTACGACTACATAGAATTGAGAAACCCTAGATATTCTCAAGCTCTTCACATATATATTTAACAGCACTTTCTTTAATTTCTATCTCTCTCAAAGCTGAGACCTGAGAGTTGTCTTTGTGGAGGAATCTATTCTCTGTTGAAAGATAGAGAGAGAAAGAGAGAGGTGGAGATGGAGAGAGACAAAGAGTCCAAGATTTTAATGAAATTGTGTGTTCATTATTTCTTTTTCTTTTTTTTCTTTTTTTCCATTCATGTTTTGTGTGTAATTTAACATTTTATGGGGGGTGCACATCTCCTGTTAATTAAATGGTGCGCAAGTGAAACTCTCTTTTGATATTTTATGGTGGGAGGGTTGAGTTTTATAATGCACATTTTACAATTATATATGTGAGAGTTTTCTCACGTTTGTAAGAGTATATAAACGGCTCACATATAATATTTGTGATTTTGATAGACCCTTGATCTGTTTAGTGCCAAATTTCGGTATTAAAAATTCTTCATGAGTTTTATGACACTATTAGTTGGTTGTAGAGTGTGTAACAATCTTAACCTCCGATTTCATTATATAAACATATCATATAGAAAATTTGAGTCCAAATATGAAAAACATAAAAAGAAAATAAGAATAGAAAAGCTAGTTCAACCAAGGCAATAAACTTGAAATAAGACATCATTATTCACAGTTTTTGCACACAGCCTTCAATATATTGTTGATCAGTGTATACATATATAAATTTATGGTGTTGTATGATATGTTGAAATATGTACAAGCATTGGAAGTAAACCGGTCCAATGCATGTACGTGTTGCATGATAATGTGAGGTGCAGTGTGGTCCTCATCTACCCAGTACTGTTTTTGCAGCTATCACATTTTCATTCAAAACGAAAAACACTACTTATCTACCTTCACGGCTTCAGTTCTTTTTTCTTCTCTGTCAGGTAATTTTCTCACAATCTCTACAAACAAACGATAGTACCAAGTCATCACAGGCCAAACGTGATCTTCCTGTTGTCCTCTATTGTACATATATTCCATATGAAGCTTCTTATATTTGATGTTACAAATTTATAATATAACCACTTAATTAACCATTAATCGTTTTAGTACAAACAAGTGAGTAATTATTAATAATATTCTCGATATATCGTTGATATTTTTAATATTTTGAGAGTATATTGATATAAAAATATCATTGAATATTCTTGATATTTTAAAATTATTGGCAATATTTTCATGTTTTAATCGAAATTTCTAAAAATATGGGTTATACAAATACAATTTATGCTAGAGTCCACCATTATAAAATTAGAGTAAACTATAATTATGCACTATATAGAGTTGTGATTTTTATAATAGTTATTATGTACAGGATTTTTGTATGGTTAAGTGATTTTGAATAACTTTGTTACGAATGAGTGTGAGTGACCTTTATAATATTACAAAGTTGAATCTCACAATAAAAAACTTAACATATCAATATATTATACACTTAATAAATACCATGTAATCTTAAATAGTGATTTGATGTTGGTAAAGAAATGAAAGAGACACGATTCTATGATCAGCTCAAGGAGATTGCCTTTGACCATGAAGAGAGACTAGCATAAACCAAAAAAAAAAAAAAAACATACCCTTAACAAGACGAACTTAATTTCTGATTTAAGTGTGAGATTCATTTAATTTGATTTTTAAGTAATTTTACAAAATGCAATAATTACAAATAAGTAATTATGTGTTTTTTTTTTTCAGAATTAGTATTATAGGTTAGTAAAATGCGCCCTATATCTTATCATTATGTTAATAATATATTATGAATTTATGATGTAAAAAATAAAAATGATGGGAAAATGAAACATAAATGTTAAAGAATAAAATAAAAAATTAGAATTCAGTAATAAGACATTTCCAAAAAAAAAAACGAATTAAGACAACAAGTCAATGACAGTAGAGTGGTGTCAGAATCTGACACAGCACCGAGCAGGGGCCCACCTTAAAGAAGCCAAAAGAGTATGCACAAAATCCCAACTGTGTTTACCAATCAGAAACCAAACCTACTTTTCATTTTATTTTGAATTTCTTGCCGATCAACGGTTCTTGATCCAAACTCTTACTAACTTCTGACATTTTCAAAATTTTAACGGACTAGATTAGAGGAGTCTTGTTTGGTTTAATGAGCTCATGCGCACATGATTTTGATTTCTTTGGAATTTGACTTGTATAGTTATATTGATGATGGCTAGAACCACGCGCTTCGCCAGCTGACCATTCATTATTAACCACTTGGCTATGGCTCCTACCTGAGATGGATTTATTCCAACCGTCTGACTGATTGACTATTTCAAAACAGATAAGAAAAAATATATACTCAATTTCACATAATTGTTGATCATTGTTTTGTTATTTATGCAGAAACGATTAAGATTTAATGTCACTAATTAGAGTTACATTAAAAATCTAAGACTTAAATAAATAATTTATTTTTATTTTTTTCAATATATCTGTGCACAACTTTTCATGTTTCGAACAAATAAACATAACATTTTTATTCATTATTCCAAACCTTGACATGTGCGAAATGTTAAAATTTTCACTAATTTTATAATGGTAATACTAAATATTATCTAAATTAATAGGATAATATTTTGGTATGACCGGTCAGCACCTAAAATACTAACAAACCAATTAAAGGAGAAGACTTTTGCTTCTCAAATTGGGTCAAGTACTACATTTCAATTGGTGAGTCAATATTTTAGGTACTGACCCGTCAGCACCGAACATTATCCTAATTAATATTTAATGACATGTGTCTAAAGAGGTGTATTTTTATTTAAAAACTCTTATGTGTTTGGACAAAACTCCCCTCTCTCTAGACACGTGACATGTATTGGGGAAGTACTACATTTCAATTGGTGAGTCAATATTTTAGGTGCTGACCCGTCAGCACCGAACATTATCCTAATTAATATTTAATGACATGTGTCTAAAGAGGTGTATTTTTATTTAAAAACTCTCATGTGTTTGGACAAAACTCCTCTCTCTCTAGACACGTGACATGTATTGGGAAAGGGACGTGACATGTATTGGGGAAGGGGGGGTAATGCCCCCCCCCCCCCCCCCCCTGAAGGGGGTGAGTAAAAATGGACTCCAATTAAAGTGTTGCACATTGCATATTTTCTTTTTCTTCTTACATTTATCTTTTTGCATTCTTCTCAAATTGGGTCACGTGCTACACTTCAATTGGTGGACCAGTATTTTGGGTGCTGACCCGTCAGCACCAAGCATTATCCTAATTAATATTTAGAGATAATTGCACTAAAACACCTTGAAGACAAGTGTGTATGCTAAGCAGACCCAACTTTGGCCTTTTGAGCACATAAGTACTCTTAACCATTATTTGACTATTTAAGGGTGGGTTAGTGGGGTGTTAATGTTAGAAGAGTACGAGGGTCATTTTTCACTAGATGGAAATAACATATGGTTTTTAAAAATTAACAATGAAGGAAAGTTTTATGATATATATCTTCTTTATGCTTGTTTGATCTACATATTTTGAAGGAGATGACAGATCTCCTTTATATGTGGAGGAAATATGAGTCGGTGGCAGTGAGGGATTTGTTGGAGGTAAAATAAGAGCTTATGGAGATGGAGATGAGTTTAATTATGTTTCAGATCGTGAGTGGAAGGGATGGAGATGGAGGTGGAGGTATAATAGATTGGGTGGAAGAGACGGCGGTGAAGATTTTTGGTGATGGGTTGGAGATCCGGTCCAATTATTTATTTTTTTTTTTATAATTAAACATAATTCTAATTAAAGTATGGGTAATTTGGACATTTTGTGGTATTTGATTCGTCAACAATCAAGTTTATGGGCAATAAACTTAGTCAAGGGTACTTATAAGTAGAAAAGGCAAAGATTTGATTTACTAAGTACATATACATAACTTCGTGGCACTTTTCATATATATATATATATATATATATATATATATATATATATATATATATTTTAAATAAAATAAACTCAATTCTCGAAATTTTTCCTTCCTATAAAAATAAAATAAAATAATATAGGGTTTTAAAATAATTAATAACTTATTTCTTAGTTAAAGTTTGTTTTTAATTGCATATAACTTTCACTATCATTTTTAGAATCAATGATACGTAGAAAAAAAAAATATAGTTTAAAATTTATGAATTATTGAAACGTGTTTATGATTCTGAAAAGTTAAAAAGAGTACAAGAATGAAAAACGTTTTTTTATGTGTGTAAGTAGTGTCTTTTAAACCGTTTGGTTTGTTTGTTAATTTTAATCAAAAATAAAATTATCATTAATAAAAAAAATATTAAACTGAAATATAAATAGATATCTTATAGACTGTCAATATCATTACTAAAAAAAATAATACATAATACTCGAATTAAGTAATTTCTTTTTCTATTTGCTCTGAAATGTACAATAATAATTTTTTTTATTGAAAATATTTTAAAATTTTACTTGTATAGTTGAAACAATTCTATTTTGAACTTTTAAATAATCGAAAAAAAAAATCTATTTGTTTTTACTGGAATTAATTTTCAAAAAGGAACAATTTTTGAATTTGAAAAACACTTTTTAAAAACCCAAACTTTAATTGTAGATTACTGTAACAACAATACTGACATACTGTACGTACCTTCGCACTGGAACTTTCTCTATCAGAAACAACTCGCCAACTTGGCAAACAAAGGTGACCCGGGTTTCAGATCGATCCGTATCGGTTTCGGGTTGGACCCGAAACCCATAAGTCAACCACAATTTCTTTTTTTTGGTTTACACTATCCGGTTTTCGGGTGGGGCGGATCCACCATACGGTGCAATCGGTCCTGTCCACACCCCGACTAATCCGGACTCGAACCAGGTCGGCCAACTAAGGGTAAAGTGCTCCTAATATATGCAGCTCCGTTCACAATTGGGTTGAACCCACAACCTTGCTTAAGGTATGAGAGTGTCGAACCACTCGCACCAACACATAATCGGTAAGTTAACCATAATTTCCTCTCTCTGCATCACTTGAACTAAAATCCCTAACATGCAACTGAGCCTGTAACTTATTCCATGATCTTTCAAAAAGTCAAGCAATCCGACGGTCATCAATCGTCCTTCTTCAAACTGAAAAAAATAAAAATATATTTGTTTTTTCTTTTTGAGTTTTCCGATATAGTACACACTCTCCTCCCACTGAGGAAGTAAATGGACCTCTCTGCATCTTTGTCTCTTCCTCACAATTTCTTCTCTTTGTCTTAGAGAGAGAAACAGTGAGTGAGTGAGTGAGTGAGTGAGTGAGAGAGAACTCAGAGAAGTGCTTTTATTTTTTTGGTGCTTTTTCTTATTTGCAAGCCAAAAACAGAGAGAAAACAGAGACAGAAGAGAAAGATAAACCATCTTCAAACCTTGAATCAATTAGACAGAGATGGGTTCGAAGCCATTTCTCTTCTCTATACTAATATTCTTCACAGAGCTGACATGGGTGGTTTTCTGTGGAAACACAGAGCTAAAAGCACTCTTAGACATGAAAGCATCTCTAGACCCAGATGACAAATACCTCTCTTCATGGACCATCAATGTCGACAGTGACCCATGTGATGGTTCCTTTGAAGGAATAGCCTGCAACAACAATGGTCAAGTGGCCAACATTTCTCTACAAGGAAAAGGCTTGTATGGTAAAATCTCTCCATCCATTTCAGGCCTCAAACACTTGACTGGTCTCTACTTGCATTACAACTCTCTGTTTGGAGAAATACCAAGAGAAATAGCTAACTTGACTGAGCTTACTGATTTGTACTTGAATGTCAACAATCTCTCCGGCGACATACCTGTTGAGATCGGTGACATGGGTGGCTTGCAAGGTTAGTTGCTGATTTTGTTCAAGTTTTCAACTTTTCGTATTATTGCATGTTCTCTGTTTTGCTTAAGTTAGACAAAATTGCTCTGTTTGTCTTCTGAGAAAGTCTATGATAGGCAGAAAAGTATATTCTGGTTACTATGAATAGTTATCTATGTTTGTCTTCCGAGAAAATGTACAATTAATAGCATGGTTTTCTATTTTTAGTACTATGAATCTAACCTTTATCATATTTTTTTTTGGGGTTTTGCATATGATTTTGTAGTGTTGCAGCTTTGCTATAACCAGTTAACTGGAAGCATACCCACACAGTTGGGTTCTTTGAAAAAGCTTAGTGTTCTTGCTCTCCAATCTAATCAATTAACTGGTGCAATCCCAGCAAGTTTAGGGGATCTGGGTTCACTAATGAGGCTAGATTTGAGCTTCAATCGTTTCTTCGGTTCGATCCCTAAAAAATTAGCCGATGCCCCTCTGCTTGCAGTTCTAGACATTCGAAACAACACTCTCTCCGGCAATGTACCTCCCGGTAATCAATTTTGTCTCTACAGCTACCATTTAATGTCTTTTTGATTATTTTCTTGGTTAATGTTCATTTTGATTCAACATGTTTTGTTGTTTTTGATATGGTTAATGTAGCTTTGAAGAGACTAAATGAAGGATTCACGTACGAAAACAATCTGCAACTTTGTGGTGTTGAGTTTTCGACATTGAAAGCTTGCAATGCTTCAAATAATATCGATTCTAGTAGACCCGAACCCTATGGAGCAGGCACCACTCTATCCACTAGAAATATACCAGAGACAGCAAATTTGCAATTGCCTTGCAACCAAACTCATTGCTCGAATTCATCGCCAAAATCCCATCAAGCATCTGTTGTTGCTGGTGTACTTGTTGTTACCATAGCATTATCAGCTATAGGAATTCTGACCTTCACTCAATATCGTCGCAGAAGGCAGAAGCTTCGAAGCTCGTTCGATGTCTCTGATAGCCGTATTAGTACTACTGTTCACCAGGCCAAAGGGGTTTATAGGAAGAATGGCTCTCCTCTCATCAGTCTCGAGTATGCTAACGGATGGGATCCGTTGGCTGATGGTAGGAACCTCGGTGGATTTTCCCAAGAAGTCTTCCAAAGCTTTACGTTCAATCTCGAGGAGGTTGAGACTGCTACTCAGTACTTCTCGGAGGTGAATTTGTTGGGCAAGAGTAACTTTTCGGCAACCTATAAAGGGATTCTAAGAGATGGGTCTGTTGTTGCTATAAAAAGTATCAGCAAAACCAGTTGCAAGTCAGAAGAAGATGAGTTCTTGAAGGGATTGAATATTTTGACCTCATTGACACATGAGAATATAGTCAGGTTAAGAGGATTTTGCTGCTCAAGAGGGCGTGGTGAATGCTTTCTCGTCTATGATTTCGTTCCCAATGGCAATTTGCTTCGCTATCTTGATGTCAAAGACGGGGATGGTCAGGTCCTTGAATGGTCCACCAGAGTTTCTATTGTCAAGGGCATTGCTAAAGGTTAGTGTTTCGTTATAATAGCAATAAAGTTTTGATAAGGTATGTTTTCTATGCAAATTAAGCTTTGTTCTTCGATTTTCGTTGTTTCGTGAGCAGGTATGGCTTATTTACACAAGTGCAAAGTGAAGAAACCTGCTTTGATTCATCAGAACATTTCGGCTGAGAAGGTTCTCGTGGACCAGCGATACAATCCCTTACTCTCGGATTCTGGCCTAAACAACCTTCTTACGAATGATGTAGTCTTCTCAGCACTTAAGGCCAGCGCTGCCATGGGTTACCTAGCTCCTGAGTACTCAAACACTGGTCGGTTCACTGAGAAAAGTGACGTTTATGCATTTGGGGTGCTTGTTTTTCAAGTCCTCTCAGGGAAACGTAAAGTCACTAGCTTGGTACGACTTGGAGCTGAATCATGCAAAGTCGAAGATTTCATTGATGCAAACCTCCATGGCAGATTCTTTGAATACGAAGCTGCTAAACTTGCAAGAATTGCTTTGCTTTGCACTCATGAGTCTCCTACTGAGAGACCAACCATGGAAGCAATCGTTCAAGAGATCGGTAACTGTAGTAGCTGTCTCTAATTTCCATTACTTCATTTCATCATCCCTTGCCTGAACAATTTTACAAGTTGGTAATGACTAGCCGGAGATGATGACTGTGGAGCTAACTACTCACTGATGATGAAACTTTACAATCAATCGTTGTTATCATGTGTAATTGAACACAAGTTTGCCAACCTGTAGATGGGATTTTATGGGGAAGTTTTCATCTGTAGTCACCCGAATTTGTCGAAAATTTTCAGCTTCTGTTCTGTGATCATCTCCACGCACACGCCTACTCCTGTAATTCTGTATTTGCTGCCTTTACACTTAATGCGATCAATAGGAGTATGTATGTATCATCTGAGTATAAGCCACAACAATGGTGCAAATATTTTGTCTAATTAACAATTTAGTGTTGCTTTTGAAAGTTGCCAGTGATCAAGTGTTCCAAAAACCATTCCTTTTGCGAAAATTTTAATGGCAATTTCATTTATTGTGTTGAACTCTGCTTTTCAAGTTGTTATAAACAGTCTAAAAGATTCTCATCGATAATTCCATAGTCGGGTTGAAGTTACATATGAAGCTATTGTCAATGATATGTAACTTAATATCACAAATAAATTCACAATTGCAAAAATATTATCATAAAAAACAAAAAGAACAATGAGAAACAAAAATTTTAATATTCACTTTAATTCCAAAAATATCATATTATTGGCCACACCTCTGTACACTTCATGGAATGGGTTTAAGAGCACAACATGACATTTTCTTCAACCACGGGACAGTGATCCTGTCGTTACATTTGATGAAAATCCAACCTTAATCTCCTCACAAGAAACACTAATCAAGTAATTATATTCGTAATCCGTCCCAGGATCAAATACAACAGTTCCTCTCACTACAACATTAAAATCGACAACTACGCTCGCCCAGTCTTGAACGATGGAGTTTGCAACCGAGGAAACAACGAAATTCGCATGTACCAATATGTTCTCCTTAGGATTATTTCTATGGACGAAATATTTTCTTTCTTGTAGAAAATTGAAGCCTTGATATCTTTAAAATACAAAGGGGGAGATTTTTTGTTACGGTTTTGAACAAAGAAAGTGATGTTGCAGTGGGTGGGGTTAGTGGGTGGTGATGGTTTTGTGAGAAGAAGAATTATTAGAGATGTCAAATGGATTTATAGTGACTGAATCAACTTCAAAGTTTGGATAACGAAGGTGGTATTGAGGGGTTAATAACCAAACAATGAATGTAACAGCAGCTAAAGATACGAACACATGACCAAAACCATGCACAACACGTATCGGTGTTACGCATGGTGGTGCACGGCTGATTGGCTTGGAGGAGTGGTGGTGGTGGTGGGCGGTGTGCGGTGTTCATGGTAGTGTTTGGCTTGAATGGAGCTTAATTAGAAATTATCGGAACGAATTCAGTAGCTTGTATGAGATGGAAAAATTGTACATTGATGATGTTATATATATATATATATATATATACACACATTATAGGGTTTGGATTATCTGAATACTTGTTGAATTTGTACAACATTGCAGTGTTTTAATCCCTATTTTTCAAAGTAATCCTTATCCTATATTAATTAGGAAAACCAATACTTATTTACAAAGTAATCAAATAAAATCCTAATCAGTCTTGAATTATTTTCTTCGTACAAGGAAATATTCTGTATCAATCCATGTTAGAAAGTAATTTGAAATATTCCTATGATAACAAAATAAATTTAAATAATCTGATAATAAGTAGTATTTCTATTCCTATTATTTTTTTTGTTTTGTTTTACGGTATCTATTTATCCATATATCTAGATAAATATTTATTTTTGAAGTTTTTGCTTTCGGTAGGATTCGAGCCTCTGACTTAGGAGTCTTTTGTCCAAATTCCAAGCTCGTCCATCTACCGACTAAGCTAAGCCTTGGGGGCATTCCTATTCCTATTCCTATTCCAATGTTTCCATGACTTCGTTTCATCGTCCGTTGCCTGAACAATTTTCCAAGCAACAACATTAATGGTGCAACTATTTATCTAACAATTTTGTGTTGCTTTTGAAAGTTGCCAGTGAGTGTTCCAAAACTATTCCTTTTGTGAAAATTTTAATGCAATTTTATGTATTGTGATGAACTAATTAATTATGCTTTTCAAGCCGTTAGAAACAGACTGAAAGATGCATATTAATTCCATATATATTCCAGATCGAAGTTACATAGCGTTGTGAAACTGTCGTAACGGTAGTAGAACCTATTACACAATGTTATACAACTTGACATCTAGTTTCGTATTGTTGTAAAACCATTTCCACGGTATTATGTAATGTCGGTTTTTTTTTTTCCGGACTAACCTAACTACAAATCTGACTGCAGAAGAACTGTGGATATATATCCTCGTCTGCTGTGATGCTTTATGCCCGCATTTTCTGATCCCATCACATGTGAAAAAAGCGAAGGACATATTGAGTTTGTGACACTGAACTTATTGTGCCAACTCAGAGACAAAATCATATCAAAAGAAATCAAGATTATCTTTTTGCTAATCTTCCATTATTCTTACTGATTATGCATGATTAGGCTTCCAAAGACTTGATCATTTCAATTATGTTCCTTGGATTCTACCTTAATTGCAAATAGCTTCTTTGTGCAGACTGCAGTCTGTGTGATGATGATGATAATTTATTTCCCAGCTGTCACTTTTTTTCTTCTTTTCTAGACAATCAATTCGGGTCAGGTTCTTTTTTTTTTTTTAGAAGTATTACAAGAACTATTACAATAAAACTATTGGGATGAGATCAAACAATACATGTGTGTTCCGGATATGTACCCTACAACTGGGGAAGAAAACTCCCCACAAATGTTCCTCACCAATTTGGGTCAGGTTTAGTCATGCCAAGTTGTGAATTTGAATTTGGTCAGGCTATATATGTTTTTGCTGAATATATGAATATAGAGATTAGAGATGTCAAATGGGCTGGGTGGCCCATGCCCAGTCCTCAAATAACGGGTTAGACTTGTGTCTAAACCCTATAATTGGGTGGATATATGAATTAGTTTTGAAGTCCGTGTTCAAACCCGCAAATGCAAGTTCGCTTTAACCATGACTTATGGGTTGGACCGGGCCTAACAAAAATATTGAAGACCCGGCCCATACTAGGCCTTCGAGCTTAATTGGGCCTAAAACTATAGTCCGGTTTGACCCGTTTGATAACTTTGATAGATACAACAAAAAATTTCAAAAGGTTTCTAGGCTATTTCAATGTTTATGAACAGATACTGCCATACTGGTATATTTCCAAAAACAAAATTGAAACTTTTTAAGCTCTATAGTAAAATCTTATTAGTTTCGAAATTCATATATATATATATATATATATATTAAATTATTATAAAACTCCTCTAAAAAATCAAAAACCTCCATTAAATTTAAACCAATTTACAATAATTCTTCGTACAACTGCAAATATCTATCTATTTTTCAAATTAAACGAATCCACGATGAAAATAAATCAAACCTCATAAGGGATAAGCACAATTGTTTGAAAAAGAAACAGAATTATTGAAAAATTGAAAGAAAGAAGCAAGCTTCCTGGACACTAGCTTTTATTAGAATTATTGAAGGATTTGTCAGTTTAGTCAAAAAAAAAATAAAATTTAAGTAACATGGCAATTGACAAGTCCAGGCTTTTGTGTGATTTTCTTAAATATTCAACAATTAGCTGTTTATGTCCTCAATTAGAGGGACATTAATACAATTATTAGCTTGTGATGGAAAATTAATAGACCTCACAAAATTTGCATTATTTTGTTAACCTGTCTTATGAATCCCAATTAAAGAAACAAAACCCCTCAGTTGACTAATTAAGTTTTATGTATATCATACCTAGCTATGTGTAAAATCTATCTGGTCCTTTTATGCTTGTACTGTTTTAATATTATTCAAAAATATTTATGCTAAATTAGGGTATAAGGACCTGACGAGATCAACCATTATAAGTATGTCTCTAAAAACAATTCTCACTACAATAGTGGTTTTAGACTTTTAACCATGTCTAAACAAATATTAAAGACTAGACTTAGACTGGAATCAGACTAGGCCGGACTAGTCCAACCCTTATGACACATTTATTAATAGTCATATACTCATATATGTGATAACATAGTGGCTCGTGGTCTTGCTAAATTTACTCTTTCAATTACTGATGAGCTAGTATTGATGGAGGAATCTCCGTTTTGTATTTGAGTTTCTTGTTATGCAAAATGTCCAATTTTTTGAGTAATGTTTTCGGTTGAAATAAATTGTTCACATGTCCAAGATCTTACAAAGTTAGAGAGAGCTTAGATCATTAGAAATCAGTTATTTGTCATATATTATATACTCTGTTTCAAGCCAAAATAATAAGGAAATAAAAAATATTAACTATATATATATATATACACACACATTTTCGTGTAATTAAGAAATTCATAGTAAAAAAACCTCTTGTCTAGTATCGAAAGTATTTAACTAATTTTAAGATATATTTACCAACGGATTTCAACAATTTACGGAAGGTTGGAGATGAATTTCGAAACCATTCAGTCTCTCATATTTATCCAAAACATTTAGAAATGCAAGATAAATCATCCCAAACAATAATATATGCCAAATTCCATATTTAGTAAAAGCAATACATTATATATTAACCCTTCAACAAAAAATGAAAATCTTACATTAGTATATGCATATATATATATATATATATATATATATATATATATATATATATATGGCTTGCTATATTCACATTTAAGCCTCTCAATAAATACTTCTAATTCTTCAAAACTCTAACAAATCTATATATATATATATATATATATATATATATATATATATATATATATCTTAGAAACTAATCAAAATCAAAGTACCATTTGCTCCCTTGAATCAACAGGAAATCAGTCAGAGAGCAAAAAATCTAAGCTTGAATTTGTTTTCCATGTGGAAATCTGACCCTGAAAACATGTTCTTCACCAGTGCATTTATCAACTTTAACAATCCAATGACTCTTATTAATCCTCCCATTATCAATGTTATTATTTTTGCCACTAATTGCATGATTATCATGATGTGGGGTTGTGGTGATTCTTGTCACCAGCAGCCCTCCTCCTATGGGCAGCAACTGAGTTTTCGATCCCCCGGACCGCCAAGATCCCTTCGAAAAAGCATTGTATCCCACCACAACACCACCACCACCATTCTTGCTGAGTACTGATCTAAGGACTCCTTCATGGTTTTCAAGATTGCAATCAATCAGCACAAAATCAGCTTCCCTGTAGTGACTGCTCTGGCTCGAAAGCAGATTTTGCGCGTCCCCAATGACAAACTCGACATGATTCGCATCATCATCATCTTCCAAGCCAAGGATGTTCTTGGACAAGATCAATTCTTCGATCCCTCGAAGAATGCAGACAACACGGCCACCGGTTTGATGAGCAGCAGCAAGAAGTGCTAGAGTGATGCTAGCATTGGCTGCATTGGCACATGCCACAACCATCAACTGTGCATTGTTTCCACCAGCCAATGCTGATATGAACTCTGCCTCATTTGGCTCCTTAGCTTTTTGGCCCTGAAAAAATCACATCACAAAAAAACAAAGTTAGGAAATTAGATTTTGACAACAAAATTGAACACCAACTACTGAGAATTGAAAAATAAAAATAAAGATTGTAAATTTGAAAACTATACTCACCATTTTGAGGGTTTTGAGGTAAGCTTTTGTGGCATTTTCAGCAGACCAGCAAGCCATTTTTTTCTGTGTTTTTTTTTTTGTTTTGGAGAGAAGAAGAGTGATTTGTTTTGTTTTCAAGTTGATGTTGTTGAATTGATGATGGATTTGGGTTTGAGAGTGGTGGAGTTTATATATAGGAGCAACATAGGGAGGGAGGTACTTGGTGTTATTGAAGGGACCATATGCCATCCCAATTGGCTGTGTTGAAAATTAATATAATAATAATTCAAGTACAAATAAATAAATAAATAAAATAAAATAAAGTAAAATAAAAATCATCTAGGATAATAGACTTCAATTGTTTGAGCTGGCCCATATTTATTTTAGTCTAATTGAATTGCATAAATCTTACTATCTTAGTAAAATCATTCTGTGTCTTATTTATTTGGTACAACATTTCCAAATTTTCATCTTCATGTTATTGGTCTTTTTTTTTTCAACTGTGTCAATCCACTTTTACTTGAATTGAGACATAACTCTAGATATTTAAGTAAGTATTATTTACAAACTACACTTACCGATCCAAGTGAGGTTATGCTTTAGTTAAAGATATGCAGGATCTGTCAAGATCAGAAATAAAATGAGCGGTCCAAATATTTACACTTATAAATAAGAAGAGAAGTATTAAATTCACTCTCTTAACCCACTCTCTCAATCCACTCTCTCTCTCTCTTTCTTTGACAAGTGTCAATATTTTTCTTTTTAGCTTAAAAGTTGAGCCATAATAAATGGTTTGTCTGGTCATATTATTTAAAACTCAAACAAAACATTATTTTCTCAAATTGCCCTTTACTTTTTACTAACTATAATTTATAATCTCTTTTATCTGATTAAAAAAACTATTTGTATGTATATATGTGTGTGTAACTGTGTATGATGATTTTTGCAATCAATTTTTCATATTAAATAAATGTTGAATGAAATAAATGAAAATATAAATTATTTTTTAAGTAATTATGTTTTTTTAAGGAGAATAAATGATGTTTAGAAGTTAAAAAAAAAAAACTCAAAAGGATTTCACAGAGAATTAGATGAGATAGATTGTAAATTATAATTGGTATAAATTATATTTTTTAAGGAATATAAATGATGTTCAGGAGTTAAAAAAAAAAAATTTTTTAATTAGATAAAAGAGATTATAAATTATAGTTGGTAAAAAATAAAAGGTCAATTTGGGAAAAAAAAATGTTTTGTTTGAGTTTTAAAGAATATAAACAAACAAACTATTTATTATGACTCAACTTTTAAGTCAAAAAGTCAAAAAAAAAAAAAGAGTGGATTGAGAGTAGGTTGAGAGAGTGAATTTAACACTACTCAAATAAGAATTATCTACTCTCAGTCTCTCACAGTATCGAAGAGAAAACTCAATCTCACTTACTTGGAAAATGTAATAATAACGTGGAATGAGAGGTGTACACCACTCGTACTAAGAGAGGATATGCGTGTTTGATAATTAATTTGAAAAACAATTTTCTTTTTTGAGCAAATTTGAAAAGCAATTATTATTCTATCATTTAACCTATGAGTAATGTTAGGCGTCCCAAATTTCTTTCTCAAATTCTGTCTCAAATGATGTGGCAGGTGAGGTGGCAGCATCTTATAAATTATGATATTATACGGTAACTGATGTGATGTTGACAACTCACGTGTCACATCATTTGGGAAAGAAATTTGGGACTCCTAGTATTACTTTTTAACCTATAGTAAAGGGATATGATCACATTTCAAAATAATTACAAACCATACACCTTTAACGTACCAAAATAATAAAAAGAAATACTTAAAATCTACAACAATTATTATTATTATTATTAAAATAAGATATTCGAATTCTATTTGATGGATTTTATATATTAGACCCCACGTTCACAAATCTCAACTAACCTATAAAAAACACATTAAAAATAAATTTCGTTTAAATATAATTAGACTGCTAATCTTTCTATTGACCCACTAAAGATTTCAAGTAAGTTTCCTGGACAGCTACTTAATAATTATTAAAATTAAATTAACTAAAGTATTCATATAATTTAGGAGGAAATAGCATATAGCATGATTAATTTTGAATTATATTTTAATGTTCAACACTATTACCAAAATATTCACTAATTAGCTGTGATGTCCTGAACTTGAGAGACATTATAAATATTTAAAAGAAAAATAATCAGAGGCAATGCATTAAATTATGTTGAAAATTTAGAGACAAAAGTACAAAACAAACAAGGCTCCATGTTAAATCTGGCAGCAAAACAACAAACTTGTAATTAATAAAATGTAAATTTAATTAATATTGGTGTGGTGGTAATTAACTAAAAGAGGAGATGACAAAAAATATGGACAATTTGTACAGTCCTCTCATGTACGGGCCGGTTAGAAATTCCAAAATATTAATAATTAAATTAATAAAAGGATTGGAATCATCAATCATGTAGTTATTTGGGGTGTGTTTTGGAATCTTATTAATTGGCTAATTAATATATAGTTTACAATTCTCTAGAGTAAATTGACCATTCAGAGTGGGGAAGGGACTGATCTCATCATAATTAATTAATTTACTGAAAATGGTGTAGTTTTAGTTTGATTATCATTGTAATTTTGTGGTTTATTTTTTTTTTACTAATAGAAATCTTAACAAACGTAAGAAAACTTCCCAATGAATTTAGTTCAATTTTATTATTTTCTTTTTCATGAAACTTGATTTTATTTTTTCATTTTTGACATTTAATTTATGTATATGAGAGAGTCAGGTATATTATTATTTATGAAAATGTCATCCTCAAATTGAATTTAAAGCTAGAATTTCAACCAACCATTTAGGAAATAAATTGTTTTTAAAACTTTTTATCAAGGAAAAAGTATAAAAATGAAAAATATACGTTCTAATTTTTTTAAATAATTATTTATAATTAAAGTTTAAAGGAGGGAGATATCACTTGAAACTACAAACTCAATATAGATATAGATATGATGAGTATACAATTGCCAACAATTTGAATTACAAACTCAATGGTATGGAGGTGAGAAGTATACAAAGGTCAACCTCATCTTTTCAATACACAATAACAATATAAATTACTCATCTCAATTGATAGTATTTTTATCGATTAAATCTATGAATCCAGATAAGTTATAAAATATACAAGTTTGATTGCAATTAATTATGTATTATCCAAAACCTTTCTCTCAATTAAGACAGAAGTGACATTTAAAGCACCAGTTGCAGTCTTGCAGAAATTAGAGACATATTAAGTGGGATTAAGCTGGATTTCATGGAAAACTACAACCAAATTAAAATTAGTCAAGATTTCTAAACAATTAAACCCTACTCTTTTGAAACAGAATTAGATATAGTTAACCTGTGTCTTAATATTAAAATATTTATTATATTTATTATCTTAATAAATAAAATAAATGTATTTTCCATAATAAATATTTTTCTCTTTTAATATTTTTATAGTGTTAACTTTTGATTAAGAATGTTTAAAGATATTTGTACCTACACCTATGCCCTTAGGCACAAAATAACACTAACCATAGGATAAAATTTCCGCCAAATTAATTATGAGTTGGCCACACAGCAAGAGTTACTGTTTCTGCATCCCAAAATCCAAACAGAGATCCAAATCAAGATCAAGATGTTCCCCTCCCAAGCACATGGATAACAAATCAAGTCCCATTTAAAAACTTCCTTGTCCGGCTGTCTCTGCTCGCAGGACGCATTTGTCTAATACGAATAGAGGACCGTTTCAATAAAACGGTCGAAGACATGTACATGACCCCATTTGTCTAATTGCGTAGAAGAGAAGATTTCAATTTCTTAGCATAGGACCCATTTGTGTAATACGATTATACGAATAGAGTTTCAGTAGTATAGACGTAACACGTCATTCATATCTATATCTATTTTTATAAAACCATATGTAAAGAAACCCCATTTGTCTAATTCTGTAGGATAAAATGATTTCAATCTTTTGGTACATCACTCTCATTTGTCTATTACGAAGAAAGAACTGTTTCTTCAATAAGACAGACTTATCACATTATTCATATTTCTAGTCTAGTTTCTACAAGACGACATGTAAAGACTCAATTGTATATTCTATGAAGGAGATGATTACAATTTCCTAGCAAATACCCATTTGTGTAATACGAATAAAGAAATGCTTCAATAGGACAACCGCACCACATCATTCATATCTCTATGAGCCCATTTGTTTGATTCCGATTAGGAGATGATTTCAATTCCCTAGCGGCAGTGGAGGGAGCTTGAATCTGAGATGAATGCAACCAATTACAATATAAAATGCATGATATTATTTTAGATATGATATATCATTATATATCTACTATATGTTCTAAATCGATCGTACACATCATATCATTCATATCTCTGTCTGTCTGTCTCTACGTACATAGGACAACATGTACGGGACCCATTTGTCTAATTCCGTGAAGGAGATGATTTCATTTTCCTGGTGGTGAAATGCATGCAGCCAATTACATGCATAATATTATTTGATATTTGGTATGATATATCATTATCTAGTTTACTTTATAAACCATGCATGAACTTGAAAAAGTTTTGTTTGTATACATATATTTATATTTTCTTTGTCTCTGCGACTGGATTCGAAGAAACCAGTGAGAAATTGAAAGGAACGTGGTGGGAGTCAGAACAAAGGTTGCAAATTTGCAATGCTGATGAGAAATGGGGAGTGTATGATTATGAAATATTTTGATATTTATAAAATCAAACAAGTTGTGGTCTTCAGATTCTGCACAATTTAGTTATGTGTCCTTTGCAAGGGGACATCTCTGCATGGTCATTATCATTTTTAATTTTATATGATATAATTAATATTTAAATATGAATAAAATTCGATTATATATACGATCTTCTTTCGATTTGTATATATATATATATATATATATATATTATATTTATGCATTGCATACGTGGGTGCGCTCATCAGCAGAGATCTAAAGAGCTTAATTTTGAGTTCCAAGAATCAGTAATTATTTGTGAAACAATAACCTTAATAAGAATTTTACATATCAAAGACCAAGTTTAATTTTGAGTTCAGAAAACCGATATGAGTTTTACGCATCAAAGAACAATAAATTGTAATCGAGATGCGAAACCAGAACCATTTTTCTGAATGTGCATCTGTAATATTATCATCATATAAAACATGGATAAAAAGTTGTTTAATTGGTCACTTAATTATTATTATTATTATTGTTGTGAATAATAAAGGAAAAAATCATTTTCTTTTCTTTTACTTTTTGTTGGGCATGACAGGATAAGAGTCAATTACAATGAACATATTACACAGTTTCATGAACAAGATACATGTATAATATTTTGTGGTTAATATATGACTCAACAATCATCTCTATCTGAGTCCCCTCTGATTGCTCTCTGGTTCAGCTCATATGTCAGGGATAAAATGAAATTATATTTATTTTTTAAAAATTTCCTCTGAATTCAACATGTGCAATGATATATTATATATATACATGTCAGAGTTAAATTGAAAGCTGTTGCACATAAATGAAAAAAAAAAAAAAAAGAATGCAAATACAATTCATCTGATTGCATCTAACAAACAGTTTTGTCACATTTTATTTTTATAGGATTAGATATAAATCTTAGGTTGGTTCAATTAATTAGGGTGTTTTGGATTATAAGCCGAAATAAAACTAGCTGCAGAAGTGAAAAAGCTTGCTTTAAAGCCCAAAGAACACAATAATATCTATTTGGTGGCACTTTATAGTCTCTTGAGCCTTGAGATGCATAAATGATTTATGAATAGGTTTTGAATATTTCATGTTTATCGATTTTCACATATTGAATTAAATGCGTGGCGAAGCTAAATTAAAGTAAGAAATATGAGTTTTCATAACTAATGACACAAGGTACGGCAATTCCGGTTGGCAACCGGCTTAACCAAATCTGCTGAAACCCGAGTTTTAATGAATTCGAATAACTTTAAAAAAAGGGTGGGCATAGAGAGCTAGATAAGAAATTTGTAAATGAAATGTTTTGAGATATTAAAAAGCTTTACTTCATAATCGAAGTAACTAACCAAAACAAAGATTCGGCCAATTCGGTTGACAAACGACTTAATTGAAACAACTAATCTGGGTTTCGACGAATTCGGTTATTAATCAAATCTAGGTTTTATTAAAGAAAATGTGCATTATTTGGATAAAAAAAACACATGCTTACTCAAGTTGAATTTTTCAATAGAGTAACACTTATTCTCACAAAATCTACATTTTTTTTGTTGGTCCATCTACGTTTTCCTGTAATTGTTCACTTGAAATCCAACTCTAGAATTTCAAAAACAATATTTGAGCAGCAACATAACATTACATGTTAAGAATTTCTTCACCAACTCTTGAATTTCAAAAACCCAAATATATATATATATATATATATCAGACAAAGATCAACAAACAAAGCCCAGAAAATATGATCTTAATCACATTATTATTATTTATATAAAAAAAAAGCACATTATTATCTTTATTTATTATTAATATTGAAGGTTTTTTTTTTGGGTTGGGTTAGGTGGGCCATTTTGGCAATTTGGATTTATTTGATTGACATCTGACTGATATTGGATCTAGGCCGTTAGGTTGGCTTTCTTGAAGTATCTATCCACTTTGAATATTCAAATTGGACTGGGCCTAGTCCAAGTCCACTTTGAATCCATTAGCACCACCACTACCACCCTGTTTCAGCCAGCGCTACGGCGCTGCCGTCGTCTTCCGTCGAAGGTCGATATCTCCGGCTCAGAAGCTTTTTACGGCGTTTTGAACAAGTTTTGAGCATCAAAACACTCATTTGCAGCTATTCAGCATATTATACCAATTTTAGAGGCTACCGAATCTAGCTAGCTAGCTAGATGCAAGAAATATGGTGGATGTCACTGGATGATTATATTCAAAATTGTATTCCTCTAATTACCAACTCTAATTTAAGACACAAGTAGCTAGATAATTAGAGAATTCAAAGAAGCTCACGTCACGGTTCGAGTCATGATATTGTCAATATTATCTTATACTTATTCATTAAATCATTTTAGAGATTGATCTCACTCAATCGTGAGAGAACTCTCACTTGATTGGTATTCAACCTCCCGTTTCTTTAAGACCGTCTTTTTGTAAAATGTATAACATCTATAACATGTTTTATTATTTTTTGTACTAATTCTTGGTTGGTTTAAATTCTAACTCCACTATTGGGTATTCGGATTTACACAGAAAAATTCATTATGTTTATCCCACAACAGAATCAGAATTTCTTTGAAAGAAAGAAAGAAATTTGAAGTATTTAATAATTAATACATTAAGAAAAGGGGCAATTTCACTAATGTCCTTCGTGAAATGTTACATAGTTAAACGTTTTTGTTATATTAGTAACTTAAGTCCTTTATTTTTTCAAAATACATCACTTTAGTTCATTTGACCAAAATATTAATGGTCAACTCTAACATATATATAAGTACAATTTTATCCTTATCAAAATAATTTATTAAGTTTCAAAAATAAATAATATTAAAATGGTTTATAAAAATAAATAAACAACAAAAAATTATATTCTATAAAAAGGAAAAAAAATAATTTAAAAAAAGAAAAAAACTAAAGGATTAAGAAAAATATAAAGTTAAAATAAATAATAAATTGAAAGTATTTTCATAAATTTAAAAAACAAAAAAAAGTATTTCAAATAATAAAAAGAAAGGCTTTTTTAAAAAAAAAATTAAATGGATCTCCACCATTGGATCGATCCAAATCCAAGGATGGAGATCCATTTACTTAAAAAAAAAACTTTCCTTGTATTTTTTGAAATAATTTTAATATTTTTAAATAATCTCAATTTATTATTTATTTTAACTTTATATTTTCCATAATCCATTAGTTTTTTAAATTTTTAAATTTTATCTTTTTAGAAAATAAATTTTTGTTGTTTATTTATTTTAATAAACCGTTTTAATATTATTTATTTTTAAAACTCAATAAATTATTTTGACAAGGGTAAAATTATATTTATATATATATATATATATAGTTAACCATTAATATTTTGGTTAAATGGACTAAAGTGATGTATTTTTAAAAAACAATAACTTAAGTTACTAATATAACAAAAAACGTTTAAATATATGACATTTCACCAAAAAGTTGAAACTTTAGTGAAATTATCCCTTAAGAAAATAACTCAACAATGTATATTTAATATATATTTTATAGTTAACGTTGTGCACAATTGGAATTTTTCTGGCGTTTGACACTACATATTGATTTGGTACGATTTGCCTTTTTAGAGATCTATTGAAGAAAATAAATATTGGCTTAGATTAAAATATGAGAATTCAAATTTATGAAAAATATTAAGAATATTTTTTTCCTCGATATTTTGATATTTTCATGTATCTATTCATACCAAATTAATCCAAACTCAAAATAATAATAATAATAATAATATAGTGATTTATGTTAGGGAAACATGTGTTTCATCATTCAGTACATTTTGAAGTTCTACCTTGCAAGATATTCACAATAAATATATATCTTTTCTCAATAAAATTTGTTTGATTTTAGAGTTCTTTTAATTTTTTAATTTTTTAAAAAAAGTCTTAATTCTCAAGTTATTGACTAGATATTAAAAGAAAATAGCAATATCTACTTTATTCCTCCTTTTACTCTTGTTAACGTCACAATTTGTTATGGGTGTCGATATTCACACCCATATTTTATTACAAAAAGTAATTACAAAAATATCTAGAAATTTATCAATAAGGACAAATTATTTTAATTAAAAATAAACCAAATACTATATACACTCATTAATTACATCCATATTTCAACTATATTTCTTTATTACAAAAAACTTACCTAAAAAAAATTATGATAAACCCTAGTTTTTATGATAAACTCTAATTTTATTTCAAGTATCAAACTTTCTCATTATCACATGATTATCATATTGTTTTTATATTTCTTTTATATATAGTTATGGGCTCTATCAATAAACAAATATATATATATATATATATATATATATATATATTTTAACGATAGCAAAGATATCAACAAGTTTTTTTTTAAGACAGTCGTAGATATTAAGAGAATTCTAAATTGAAAATCTTTTGACCTCATATACGGTTCCACATATTCCCTTTTATAAGTCTCCTATATTCGAGATATTTCTAAAAGTAAATTGGAGCATCATTAAGGGGGTTGTATTCAATTATGATTTCAAAAGACTTTTAAAGACTTTTTTTAGTGGATGACTTTTGCAGATTTCATGGACTTTTATAGACTTTATAAAATTATGAAAAACTTTTACAGACTTTCATTTTAAAAGACTTTTATAGACTTTCATTTTAAAAGACTTTCGTAGACTTTCATTTCAAAAGACATTCATAGACATTTATTTTAAAAGACTTTCAAAGGCATTTTTATTTCGTATTTTTATTATATTTTTTATAATTAGTCAAAAATTTTATTTAATAATTAGTCAAACTATTATAAATTTTCTTTTAGAATAAATGTAGAAAACTGACAATAATATTAATGTTTATATGTCTCTACGACAATATGATAATGGGTATAAAATATCTACCCCAAATTAATTCAAGTTAGCAAGATAAAATATAAAAATATCACATAGTTGTTGAATAAGACACATGTCTAAGTGGATAGTTTGATATTGATCATAATTATATGAAGTCAAGCTTATATGCGACTTTGATTATGATATATTGGCATGGTTGAATAGTGATTTTTTTCTTTTATTATTTTTAATTAACATAAATGAAGTTTGTTTGATTTGTTTCGGTGTTGTTTAGTTGCTTTGAAAATAGATGTAAAAAAATAAAATCTCTCGTCCTTAATTGCATAGTTGATGGAGAGTTGTTTTATATTATTTTTGAGTAATTTTTTTTTTGTTATAGATCGTTAATGTTTGTATGTTTTTTTTTTGATAATGTCTATTCATTTTAAAACTTGTTCGCTATTTTATTTGTTAATAACGAGTGTGCTTTAATTTGAAATAGAACATATGTTTGGTGGTTGATGTTTTTTCAAAGAGTTTTATGTTTTTATTCTAAAATAAAATTATTGCTATTTAAAAAAAAAAGTAATTCAAAGTCTTTTGTAGGTATGGATGACTTTTGTAGGTATGGATGACAAATTGTGAGATTTATTATAACTAAAAGTCATTAATATTTTAAAGTCAGTAAAAGTCATTGAGATTTTGAATACCTCCAAACTTTTATAGACTATTAAAAAGTCTTGATTGAATAACATATGACTTTTAAAGACTTTTTAAAAGTTTATAAAAGTCTGTATTGAATACCCCATGACTTTTATAGAGTCATTAAAAGTCTATATTGAATACACCTAAACTTTTAAATTCATTAAAAGTCATTAAAAGTCTTTCGAAATCCTAATCGAATACACCCCCCTAAAAGAGGATTTGATTCAAAAAATAATATGATTTTTTATGGTTAATTACCCTGATGACCATCAATTTGGGTCACCACTATCAAATTGGTAATTAGATGGGGAATTGGTTTCAAAATGGTCATTTTTTACAAACACTGTTACACTAATGGTCATTCCATCCAGTTTCATCCAATGAGTGACATTTTGGTAAATAAGAGGATGTCTTTAATTTATTTATTTTAAATGTTTTTGGAAATGAATTTATTCTTTTGTTTTTTGAAACGAATAATTATATTTAATGTGTATATACGTATAGCATATATCAAATATATATATACACACATATATATATTCTCTATATAGAGAAATATATATATATATATATATATATATATATATATATATCTTTTCAAATTATCTCAAATATATTTTTTAGATTTTTTAGATTTTGTAACCTTAATCTTCTCAAAAATAGAAATATATATACATCACTCACCACATAATTTTATGATTTATAAAATGTTGACACGTCACATGTCAACACCATTTTGGAAGGAATTTGAGAAAAAAATTGGAAAGCCTAGCATTACTCTTTATATATACATCAAATCTCAAAATGATGGATTTCTCATTGAGTTTCTTTCATCACTAATCTGGTAAGATTGATCAAATCACTTCTTTATTTTTTAGGTGAATTAAATCTCAGTTAATAAATATTTTGCCATAAAATCAACCATTGATTGTTGTTACAAAATCATAATAAAATATTCCTTCAATTTATCATTAGTCAAACAGAGTAAAAAAAAACTATAAAAGACAAGAGAATGTATATGATATGTGTCTTGATCCATTCGTAATGAAGAGACGAATTTGATCTGATTGAAACTTTTGGAGTCGAAACAATGATGAGATACATATGCGATCAAAGAAAAAAAAAATCCATAAATTTATATTTAATGATTGAAATTCAATCTTCAAATTTGATTATTGAAGAGACAATTTGATTATTGATTAAAACTGTTACTAAATTTTAGTGACTCCGTTGAACTGGTTTATGGGATAAATAATCAAATTTTATTACCCTTACACTTTTTAAGATGTTTTTTAAGAAAGAGATAAAGACGTTTGAAGCAGAGGAGGAAACGAAAGTAATTTTTTTTATAACTTTGGCATGTGTTAATATATTATTGGCGAAGAAGAAGTAAATCATTGATTTTAACTGTTGTATCAAATGTCATACTTTCATTGGGTTTGTCCCACCAACATCAGCTACGAGACATACCCATGGAAATTTTTTTCCAGGAACATGATTGTTGTATTGGGAGGACATTGGGGCTATTCGAAGAGCCAATAAATTCTATCATACATTCGTACATTCATTTATTATTATATGTTTTTTACTTTATTGCAAAGACTTGACCCAAGTTTGAAATCTTGAAAAAATTTCTAAAAAGAAAAGCTAGGAATCTAGAATTCTATTTTTAAAAAGAACTTTATCGATTAGAAGACCACGGAGCTGTCGTAGTATATTTGTTGAGTAAAAAGAAAATGTTTATGTACAGTAAAATATGAAAAAGTTTTTGTGCTCCACGGTTTTCACAAGCAAGAACCTATACCAATATCGGCACCGGCAATGACAATTCACATATTTGAATACAACAGCAAAGACTTGGCCCAAGTCTGAAATCGTGCAAAAATTTCTAAAAAGAACAACTAGGTATCTAGAATTCTATTTTTATATATTGAGATTGTAAATCATCACCCCACTGTACGAAACCAATATGGCTAAGAAATGGGATTTGGAAATGCTATATACTCTTCCCTGTTTTTCACCATAATTTCTTCAAAACCATATATGGTTTCTGCTTCTATTGAAGAGACAAATGCTCTTCTCAATTGGAAAGCTAGCTTTGCAAACCAAACCCAGTCTCTGCTACCTTCATGGAATCTGCTTTCTCACAACCCATGCACTTGGTTTGGAATTTCATGCAACTCTGCTGGAAGAACATGACCGGTTTTGGTTTGAATGGTACGCTTCATGAGTTTTCATTCTCGTCCTTTCCTAATCTTAAATATCTTGATCTCGCTATCAATTCACTCTTCGGTATCATTCCATCTCAGATTTCATTCCTTTCCAAACTCATATATCTCGATCTATCCACTAATCACTTCTCTGGACAAATCCCACCAGTAATTGGTCTGCTTACAAATCTTCAGGTCCTACACCTTGTCGAAAATCAGTTAAATGGCTCAATTCCTCACGAAATAGGTCGTCTAAAGTCTCTTGAGGATCTTGCCTTGTATAACAACCAACTACACGGTCCAATTCCTGCTTCTCTGGGCAATTTGAACAACCTGACTTATTTGTATCTCTATAACAATTCGCTTTCAGGTTCCATTCCTCAAGAATTTGGAAACCTAAAAAATTTGCTCGAACTTTACATTGATACCAACAGTCTCACTGGCCCAATTCCTACCACTTTGGGAAACTTGAATAAACTAACTGTGTTTTTTGCACTCCAAAATAACCTTTCAGGTCCAATCCCCCATGAAATAGGAAATTTGAAGTCTCTTGTCTCCCTAAGCTTTAGTTCGAACAATCTTTCTGGTTTGATTCCACCATCATTTGGTGGTTTGAGAAACCTCACTCTTCTTCATCTCTATCAAAATCAACTTTCAGGACTCATTCCTAAAGAGTTAGGAAATTTGATATACCTGACTGATCTAGAGTTGAGTGAAAATCAACTATCAGGCCTCATTCCTGAAGAGTTAGGAAATTTGATATCCCTGACTTATCTATATTTGGGACAAAATCAATTTACTGGTTCAATTCCTACTTCCTTTGGTAATTTGATTAATCTATAAGTTTTATATCTCGATCATAACAAACTTTCTAGTTCCATTCCTCAAGAAATAGGAAATCTTATGAAATTGCAAAGGATGTCACTGAGCAATAACCAATTTATTGGAATGATACCATACGAGATTGGAAATGCAACTCAGCTACAATATATCAACTTCAGTAACAATCAACTTTTCGGAAGTATACCTTCAGAATTTGGGTACTAACTAATCTCGAGTGTTTGGACCTATCCAGTAACAATCTGAACAAGGAGATCCCTCATTCAATCTGCAATGTTAGTTCCCTTCGAATTCTTGATCTTTCTCATAACAACTTGAGTGGTACTATTCCAAAATGCATTGGACATTTTAGCACCACTCTCTCCGTGTTGGATCTACAGAAGAATACATTTCATGGCAACATTCCTGGACCATTTGCAAAGGGCAATCAATTGCGGACACTTAACTTCAATGGCAATGGATTTGAAGGTACAGTCCCACCATCTTTAGTCCATTGTAGAATGCTTCAATTTCTGGATCTTGGAAACAACAAGGTAACAGATACCTTCCCATATTGGTTGGGAACTCTTCCGAAACTGCAGGTTTTAGTTCTTCGATCCAATAAGTTCTATGGTTTTTTAAGAGATTTTGAGGGCAATGATTCGTTCTCTAATTTGCGAATTGTTGATCTCTCAAACAACAATTTCAGTGGTTTTCTACCAGCAGGGTACTTTGCAAGTCTTAATGCTATGATAAATGTTGGTGGAGCTGAAAGCAAGTTGGAATATATGGGGGACTATTCTTATCAAGATTATATGGGGGTCTACTCTTATCATGATTCTGTATCGGTGACGATAAAAAGATCTGAGATCCGGATGGATAGAATCCTTACAATTTTCACTACAATAGATTTTGTTGGAAAATTTGTGACAAACTAGTGCTTTGAGAGCATTATTTGAGTGTGATCGGTTCCATAAAAATGGAAGATCAATGTATATTCGAATTCTCCTCCGTGAGAGCTTCGAAGTGGTATACTCAAACTCACAAATCGACTAATGGGTAAATGAGAAATTGAGTCTCAACCACATTGGTTGGGTAAAACATTGATAAGCAATATATAAGTAAATGTGTGATAGTTACTTATCAACATATGTAGCATAAAGGCTCTCTCTCGCGCGCAGGGGGGGTGCAAATCATCAACCTCGAACCTCATAGGAAAGAATTATTTCAATTTAATTTTCCCTAAATTAAACGTATAATGATAAGGTTCCGTTTTGGATTCTAGATACTTGATCACTAAGTAAATAGAATCGGTGATTTAATTAATATCCTTTTCATTGAAAACGTAATTGACAAATATTTCCTAAACAATCCTCTTGAAAACGTAATATCCTTGGTAAGTTCGGACCTGATTTGAGTTCGCCGAGAGTGTTTGTGCTATGCACGATCACTGTTGATAAGTTCGGACCTGATTTGAGTTCGCCGAGAGTGTTTGTGCTATGCACGATCACTGTTGATAAGTTCGGACCTGATTTGAGTTCGCCGAAAGTGTTTGTGCTATGCACGATCACTGTTGATAAGTTGTATCCTGGAAGACAATCGCTATACAAATACGGTGTTATACGGTCATATCCCTTCTTCTCTAACAAATTTGACAGCACTTGAATCTTTGGACCTCTCTTCAAACAGGCTTGTCGGACAGATTCCAAGGCAGTTGGCAAATTTGAATTTTCTAGGAGTTCTAGACCTATCGCGAAATCAACTTTCCGAACCTATACCTCGAGGCAGCCAATTTGTTACTTTTGGAAGTGATTCTTACAGTGATAACTTGGGTTTATGTGGATTTCCACTATCAAATGATTGTCACATGGATGAGACACCACAACCATCATCTCTAATATCGTTAGAAGATGATGCAGAGTCTGAATTTAGATTTGGTTGGAAAGTTGTGTTGATGGGTTATGGATGCGGAATGGTGCTTGGAATGATAATGGGATATCTCGTATTCTCAATCGGAAAACCTCGGTGGCTTGTACGAATTGTTGAGAAGGAAAACCGTAGAAAGGTGACAAGGCCAAACCACAGACACAGAGGAAGAAGAATCAGTGTCTGTCACTGAATAATTTTCCTAATCTTATGCAACAACTATGTCTTGCTTAGTTGCTTGTCATCGTTATGTATTTTTCAGAGTAAACACTTTCTCTGGGATTGTGAATCGTGTGCATGTGTGAGTTGAGAGAAGTCACAAAGATCAAGTGAGAAGCACTTGACTGGCCGACAGTGAGTGAATTACTTGAGTGAGTGAGTTGGCCTTGTGTAATTGTACGTGTAGAGTGCTTGTGAGTGAGTAATATTGTATGAGTGGTAGACTAGTGTGATTATAAAGTCTATTTGTGTGCGAGAGTTGTAATTAAGTTAGTAATATAAACAGAGTTCTTTCGTACTATGTTTCTCAACATGCTAGGCATTCGGGCACCACCGTATTGTTGTTTTTACGTAGGCGGAAAATTTAGTTAACACAACAAGCAAGCTAGAAAAGCTCAAAAATACTTCCTTAAAAGGCAGGATTTATGGGAGGTAGTCGGTGACAACGAGACTACAGCACCACCAATTGAGAAGGCTGGTAGGATCAGATGAGAATGTTGATTATTCGAGGGTTTAAAACCCGAAAATAGTGGATTTATCGAGGCAATTCAACGGTGGCAAGTACAACCAACTATAAAGAAGATATATTTGTCAACCATGAAACTTTAACAAAATAAATGCATTTAATAAAGAGAGAGATAGAGAATTTTATAGCATCTAAGAGATGTAATAGTGAATGTTATGATTGCATTAAGAAATGCCGTTTTGCAAGAGTCTGTAACATGTTTTATTATTGCTTGTTTGAATTAATTCTTGATTGGGTTAAATTCTAACTCCACATTTGGTTATTCGGATTTATACGGAAATATTCATTATGTTAATCTCTCTAAAGAATCAGAATTTCTTTAAAAGAAAGAAAGAAATTTGAAGTATTTAATAATTAATACATTAAAAAAAATAACCCAACAATATATATATATTATAGTTAACATAGTGCATAATTGGAAATTTTTCCATATTTGACAATACATTTTGATTCCGAACGATTTGGTTTAGGTTAAAATATGAAAATTCAAATTCATGAAAAATATCGAGAATATTCAAAAATATATTTTATCTAGATATTTCCAAAATATCAATATTTACTTCTAGTTTTCTATGTATTTATTCATACCAAATTAATCCACACCCATAATAATAATAACAATAATTAACTACAACAACATAGTGATTTATGTTAGGGAAACGTGTTTTACCAATCATCATTCATCACTATGTTAGGGAAACGTGTTTTATCAATCATCATTCATCACAATTTTAAGTTCTAACTTGCAAGATATTCACAATAAATATATAACTTTTCTCAATAAAATTTGTTTAATTTTATACTTCTTTTAATTTTTTATTTAAAAAAAAGAAGTTAAAAACAAGTCTTAATTCTCAAGTTATTGAGTAGATACTAAAATATTAAAAGAAAATATCAATAAATATCTGATTTGGTTTGGTCTATCCAAAAAAATAAAAAATAAAAAATATCTAGAAATTAATAGAGGAGTGATCACGTATATACACAAAACGTCGTTCATTTACTCAGGACCGGACACGTGTCACACAACTCACAAACCAAACAACAAGATATTCAGATTGCACCGTAAAAATGAAAACCCCACAGTAACTACCGTGTGCCTCAATCCTCCCGTACTCATTCGCGTTTTCTTATATTTTCGAACCATATATATATAAACAAGAAGAAGAAGAAGAAGAAGAAGAAAGAGAGAAGATTTGAGAGGGAAAAACCAAAAACAAGAAGAAAAAAAAAATGGGAAATGTTTGTTGCTTTTTCTGTGGATGCGTAGACCAAGCGAGTATCGGCGTCATCGAGAGGTGGGGCCGGTTCGACCGCTTGGCTCAGCCCGGTCTCAACTGTTTCAATCCTTTCGCCGGCGAGTGTCTCGCCGGAGTTCTCTCCACCAGGATCAGCTCCCTCGACGTCAAAATCGAAACCAAAACCAAGGTCAATTTTATTACTGTTTTGTTTTTTTTTTATTTTTTGGGTTAGAAACTTGTTTGTTTTTGTTGAATTAATTAAATTAGATTATGAGGTTTTAGTGTGGATGTGTGTATTTTGTGTGATTTGATTGGTTGATCAAGCTGAATTTTACTCTTTTGCGTTTTTTTTATAATTTTTTTTTTTGTTTTTTTTTTTCTGTTAGAAACTTGTTTATGTTTGTTGAATTAATTAAGTTAGATTATGAGGTTTTAGTGTGGTCCTGTGGATGTGTGATTTGATTGGTTGATTAGAGGTCTGTTTTGGTTTTAGGGTTTGTGACATTGTAAGAAAATTCCAGAATTTGGAGAATGGTCACTTAGCGTGAAATTGAGGTTCTGTTTCTGGATTCTAGTTGAAGTTTACATATGGTAGTGAAGTAGTAGATTGTAGGTGAAGTCTGAGGTAGTGGTTTTGAAAAATAAAGTCAGTTTGCAAAGAATTCCGATTGTAGGTTGATTGTTGGTGTGTACATAATGTGGTTGTGAGAGGATGGAACTTTCAGAATTTGGATTTATATTTTTAAATGGATATTTGCATATGACTTGTTTGGACTATTTGGAATGGACTTTTAACCTTTAGAAGGCTAGCATTTTTGATGTTTTGCACTTCAATTCGAACAGGGTAATACAAAAGTTGGATAGAAAAGTTGTTTTAAGTTTCTCATTCTGATGGATGCTTGTGGCAAAAATGATTGTGTAGATTATATACATAGAGTTCCTCTCGGTAGAACTTGACCAAATTCTCAATGGCTTTATTATGCCATTATGGATGAGCTTGTTTCGTAAAATATTACTGGAGAATAAGTCATAGGTTAGTTGAGATATTTTGTTGCTCTACCAATACAATAACTCTTTTTTTTTTCTCGCAGGATAATGTCTTTGTGCAGCTGCTTTGCTCAATTCAGTATCGGGTGGTCAGACAAAATGCTGATGATGCATTTTATGAATTGCAAAATCCTAAAGAGCAGATCCAGGCTTATGTGTTTGATGGTACATTTCACTATTATAGTCAGAGCTTCTACTTTTATCATGTTATATGCTTTCTCTTTCCCTTTTGCTTCCCAACTTCTTTCAATTATGTGTATTGTTTCTCTTCATAGTGGTCCGTGCTCATGTTCCAAGAATGACATTAGATGAGCTGTTTGAACAAAAAGGTGAAGTTGCTAAAGCTGTTTCGGAGGAGCTTGAGAAGGTAACTAGATTATTGCAGCATAGGATTTATCTTTTCTCTGTTATAACTGTTGCTTTCTTGTTTAATTTTCATCCAACTGCTTGTTTCTCTTGGCATAATTGCTAGGCTTATTAGAACAATTTGTGTATTATATGAATTTTCATGCACATGGAGTAAGGCTAACTGTGCGAGAAATTGGTCTAGAATTATGAAATAGCAGTTTCTTTGCCTTTTTTTTTTTCATATTTGACTTGTACATCTTCATATGTATGATATTAAATTTTTGTATTAAGTAAGAACCTAAGAGAAAAGGAATACAAGGTTTTTTGCTATGTTGATTCTAGGTATTGTCAAAGGGGAAAGAAGTAGAATTTTGATGGTAAATGCTGATTTGTTGGGCTGTTGTGCACAGGTTGTTGCACTTTCAAATTTCTTGGTTGTCTGAAGTTTTTATGCTTTATCTTTCAAAAAAAAAATTATAATAATAAATAAAAATTATAAGATAAAGATTTTTGATTTTTGATTTTTCTTTTTGGATTGCAAAATGTGATATTTTGAAAATTGAAGCTGAAACGTTGCTTCCTGTCTGGATTACAAAGCTTGTAGCATTTGTGATCTAATTCATTTAAGTTTCTTTTTATAATTATTGTTTTCATATTACTTGAGTTTCCAGAGTTGGCTCCTTTTATGGCTTGAATGATTTGAATTGAATTTTTAATGGGTTATTTTTTCCAACATCTTATCTACCAGTGCACAGCTTTTGTTTCCATCTGGTAGTAATTTACCTCTTCAAGCTAATATATCTTTCCCCTTGTGTCATGTCATTGGCTAACCATGTGGATGTTCTATGCTGAAATCATATTTCAGGTTATGGGAGCGTATGGATATATGATCGAGCACATACTGATGGTTGACATTATACCTGATACCTCTGTGCGCAAGGCAATGAATGAGATCAATGCAGGTAATGGGCTGGTGCAAACCCTGCTGTTCTTACTGCATCCAGATGTATTTCTTCGTTTTAATCTTATGATGGTATCGGTAGACATAGGGAGTTGAGTGTACAATTTATAAACTAGTAGTGGTTTAGCCCAGTATTCGTGTCTCTTTCAGTCAAAGCTGAATTGTGAAGAAAGATTGAGCATCAGAGCGAAATCTTTTCGTTGTTACAGAGAATGAACTCCTCCTTAGACGATATTGAAATCCATATTCATGCAAGCATTTTGACCAGATATTTCATGTATTGAAGTATATGCACACATCACACATGCAAACACACATGGATGCATTTGTATATAATTGCAGACTAGGCTAAATTTTGTAGTATACCATTCTTTTAACAGTGTCTGCCATTAGTTAAATTATTTCATGCTTATCTTTTAATTTCAAGTCGAATATTATTGTAGACCATTCTTCAATTGACACCTGATTCTGTTTGTATTATTACAACTAATTTGGTATCAATTTATCACTACAGCTCAAAGGCTTCAGCTTGCTAGTGTATACAAAGGTGAAGCTGAGAAGATTCTACTAGTTAAAAGGGCAGAAGCCGAAGCCGAAGCCAAGTACCTAGGTGGTGTAGGAGTGGCCAGGCAAAGGCAGGCAATCACAGATGGTCTGAGAGAAAACATCTTGAACTTCTCTCACAAGGTGGAAGGCACCACAGCTAAGGAGGTGATGGATCTCATCATGGTCACTCAGTACTTCGACACAATCAAGGACCTCGGGAACTCATCAAAGAACACTACGGTGTTTATACCTCATGGTCCTGGTCATGTTAGAGACATCACTGATCAGTTACGTAATGGGTTGATGGAGGCAACTAGTGCTCAAATAAATGCCGATTGATGTTGCCCACTCAGTGAGTATTCTCCAAAATTGTCACCTTTTGTTTTTGCAGATCACGAATCACGATCTCGGCATAGGTTTTTTTCAAAAATAATTTTGGAGGGAAGATGATATAATAGGATGGTGTTCATAAATAAGACTACCATGGTTTTTTTTTTTTTTTTTTTTTTTTTTGTGAAAATACAATTTATAGTACATGTCATTTGCTTTTGCACTTTCTATAATTTTCATTTTCCATTCGATTATTTTTATTTATATAGAACTAAAACTAATGCAAGTCAGAGAATCAATGTGTCATCTTTATAATTCATAAGAGATTGCCAAACAGTGTACATATGCGAAACTATGTCGTAATACGAATTTACTAAGCCACCAAGGACACTTATATGTACACCGCTTGACAATCTCTTGTAATTGTAAAGATGGCTTATGCTGTTTAAATTGTCTATATATATTATAAGGGTTTTTAGATGCTTGGCTTGAATTGAAGGGAGAATTTCTAATACATGAATCTGTAGATGGTCAAAATAAATCTTGAGCAATTCACCAAAACTATTTTTGAGTTAATGTGTATACTGGTCTAATCGAACAAATTGAGAGGCCCAATGTTGTCACTCAGACAACAGGCCCATAAAAACAATGTGCTTTATCTCAAAGTCTGACCTTTATATCAAAAGCTGCAGCTGAAGCTGAAATTGAAAAGTCCGTTATTTTTTATAAGAAAAAAAGATAATGGAAATGATGATGGGCTTCAGTGCAAGACTGCAAGGAGTTGTTAAAATCCCATATTCTTGATGTTTCAAATCATGGGTGCTAAAAGGACTTCCTTTATGAGCAAAGTGGAAAATGGACAATCACTCAAACGATAATGAATTATTTAAGATGTAATTTTTTATTTTTTTTTTTATTTTTGTATAGAGTTCACTAATTTGATTTCCAACAGTTTTTAGTAAAATATTGTATACATCATAACCAAAAGGAAATCTCCATTGCACCTGGTTATTTGATTAGTGGTGATCAAAACCATGAAAGATATGACATATGGCAAGAATTGCACGTGTCACATCTTTAGAAAAAACAGTAGTAGAGTGCAGCACTCGTGACTGTAACCGGTTGCAATGGAACGTTTTCTCCATAAGTAGACAAAAGCATCGAAAAGACAAGCAACTAATTTGAGGTTAGATTGGTGGACGTTGGTCCCACACTCCCACACAAAAAATTGTCGTCCCGAGATGGCTGTCGTTTTTTGGAAAAGTGATGATTACCAAGAAATTACCTCCACTAACCCAACAAAAATCTCCTATTAGCCTTGACATAAGTCAAAATTTCCAAAATAAATCACTCTAATTAGACTCTTCTAAGGACCGTTTAACGTGGTCCAATGACAACAACTTGTCTTTTTCTGCTTTGAATTTCAAATAAAAAATAATATGTTTTGGTATAACAATCTCTTGACTAATCATGTATTTAGAAGATTTTTTTTTTTTTTACTAGTAGGGTGGTTATCATAATCAGTTTTTGGGCGGTGTTAATTTGTAAATCTGTTGACGTCATAGATTAACGGCTACTCTATTTTTAAAACAAGAAATAAAAATATATATCAATAAATATATTTATTATCTAGTTATAATAAATGTAGTAACTTTTTTTCTTATATAACAATAAAATGGTTGTTATTATGAGTTTTTAGGACATATGTTAACACTAACATTATTTTTTTTTAGTTTATAAGTTTTAAATCATGATTATTAAAGGAGATATATTTGGTGCTCGGATGGACCCTCTTCTACTTATCTTGTTTTCTTGTCCATGTGTGTGGTGAGTTTTAACTTGAAAATTATAGGGTAAAATGTTAATAATTAAAAGTGATTTAAGTAATCGTGGAACGTCTTTTCTTCTCTTTGGTGTGCACCCTATCTTTCACGTTAATGTTTGAACTCCCTTTTCACGTTAATATTAGAGAATTTGAGTCTCACTGTATGTATTTTAAAAACACATGAGATAAGTTTTCTCATTGATATATGGATTGTACATGCAATACTTAATCTTGTCAGGTCCTGACAAACTTTGACTCATTCGATGCTAGATTTTTTCAAAATAATAAAAATAAAAAGTGATTCTAGGGAGATCGAATAATTCAACATTTTAATGAGTAATCAATGAAATAAAAAGAGGTAAATGTGTTATTTGAAATTAGTGAAAGCATCATTACAAATTAGAATTACTTCATTTGCTTTTTCTTAATGTTTAGTTTAGGTTTCGATGTTTATCATATGTGAGCAAAATAATAGTCAATTTTTATGGAAAATCCAAATAGAATGCATACAATTTTCACATAACTTGCCATCCTTACACAAGTGATATGACAAATTGACAATGTTAATTATATGGTTATAATGGTAATTGAGATTAAAATATTGTAATGGTAATTGAGCAACTGATGGTCATTGGTGTCAATTATTTTATTTTTGTTATTTTGAATTATGTGCTTTATGTTATTTGTCGTTTTCCCTAAAAGTGCTAGCTGATATTACCCTAGCAAAATCATTTTCCCTTCTTTAGTTTTTGGTGATTATTGTATCCGGAGCCGCAGGCTTATTTCTATCAATATTACAGACGCTGAGCTTCTTTGTTCTGTAATTGTGTTCAATGATTGGGTTTCTACACCAACAACACTCAAGTGAATTGTATTAATTAATTTTATCATCAATCAAACCAAGTAGCTTATTTTTTAACATAAATAAATTCAACCTAATCTAATCGAATTATTAAGATTAACTAAACTCAATTAATTTGTGGATTTAGCTACATTAACAATACTGGTCAAGAGAGCCATTCTTTATTTTTATTTTTACTTTCTTAAATTCCACTTTAGAATCGTAAGAGCTTTGATCAAGATCTTCATATCATTAATCACCGCGGCATTGATTCTAGTACTTATTTGACCATTTCTAAAGGATTTGTGATATAATTTCGAAATATTTTTCCAAAGACTTGGAAAAATATTACTCATATTTCTTTTTAGGATAGTGTTAACCTACTGCCCTTAAAGCACATGTTAACAACCATAAAATTACTATAAAGAGAAAATAATAAATGCTTTGGAAAATAAATTTTTATATATTGCTTTAATCAAGACAATAATTATTTATTTTCATAATAATCACAGGATAACACTACCCTTCTTTATATGTAAGGGTGAAGAATTGATACCTGACCTGAACCAAACCTAAACCTCACCAGGGAAAACTCTACCATGTTAAAAATACATTTAAGTTGATACCTAATCAACCAGATAATAAAGAATAAACAAAATCAAGTAAAATGAATGACATGTGGTGTGGGCCTAAACAACATAGAATTTTTTTTAATTTTTTTGATGTCCGACACTGGTTGGGTCAAGGATCTATCAAGAACAGGTCAATGATTTGTCAAGACTTGGCTAGAACAACCACTACAATCACAACCCGAAAAACAACTCTCACTACACTCTACGGGGGAGGAGTTTTCCCTTGTTTTGTAATTTTATAAACAAATATGAGATTCAAACACTTATCATGGATATGAAAGGGAAGTGCACAACAACAACTCGAGTTGTGAGAGGATGTACCAACACAGAAAACTTACAATGGATGAAAAAAGATTATTAAATAAACAAAACATAGGCATGTGAATGAAATCAATACCATAATCAAGTAGCAAGCAGCATTATTCATAGATCATGTGTACTTATGAATTATCATTATTGTTAAAGCAAACAAATTCTGTTCAACTTTTAATCCATCACCATTCCCTCCTCAACCCAAAATAAGAAAATACAAGACATTCCATCAACAGAAAAAAGTCAAAACTGTTAAACTATTTCTTTTTCTTTTTCGTTTGCTTATTCAAATCTCATTTAATATTATTTTCAAAAAGAATTATATGATTATATCATACCAACACTTTTTCTCATTCACATACATTCTTTCTCACTATTACTTCTAGCAATATTTTGGTTATTTCAAAATAGAAAAGTCACAAAAAGCTGCAATAGAGACACAAACACTGATAAGGGCCACAAACATTGAGTACCAATTCATTTCAAAATCATCCTACAAATCTTAGATAGATCATGGATGGGGTACAATTTCAAATTCTATCAACGGTTGTATAAGTGGAAAGAAAAAGGGGAAATGATAAAAGGAAGTTTAATCATGGGGGATCATTGAAAGTGAGAAGATTCTTGTAGAAAGAGAGCCCTGTCTTATACTAATCATTATACCTGCTTCCCTTTAACAAAAAAATGAGTGGAATGGACAATGAAGAAGCCATACCATACGGGTGAAAAAACTTTCGGTTCTAGTTGGTGAGCAGTCAGAATTACTGATCCCTGCCGACAGAATCCTGCGTATTTCAATCAAATTAAGTAGCTAAGACAAACCAAAGGTAAAATACAGTTCACCTACTATAGAATTCACACACAACCAAAAAAGTGAGAATCTGATTGATTTTCACATTTATCTCGAATACACTACTGGGTCATTCACCTTGTACTTATCATAAAGGTGGGTGGACAAATCTAAACATACATGAGAGAGAGAGAGAGAGAGAGAGAATGGTGGTCCATAGTTCAAAATGCTTAATGATATGAGGAATGATAGGATACGGTTTTTCAAAAAACTACGAAAATTACCATTCCAAGGTGTAACATGAATCATGATGAGCATTTTAAAGTTATACTGTCTTTGCTACTACTGGAAAACAATATAGTGACCAACCATAGAACCCATATGCTATTTTGTCATGCATCTTTTTTTTCATTTCCCAGATACTTTTCTTCCATTACTTGTACTGCTTCTATCTTCATGGATTATGTGTAACATGTGTAGTAAATTTGACTGTCTCATCTGGCAAAAACTGCATTTCATGCTTCCATACTCCCAAGTTCTATAAGTATTACGAAAATAAAAGAAAGTCATTCTGAGTTTGTGTTTTTTCATTTCGTATTTGTGTATCTTTTATTTTTTGGTGGTGGTGGGGTTGGAAAGTCGGAAGTGGGGGAGATAGGGGTCACATAGTAAATATAAATTACCACCAAGCTACACATGTACACAACCACACACTATTCAGAGAAAATCATCCTCCCTATGTTATCTTCAGGACACCATGTCACTACACAACATCTTCCTTGCCAGGATGAACAACGTTTTCCGCATTAGTTCAACAGACAGTCTAGCTAAATATTGTATTATGGACTCCTTAAAGTCAAGTTTATAGTAGAGCTAGGCAACAGAGCTTGGATGATGGCAAACTGCTTCAGTGTGCATATACATGACTGCTGGACAAACAAATAGTGATCTAAAATTTGATATAAAGAAATCACTACCAGTATAACCACCAACCTGCTGAGTTATAGTCAACAACACTTGATGAAATGTAGAACCTGTGAAATAAGTTCAAGATCGTTGCAATATCCCTATCAGCCATCTTATGTGCCTTCTCATGCCGACAAGTCTCCTTGCTTCTGCTTTGCTCAAGGCCTTTTTTTAGCAATCATGGCTATTTTAACCGATAGCTCTTCCAGACTTAATTTTCAACCTTGACGTCAAAAAGTTTGAAAAAGGTCCCATCAACGGAGTAAGAATATCACGGTAACTGCAATGTTTAAAAGATAAGTTACAGGATATGTTGAATTATAATCTTAGAAAAATGAAGAAACAAATAAACAGAGAGAGAGAGAGAGAGTGAGAGAGAGATAAAGAGTGATGAGAAAGATGGCCCCTTTGTCCTTACTTTTCTTTGACTATGACAATTAAAGCATTGAGATGGACAGCCACTCTGATGGGGGGCTCCACGTCTTCAAGAAACAGACACCCTCGATGATTCAGTTGAGTTCTAACACTGAGAAATGTTCCTTGCACAACAAAGATATGCTCTCTGGTTCTTCCGAGGTTGACCCAAGTCTGATTTGCCATTTACCCAACTGGTTTAAGCAAACCTTACTCTGCAGCAAAAAGATGCTTTAGGATATTTAGACCAACACCATATTGGTCTCCTTTTGCATCAACGTCTACCAAGTCTTATAACAGTGGCCACTTCAGTCCAAACATATATTAGCCACTTGCTTCTCTCATCAACCTGTCAACATTGCAACACGACATATTTCAGCATTATGCGTAGATTTGGCAAATAGTTTGTGATGCTTTCAACGTTGTTATCAAGAATTCCCTAGATATTTATTTGTAGATTCTGTCTCATTTCTTAGTTAATCTTGTAATAACACAGATTTATTAAGGTAACAATATGCTTAATTCCAAACATTTAGTAGATTTGCTATACAAGCTCTTCTGTGGAAATTAAGTAACAAATAAAGATAACAATATCATTAGAAAATAAAAGGTTATGGGACATTAGAAACTATGACTGATTTCATATGACCCTTATCCGCTGTAAATGAATCCGCTACATTTCTTATAGGCGAGCAGCTTGAGAGATAGTACAGCAACTAGTGAGGGCATTTAAGTTTTAGATTTAATCAAGGGCATTGGACTAAGAACTTGAACCTTCACCCTGCTTGTTCAATTGTTTTACATTTTATTGGTTTCAATTCACTTGCGAAATATGGGTATGTCTCTAAGTACTGAATTTGTCTAATTCACAATCTGAGGACATTAAGTCATGGCTGAACTGTAAAATGTCACAATGTCTGATCTAAACATAGGGGGTCATGATGTGTATATCACATGAAATGTAGGAGCCTATACTGAAACATTCTAGGAGAAGGAGTAGAGGTGCCTTCTCTATAGTGCCCAAGAAGTGATTAATCATTTAACTGTGAGTCTACATGGTATGAGATGAATAATATAACTCCACTTTTATAATGACAACAACCGCGACAACAATAGCAAAAGCAGCAATAGGAATCCCTCTCACCCAAAAACTGTGTTTTCTGGTGGACACCTCTAGCAAAGAATCTGGTAGGATAAAAGAATTGGAGTATTTATTGTGTTCATCACATAATGTGCTATGTCCTCATTACTGTATCAAATGTTCATTAGCATCACATGACTAGCTATGCTCTCATTTGTTAACATTTGATTAATACCTGTATAGGCAGGAATAAAAGTGTCATGAATCTGTGACTATGTGAAAGATTTCAAAAGATGAAGTATATCAAACTTCACCTGCAGTTATTACACCTAATCTTGTTGAAGAAAAAAAGGCGCAAAAGGCATTCGAATGACTGGATTAGAATTTTTCTTCATTAGATCCAAACAACTAAGAAAGCTATTATCACCTTGTTCTTTCATAATTTTTAAACAAAATTGTTATTTCTCTTATATTTAACAGAACAGAATACATCACCTGTTAAAATCACTCATGATACATAATGGCATTAATGTAGAAGCATAATTCTTAAATGAGGATTCAGGCAAATGATTTTTTAGAACCTAGCCTACAGATAATTAAGTCCATTGCGCTTTATGTTTGCAATATCCATCATCTACTGCTTCAATTTTAGTCATTTTCACCTTTTGGTCTCTATCATTCAATTCCCTTTTCTCATTTTGCTTGATTCAGACAACTGGACAAGTTTTTCCGCCAGTCACCATTTTGAACACCAGAACTACTAATTTAGTTCAATTCTTTTCAGGATAAACTATGTTCAGCACCTGGTAAGAATTATGGACCACCATGATTATGATGCTAATGTCATTGTTCCCGTAGATGGTTTTGAACTTATGAAAGTCACTCATCAATTCTAAAATCATAAGCAGCAAAATTGCATCTACTGGCAGGCTACAGAAGATGACCTATAAATCTATAATATAAATACTTGACACACCAAGCAGAGAAAAAAAAAAAAAAGAGCAACAGTTAACGTCGGTCAATGTCAGTATATAATTAATTCTGATCAATTGCTACAGATAAACATTCATTTTGAACTTATAAACAGTAAATATGAACATAACATCATGATATAATCTAGCAAAACATTAAAACATCTTCCTCTTATGTTCCCAGGGCCTTTTCAGTGATCTTGTTTATAAACAAGAAAGGTCTTCTTTTCTACAAACCGTGCTCCACGAGATCATTCATTCATTTAAATTGTGCAGTTATTCGGTTCTAGTAATACATTGGTCAAATCCCTTCCCTATAAATGTCTGTCCCAGGCTCCAAGCCATAGCTTTCTAAAACTTCTAACATGTAAAGATCGAAAGAGAAAAGAGTAATGGAAAAAGAATTCAATAAATCCTACAGTTTCCAGGAGTTAAAAAGAAAAACATTACATTGATGATGCATCTGCAAAGACATCGCTGAGCATATCATCCTCACCACCCGACGAAGTGAACAGCTCTGCATCCTTTTCTTCCTCATTTGAGAAATCCCGTCTTTCAAGTTTGGCATGAGCTGCAACGAATATCATCTTCTGAACCCTTTCAAGACCCATCCGTGAGTTTCTATGAAAACAAACCCATTTCATGAAGGACCAATTGCACTTAAACCCAAATGAGGTTGCATGAAGGAAAATCAGCCTCACCGCAACTTTCCCTAATGACTTGTACTCACTGAGGCAGGTTTCCCAGACAAGCCTACTGCTCTGGGGGTTCGCAATTTTCATCTTTCCGGTCATAGGATCTCTCTGTTTAACCTGGACAGCCTGAGCATACAATGGGTCTAACCCTTCTGATCTCCATTTCATGAGCTCCATTAATGCAATATGAGCTTCTTCCCTAGAAACCAGCCTGGTTATAAGCTTGTCCACATCCTTTTCCTGCTCCTGGGTCAAGCATTTGAACGGTGGAAGATATTTTCCGCTGTTTTCTCTCATCAAGTAAAGAGGATCAAGTATGAAGGCAGCCGACCACGCTGGATGATAGTTCTTTCTGAATCTCTTTTCAACTATTTTCTCAACAAGCTCTTCAGAAACACTGAATTTTGTACACCAACTCTTCACTTTTGATCTCAACTCCTCCCAAAGAGGGAGGCATTGTCCAATCAATGGTCTCTCAGCTTCAATCTCCTGAGCCATCCCTTTGATGAGCTTCACAAGGGAATCAATTGCATCCAGCTCATTCCAAAACATCTCACTTTGAATCAACCCGACGACTTCCCTAGCAACCGGATCCTCCATGCAGCTTACCTTAAATGAATCATCCAACACGATCATTTGAAGCACACGTGCAGAGCTCAGCATATCCTCCAACATTGCAAAAACAGGTACAAAGTTGTCTTTGCAATCACATTTGCTCGAAGGCACTCGAATCAACCCAACACACTCAAGCTCCATCATCTTGTACTTTCTTAAACTATTCCTGATCTGGGGCTTATTATTTACAAAATTCGCAATCTTCAAGCAATTCTCAGTAACAGTCCGAAAAACCGGAAGCTCCCTGCTAAAATCCTTAATCAAACTGACAAACCCCTGAAGCTGACAAGAGAGATTAACCATCCACTGATTTTGAATCTCTAAATTCCTCAATGCCTTAGCTTTATACTTATCAGCAACTATCCCTACACATCTTTGAACACCAGTCCCACAAATCCCCATCACTGTCTCCCACAAAATCTCCTCTGCATACTTAGATGAAACCGATCCTCCAGTGATCACAGCCTTTTGATACAAACTAGTCCCATTTGGTAAATTGACCATAAACTTAACTAAATTATCTTCACCACAACAACTTTTAGTCTTCCACCCATCAGAAGCAACTTGAAAAAACACTGCCTCTCTAACTCTAGCTTCTGACTCAGTTTTGGCCTCAACAAACTTGGTATCAAGCCTAGCATCCAAAACCTCCCTACGGGACGCAAATGGCAGCCCAACTTGACTGAGAAAGGCTTTGAATTTAGGGTGGTCCAGACTCGAAAACGAGACCGACCCATATGAATCATAAAACCAATCAGCCAACAATTCAACAGCTGAATCAATCTGGTCCTTGCTCAACACAGGACCAGGCCTGGTTTTGGGACTCTTAAGCTTCTTGACACTATCTTCCAACATAGCTAACGGACCCAGATCGTCTTTCCCACCAGACAAAACCAAATGTTGCTGCTGAGGCTGCCCCGCATTACTCGGGGAGTAACTCGGCTCACTCGCGTAACGAGTCGACTCAACTATGGCCAACGAATTACTGTTACTGAGTTGGTGCTCGTGGTGGTGGTGGTGATGAGAAGCACTCCCTGATTGACTCTTGCTTCGCTTCCTGTTACTGTTATTATTACAAACACCACTGCCGCTGTTGTTGTTGTTGTTGTTGTTGTTGTTAACGTGAACAGACGGTGACGGCAGGGAAGATAACGGCAACGGAGAGAGAGAGTGGCTGGGCGGCCGTGAGACGGCGGCGAAATTGGGACATGTGCCGCGTTTGAGGTGCTCCGAGGCGGTTCTGGAGGGGTTTGAAGCGGAGAAAACGGCGTCGCATAAAGAGCACTTGAGTTTGACCGCTTTTGAGAGATTGGTGTCCGGATTCTTCACGAGAATTGGCTCCAAGTGAGCCCAGTACCAAGCTCCTTTGCCTTTTATAGCTTTGGCTCTGACCATCATCAGACCCTCGTACCGCTTGCTCACGGCTCTCGATGCGAGGTCGTCTACAGTAACAACCGCCGTTGAAGACGACGGCTCTGTCGTTTGCACCAACGTTGACGGCGTCACTGCCACCGTTGAGTTCGTCGAAGCCATTTCTTTTTATATACTTTTTTTGAGTGAATATAGAGAAAGAGAGAGAGAGAGACAGTTAAGACTGCGTTTGGAGGTAAGTGGATCAATAGCTGAGGCTACGTAATTGAACGTGTATACTCCATGAGATGAGCCAAACGCGGCCTCTCACACAATTGCTTCTTCTTCTTGAATCTTGAGTGAGTGAGAGAGTGTTTACCAGGTGTTTGTGGAATTGTTTAGCTTAAGCTGTTGACGTTGAAAAGGAGAGACAGAGAAAGTGAAGAAACAAAGTAATAACTGAGCTGTTATGCTTTGTTTCATTATACCTCGTGACTAATAATTATATAATTACAAACTTATAATAAATAATAATTAATTAATTCTAAAATAAAACTTTATTGTTATATGATTTCATCATTTACATCATATTCTCAGTAATTTATATATCTCCCAACCCGGGTCATTTTCTCTCGGTAGTGATCATTCTAATTAAAAATATATATAATTATACTTTGTCCAAATTTGAGACGTGGCATCTTTGGTTTATTTGTACTATAATTGTATGATTAAAATTGTTCGGTTTTAAAGATGCCACACCATTTAGGTTTCAAATTTAGATAATGTATCATTATTTTAAAAAATATTGTGATTAAATATGTTATAACCTCAATTAAGGATGGGGTGGTTTTATTGTCATGTTTTAATGAAACTTTTTAATTTCTATAATACTCTTATATTTAATTACTTAAAATACATAGTGTTATAACTGGAAACTAAATTTATTTCCTACATTCATAAGTTGAACACTCAATCTATCATAAACCTTAATAATATAAATTTAATCAAACCCAACATCAATCGGTAAATATAATTATTTTTCACTTATAGTCGATGAATGAGTGAATAAAGAATTGATTTCATGGATTTTAAATGTATTCGGACATATTTGCTTTAATTTTTATTATTGTTTTGTGATTAAATAAAAAATTGTTGCAGTTATAGTCTTGTAAAACTCTTTTTTTAAAGGCAGTTGTAGAACTATATTAAGTCTACACAGATCTCAAATACAACTCACTCACTCATTTTACTTTAATTCAATTATAAATTCTTATTAATTTAATTGGATTGTAAGCAAAAAAAACTCAGTGGATGGAGTTTTAAAAAAACCAAATTTTTAAATGAAAAAAATTGGTTTGTTTGGTGGTTGAATTTTTTTTTTCTTTTTAACAAAAGAAGCTGCATGTTGCTTCACATGTAGAATGGTACAATTTTTTTTTTTTGGTGTAATGGAAACAAATAAGAGAAATAGTGCATCCAATATAACTGATTAACTTCAATTGTAGATGTATTTGAAAGAGTTATTACATGAGGACTAAGAAGCCAAGAAGGTTTTGTTAAAGCCAACATGCTTCTGTAACTAACTACTTACAATGCCTCTCCAATTCTCTTAAAAATTAAAAGCACTTGTTTTTTTCATCTTTTCATTGTATGATTTTTTTTAATATTGAATTAAATGTTTAAATTAATATTGAATCAAAATAACAGTTAGATCGGAATACAAAATCTGAAACTTTTTCTTATAAATTTTGAAACTATGGGTGTAATGAAAAAATGGGTAAAATGAGAAAAATGAGTGTAATAAAAAAAATGTTTGAAATAAAAAAAGTACTTAAAGAATAGTTTACTATTTAAAAGTGGGTAGGGAGTAAAATTAATAGTTTTAATTTATTCATATAGATGTAGAAAGATATTTTATGGATGACTAATAGAGTATGAAGAGAAAGTGCACAAACAACTAAAATTATGAACGAACGTTTGTGTTTTATAGTTTCATTTATAATATTGTTTTTCAAGACCATAAAAGTTATAACCAAGAAAAAATGTTTTAATATGTAAAGATGCATACATCAAACCTTATAATATCATGTCATATAATATAATTTTAGACTTTTTAGTAGTGGATATGCCAAGATCAAAGAATCTCTTGTAACAAAAAAACTTCAAGACTTTTTATTTTTATTTTTCAAACTCAAGAATTTAGGGAGAATGTCAGAATTTCAAATTTTTTCTAGTTGTGAGGGTCAAACTCTATAATATTCATTTTAGATAAGTAAAAGAGAAAAAATTCAATTAACTATAAGGATTAAAAATGAATTTTTCAAGACCCCCTCATAGCTTCATCCTTCCTCAAGATTGATATGATAATTTTAGGTAAAAACTTTTCATATCATACCATTTTACTGCATCATCTACGTATTTATTCAATTAAAACACGTCATATATGATAAATATTATATAGGACCGGAGCAATCGGTCTAAAAAAAAAAAAGAAGTAAAATTTCAAAAGTTATTGTAGGACAGTTTTTAATTGTACATCCCAATAAAACCGCTCCACGAATTTTTTTTATTTGTATACAACCCAAAAACTTTGTTGATTAGATATATGTTAATTATAATTGGAAGGATCTTGCTTGAAATGGCAGTAAACTCCTTTAAGTCAATACTTTTTAGTTCCTCTGCCGTGATTATTGCTTATACTATTGAAAATGGAAGCTTAACCTAAAACATGTGCTTTTGGTATATATGATTATATCATTTTTAGATGAGGGTGAGAACCTCTCTTCCAAGTTATCGATAGGATATTCAAGTCTTATCGTGCACAATTTATAAGTATGTTGAGTTTTCTCTTCAATATTGTGGTAATAGATGTCTGGACCATGTATATAGTGCTTAATCTCGTTGAGTTCTGGCAAGACCCCAAACTCATTTGGGTTGTTTTGTTTTTTAGAATTAATTAAGGGTCTAAATGTCTAATATAATATAACTATTTTTTATTTTTTGAAATAGGTCTAATATAACTAGTTTACTACTATCATTTGTCACAGACTAAATGAAATAATAATAATTCCTTAAAAAAATAAAAGATAAAATAATAATAATGTTTGATAATGATTACACTAGGGTGTATAGAAGATATGATGGGCACAATTAAGCATTATTGGGTGTAACTATAAGGAATTTTATAATTAAAGAAGCATAAATGCCTTTTAACTGTGTGATGGCGATGCCTAAATGGCTAAATGCCCATATAAATCATGCCATGGAAGTTTGGTGGGAAGTGGTTACAACATACCATTATAAAACAGTAGCAACCAAAAAGAAAACCAGTCATCCTGTAATATATTTTTATATTTTATTTAAACACTAACACCGGTACGGTGAGGGGTTGCCATGACACGACGAGATTAACCGCGCCAACAACTACCAGAGAGAACTCGAACGCCCATTAGGGATGTGAAGCAAGATTGCTCAACTACTTATGTTACGAGTGGATATGCCATTTTGTACTATATTATTATAAGAAATTGAATTCAGTGATTGATTTTTTTTAATAAATTATGTGAAAATAAATATTTTTGGAGGAAAAATGATTATGTAAACAGAATTTGATGTATGATTTGTAAATACTAACTAGTTTGGTGAGTGAGATTCTTATCGTTGTACATATGAATTTAAATCAAATCCCATTTACATTAAAGTTTGAGCTTTTGAGCGTGTTTAATTAGTTTATATTTCAATTGAATATTTGAATCGATTTAAAAAAAAAAGTTTTGTGCATTTTGTTTTAGTATAAACTAATTAATAAAGCCTTAAAAGAATGACCAAATGAGGTCGGTCAAATGTTATATTCCTACCGGTGGTAAAAAACTTTCAAAAGAAACTTGATCTAAATAGGTGAATATACAGTATTGTCAACAACAAAAAAAGTAATGTCCCCTCATATATATATTATAAGATCGTGGTTTTAAGTTATATCCTCCTCCCAACTCTGAATTTGTTTTATTGTAATACTTTTTAAAAAAAGGTGAATATCATTTTAGTCCCTCTAATTTGATCTAATATATAAATTGGTCCTTCGGTTTTTAGTATTATTTCATTTAGTCCTTCTGTTAAATATTTTGTGGAAAAAGTTAAATCTGACAAGTCAGAGGGTCAAATGACTGTGCTGCCCCTGTTTTTTGTTTTAAACAAAAAATAATAAATAAATTGAAAATTTCAGTCGAATTCACTACCACCACCAAATTCATCCAATTCATCACATTCAACAAATTACAAAAATTCGAAACTGAAATCCATCCAAATCTCCAATTCATTACTACCACCAAACACACACCCAACAATTTCATCCAAGAAACTGAAATTAGAAAAACTGAAAAGCAAAATCGTCATCAACAACACCATCAATAACACCAAATACAAAACCCATAACCCATCTCAAAACCCAATCATCTGATTCAGCTCAAAATGGAACAAAAAAAAAAATCATCTAATTCATCTCAAACCCAGACATCCCACTGTCACTGTCAACCACCACTGTCATCCACTCCAACTGTCAACAACACCATCAACAACACCGAATACAAAACCCATAACCCATCTCAAAACCCAATCATCTAATTCAACTCAAAATGGAACAAAAAAAAAACAAATTTTCTAAATTGGACATCCCCTGTCACTGTCAACCACAACCACCACTGTCAACCACCACCACCACAACACCCACACCCTAAATCGGACCACCATCATCACCAGCGAACCTAGACCCAAACCTAGAACTTGAACACCATAAAACCACATCACCACTGAAACCAGATCTAGAGAAGAGATTTGCTAGATACTGATTCGAGAGAGAGGGATTCAGAGAGAGGAGGGTTGAGTGAGATATATATATATATATATATGAATTACAGGTGGTGTTCTTCATCAATTAAGGAGATTGAGAGCAGTGGGTGAGATTAGAGGCGGCAGAGAAGAATTAGGGAGGGAAACGGCCGGTGATGCGATGGCGATGGAGGGAGAAAGACAGTCGGGTGATGTGGTGGAGAATGAAGCAGTGAAGGCTAGGATTTGGGTGGAGATCTGGTTTTGTTAAAACAAAATTTTCCAGATCAGGTTTTGTTTAAACAAAAACAATTTCCAGATCTTGTTTTGTTCAAAAAAATTTGGTGAGAGGATAAGTTTGGGTTTGGGTTCATCAGAATAAGATTGGGTTTGGATTCATTTGGACGGTGGAGGTCCACCGTCCATCCACCGTCATTTATTTTTGTTTTTTGTTTTTTTATTTGTTTTTTTTATCCTTTTTGTTTTCTTTTTTAATTTTTTTAATTTAGTAAACCAATTTTTTAATTGTTTTTTTATTTTTCAATTATTAATATACCATTAATTGTGTAAGTTACCATTTTACCCTCGTAACACTAACGGAATCTTTGAAAACCCTATCGGAATTGGACGGCAGGGACCGAAATACAGATTTTTGAAAACTAGAGGGACCTGTCTAGATAATACTGAAAATTGAGGGATCAGTTTGTGTATTAGGTTAAACTAGAGGGAATAAAATGAAATTAACTCTAAAAAAAAAATAAAAACCATCAAAAGAAGTCTTATCTTAGCTTAGCCAAATTTAATGTTCCAGTTCAATTTTTACCAAAATAATCCAAACAAGAATCCAAAATAAAATCACAAAGAGACCAAACAAAAAGGGTACAAAAATACAGGCACAAGCAGGTATGTGGGTGGGAAAAAAAGTCAAAAAGTTTGTGTTGTATGGGTGAGACTTGAGAGGTGATTGGCAATTTCACCTAAAGCAAGTATTGCTGTAGTGCTATCTTACCCCTACAAACTTTACATTATAATTATAATATAATATCAAATAATAATAAATAAAAAGTCCTATAGAGAGAGAGAGAGAGGAATTCACCGATGATTTTCAAGTTTGAAGAGTAGAGAGATGGATGGACCCATTCAGCTTTATGCTCTCATTATAGTGACAGAGATTCCCAAACATGATTTTCCTGGGAAAATTTTTCATTTTCTTTTTTGCATCTAGTTATGGTTATTGGTTTCAATTTACATGTGTATACTTTTCTTCTTCATGGGTTAGTTTTATTCACCTTATATACAGTATGACCTCTTTAAATTAATAAGATACGTTGTACAGTAATTTATTAATTAGCGGAGGTTATTAATTTATAGAACACTAGACCATCTATTTTAAAAAAAAATTATTTCATGTATATTTACTAATGTCACTACTTCTAAGGTAGTTAGAAAGTCATCGTCATGCTAATTTAGTCTTATATATTTATTGTTTGTAAGTTAGTGATGAACTTGGTATACATCTCCAAAAAAAAATTTAATACAAAGATAGTACATATCTCTAATTAAAAATTAAATGTAAGGAATATGAAAAGACCAACATCAAAAAAAAAGAAGGTTAAATCCATAAAATTTGGAATAGTGAAAGTTTGTTCTAAACTTCATCTTCCCTGATTATATCTAATCATTTCTTTCCAAAATGAAACCTTCTTCTTCACTTAACAATGCTTAAAAACTTGAAAGTTGTTTGCACAAAGCAAGGAATCCCTCCATCACACAGTTCGCCCTTGCCAAATGGGTAATAGAGCAATTGCAACTTTCAAAAGTCCCAACACAAGGAACCATCAACAACGTAAGGTACTAAGAGGTATACAGTTCGAGATCAGGACAACCGGAAAGAAACAGGCTACTCTAGATAGATGGTTCTTTGAGGAACTTGATTCTGCTAATTTTTGTTGTTGTTGATATTTTGTATTAATTATTAGATATCATATATATTAAATCATACATATAGAACGGTTTCATTAAATTTTATTAAATGTCAGAAGTTATTTGGGGTATTAATTTAGAAAGGTTACGTATTACCCTAATTACATTTATATTGGGTTTTCAATTTGTTTATGGTTTCCATTGCATAAATGTTTATGTTTTAATTTTTGTATAGTTTAATATGAAATCTTACGATGTCACAAGTCGCCGTCATCATAAGTGGTATAAAAAAACATATAAGACGGGAAGTTATGTGACATTTTATGAATTTAAACATTACGGTATAATGCAAATGTTTATTTTTAAAGTCGATACCATCTTGGGTCAAGGATTTGCCTATACTTTACGAGATTACTAGAGTAGACTCTATAAAGGCATGTTAGGTAGGTTATTGTACTGTATTAGGGGTTTAAAATGTATTAAAATAATACAATACAATGTATGGTTTATTTTGTAATAGTTACTGTATTGTATTAGCTAATAATTTTTAATTGCTCTAATAAAAAGGAAGGATGTTGTATTAACTAATATAAAAGGAAAGAAATAATAATAAAGATATATAAATAATAGTAACAATACTAATAATAAAATTAATAATTATAATAACAATATTATAATAGAAATAATAATAAATTTTAATAATAATAATAATATATTTATTAATAATAATAATATTGACGTTTAATAATAATTTTAAATATAATACAAAATAGTATAATTTTATTGTAATATTAAATTTAAAATTTAAAATAAATTAAATAAATATTATGTAAATTTAATTAAATAAAAATAAAAATAAAATACTATCCTAATATTATATATCTAAAAATTATATAAGTTAAATAAAATATTAAAAAAAAATTGTCAAATATTATTGATATTTGTTACATGAATGCTAATTTATGTAACAAAAATATTAATGATATGTTAATTATTATTTTTAAAAATAAAATATAAATATATTTTATAATATATATTATTATTCTAAAAATATATCAATTTTATTAGTTAATAACTATCGAGGAACAAAAATCACATCCAAGCACTGTATAACTTAATACAGTCTAATACGAAATATCATTAAACACATAATTGTATAAAAATAAAACAATTTAATGTAATTCAATACAATCCAATATAATCCAACATAATTTGCGGGTTAGGATTTTACAACTCCAAACCTGGCTGTGAAGGGTCGGATTTGGATGGGTCTCACGGGTTCGGATTTGATTGTCATCCTTAGTCCGGATTGCAACTCTCATAGGAGTCTCTACATTTTATAGTTTAATAGACAAATGTGAAAACATATTTACAATACCAAGGTTGAACATTGGTAATGGAATAGAGACACATTTGAATTCATTCCGGCAAAGATAGCAAAGCTATTTCCAAAAAAAAAAAAAAACTTTCTCATGTAAAATTTTAAATCCATCTTTTGAAATTCATCAAAAACCTCTAAACTCATTTTGAAATTTGTCCCAAACTTGTAATTAACACAAGGTCAATGAACAACAAAAAGTAAACCAATCAAATCAGATTGTATTTTAATTTTTAAGCAAGGCTCATAATAAACCCATTGAAAATATATTAGATTGCAACATCTTATTTTCAAAAACACATTACTGCAAGCGGCAGTCCCCGGAAGAGAAAAATGACCACACGAGAGATTAAATATCGATAATATTTTTTATATTTTTGAAATTATTGATATAAAAGTATTTTAAAATAATTTTGATATTTCTTTTTATCAAAATTTCAAAAAAACTGGACTCCTATATTTTTACCAAAACCAATATTTACTTCATAGATGTCAAATCAGCAAGCACCGTATGGTTTAACAAGACTCGATAATGTTAAATTCACCTAAATTTAAATATAAAATCAACAAATTCGGCTAGTAATTTCAAATCTAATAACCCAGGTTCTTGTGATTAATTATTAGATTAAACATAAGTAGATGGTGGGTTGTTGTTAGCACACCGTTAATATGAGAAAATAAATTCGAGACTATCATAAATATGAAGAGTAGTTTACAAAAAAACCTATTACCTTTAGGACTCAAATTAGCAGTCCAAAAATGGTGTTTCAATTTGTGTATAACCAACCAAATTCGGACATGTGTCTACATTTATTTTTTATTTTTTTGGACTTCTTCCATAAATGTAGACACATGTCCAATTTGATTGGTTATACACTAATTGAAACACCATTTTTTGACAACCGATTTGAGTCATTAACATTGTTCAAATCCGCACATCATCTCTTAACAAATTTGGTAGTACACATTCCTTCCACATAAGTGATAGTGAGGGGTTCAAATCCCACCATGCTCATTTTACAAGTATGTGTGTGGAGTTTTCTTCCTGGATTGTGAGAGTAGTTATCTCTCATTATAGGAGTAGATATCCGGACCGTACATGTATTGTTTAATCTCGGTAGGCCTCAACAGTCCTATTGTAATAGTTATTGTAATACTAAAAAAAAACATTGTTCAAATTCCCTATGCGTATTTTACAAACATGGGTGTAGAGTTTTCTTCCTGGGTTGTGAGAGTAGTTTCCAGCAGTGCTATTGTAATACTTAAAAAAATATATTGTTTTTTCGTAAAACATTAAATTAAATGAATTATAATACCAATTACATTTGTATTATAATTGGAGTTCACATTATTCTTTGACGTTGAACAATTTTTTTTTTATATGTATAGTTAATCGAATAAAAGGAAAAAAAAAACAAAAAGGAAGCAAAAATTGAAAGAAAAAAGCAAGGAAGTGAAACAAATAGTAATAAAAAGCTATAATTTTACCAGGCTTTGGTGGGGACAAATACAATATTCGATCATAATTAATAATGATTGTAAGTTGAGACAAAAAGAATCATTTATACTATACGTATTTCTGCACGTGTTTCGATTTTTTACATTTTATATATTAAAAATAAAATAAAATATAAATTTATTATATATATTATTTCTGTTTGTAGTGCAGGTGGGGTGCATTTCTACTTTATAATATCATATTTTTTTTAAAATAAATACCTTTGATTATCTCTCACTCTACCTTATTATTGTATTAAATATTTGGACTTTGAAAATTAAATGAAAATTTATTTAATGTCAAATCTTTCTACAACCAAAAGAGGAACATAAAAAAAAAAAGAATTAAATTTGTTATAGGCAACTTTTAAATGACTTGAAAATACAAAAAAGGAAAAAAACTTTTAAATGACTTGAGTTCACTTATAATTTTAGTTTTTTTTTAAAAATTAAAAAACAGTTTTTATTTATTGAATAAGTTTTCTAAAATAAATAAATATAATAAATAGAGGAATAAGCAGATAGAAATGTAATGGATAATTAGTTGTCCACTAACATCATTTTGAATTGAAGATATATGATGTTTTGTACTTTTTGTTAAAAATATGTATTTGGAAATCATGATTTTGTACTTGGATAATTATGTTCAACTTAATAATTATGTATCAATTGTTTTTGTGTTTCATTTTTTTGGAGCGTTTTCAACATTTTTATCTATACAATTTCAAAAAACTTTGAGAAAGTTTGTTGTTGAGAGATTATATACTTATTGATACAAAACAAAGTGTATTTCATTAAAAAAAAATCACGAAATCATAAATATTAAATTTGAAAAAAAAATGTTATTATTTTGGTTCGATGACGACTAACTATGGTAGATATATTTTATACAAGGGTAGTGTTTAGGGCACATGTTAATAACCAATTAATTATTATAAATGAAAAATAAATACAACATTTATTGTAATAAGATAATAAATATAGTAATTGAAATGTGTGTTTATTTCCATTTATGAAAATTAATTGGTTGTTAATCTGTACCATAATTATACAATCCCTAATTATAGATTGGTGCAATCGAGAACTCATCAATTTTTTTATATTTTATTTTAAAATTTATTGAATTATTATATTTCATATAAGTGGCATTAAGTATCTAAAAATATTATTGAACTTGTATAATATGATTTAGAAAACACATTACAAAATTATGGTTTTGCAAGCAAAAACAACATACTACATAATTTGGGCCCATTAAAGGAAAGATTAAAGACAGCCCACAGAAAAGAGCCCATATGTTTCTCACGAATGGTTTGCAATCCAGTAGTCCACTCAACAATAGACGGGCCTTTATAAACTTTCATGAAGAGTGAAATATTTACACCCTTTAAATTTTCATAATAAATTTTAGGGCAAATTGTACTACAGCCCTTGAGGTTTGGGTAAAGTACACTGAGTTGGAAAAGTTTTGGTATTATACATTAACACCTCCAAGATTTAAATTTGACATTGAAAATGTCTAAAATACCCCTAGTTGTATTATTTTATTCTTTATTTTATATCTTTTAACCAAAAACTTTATAAACTTTAATAAAATAAAATAAAAATAAATAAAATATATAATTCATTAAATAAATAAATAGTTTTAAAAAATTAGATAAACAAATAGTTTTCAAAAAAATTAAATAAATAAATTGTTAAAAAAAATTAAATAAATATATATATTTTTAAATTAAATAAATTAATAGTTAAAAAATTAAACTATTTATCCAAACTTTTATCGGAGGAAGTGATTGAACTTGAAGAAGGCAAGAAGACTCATAGTGTTGGGAATCTTGAAGCTTCTCTCACCATCATTCTTACTGTAAAAGTTTGGATATTTAAAGTTTTTTTTGTGCCGATTAATGGATATCCTCAAAAAAATTAATGTTTTTAATTTTTAATTTTTTTAAACTATTTATTTATTTGATTTTTTAAAACTATTTATTTATTAACTTTTAAAAAAATATTTAATTATTTAATGAATCATATTTTTTATTTAATATTTTTTATTTTATTAAAGTTTATAAATTTTTTGGTTAAAAGGTTAAAAAAAGGGCAAATTGCACTACACCCCTTGAGGTTTGGACAAGTTACACTTAGATGAAAAAGTTTATTTATTATACACTAACACCCCTAAAACTTAAATTTGACTTTGAAAATGCCTAAATTGCCCCTAGTTATATTATTTTATACTTTATTTTTTTTTTATCTTTTAACTAAAAACTTTATAAACGTTAATAAAAACAAAACAATTAAATAAGAAATATGATTCATTAAATAAATAAATTGTTTTAAAAATTAATAAATAAATAGTTTTTTTTTTAAATAAATAAATAGTTTAAAAATTAAATAAATAAATAATTTAAAATAAATAAATAAATCTAGTTTTAAAAAATCAAATAAATAAATAGTTTTAAAAAATTAAATAAATAAATGAAACAAATTGGAAACATTAATTTTTTAAGGATATCCATTCATAGAGACAAGAAAAACTCGAAATATCCAAACTTATTTATTTATATATATTTTTAAAACTATTTTCTTAGAATATTTATTATTTTTATTTTTTAAAACTGTTTATTTATTTATTTATTTTTAAAATTATTTATTTATTAAATTTGTAAAACTTTTTATTTATTTTATTTTTTTAAAACTATTTATTTATTTATTTTTTAAAAAACTATTAATTTATTTATTTATTTAATAAATCTTATTTTTTATTTAATTTGTTTATTTATTAAAGTTTATAAAGTTTTTGATTAAATGATAAAAAATATAGTATAAAATAAAATAACTAGGGGCATTTTAGGAATAATAAATAATAAATGATTAAAGTTTATAAATTTTTTGGGTAAAAGGTTAAAAAATAAAGGGCAAATTGCACTACACCCCTTGAGGTTTGAATAAGTTACACTTAGATGAAAACGTTTCTTTATTATATACTAACACCCCCAAAACTTAAATTTGACTTTAAAAATACCTAAATTGCCCCTAGTTATATCATTTTATACTTTATTTTTTTTATCTTTTAACTAAAAACTTTATAAACGTTAATAAAAACAAAACAATTAAATAAAAAATATGATTCATTAAATAAATAAATAATTTTAAAAATTAATTAAATAAATATTTTTAAACAAATAAATAAATAAATAGTTTTAAAAATTAAATAAATAAATAATTTAAAAAAATAAATAAATCCTAGTTTTAAAAAATCAAATAAATAAATAGTTTTAAAAAATTAAATAAATAAATAGTTTCAATAAATAAATAAATAAATGAAACAAATTGAAAACATTAATTTTTTAAGGATATCCATTCATAGAGACAAGAAAAACTCTAAATATCCAAACTTATTTATTTATATATATTTTTAAAACTATTTTCTTAGAATATTTATTATTTTCATTTTTTAAAACTGTTTATTTATTTTTAAAATTATTTATTTATTAAATTTGTAAAACTTTTTATTTATTTTATTTTTTTAAAACTATTTATTTATTTATTTTTTAAAAAACTATTTATTTATTTATGTATTTTAAAACTATTTATTTATTTAATAAATCTTATTTTTTATTTAATATTTTTTATTTTTTTTAAAGTTTATAAAGTTTTTGATTAAATGATAAAAAAATATAGTATAGAATAAAATAACTAGGGGCATTTTAGATATTTTTGAAGTCAAATTTAAGTTTCGGGGGTGTTAGTGTATAATAAAGAAAATTTCTATTTAAGTGTAACTTGCCAAAACCTCAAGGGGTTCAGTGCAATTTGCCCAAAAATAAAATATAAAATAATACAACTAGGGGTATTTTAGGTATTTTTAAAGTCAAATTTAAGTCTTGGGGGTGTTAGTATATAATACCAAAACTTTTCCAACTAAGTGTACCTTACTCAAACCTCAAAGGGTGCAGTGCAATTTGCCTTAGATTTTATTTTCTAACTACACTCCCTCACATTACTAAATGATTTTTTTCTTTTAATTTTATAAAATATTATAAATTATAAAAAAAAAAAAAAATTTGTTTTAAAAATACGGGAGGAGCCCTTAGGAGGAGAGTCAGAGACGAAGACCCCGTTTGATTTTTTGTCTGAAGACTGAATAGTGCTGAATGTTACTGAACACTGAATAGTGACTGAAAACTGAAAACTGAAAAACATGTTTGTTTGTTTTTTTTTTTTTACCGAAAACTGAATATAAATGATAAGCTGTTTGTTTTTTAAAGTTATAAATATCTGAAAATAAATGCTTTTACAACTATGCTCTTATAACTATTATTTGTTATATATTTACATTTTAATATATTAAGGACAACTCTAAAATGTAAATTAATTCTAAAATAAATTTATTTAGTCATTAATCATATTTCATACATTATTCCATTTGTTGAATTACATTGAAAATGAACATACTATTTAATAAAACTAATTATCAAATTATGGAAAAAGAAGGAAAGAGACCTTACCGGAATATGCTAGGAAAACAGTCTCCAGTTGTTTGTGATGTTAGGAAGCAACTAGGTTTTCTGATGCTAAAGTTATTTACGGTGAAAAGAAAAAAAAATATTAAAACGATTAGGGTTTTAATAGAAGACGAAATTAGAAATAGATTAAAATAGTAAGGATAGTTTTGGAAGTAAAATTTTGCATTAAATTAAATTGGATTAGTGTTAAGTGAAAAGTGAAAAATTTTCACTTTCTTTTCAAAACAAGTGTTTTTAATGGTTCATTAAGTAATTTTGACACTTAAAAAATCAAACAAAATAACTGAATGAAACACATTAAGTGACATTCAGTGTTAAGTTGAAAAATCAAACAGGGCCGAAGGATGCAACGATATTTTCCTTTTTCTTATCACATCTCAGTCAAATTTTGAATAAGATAATAGCCTTTTTCCTTCTTTTCATTTTAGATTTTCATGTATTATTATTATTATTATTATAATTATTATTATTTTAAAGAGAAACCATGTATTATTATTAATAAAATAATGATATATTTTCTAAAACTTTTCCTTATAAATGATGTGATAAACATTTTTTTAGCTGCCGCATTTGATGATGAGAATATATGATAGTTATTAAAAAACTTGTCATATTATTTGAACAAATTTCTGGATAATATAACATTATTATTATTATTTTATTTGACCTTTTTAATTTAATTTAGTTAGTAAAAAATTAAAACAAAAAGATAGTAAAATATTTTTTTAAAAATTTATAATATCATTTTATTAAATTATTAATAATTTATAAGAAACAAAAATTATGAAAAAAAAATGTGGTAAGAAATGAATTGTTTTATAGAAATTTCGAGAATGTAATAGAAAATTAGAAAAATGAGAGTCTCCCACGTGTCAAGTATTGACTCATGTTCTCCTTTGACGATGGTAACACGCCTTTTTCATGTTACGACGAGTACCTATATAAAACCCACTGAAAATTAGGGTTTTAGAAGCTACAAAGTGACCAAGCGAGACGTCGTTTAGGGTTTTAGAGAAAAGCTGTCAATTTCTCTGCAGAAATGGGCTTCTGGGGTCAGTTCTCTCTTCAGTTTACATATCCACTCAAATTTTGTTCATTTTTAGCTTCAATTTCATTGTTCAATGTGTTTTTGTTCGCCGAGTAATCATTGAAAAAACAAAAAACGAAAATAAATGATTACTTTTTGGTGCTACACCATCTCATAACAACACTGTATTTTAAATATATTAGAAACGATAGCGATATAATTATATTGATAATACTTTTTTCTTTGATTTTGTTGTTTAATCGTTGAGATTTGATTGTTAATGTGGTTTTGTTGATTTTGATATCAGGATTTGAAGTGAAACCAGGAAAACCACACCCTCATCATTCTGATAATGTGGATGGAAAGCTTCATGTAACCCAGGTTTGTTTTAATGACTTGTACATTTTTAAGTTCATTGACAATTCATTGAGGTTGATATATAATTTTCCTTATTATTATTGTTTTGATATTGTAATGAATAATGTTTTATCATTTTTAGATGATATAAATGAATATAAAATGATGCTTATTAAGACTATTGGATGCCTTTGATAATTTTCTCTGTATTATGCTATTTTTGAAAGAATATTTATTGTTGGGTTTATGTTGGTTTGGCTGGATATTGTTAATGGCATGAAACATTATGCAATGCCATGGTGCAGAATTGCTTTGTTGAGACTTGAGACTGGTTTTTCTTATTTGGATTGTGGATTAGGAATTTTGGAGTTCATTAAGTATTAGTTTTTGCTATTTGCTTTATACTGAATATTCACTCTGTTTTCTAATTACAATTTTAAAGTAAAAATGTGATAAAGAAATAACTTTAGAACCTTTTTTAAAACTTAATTTTGGCATGATAAAATTCAAAACTTGACAATAGAACATATCTAGTTTCGGGATGAAGCAAGATTTCAGTATTTTACTGTATGTTCCGGAGGATTTGATTATGAATAAAGTGCGCAAATTAGCAGTTTGTATTTGCTTGTAGACTATTAGTTTACGGTGGTTGATTCTGGCTATATATATATATATATATATATTTAATGAGATTAATGCATGTGATATCTTATTCATTGATTCATCATTGTTTTGTATTTTAGTAGAGTTTACGGTCTGATCTAGGATGTTTAGAATTTTCATGATTTTGGTACTCACCCCAATTGGGGTTTTCAACATCTTTGTTTGATTTATGGTCTCTCACAAGCCTGCTAAAAGTTGCATTTTGGTAACTTTATTATATGTTCTTTGATAATTCAGGCAACTTTAGGCCTCGGTAAATCGTTAGAAAAAAGCATCCTTCAGTGTTCTGTAGGAGATAAGGATCCAATTTTCTTATGTTCTTTATTACCAAATAAGAACGAGTCTTGCCCTCTGAATCTTGAATTTTCCGAGGATGATTTGGTTGCCTTCTCAGTAATCGGTTCAAGAAGCATTCATCTCTCTGGTTACTTTGTGGCTGATTGCTGCGGAGATCATCTCCGAGATGAATTTGATTCGTATCCTTTTGATTAATTTTCATCCTTGTATTTAATAATCTTTTTAGTTGTAAATGTAATATTCAAATATTTAATTTTCCATTACTATGTAATGAAGTGATTCTTATGGGGAGGATATTGAGGAGTCTGAGACAGGCGAGTCCTCTGAATTTGATACAGAAGACGAGTATGATGATGACTTCATTGAAGACGACGATGACATGTTCCCACCTTCACCTGTCCCCAATAGTGGTGGTATCACTTCATTTAATCCCTTTTTCTGTAAATTTCAGCAAAAACAGAATTTTAAGAATTTTTCTCTCTTATTGCCAATGCATTTTATAGGCTTGAAAAATCTTAAATTAACTTATTATTAAAGTTTAAAATAATTAATTATATTCTATTTATTAAGATATGATATAGTTCCTACTCGTTTCTTGATTTTGATCCTTTATACGAGAATTTCTGAAAATGATTTCTACACTAACATAACTTGAGCAACTTCGTTAACTTCTTTTAAATTTAACAACATTTTGGTTCATTTATTTCAATTTATCAAATGCTTGAGATAACCTAGAAATGTACTCTGGAAATGTTGAAAACATTAGTCAATGTTATATTGAAGTAAGAAAAATTATAGAGCTGTTTTTCATTGAAATTTTGTTTATTAGAAAATACACATATCTAGCGTCATTCGAAAATTTCCAATTTTTTTTTATATAAAAAAAAACCTGGATTATCATCAATTTAATAACAATAAAGGATCGATTGCCATTTCTTGTGTTTTATATCTCAGTTGTTCCATGTTGTGTTGAATTTTTATTTTGTGACTCTGCCGTGTATATGCTCCATGTATTCATTTTCCAACAAATTACTCTGGGATTACAATAAAATGGCAGATTGTTTTTGTGATGTGATTTATAATGATGACAAATTTCTATTTTTTTGGTCCATGTAGTTGTAATTGAGGAGATAGTGGATGATGAGAAACCAGCAAACAGTAATGGTCAATCAAAACGACTGAAGAAAAAAGATAAATCGAGCAACTCTGAGCGACAAATTGTTGTCAAGAGCAGTGCCAGTGTCCCAGTCTTGGAGAGTGAAGATGAAGACGGCTTTCCCATTTCTACCTCACATAAAATCAATGGACCCCAAGTAGAAGCGGAGAAAGAGACAGATACAGGAGCAAATGAAGACACTGAGAAGAAGAAAGCAAAAGACAACAATGATCATGATGCTAGCAAGAAAAGAAAGGTGAAAACTGCTGACAAAGATGATCAACCAGAAAGGTAAAATAGTTTCTCCACTTCTCGTAATCCTTTGCGATTACATCTTTTTTCTTGGGGCAGAGAGGGTGTTACTTTTCTCTATTTTATTTTAAAGGCAAGGCTTCTCCCAAACATGAAAAATCCAGAACTTAATTATATTCTTGTCTTTTTTGTAAAGTGGATGATTTGCCATTAGATTATGAGGCCACTGAAGACCATTTGCTCATCATGTTAGCTTAGAACTTGGGTAACTTAAAAGACACGTTGGTTCCACTATTCTGTTTTATTCACTGAGCAGAAAAGCATGCTAAATGTTTGACTCATCACATATTTTTCTGAAATTGTTCTAAAATTGATTTCAGGAAAAAGAAGAAGAAACAAAAAGGAAAGGGTGAAAAGGGAAAAGATAACCAAGCTGCTAGTGGTGAAAATCAGCAAGAGTTGAAGAACCACAACATCACCCAAAAGTGAGAACTGTCATTAGTCGTATAGCCTACTCAGTATTACACTGTTATTATTACATGCCGAAGATCACTATGCACGTCAAATTTTTTTTTCTTCATATTCCCTTTTCCCACAATGCTGTTAATTTAACTCAATTTTATTAGTTAATAGGTGAGTTTGGCTATAGCAAGTTTTTTTGCCCAAACACTACACTTGCTCACCTTGTTTGCCTATGTGAAGCACTGAAGTGAGAACTTGACCATATGAGCTCCACTTAAGAAATCTTTAAGAAATCTTGTCCTATGATTGACATCCAAAGGCTTAAGAGTAACTAAAAAAGCCTTCGGAATGGCTTAGGGTACTATGTGTCATTATTTTCTCTTTAAAACATGCATGTAGGTTCTAATACCATGTTGGATGTACTCGTATGTTACATACAGATATAGTATGCTTTGTTGGCATATTTTACAAGTTTTTAATGTGAGCATGTCCCCGTGTGCAGGGACATTGACAATGATAGTGTACCTAGTGAAAATCAGCCTGAGAAGAAAAAGAAGAAAAATAAGAAGAAGAAGGCTCAGGAGAGTGAAGGGCAAAAAAAAGAAGATCAAACTGCCTCGGCTGTGGGAGACAAAAATGGTTCTGCTCCATCTTCTGAGCCGATGCAGACTTCAGCTAAGTCTTCAGTGAGAACCTTTCCAAATGGATTGGTTATTGAGGAGGTAGCAATGGGAAAACCAGATGGCAAAAGAGCTTCTCCTGGAAAACAGGTTACTAATGGCTTACTTTGAAATGATTAAGTAATGCCATGTTGTGTATGCTGTGTGTGAAATATGAACATGACAAGATATGTGATGGGAGTTATGTTAATTGCTCAAGTAATAGTGACTTCCTGCATGGATGTTAGTTTATACAGAGAAATACAAATAATTGATATAATATGCAAAGACTTTACAAGAACAAGCATGCATAAAATCCTCATTGGCATAATTGGATAAGTTGGAGACTTGGATGAAATTCGCTTTGAGTGACCACATCTGTTTTCTGGTTTCAGGTCAGTGTCCATTACATTGGCAAACTAAAGAAGAACGGCAAAATATTCGACTCTAACGTGGGAAGAGCTCCCTTTAAATTCCGGCTAGGTACTATCTTATCTAAGACTTTATATGTGGCAATTTGATTTGTTTACTGTTGTTTAATTGTTTTCCTTTCAATTTTGCAGGCATAGGACAAGTTATAAAGGGATGGGATGTTGGGGTCAATGGTACTTACCAGAATAATTCTAGACTTAACTTGATTTTGCTTGTTCATATTTTAAATTTATCTTAAATGTATTTACATTTGTTTTTGCGTATTGAATCCTCAGGTATGCGAGTTGGAGACAAACGAAGACTTACAATTCCACCAGCAATGGGGTCTGTATTTGGCATCACTTTCAAATATTTAACATATAATTTTATTTTTAGCAATGTTTCTGTATTTATATATGTAACTTTTGATGCAGTTATGGGGCTAAAGGTGCTGGAGGACAGATACCACCAAATTCGTGGCTTGTGTTCGATGTGGAATTGGTCGATGCTCGTTGATAATGGTTGTGTGCCTTTAGCTCTTCAAATTTGAAGTTCTTTTCTGCTTTAATGCCTATCAGGCAAAAGATGGATACAGAAACCTTGATGTTTCAAGAGAGAAGAAATGTTTGTTTTTTTTTGTTTTCATTACCAGTTCTCAGCCTCACCATATATTTTTCATTATTAGGACTTGTAGGATGTTAGTTGGGTGGGCAAAAATTTTGTGTAACATTTACATTGCTACAATATTGTTTCAGCTAAAGACATGATCACATATTCACATGAATTTTCTTGATAATGAAATCACATATTGGCATGTTTTTTTTTTTTTTTTCTAACAGAAATTGCAACGCAGCTTCTTATAAGAAGAGATCATCTAACTCATAATATTGGGTAAACCAATAATGGTTTTTTTAGAGAATATCACTAGGAATCAGAAATCAGAAACCATCTCTCAAAGCAATTTGTATTTATTAAATTTCTAGAGTAACTGGGTCCTTATAATTTTGTAGAAAGGTTTTGAGGCTGTTTATGCTATAAAAGTATCTAGTTGAGTCTTGTTTTTATTGAATCAAGATTTTTATAATTTTCTATTTAAAACTCCTTGGTGGTCGGTTATGTGTGTAAGTCATGTTGATAAGCATTTATGGACTTTTAGGAGAATTTTGAAAATTCGTTTTCAAAAAGTAAAAACCATGGGATCTTGAAAGACCCGTGTGGATGGCAACCCCTCCTTTCTCTTTGGTATCAGAGCCTTGTTACCTTTAAATTTAATATTTAGCTTATATGAGTAGTTACAGAAAGACAAACTTCTAATTACCACATCTGAAAACAAATTTTCATTATAAAATTATTAAATGGTACTATGCTCTTATTTTAATAAGTTATGTTTTTTACTTTTATTTTAATAGTTATGTTTATTATTACATTTAGATATTTAACTTTAGTTTTACGTCTCTTTTAACATACTGAGTACTATTATTTATTATTATATAGTATCTTTGGTTTCCTTTAAGATATGAGTATTATTATATTATATTTCTTTAATCTATGAGTACGGTTAATCTTATTTATAGTATAGATAGAGCCTTAATAGAACTCGCTGTAAATTATCCACAAAACTTAGAATCTTTAAAAAGGCATCAGTTAGAACATATAGAATTAGTGAACTGAAAGACTACCAATACTTTATAAAGCCTTAGAATTTTGTCTCAAGCATAGTAGAAATAATTTTCCACAATTAGAAAAAGAAATATTAGCGTTAGAAAATTTAAAGATCAACAGTGAAAACAAAATAAAAATATTAGAACAACTCCTAAAAGATTATCAACAAAAGCCATTGACATCATCTTCAATACCTTCGTCATCAAAGCTGAATCAACCTTATTAGATGAACACTGAATTAGAAAATATAAAAGAACGTTTAGAATACTGTCAAAACATTATAGACCAGTTGACTAGTGAATTAGAAAAAGCAAATCCCATAGATAATAAAAGCATTTATAATCTCAAAGTTAGATTAAGTGGTGTTAAGTTGGCAGAAAAAAGTTGGAATGAAATTTTGCAAGCGTTAAGTAGAAAAAGAAAAAGAAATGAGTAATTATAGTCTTTTCAATTGTTTATTTAATATTTGTTTTGCAAGACCGATAGAAGAATTTGTTACATTTCTAGAACAATTAGATTTTTACGAAACTGAAAGAATTTTCCTAATATTAGTAATCAGAAATAGACAAGTAGTTAGAGAATTTTTAGTCCCTGAAAAGCTAAGATTAGCAAAAACAAGGTTTTTTAGATTAATAGATATACACATAGCAGAAAATAGGAGAATTCAGCCCTACAGTATGAACTTTAAAAGAATTGAATATTTAGACCTAGACATATCAAGCTTTAGAAAGACAAAACTTAGTTTACAGAATAATATAAAAATTAGCTGTAACGTAGAATATTTGGAAAACCAGTACAAGCACATACCCCATACAAGTAATAGTCAATTGAACTTTATTGTAGATTTGATAATAAACTTAGGACAAAGTTTAGAGGAAATATAGATAAGACATAAAAATATTACCGACCTAGTTTGTTTCTTTGAAAAAAGTAAATTAGAAACTTTAAGAAAGAATTTAGATTATATAAGAAAATCTTTATCAGATTTCAGTAATCAAGTCAAAAAGTTTCCTAACAAAAAAGAAATAGCAGATTTGAACTACCTAATAGAACTCAGAAACCCAAAGCCAGTAGAATTAGAAATCAAAACCTTAGTTGAAAAACTTCATTTAGAAGTAGAAAAAATCAAGCAAGCACAAAAAGAACTTAAGCAACAACTACAAGCAGTAAGGAAAATTATAGTTGAATGGATAATAATTTAGTACATATATTAACTGAATTAGCATCAGAAACCCCTAATAACCATCCAGTAGATTTAAGTGACGTAGAGTTTACCCAACCAAGTAATACTATTACCTAAGGGCAGAATAATACAATTATAAAATTACTACTATTAGCCTTAGAAAATATAGGAAAACTAGAAAGTAATATACAACAATTAAAAAATAGTAGCATAGATTCAGAATATCTAGCTTTTTTAGTAAAAAGAATTGAGATTGTAGAAGGAAAAGAAAGTAGTTCATCGAATCCAAAGGTAGATATAAAAGATATCTTAGGTCCAAAGATAAATCTAACATCCAAAAATGGAACTAGCAAGAAACTTCTAGTGTAAGACAGTCAATCGTCAATAAAGTTAGAAACTTACTAAATTATAGTGGTAAAGGAAAAAAAATAATCCAAAAGGCAGAAGATTTAATTCAAGAAGAAGATGTAAACAAAATGTTAGAAGTAGGATTTAAGAAAGTTCAGAAGAAAAACTTATATAGTGAAGGAATTTTAGATAGTCTCAGAAGTAACTTATATGTTTACAAAGATGAATTTACAATTGCAGTAGTAAACAATAGAGAAGAAGTTACATTAATTAGCCCTCAAAGTGCTAAAGAACTAAAGAATAATAGATATTCAGTAATACATTTAGGCATAGTAATCATAGGAGTACTCAGCCAAACAAGAGCAGGATTAGATACTAAAGCACCTATTTATTTGTATGATGGAAGATTTAATGATCACGAACAAGCTCAGCTAGCCACGGCTGAAGTAGACCTTAGGAACAAAGTTGCAGTAGTAGGATGCCTGCCAGATATAGATATAGACATAAGTGAATTTTGTAGTAAGATAAGATTGAGCATACAAACCAAAGGTTTTAATATGAATGCAGAATATAAAAACCTTAGAGTAAAAATATTTGTTTTAGGAAGATGTTATAATAAATATCATAAAAAATTTAGATTTATCAATAAAAGTAGGGATATTAAGATTTTAGTCCCTCTAGTTAGCGTTAATCTAGGTTTGGTCCACTAGTTTTTGGAATTACTAACTTTAGTCCACTTGTTCTCTGATAATACCTATTCCAGTCCCTACCGTCCAATTCCGTTAGATTTGCGTTGACTTCCGTTAGGTTAAAGTTAGATTGTCGTTTATTTTAAGTCCACTAGTTTTTGGAATTTCTAACTTTAGTCCACTGGTAACGGTCTTCATTAAATCTAACGGAAGTCAACGAAAGTCAGAGAACCAGACTAAAGTTAGTAATTCCAAAAACTAGTGGACCAAACCAAGATTAACTGCTAATTAGAGGGACTAAAATCTTAATATCCCATAAAAGTATAATATAACATTTTTATAGTGATTATGTACAAATGCAAGTCCTAACGAAGCTTAAGAAAAGTGAATTACAAGGGTTAGAATGGAAATTACCAGCATTAGAAAGCCAAGAAATAGAATTACCCGAAAACAGTAGCACATATGTTGACAAAAGAAATAAAACCTTTTAAAGGTTCAAGGATTACAAAAAGAAAGCTAATCTATTAATGGAAGAAGAGGACAATTCAGAAAGTGAAATAAATATGTTACATATAGAACTAAAGAATAGATAAGCTTAAAACTCTCTCCAAAAATCGAGACCATATAATATAATTAATCTTTAATGAACCTACTAATTATTTACAAGAAGATATATTTGAAAATCTTTGTAATAATCTAGAATTAGATGATAATGAAATAGATGGAATCATTTTAGAAAATATGAATTTTGACCAACTTAGAAATAGTCTACAAGATGTATGTTATATAGAAAATGAAGTATTTGTAGGAGAAGATAAAACAAAAGTAGAAGAAGGACAATGTAGTGGACAAAGTGGTCGGATCCCTGATGTAGAGGATCTACCAGAATCTAGAATAGATGATTATTTAGAAAAAAGAGTAATACATGATTCCAAAGAAAGTTATAAAGATTATACAGATAAAGAAAGAATCTACAAAGCTAAAACAAAATTAGAAAATTGGAGAAAAGAGCTAGAGGCTAAAGATATATTAATTTTGAGTTTACAGGGCCATAGACCTAGTAAATGGAAAACTATATTTAATAAATGGGAAGGAAATTTGATTAGACATTCTATGGAAGCATTAAGTAATATTGTAGATTATAAATATAAGTTAGTATACCTTGAAAGTACATTAGGATATAATGAAAAGCAAGTATATTTAGGATGGAGAGAATACATGAAAAAAAATGAAACTAGAAAACTAGAGTTAGATGAATTTGAAACTAATATAACAATTTTAAGTTTTATAGATGGTATTAAAAAGTGCATTTTTGGATCATCAATTGAAGAAGTAGATGATACCCAAAAGCAGATTAGAGCAATAAGAAGCTTAGAACAATTAAAGATATGTGATTTACATTATTTCGATCATTATGTAGATTTATTTTATAAATATTGGAGTCAAATAGGATGACTATGTGATGAAGAATTATTAATGAAGTTTGTAACAAAATTACTAGGACAGATAGGTGAAAAATTATATAAAAATTTAAGTCAATGATTTAAAAGTAGAAAAAAAGAAGGTTTATTTTGGCAAGTCTCTTTAATCCCTGCAGTTGAATTTGTTAGGCAAAAAATTAGAGACCTTTGTGATGAAGAAAACCTTAGAAGACAAGCACAACAACAATTTAGTAGAATGTGCGTAGATTTATATGAATCCCCACCCTATGTTGTGGTAGAATAAAAAATTATAAACATAATTTCAAAAAGAGTAATAAATATTATAAAAATAAAGACAAAAGGTATAAAGACAAAAGGTATAGAAAGAAATATAAAAATATGTATAGCAAGCCATACATGAATTTTTTGTTAAATATAAATATAACAAAGAAAAAGTAAAGAAAACCTTAAATAAAGAAAAAATAATCTACAAAACAAAGAGTCATAAAGATTGTAAGTGTTATTTGTGTGGAAAAATAGGACATATAAAGTCCAAACTGTCCATAAGCAAAAAATGTCAAAGCCAATATGCTAGAACAAATAGTAGAATTAGAAGATATAGAAAATTTAGAGGAAATAGATATTAATAATATAGAAAATCTATCGAATAATGAAAGTATATGTATAATCGATGACAGAGAAGAAGAAAATTTTGAAAATAATCTTGAATCAGAAGAAAATGATTCAAATGGATCACTTGAAGAAGTTATAAGAAAAGAAGAAAGCAGTAGTATAGACTCAGGATCAGAGACAAATACAATAGAAGAAATAGTTTCATTTTTAGGAAAAAGCTGCAAAGAATGTCATAATTAATTTAATAAAGGATATAAAGACATTGAATTAGACAAAACACTTTATTATTGTAAAAGTTGTATAGGAAAATATATAAACAAAGATGAATTAAATCAAGCTGGTAGTAAACTTATAATAATAGATGTAGAAATTCTTTATAAGACAAAAAGTATAAAAACTAAAGCTATGATTAACACATGAGCCAATAAATGTATAATTCATAAAAGCTTAGCCCCAATAGAACATATGACTCAATTAGGAGAAAATATAGGATTGAGAACTTTTAGTGGAAATATAATACAAATAACAGACTGTATAATTAATGTACCTTTCAGAATTAATGGAGAAACCTATCATTTACCTCAAACCCTAGTCACAAAGCAAAACAGTAGTCATAAGTTTGTTTTAGGATTGAATTTTATATTAGGAAATAATGGAAGCATGTTGATCACACCAAATTGTGTAAATTTCTTTAACAAGTCTTTGTGCAACTAAAGCTAGAAACACAAAACCTACCGTATATAAAGAAAACTAATAATATAGAGGAACCTATTACTTTAGAATACTTTGACTCTCTATTAGAAGAATTAGAAATAAGCGAAGCAGAAGGAATATTAAGTACTGACGAATTAATAGAATATCTAAAAGACGAATGTAATAATATAAGTAGATTAGAAAACCGTAGGCTAGAAGACTATAAAAATTGGCCAACTGAAATAAAACTCAAAATAGAAGAATTGGAAACCTTAAACATAATAGGAGAAAATCCAATAGATAAAGATAGCAAAGAAACCTATAAGATAGAAATAATAAACCCAGATATTACGATCATAACTCTAGATTTAGCTTATAGCTTAGAAGATAGGAAAGAACGTAAAATGCATGTAGAAGATCCATTAGAATTAAAAGTAAAAAGAAGAAGCACTAGTAGACATAGAAGCCCAGCTTTTATAGTATCAAACCATAGTGAACAAAAAAGAGGCAAAAACAGAATGATAATCAATTATAAAAGACTAAACGATAATACATTAAGAAATAACTATAAACTCCCTAATAAAGACGAATCAGTAAATTGTATCCAAAAAGCATCTTGGTTCTCTAAGTTTGATTGCAAAAGAGGTTTTTAGCAAATAAAGTTAGATGAAGAGTCAGTAGCTTGGACAGCTTTTAGTTTCCCTGAAGGTCATCTTGAATGGTTAGTTATGCCATTTGGATTAAAGAATGTACCACAAGTGTTTCAAGCTAGAATGGATAAAGTTTTTAAAAAATATTCTAGTTTTTGTATTGTTTATATAGATGATATTCTTGTTTTTAGTAACAATAGCTATATACATAGAGTTCATGTTAATAAAGTTTTAGATGCTCTAAAGGAAAATAATATAATAATCTCAAAAAGAAAAATAGAATTATTTAAACATAGGATAGACTTTTAAGTCTTTACTATTTCTTTTATTCTTTTTACTAATTTTATATCTTCAGTGTTAAAGTATTTTTGACCATTTTTACTAAGTTTATTGTAAAGATGTCTTACTAATATGCTCAAATTGGGAATGAACTGTCTTCCATAATTTAGTAATCCTAAAATTTTTTGTAATTCTTTCTTTTCTTCTATTTTATCGGGAAATTCTAAAATCTTTGTTGTAATATGCAATTCTATCTTTCCTTTGTCTATAGTTAATCCTAAAAAGTCTATCATATTTTAAAATGATTCTACTTTTCTTTTTGAGATTATTATATTATTTTCCTTTAGAGCATCTAAAACTTTAGGCTAATTGTCACAAATCCCCTCCAGACTATACCCAGATTCGCATGTTGCCTCATAAATTGTTTTTTTAGGCACTAAACCCCCTGAACTATCGGAAATTGGCAAAAGTGGACGTAATGCTAACGTTATGCACTGTTCTGTCATGGTAAAATAAACTAAGTACCCTTATTATATACATAATTGCATCAAATCAGAAAAAATATAATAATATGACATAAATACCCCTCTTACCAAATTTTTAAAAATCATATTTTAAAAATAAAAATTTAAAATTTAAAATTGAAATATTGGTCAAATAATAATAAAATTCTAAACTTTTTGATAAAGAAAATTAAATAAATAGAGAATGAAAAAATTCAATTTATTTAACAATTATTTAAATTATCTTTTTTATTTAAATATCCTTAAATATAAAACCAGATGAATATATAAATTATTTAATGTGAATTATTATTTAAACTATCTTTTTTATTTAAATATCCCTAAATATCACTTATTCATTTACAATAACAAGGTTATTAATAATGTAAAAAACAAAAATAAAAAATAAAATGATAATAATAATAATAATAATAATAAAATAATAAATAATAAATAATAATAATGATAATAATTTAAATACCCTATACTCCTTTTTTCGCCATTATCATTTAAATTATTATTTTTATTTAAATATCCCTAAATATCACTTGTTCAATTACAATAACAAGGTTATTGATAATATCAAAAAAAAAACAAATTTAATGATAATAATAATGATGATAATAAAAATAAAATAAAATAAAATAATAATACTAATAAAAAAATAATGATAATAATAATAATATTACTTTAAATACCCTATACTTTTTTTAGTCATTACCATTTAAATTATCTATTTTATTTAAATATCCCTAAATATCCATGCACCTTACCCCTTATAATTTCTTTTCACCATTAAACCCCTAAACTTTAATAACAATGGATATTTAAATTATATAAGGGGAATTATCATTTAAATTATCTTTTTTTATTTAAATACCCATGTTATTGTAAATGAACAAGTGATATTTAGGGATATTTAAATAAAAAAATAGTTTAAATGACAATTTGTATTAAATAATTTATATATTCATCTGGGTTTTATATTTAGGGATATTTAAATAAAAAAAAGATAATTTAAATAATTGTTAAATCAATTAATTTTTCGTTTCTCTATTTATTTAATTTTCTTTATCAAAAAGTTCAGAATTTTATTATTATTTAACCAATATTTAAATTTTAAATTTTAAATTTTTATTTTTAAAATGTGATTTTTAAAAATTTTGTAAGAGGGGTATTTATGTCATATTATTATATATTTTCCGATTTGATGCAATTATGTATATAGTAAGGGGACATAATGTATTTTGCCATGACGGAACAGTGGATGGCGTTAGCATTCAGTCCAATTTTGCCAATTTCTGATAGTTCAGGGGGTTTAGTGCCTAAAAATAATTCAGTGGGCAACATGCGAATCCGAGTATAGTCTGGGGGGATCTGTGACAATTAGCCAAAACTTTATTAACATGAACTCTATGTATATAGCTATTGTTACTAAAAACAAAAATATCATCTATATAAACAATACAAAAACTAGAATATTTTTTAAAAACTTTATCCATTCTAGCTTGAAACACTTGTGGTACATTCTTTAATCCAAATGGCATAACTAACCATTCAAGATGACCTTCAGGGAAACTAAAAGCTGTCCAAGCTACTGACTCTTCATCTAACTTTATTTGCCAAAAACCTCTTTTGCAATCAAACTTAGAGAACCAAGATGCTTTTTGGATACAATTTACTGATTCGTCTTTATTAGGGAGTTTATAGCTATTTCTTAATGTATTATTGTTTAGTCTTTTATAATTGATTATCATTCTGTTTTTGCCTCTTTTTTGTTCACTATGGTTTGATACTATAAAAGCTGGGCTTCTATGTCTACTAGTGCTTCTTCTTTTTACTTTTAATTCTAATGGATCTTCTACATGCATTTTACGTTCTTTCCTATCTTCTAAGCTATAAGCTAAATCTAGAGTTATGATCGTAATATCTGGGTTTATTATTTCTATCTTATAGGTTTCTTTGCTATCTTTATCTATTGGATTTTCTCCTATTATGTTTAAGGTTTCCAATTCTTCTATTTTGAGTTTTATTTCAGTTGGCCAATTTTTATAGTCTTCTAGCCTACTGTTTTCTAATCTACTTATATTATTACATTCGTCTTTTAGATATTCTATTAATTCGTCAGTACTTAATATTCCCTTTGCTTCGCTTATTTCTAATTCTTCTAAGAGAGTCAAAGTATTCTAAAGTAATAGGTTCCTCTATATTATTAGTTTTTTTATATACGGTAGGTTTTGTGTTTCTAATTTTGATTGAATAAAAGTTGACTTTCTAAAGAAATTTACACCATTTGGTGTGATCAACATGCTTCCATTATTTCCTAATATAAAACTCAATCCTAAATCAAACTTATAACTACTGTTTTGCTTTGTGACTAGGGTTTGAGATAAACTATGGGTTTCTCCATTAATTCTGATAGGTATATTAATTATACAGTATGTTATTTGTATTATATTTCCACTAAAAGTTCTTAGTCCTATATCTGCTCGTAATTGAGTTCTATGTTCTATCGGGGCTAAGCTTTCATGAATTATACATTTATCGGCTCCTGTGTCTATCATAGCTTTAATTTTTATACTTTTTGTCTTATAAAGAATTTCTACATCTATTATTATAAGTTCACTACCAGTTCGATTTACTTCATCTTTGTCTATATATTTTCCTACACAACTTTTACAATAATAAAATGTTTTGCTTAATTCAATGTCTTTATATCCTGTATTAAATTAATTATGACATTCTTTGCAGCTTTTCCCTAAAAATGAATCTATTTCTTCTATTGTATTTGTCTCTGATCCTAAGTCTATACTACTGCTTTCTTCTTTTCTTATAACTTGAATCATTTTCTTCTGATTCAAGATTATTTTCTAAATTTTCTTCTTCTCTGTCATCGATTATACATATACTTTCATTATCCGATAGATTTTCTATATTATTAATATCTATTTCCTCTAAATTTTCCATATCCTCTAATTCTACTATTTGTTCTAACATATTGGCTTTGACATTTTTTGCTTATGGACAGTTTGGCTTTATATGTCCTATTTTTCCACACAAATAAAACTTACAATGTTTATGACTCTTTCTTTTATAGATCATTTTTCCTTTATTTAAGGCTTTCTTTACTTTTTCTTTGTTATATTTATATTTAACAAAATATTTCACGCATGGCTTGCGATACATATTTTTATATTTCTTTCTATACCTTCTGTATTTATACCTTTTGTCTTTATTTTTATAATATTTACTACTCTTTTTAAAATTATGTTTATAATTTTTTATTCTACCACAACCTAGGGTGGGGACTTCACATAAATCTACGCACATTCTACTAAATTATTGTTGTGCTTGTCTTCTAAGGTTTTCTTCATCACAAAGGTCTCTAATTTTTTGCCTAACAAATTCAACTGCAGGGATTAAAGAGACTTGCCAAAAATAAACCTTCTCTTTTCTACTTTTAAATCATTGGCTTAAATCTTTATATAATCTTTCACCTATCTTTCCTGGTAATTTTGTTACAAACTTCATTAATAATTCTTCAGCATATGGTCATCCTATTTGACTCCAATATTTATAAAATAAATCTACATAATGATCGAAATAATGTAAATCACATATCTTTAATTGTTCTAAGCTTCTTATTGCTCTAATATGCTTTTGGGTATCATCTACTTTTTCCATTGATGATCCTTAAATGCACTTTTTAATACCATCTATAAAACTTAAAATTTTTATATTAGTTTCAAATTCATCTAACTCTAGCTTTCTAGTTTCATCATTTTTCATGTATTCTCTCCATCCTAAATATACTTGCTTTTCATTGTATCATAATGTACTTTCAAGATATAATAACTTATATTTATAATCTACAATATTACTTAATGCTTCCATAGAATGTCTAATCAAATTTCTTTCCCATTTATTAAATATGGTTTTCCATTCGCTAGGTCTATGGCCATGTAAACTCAAAATTAATATATCTTTAGCCTCTGGCTCTTTTCTCCAATTTTCTAATTTTGTTTTAGCTTTGTAGCTTCTTTCTTTATCTTTATAATCTTTATAACTTTCTTTGGAATCATGTATTCCTCTTTTTGCTAAATAATCATATATTCTAGATTCTGGTAGATCCTCTACATCAGGGATCCGACCACTTTGTCCACTACCTTGTCCTTCTTCTACTTTTGTTTTATCTTCTCATACAAATACTTCATTTTCTTTATAACATATATCTTGCTAAGTTGGTCAAAATTCATATTTTCTAGAAGGATTCCATCTATTCCATTATCATCTAATTCTAGATTATTACAAAGATTTTCAAATATATCTTCTTGTAAATAATCATTAGGTTCATTAAAGATTAATTATATTATATGGTCTCGATTTTTGGAGAGAGTTTTAAGCTTATCTATTCTTTGTTCTATATGTAACATATTTATTTCACTTTCTGAATTGTCCTCTTCTTCCATTAATAGATTAGCTTTCTTTTTGTAATCCTTGAACCTTTGAAAGGTTTTATTTCTTTTGTCAACATATATGCTACTGTTTTCGGGTAATTCTATTTCTTGGCTTTCTAATTCTTGTAATTTCCATTCTAACCCTTGTAATTCACTTTTCTTAAGTTTCTTTGGGACTTGCATTTGTACATAATCACTATGAAAATGTTCTACTATACTTTTATTGATAAATCTAAATTTTTTATGATATTTATTATAACATCTTCTTAAAACAAATATTTTTACTCTAAGGTTTTTATATTCTGCATTCATATTAAAACCTTTGGTTTGTATGCTCAATCTTATCTTACTACAAAATTCACTTATGTCTATATCTATATCTGGCAGACATCCTACTACAGCAACTTTGTTCCTAAGGTCTACTTCAGCCGTGGCTAGCTGAGCTTGTTCATGATCATTAAATCTTCCATCATACAAATAAAGATGTGCTTTAGTATCTAATCCTGCTCTTGTTTAGCTGAGTACTCCTATGATTACTACGCCTAAATGTATTGCTGAATATCTATTATTCTTTAGTTCTTTAGCACTTTGAGGGCTAATTAATGCAACTTCTTCTCTATTGTTTACTACTGCAATTGTAAATTCATCTTTGTAAACATATAAGCTACTTCTGAGACTATCTAAAATTCCTTCACTATATAAGTTTTTCTTCTGAACTTTCCTAAATCCTACTTCTAACATTTTTTTTACATCTTCTTCTTGAATTAAATCTTCTGCCTTTTGGATTATTTCTTTTCCTTTACCACTATAATTTAGTAAGTTCCTAACTTTATTGACGGTTGACTGTCTTACACTAGAAGTTCTTGCTAGTTCCATTTTTGGATGTTAGATACTAAGATATCTTTTATATCTACCTTTGGTTTCGATGAACTACTTTCTTTTCCTTCTACAACCTCAATTCTTTTTACTAAAAAAGCTAGATATTCTGAATCTATGCTACTATTTTTTAATTGTTGTATATTACTTTCTAGTTTTTCTATATTTTCTAAAGCTAATAGTAGTAATTTTATAATTGTATTATTCGGCCCTTGGGTAATAGTATTACTTGGTTGGGTAAACTCTACGTCACTTAAACCTACTTGATGGTTATTAGGGGTTTCTGATGCTAATTCAGTTAATATCCGTACTAAATTATTATCCATTCAACTATAATTTTCCTTACTGCTTGTAGTTGTTACTTAAGTTCTTTTTGTGCTTGCTTGATTTCTTCTACTTCTAAATGAAGTTTTTCAACTAAGGTTTTGATTTCTAATTCTACTGGCTTTGGGTTTCTGAATTCTATTAAGTGGTTCAAATCTGCTATTTCTTTTTTGTTAGGAAACTTTTTGACTTGGTTACTGAAATCTGACAAAGATTCTCTTATATAATCTAAATTCTTTCTTAAAGTTTCTAATTTGCTTTTTTCAAAGAAACTAACTAGGTCAGTAATATTTTTATGTCTTATCTATATTTTCTTCTAAACTTTGTCCTAAGTTTATTATCAAATCTATAATAAAGTTCTGTTGACTATTACTTGTATGGGGTATGTGCTTGTACTGGTTTTCCAAATGTTCTACGTTACAGCTAATTTTTATATTATTCTGTAAACTAAGTTTTGTCTTTCTAAAGCTTGATATGTCTAGGTCTAAATATTCAATTCTTTTAAAGTTCATATGTAGGGCTGAATTCTCCTATTTTCTGCTATGCGTATATCTATTGATCTAAAAAACCTTGCTTTTGCTAATCTTAGCTTTTTAGGGACTAAAAATTCTCTAACTACTTGTCTATTACTGATTACTAATATTAGGAAAATTCTTTCAGTTTCATAAAAATCTAATTGTTCTAGAAATGTAACAAATTCTTCTATCAGTCTTGCAAAACAAATATTAAATAAACAATTGAAAAGACTATAATTACTCATTTCTTTTTCTTTTTCTACTTAACGCTTGTAAAATTTCATTCCAACGTTTTTCTGTCAATTTAATACCACTTAATCTAACTTTGAGATTATAAATGCATTTATTATCTACGGAATTTGCTTTTTCTAATTCACTAGTTAACTGGTCTATAATGTTTTGACAGTATTCTAATTGTTCTTTTATATTTTCTAATTTAGTGTTCATCTAATAAGGTTGATTCAGCTTTGATGACAAAGGTATTGAAGATGATGAAGATGATATCAGTGGCTTTTGTTGATAATCTTTTAGGAGTTGTTATAATATTTTTATTTTGTTTTCACTGTTGATCTTTAAATTTTCTAACTCTAATATTTCATTTTCTAATTGTTGAAAATTATTTCTACTATGCTTGAGACAAAATTCTAAGGCTTTATAAAGTATTGGTAGTCTTTCATTTACTAATTCTATATGTTCTAACTGATGCCTTTTTAGAGATTCTAAGCTTTGTGGATAATTTACAGCGAGTTCTATCAAGGTTCTATCTATACTATCAATAAGATTAACCGTACTCATAGATTAAAGAAATATAATATAATAATACTCATATCTTAAAGGAAACCAAAGATACTATATAATAATAAATAATAGTACTCATATGTTAAAGAGACGTATAACTAAAGTTAAATATCTAAAGGTAATAATAAACATGACTATTAAAATAAAAGTAAAAAACATAACTTATTAAAATAAGAGCATGTACCATTTAATAATTTTATAATGAGAATTTGTTTTCAGATGTGGTAATTAGAAGTCTGTCTTTCTGTAACTATTCATATAAGCTAAATATTAAATTTAAAGGTAACAAGGCTCTGATACCAAAGAGAAATGAGGGGTTGCCATCCACACGGGTCTTTCAAGATCCCATGGTTTTTACTGTTTCAAAACGAATTATTAAAATTCTCCTAAAGCCCATAAATGCCTATCAACATGACTTACACACAGGACTGACCACCAAGGAGTTTTTATCAGAAAATTATAAAAATATTGATTCAATAAAAACATGACTCTACTAGATATTTTTACAGCATAAACAGCCTCAAAACCTTTCCACGAAATTCTAAGGACCCAGTTACTCTAGAAATTTAATATTTCGTAACCTGGCAAGACTTCCTAAGTTTTAAAACAGATAAAAAGAAAAGATTGAGATTGAAAAATGCTTACTTTGATCGGATACATAGAATATTCACAGCTTTATTGATAATTGCTACTAGTGTACATAAAGAAAAATTATAGGGGAGTTTTTAAGAGAGCTTTGAGTTTGCAAGAGATTGAGTGTGTTGATCTCGTGTGTGTTGCAATTGAGAGCAAAACTCATATTTATACAAGAAAAGAGATAAATATGGCCTAAAAAATTGGCCGACACTAGGGATATTTTTACAGAAATATGTGCAAAAGTCGTTGATCTTATCTTCTTATCTTCTTCATTATAGATCTTCATTATTGTTATGCTTTTACTATTTTTGTCTGCTGCTGCCAACGCTTTACTGTTGTCTAACTTTGTCTTGTTCTGCCGACACTTGCTTTTGACTTAAGTGTAAAGATTGTGATAGGCTTCATCATCAAATTAGTCTTCTTCTAAGAGAGGATCGTCTTCTAGAAACGCACGATCACCAAAGATGTTTTCTTCCTCTTCCTAGAGATCTCTAAGAGCTTCATCTGTTTCTGGGCTGAGAAAAATCCATGGAATTAGGTATTTGAACCATACTTCATTGCTTCTTATGAAGATAGACATGTGTGGTGTTTGGCCAACCAGCTTAGGTCTAATTAAATTTATGCAGAGAAAATACTTTTCGACCCTGTACCTTTGAAGATATTCAGGGCAAATGTGTTCACATTCTAAATGAGGATTTCCTTCATGCATAAAAGAGACATGGTGATCATATGGGACTATCACAATATAGTGATAGGCTGAGAGAAAGTTTGTCATCCTGTAGGGTTGGCTGATGATCCATTCACAGGGAAGAGAGTCTATGTCTAAACATAAACCTTTTCGCCCTCCATACATTCTTATTGATTGTTGAAGATTCTCTGGGAGGAAAGCGATTTTTAGTATGTTAGTAACATGTATGCTATCAATCATACGGTAACTAAATTGTTCTTAAATACCAACTTTTCCTAAATCTGGGATATCAAATTCTAGTGGGAAGATATCCAGATTTATTTGGACTGTTATAAATTTATACCATATTTGCTGATATCGTAATCTTTTGTGTAACAATGTAGTCATACCGTTAGGTAATCCTACGTTTTGAGCTAAAAACTTTTGTGTTTTTAAAAACGCTTCAAACTATCATTTTTAGCATAGCCAAAAGTGGTTTGCTTTATTTCATTAGGTAGATTTTCTACCGCTTTATATATATTTTTTGCTTGATCCATCATTAGGGTAATAATTATAATATCAAGGGGTCTTTCAGAAATAATCACCTTTTCTTTATTACTATTCTTTTGCTTTTCATGCTTTTGAATGCTTTTTTGCTTTTCATCTATCATATCTAGCTTCTAGATCTGATCAGTTAACTGTTCAGCTTCTTCCAGCTTTTGCTTTAAGACTTCATTTTCTGCTTGTAGCTTTTCTAAAAGCTCATTCATTGTAGCTTTACAATTTTCAAATTATTCAGAAATTGAATTTTTTGCTTCATTAATTCTTTTGAAATGATTCATAAAGCTTTGTACTTGGTTTCGATCATATGTAATTTCCATTAAATTCTAGAATAGGTTCGAAACCATCTTGATTTTGTAAAAATATTCTTAAAGAAGTGTTAGCTTCTTGTAGGGAATAAAATCCTTTGAAAATGGGGTTTGGAAAATCTTCAACATAACTAGCAGTTTCCTGCCATGTAGAATAAATTCCAACGTTTCTTCCTCTATAGACTACATAATAAGAACACTTGTTATTTCTACAAAATACTGGTTTAAAATATTAAGTGAGTTTAGAAAACCTTTATTGTCATTTCTACAAAAAAACCAAATATTGTTAAGTAAAGCTTGTTGAGGCTTTGTAAGCTTATCTTTTAAAACTTTTAAAGGTTGGAAAGGGACTCTTGGACTATAATTAATATTATAAAATCTCATGCTAATCTTTTCTGTACTAATGCTTGATGCTGGGAAACTAAAGCTTTTCTGAACATTCTTTGAGCTTTCCTGCCATTCCTGCAATAGTTAACAATTTATTAGTCTTGACAAAATATCTGCTATTGTGTTATCTTTTCCACCTATATGCTCAAAAACAGCTTTATATCCTCTACCAGTTAGGGTTTCTAAAAAGCTTCACCAGCATTTGCTAATAAAAGAATTCTTTTTCTCAAAATTTTTCTTTTGTACCTTTTTGTAAAATTCTACAATATTATTACAGCCTGTTCTAACAGTAAAAGATTCGTTCTGTATATAAATATGAAAAATATTTAAAGAATTTATTATTCCTAAAATTTCTAATTCTGTGCTAGACTTTCTACTTTCTGGTTCAGTAAACTTACCACTAGTATATTTCGCTATTTCTTCTGTATTCTTTGGGCTATTTACCGTGGGCTTTTGGATTAGTATTCCGGCCCATCCTTTACCAATAGCATCTATTTGTACTATTTTGTAATAACTGTCTATTAAGAGTGAAATGAGCTTTAAATTTTTTACTATTTCTTTTATTCTTTTTACTAATTTTATATATTCAGTGTTAAATTATTTTTGACCATTTTTACTAAGATTATTGTAAAGAGGTATTACTAATGTGCTCAAATTGGGAATGAACTGTCTTCCATAATTTAGTAATCCTAAATATTTTTGTAATTCTTTTGTTTCTTCTATTTTATCGGGGAATTCTAAAATCTTTGTTGTAATATGCAGTTGCAATTATATATTTCCTTTGTCTATAGTTAATCCTGAAAAGTTCATCATATTTTTAAATAATTCTACTTTTCTTTTTGAGATTATTATATTATTTTCCTTTAGAGCATCTAAAACTTTATTAACATGAACTGTATGTATATATCTATTGTTACTAAAAACAAGAATATCATCTAGGTAAACAATACAAAAACTAGAATATTTCTTAAAAACTTTATCCATTCTAGCTTGAAACACTTGTGGTGCATTTTTTTAATACAAATGGCATAACTAATCATTCAAGATAACCTTCAAGGCAGCTAAAAGCTATTCATGCTACTGACTCTTCATCTGACTTTATTTGCCAAAAACCGCTTTTGCAATCAAACTTAGAAAACCAAGATGCTTTTTGGATACAATTTACTAATTCGTCTTTATTAGGGAGTTTATAGCTATTTCTTAATGTATTATTGTTTAGTCTTTTATAATTTATTATCATTCTGCTTTTGCCTCTTTTTTGTTCACTATGGTTTGATACTATAAAAGCTATATCTAAACGGAAACCTTTTCGCCCTCCATACATTCTTATTGATTATTGGAATTTTTCTAGGAGGAAAGCGATTTTTAGTATGTTAGTAGCATGTATGATATCAATCATACCGTAACTAAATAGTTCTTCAACAGTAGTAATTTCGTACTTTCATTTTATATTTGGTAAAAAATTAAAAATTAGCTGAAAAAATTGTTTACAGTAGTAATTTCATACTGCCAATTATAGTTGGGTCGTGCTGCAGTTGTTGTACCACTACAGATCACGGGCCGGCACACCCAATAGCCCATGTTGGCCTCAAGAAAATGGGCCTTACGGACCCAATTTACAAGTCTAGGTATTGCAGTATTGCTTGAGAGGCTTATGTTGGTTCAAGGAGAAGACAATCACCATGTTGTATTTTGGTTACTTCTGCACATAAAAAGTGATTCCCAACCAGAGTGCTGAATCTGATAAGCTCTCTGTTTCTGAAATCCATGACTAGGAGAGGTTTTCGCTCTTCAAAGACTCAAAACTTGCCACAAAAAACCCAGAATCCGAGAAGCAATCGAAAAGGTTTCCAAGTCATTTGTATCTTCGTCTAATACACATGAATCATTTTCGAAAACATAATGTGTATTTGTATTCGATTGTTAAGAAAAAAAAGAACAGAAAACAAATAGCTAAAGTTCATGATTATATTAGAAATTTCATCAAGAAACCAGTACCATAGCAGACCTCAAAAAACAAAAGCTCACTCAAAGAACATCACTTGCAGCCACTTGCAGGCGTCAAAAAACACAAGCTTGCTCAAAGAACCATCACTTACAGGCAGACTATAGAAAGTTCAATACTAACTAAATTTCGACAACCATAATCGTCAAGATCATCCAGATGCAATAGTTTGTGCAAAATTATATTTATACTGCTTATTGGCCTAGTGAGAGACTACTGATGGTCTTAGTATGGCTCTACTGGTGCTCTGAATTTAGCTCCAGCGTAGACTGCTGCAGATCCCAGCTCTTCCTCTATCCTAAGAAGCTGCAATAAGAAAATACAAGTTGATGGGGAGAAAAAGACAGAGACGGAGGTTCTCAATTAAAAAAAGTATCAACACAATTGCCCTATACCTGATTGTATTTGGCAAGGCGTTCTGATCTGCAGGGAGCTCCAGTCTTGATCTGGCCCTGTTTTAACAAAAGCAAATGATTTGGATGAAATTACCATAAGAAACAGCCTAAAATGTATCAAAATCATGTAATGTTGTTACTACAAAAACTTTGATGTCACTTCGTTAAACATTTTAGAAGACTGAAGACCTAATTCATCCTAAATCTATGAACCACCACAAACATGTTTCATGAGAGCTATACATTAGGTACTAGGAATCAGTCCAAATCATTCATATCTAGATTAGAATATATATATATATATTATATAATGAATTCATTTCGATAAGCATGGTTTTATTCAGTATAGTATTACCGAAATCCCACACATCCACATTGATTTTGGACCTTACCAAATCAAGACTGATATATCACTATGAGAAAGAAAATTAGTTACTGCAGCAGTGCTTGCGAAGGAACACTTACAGTTGCCAATCCAACAGAAAGGTCTGCTATGAAAGTATCCTCAGTTTCACCACTACATTAAACAAAGAGAACCACATCATAAATGACATTACAAGCAATAGAATAGCAGTACAAAACACAAAACAAAAATATATCAAACCTTCTGTGGCTTGCCATAACACCCCAGTACAAAACACAAAAGAAAAATATATCGAACCTTCTGTGGCTTGCCATAACACCCCAGCCAGCACGTTTGGACATTCTCACAGCTTCAATACTTTCAGTTACAGATCCAATTTGGTTCACCTGATAATTATAAAATGGAAGTCAATTGAAGCAAGACGAAAGCTACAACTAAATTTTAGTGTGACATTATTCACTAGGAAACTCTAGACCGTCCTTTTGAGGGAAAAATATTGTTAATATTACCTTCAACAGAAGAGCATTGCATGTCTTCTCGTTAATTGCCTTCTCTACACGCTGGAAAGTCACAGAGTTTAATGTTAAGTCACAAGACAGATGTTGCTGAATATTAGCTCACACCATACAACATTTACCTTTGGGTTTGTGACAAGGAGATCATCACCAACAATTTGCACTTGTCCTCCAATTTCGGCAGTCATCTTTGCATAGTGCTCCCAATCATCCTGATCGAATGGGTCCTCGATGGAAACAATTGGATAGTCAGATACAAATGACTTGTATACATTCTTCAAACTGTCTCCTGATATTTTCTGTGAGCCATCATTGTTCTGCAGCAGCAAGAGATGCAATTGCTCATCAGCCATTCATTTAATATAATAATACAAGCTTCATTTAGAAGACATACACGAAATGATAAAAAGATAAGAGATCATAAATGCACTACCTCTTCCTTAAAGTTCAAGTCATAGGTCTTATCCTTGCTATCGTAAAATTCTGAAGCAGCAACATCCATCCCGATGACAACCTACCAATGAAGAAAAAAGAATAAGATAATAAGCTAGCACCACCTACATAACTGGAGAGGTAGGATGGTAAGATCGGATTCCACACGTTAGAGAAGTAATGATGGGAAATTAAACTAACCTTCCCAGTATATCCAGCTTTGGAGATGGCTGTCTTCAGCAGCTCAAGGCCCTCCTTGTTTTCCTGTAAATCGTACATTACAGTTTCCATATTCAAAAAGGGATAGTGTCAACTGTGACAACCTAATATCGTAAAAAGAGCTGTCGGAAGCATGGAATGAAAAAGAAAAAAAATGACCACTTATAGACCTGAATATTAGGAGCAAAGCCACCTTCATCACCAACATTTGTGGCATCTTGTCCATACTTCTTCTTGATTACAGACTGCAAGAAAATACAAGTGGTAACCACAAGATACTAATAAAGATAACACAACATGAATTGGTGAGTTGGTAACACAAATATAATGAAAAGAAGCTAAAGAAAAAAAAAAAAAGTAAAACACCTTCAGGTGATGATACACTTCAACGCCCATCTTCATTGCCTCCTTGAAAGAAGAGGCCCCGACAGGGAGAATCATAAATTCCTGCACAAAAGAAAATCGTAAGAATTTCATTACAAAATAGAAAATCCTCTTGATTTCTGGATTTTTTTTTTTTTTACAAAATAGGAATTTAAACATAGTAATAAAAGTTCTTGAACCAAAATTACCTGCATTGCAAGCTTATTGCCTGCATGGGAACCTCCATTGATGACATTGAATGCCGGCACAGGCAAGACCAAAGTTTTGTTTCCAGCAAGATTGGCAATGTGCTGCAAGTTACACGCACATAAGTGATTCAGCTACATGTGACAAATCAAAGTGAAGCAGGCAAATACACTTAACACCTTCTCATACCTTGTAAAGAGGGATCTTCTTCACCATAGAACCAGCTTTACAAACAGCAAGCGACACCGCCAATATAGCATTTGCTCCGAGCTGAAATAATTAGAGGCAAAAAAAAAAAATTCCGTTCAACACTAGATTCACTATATCGAATAAGAAGAATTGAATAAATGAACTAACACTTCAATACTATACCTTCTGTTTACACCATCCCCATTCATTAGTTGTACCATCAAGCTGTTGCACCATGAAATTATCAATTTGGACCTGCTGGGATGGGTCCTGTGTACGCACCAACAATATAGATAGCGCATCAATAACAATAATTACACCCTACAATTCAACCTTCAAAAGAATAAAATATGTATAAAAATTTCATAAGATACCTTGCCGATTAAAGCAGGACCTATAATCGCGTTCACATTCTGCACAGCCTAGAACAAGGAAAAAAAATACAACAATAGAGAAAGCTCACTTAAATTTTCGATAGAAATACATGGAAGAATTCTGCGCTCAGTGAAGTAACTATATTAACTCAATACCATAACAAACAGATAAAAGCACACAATCAGTTTTTCTTTAAAACACAGCTTCATTTATTTTATTTCTACAAGAAATCGTATACCTTGAGGACTCCTTTACCAAGGTAATCAGATCCTCCATCTCTCAACTCTAATGCTTCATATATACCTTTTATGACAAATAAAATAAAAGTAAACATCAGCAAATTGTTCAATACATATAAATAACAAACAAAATAAAATTAAAACTAAAATTACCAGTTGAAGCACCACTGGGAACAGCAGCTCTGGCTTTGGTTCCATCAGAGAGAGTAACATCAACCTATTTTGTAACACAAAATCATATGCACATTATTAGTAGCACAATCCACACATGCATACAAACAACAACAACAAAATATTTAAATATTTTTGTCTTCAATGAAGTTAAAACCCTTTTATTTCTCACATTTTCCCAGCAACCAAACAGAGATTGAAATCACGAAATCTACTGTAAAATACATTGTCTTAAGCTGAGATTGATAATGCAAAAAATCAAGTGAGCTAGTAGCTTCTTAAAAAAAAAACAGTTACAATAATAGATCAGACGGGTGAAATGGAAACGATGAAACATACTTCAACGGTGGGATTTCCACGGCTGTCGAAGATCTGACGAGCTTTGACAACTTTAATCGTAGCCATTGTTTCGTTCTCAGTGTTCGATCGATCTCAACAAAGTTTTTGTTTGTTAGTTTTGCTTTTATCTTCTCTAGAAAATCACTATCTAACTAGCAACAAGCCAAGAAGACGGATGTCTCATTCTCGGGTGTATAGTGTATTTATACAGAGGAATCAAGCATGCATCCATCACCGTCCATTCTCAAAAAGTGAGGAGTGACATGGACGGTTGTGATTGTGTGGGGTCCAATCGTGTAGGTGGGTGGAATATGCGGCAATCGAGTTCCTTCTCGCGCAAGAAACGAAGAGAAGTTTTCAAGGAAGGGTAAAAAGGGTATTTAACATAATTAATTGGGCCGATTAGGCCCAATTAAATTCCCAACTGGATGGGCTTACCGGATCTAAATCCGACCCGCCCCATCTTTTAACCTCCTAAAATCCTTTCACTTTTATTGTTTCAACTTCCGCATCAGAGCTAGGGTTTTGTCGAGGTTTAGACAGAGCCGCTTGACAGAGTAAGAGGTATTTTTTTTTTTTTTTTTTTGTGATTTGTATTTTTTAGTTATTGCTTGGCATTCGTATTTTGGTGTATGTATGTAACTGAGAAAATAATTAACACAGAAGCTGGAAGTTTTGATTGTTTGTTATGATTCAATTGTTTGTAGAGTTTCTTGTGTGCCAAACAGAGTGTTAATGGTGTTTGTTTCTGGAAAAATTAGGGGATATAATTATTGAATTGGAAACTGGCTCTCATTGAAATAAAAAAGGTCCATGTTCTATGCAAAACCCTAATTAGAGCAAAATTTTCTTAATTTCGTTTCAGTGCATTTCTCAGTACTTCAATATTTGTCTTGACGACCAGCTTTCTACTGCTATTCCAAGTATGTATAATTTGTAGTCAAATGAGGTCAAGGTCTGGAACTTGAAAAAGAAGGATTTGTTCATTTATATATATATATATATATATATATATATATATATATAAATTGAATATTGGATATTGCCTTACAAATTCAGGATCTGGATTTTTTTTATTTAAGTATTGACTGTTTGTTTTTAAACCGGTTGTGTCATGTGTCTGCATTTGCTATTTAGGAGACTCTTCATGTAATTGGCTCTCTATAAATGTTAGCAAACCCTTTTTATTATACATATCCGAATTTAGTCTGCTATTGCAACTTTGAACTCTTTAATTTTTGCTGATTTTATTTTGTTTCTAACTTTCTATAGAGAGTTTGGATGGTTGTCTTTTGAATCTATGATTGGTAAAAAATTGGATATACATACATGATTTAATTGTGATTGTATTCACTATCTTAAAGTATATTAGCCTTTAAACTGAAAGAAAAAAAAACGGTGCTTGGCAGTGCTGGGATTCGCTGCTTGTGCTGTCGCCCCTGCTTAAGGGGTGAGGCATGTTGCAATATTTTTGCTTAGTAGTAGAAGTGCATCTGCAGGCATTTACAGTGTATGATTTTCTTCAGCTGATCGAAAAACAAAATTCTCAGTATTAAGTGCATGCAATCTTCCTTGAAGAAGAGAATTGAATTTTATTCACAATCTTTTGGTGGCTTTAATATTGGAAGTATAACATAACACAATCTAGTAGTTTTATCATGTTTTGTATAAGACTTTGTTGATGAGTATTGTGTCTGGTTCGCTAGAAAGTGTTCTGCACATGTATATTATTTTTAAGAAAAAAGTATGTTTATTTCTGTCTGCGTTTTCTTAAGAAAGAAATGCTAGATTGTGTTCTCTTCCGCTCTTCAACCTGAATGTTGATTTTTTGTTCTTTCTTCTTTTGATAGATTTAATTTAATGGGGCAACCTACCAAAGAATCAATCTTGTATGATGAAGAGGGAAGCGAAGATGATGAAATGGGTGATATGAATGTAGAATTGTCTGAATCTGAATCAGAATCGGACTCAGATGAGGAGGGAGATGTAAAATTGCTCGAACCTTCAAAAAAGGCCATATACAACAGAGAGGGTCTTGATGAAAAACGTCAAGATATTATTTGGCCGGAGAATGTTGGATGGATACACAGGCTTTCGATTGATATTACGCAAGAACAAGAGGTGGATGTTAATGATGACTTGAAAAGAGAGGCTTCTTTCTACACACAGGCATTAGAGGGAACAAGGCAGGCCTTTGAGAAGCTTCAGTCAATGGGGCTGCCTTTTCTTAGGCCCCCTGACTATTATGCAGAGATGGTTAAGACAGATGCTCACATGGAGAAGGTGAAGCGTCGACTTTTGACAGAGCAAAAAGAGATGGAGGAGGCAGATGAGAGAAGGAAGGCGAGAGAGGCCAAGAAATTATCTAAAGAGATCCAAGCCCAGAAGACGAAAGAGAGAGCCAAGCAGAAAAAAGATGAGATAGAATCTGTTAAGAAGTGGAGAAAGCAGAGGCAACAAAGTGGGTTTGCCGGGGACGTCAATGACGGTGAGCTGGAATTGCCTTTCGAGGATTCAAAAGCCTTTGAGAGATCAAGTAAGAGGAGGCCTGGTGTAGCTCCAGGAGATCGTTCTGGTGGGAAGGCGAGACAATTTAGTGGAAAAGGGAAGAAAGGAATGGACAAGAAAAGGAAGGGCACGGAGTTTAAAAATTCCAAGTTTGGATTTGGAGGGAGAAAAGGCATGAGGAAGCAGAACACAGCTGATACCACAGATGATGTGAGAGCCTTCAATAAAGGCGGCATGGCAGGAAACAATAAAAGGAAGAGGTAATGGTGAGTTCTTCCTCTTCTTGTAGCCTGTTGTGGTTTTTTGATTTCTTATGTAATCTTCTATATTCTTAAATGCTTGTTGCTAGTTTGTTTTATGCTATTTCAACTTATTAATCCAAGATAGTCACAAATTTCTGGTTTAACGACTGTGTTACCGGTCTCCTGTTAGGCTGTTATGTTCAATTAGCATATTCTGTTTTAACAATTGTGCTTCCATGTCGAAAAATGAGGCTGGAATTTTGCTTGAAGTTATAATATCGGTAATCTTTGTTTATCAGTGACTCCTCTCCTCATTATCTTAAGGGTAATTTCACTATTTTTTACAAAATATCATATTTTTAAGGGGTATTATCACTAAAATCCCTATTTTTTCATGAATTGTCAAATTTTTAAACGTTTTTGTCATATTAGTCACTTTAACCCCTTATTTTTTCAAAATACATCACTTTAGTCCATGACTAAAAACTAACGGTTAACTATAACAGAATATATAAAAATACAATTTTATCCTTATTGTTATTTTTAAAATTTTTTTTTTAGTCCCTCTAGTTTCAATAATAGCAGGTCAACTCTTGAAAAAAATTAAAATGACTCCATCAAGGTTTGAACCAAGGTTGAAACTTAATTAACACAAGCTCAAACTAGCTGAGCTACACGAGCTCATAGTTGAAGATTTGTTGATTTAAATGTGTTTATATATATATATATATATATATATATATATAGTTATGTAATTTGTTTAAACTAATTTAAATATATTTATATAATTTAAAATAAACTTATATTTAATAATAATATATAAAAATCTTTATGAAAATGAAAATAAAATAACAAAATTAAAGAAAACCCGGAAAATCCAAAAAATAAAACCCGTAAATTTGTTTCTTTCTTTCTTTTTTGGATTTTTTTTCCTTTTCAAAAGTATATTATTTCAATTTGATAAAAAAAAACCTAAAAAATTAAAGCCCATAAATTTAAAAGGGAAAAAAAATCAACAACAAAAATAGAAAAATAAAAATAATTATAAACTCATATTTATATAATTTAAATTAAACTCATATATTATAATAATATACAAAAACATTTATGAAAATAAAAAACAAAATAATAAAACAAAAAGGAATAAAGGAAAAAAAATAAGCAATTTTTTTAAAAAAAAATTTCCTATTTTTGTTGTTGATTTTTTTCCCTTTTCAATTTATGGGCTTTAGTTTTATGCATTTTTTATCAAATTGAAATAATATACTTTTGAAAAGGAAAAAAATCCAAAAAAGAAAGAAACAAACAAATTTACGGGGTTTGATTTTTTGGATTTTCTAGGTTTTCTTTAATTTTGTTATTTTCATTTTCATTTTCATAAATATGTTTTTATATATTATTATTAAATACGAGTTTATTTTAAATTATATATGATTTTATTTTAAATTATATAAATATATTTAAATTAGTTTAAATAAATTACATAACTATATATATATATATATATATATATATACATTTTAATCAGCAAATCTTTAACTATGAACTAGTGTAGCTCAGCTGGTTAAAGCTTGAGTTTATCAAGTTTCAACCTTTGTTCAAACCTGGATGGACTAAAAGAAAAAAATTTAAAAATAACAATAAGGGTAAAATTGTATTTTTATATATTCTGTTAAAGTTGACCGTTAGGTTTTAGTCAAATGGACTAAAGTGATGTATTTTGAAAAAACAAGGGACTAAAGTGACTAATATGTCAAAGACGTTTAAAAATATGACAATTCATGAAAAAGTGGAGACTTTAGTGATAATACCCATATTTTTAAACATCTTTACTATATTAGTAACTTTAATCCCTAGTTTTTTTCTAAAATATATCACTTTAGTCCTTTTGTCAGTCAAATGTTAGTCAAACTTTAACGGAACTAGGGTTATTTTGGTCTTTTGTGTAATTAAAACATGGCAACTAAATTAAAAAAATTTAAAGTGTCAATCAACGGTAGAGATCCAATTAAACCTTGCCACATCAGCCTCAAAACTTTTATAAAATAAAACTTTTATTAATTACATATAATATCAATTAATTTAAAAAATATATATATATATTTAAAAACTGTTGATCTTCTCGACCAAAAAAACACCAGAACAAACACTCAAACTCATCTCTTCCTCGATGTCACTGTCGTCTTCTTCTTTCCAGAAATCAAATTCCTTAATCCTTATGGTTGACTGCCAAACAATTGAAAGAATACATTTAAATCATGATATGAGAGACCATTATGACAATTTGTAAACAAATACACAAGTCAAAAATATGATTCACCTAATTCCATCAAACAATTTCTTGAAAGCACAAAACTTTCAAGAAGTTATATGGATCTCCATAGCTCGACTACGGAGATCGATCTCCGTCACCGAGTGATGGAGGTCGCGCAGATCTCCATCGTTTCAGTTTCAACAATGGTGAAACGATTCCAGATCTCCATTTATCCATGGACTATTTCTTTTAAATATTTTTCTATATTTAATTATTTTATCAGTTTTTTTGTTTTATGAACTGTGTTTCTTTTTTGAAAGGAACTGTGTGTGTTTTTGTTAGGAAAAGTAACTACATTTTTTAAAGAATAGTTTATTTTTAAGAGAGAAAACCAAAAGTAACCTTACAAAACATTAAGAACGCGTCTTGTAAGCATTTTTCATTTGTCGTTTTTCGAAAATAAAAATGAAAATGAAAATAATATTTTCGGTTTCGATTTCGAATTTTGAAAACGTGGCTGGTAGCATATATTGGAAACTGTATTCTAAAACTAAAAACAACAAAAACGCGTCTGGTGGGTTAACCGAAAATATCAAAAATTAAAATATCATTTTTACATTTTATTTAATATTACAATAATTATAAAACAAATTGGTTAAATAATTAACCAATATAATTGATATGTCCCTTTGCTTTCGAATTGCGATATTTTCACCTGGGTATGTCTTTTTTTTGTCATTTAATCGTATATGATTCTGCTTTTTTGAATTTGTGGATCCAAGATATTTGCCGAAACAACAAATTTTAACAAACTTAGATCAAAAACACAATACAAAACCAAACCCAGATGCTTTGGTTCACAATTTAAAACAACTGTATACCAAAAAATGTACAAAAATAACAATGAATTTAAACAAAACTTGGACCAAATCTACACAAAACAAAAAACACATCATTTTCTTCATAATCTAGCACAATTGTATACTAAAAATGCTCTAGAAACAGATAAAATCATAAAATTCATAATTTTTACTAGATACTGAAAGTGTTGGTAACGAACAGAGCAGTCCACATGGCCCATTTGTCGTGGGGAGAGATTATAGGGCCACTGATCAACCGGGATCTGACCGAAACAGGTTGCTTTCTCCAGTTAGCTTTCTTCGTTGTCGAGAGGGAGAGAGAGAGAAAGGTCGCTTGTAATTGAAACGTGTTCGGAGGAGTAGATCGGCGGCACCAAGGCAGCAGATCGTCGCCGGAGGAAGAAGAAAAAGAAGAAGAGTGACGAAGGAGAAGAAGAAGAAGAAGTGAGGAAGAAAACTGTGATGGAGTCAGGAGAAAGTTGAAGAAGAAGAAAAAAATAAAAATAAAAAGTGATTGCTTTTTTTTATTTTTTAAAGTGAAAAACAAAATGAAAAACATGGAAAACATCTAAAAGTTGTTTTTCAAAATTTTCAATTTTAACACTGATTTTTTTTTTTTCATTTTTTTTGTATTTTGAAAGCAAAATGAATACAAAAACAAAATGAAAAACGGTTAACGAACGCAAATTTGAAATCGTTTTTGAAAAATAAAAACAAAAACACCCACTTTTACCTCTACCGGACAGCCCCTAAACTTTCGTTTTTAACCACAGACAAAAGTTTAATTGTTAATAACTATATTTTTGAGAAATTTCTTGAATGTCCTCATATAAAAACTATCTTAAACACACACACACACACTCTCTTTCTCTCTCTCCTCTCTTCTCTCTCCCTGCTCATCTCTTTTTTTCTCTCTCTCCTCTCTTTCTTTCCCCGCTCATCATCGCCGGACGTCGTCGCTTAGGCGTACACCGCCCGGCGAAGGTGTCGCCGAGCTGCCTGGGCTGCGCCGAACCAAGGGGTGCGCCACTCCTCTCCCTCTCCCTTTTCGCGAACCAAGAACAACGTCGTCGGAACTTTCCCTTTGAAAGCTTCGCCGACGTTGTGATCTGCAAAAAATAGAGAAAGAAAATATGTAATTTGAGGAAGAAATAAAACTTGAAATCATGCTTTAAATTTTTGGAAATATTTCAAGATTTCAATTTTTGTCAACATTTCGAATTTTTATATCAGATTTCAAGTTTTGTCAACATTTTGAGTTTTTATAGAAGATTTCAAGTTTTCGAACCAGTGAAACTTGAAATCTTCTGGAAAAAACGTGAAACTTTAATTATTTTATTTTAGGGGTATTTTGGTAATATATGGATATACACTAAATTTTTTTCAAAAAAGTGGTTATTAACAATTAAATTTTCATATGTGGTTAAAAACGAATTTCTCATATTAGATGCAGTCATTTTCAACAATTTCCACTATTTTTAAAGAGTTATTTTGTTTTAAAAGAATTGTTTTTATAATCTTTTAATCAATATTTTATATGATTTTCTGTTTTTCAAATATATATATATATATATATATTGCTTTTTTTTGAAATAATATTTTTGTTGTTAATTTGATTGTTATAAATCATTTTAATATTAAATCTTGAAAGTATTTTGAGAAAAATCCAAGAAGTAAATGTGTAATAACAAACAAAAAAATTAAGGGCAAAATCGTACTTTTGTAAGTATAGTCACAGATGACCGTTAGTTTTTTTATTAAATTGACTAAAGTGATGTATTTTGGAAAGGTTAGGGACTAAAGTTGCTAATATGGTAAAACATTTAAAAATGTGACATATTGTAAAAAAGTTGGGACTTCAGGGAAATTACCCCCTATCCTAAATCATTATTCATTTTCTTTTTGGATGCATGAATCAATCATCCTCATTGATTCAAATGTGTCAATGAAGTTATTTGCTCCACCTGGTTAATCATTAGAGGGAGTCAAGTGTTGTGTACTTAACACTTGGATGAAACAATTTTAATAGAAATAATGAATTGGAGAGAAGAAGAAGAATATTGAGAGGTTTGCTGAAGCAATATTTTCTCGATAATCTCATTCAATCCACTGCTTGCCTTTTATAGGCTGTACAATACGAATGAGGGAAATAATTAACTGAAACAGCATACAAACAATCAGGAAATAATGGAAGGAAATGGTGCTGAAATCATGCGCACAATGACATGATGTTCGCAGAACATGGGAACAATCAACCCACTATTATTTAACAACAGCTTGCACTCTGACTTGGTCTCGCTTCCAACTGGATGTGCATGGCCAACATGGTACTGATGTGATGCACACATCATCAACCCCCAAATATGAACTCTATTAATGCATTTTTCTTCATTTTCTAGCCTTTACGGACATGGTATTCGAGGCTTGTTTCCGGTGGGCTGTTTCGTTTCATTAATAATGTTATCAGTTCTCAAAGTCAACTGCAAATGAATAAAAATTCCAGTTCATCTAAGCTTCAAATTATTGTGGCATCAATAATCACCCATACAATACCAGTCACCACTCACCACTCACCACTCACCAACCAACCCCGTAGAAGAAATCTTCTTTGTTTTTTTGTTGTTGGCGCACCTAACTTATTTGCAGGTCGTTGTTTTCCTAATTTTATGATAAATAACGACAAAACATTTTGACACCTTACCTTATTATACCAAATTGACATGAAACGCAAGTCTGATTTGTTCTTTTTAGCACTTTCTCTGGCAGCAAAAATGCTATGGAGACAGGAGGACCCATTTGGGGTTTTGGCCAAGAAGAAAAATAGAATTTGATGGATTCAAATTGTCATTGGTGAGAGATCTATAAGAAACTATTGCCATGATTTCTTAGATATAGACCTACTAAAAAATGGTAAATTCAGTACTAATGTACGGGTTCACGATTTTAGCGTTGTGCACTACTTATAACGTAAAAAACTGTCATCCACATATTGAATCCATAATTTTAGTGTTACGAATTACGATACCTTTACTTTGATAAACATTTGTCCAGAAAACATGACGTCTAGGGGTCTGGTGTGGAGGGAGATAGATAAGAGAATGACATGGTTCCATGTGCAGCTTTTGTATTGTGCATTGTACTTTTGATTAGTTTAATGAAACCAAAACCCCACATCCCAGTTGTCAAGAACCCCATGCCATTCACACACTAAATTATTATCAAACCAAAACCAAAAACATTATATTATAATGACAAATTTCATTTGTTTTATATTATTTTTCGATAGCTTTCACAACACACATCCCCTTTTGAACATTAGCTGCAAATAAAAAAAAAAGCTTCTCTTGCAATCTTTTTCAACTATAAAAACAGGCATGTTTGGCTGGTTTTTAGTAGTCTGGTAAAACAGCTCAATAGAGTCTCTCTTTGCTTCTCTTAGTTTTTTTTTTCTTGGTCTTCCTCTGTCTTCAACAATCATCACACAACAATGATTGGTTCAACTTTGGAGTTGATCAACCAAGCTGCATCCAACTCTTTATTCATTTTCTGTTTCTGCAATCTGATCATCCTCATGATTTTCATGGGCTCCAAACCTGTAGACTCCAACTTTGAACAAGAAGGTGAAGTTCCTCAAACACTTCCTGTTCAGACCACTACATGTGAAAATGCTAAACAAGGAGGAAAATCAATGAGTTCATTTGATGGAAGCAAAATATTAATGGAAGTCAAAGAAGCCCAAAATGTCCAGGAAGAACCTGCTGATGATGACAAGGAAGAAAACAGCAGCAGTAGCGGTGGTAGTAATAGTAGTAGTGATGATCACGAAGAAGACGATGAGTTCAGGAGAAGAGTCGAAGAATTCATCGAAAAAGGTTATAGAGGATGGAAGGCAGAGTTGATGAGGACATCTCGTTTAGTCTAGACTTAACTTTAGCTTTAGCTTGATCAACTTTCAGACTTTGTTTTGGTTATTAGCATGTAACTTGTTGTATATACATGATGATTATGATGTGATGGTGCTTTCTTTACTGAGAAAGTTTTGGTTGCATCACTAAGAGAAATGAAACCCAGAAATAGTGGTCTGAATAACTTTTGTTTTGTTTCATTAACTTTTTTTTTCTTTTAGTTTCTAATTATGTTATGGTGGGTTAGTTATGTGTAAACATATGAGGAAATGCTGTCAAAATGGCTAAAATTGTTTCTGTTTAGTTTATATCATTTGAGTAATTAAAAATGCTAACAAACCAAACTCTAAATATATGATTTTTTTTAAAATCAAGGATATGTTGCTATGGTGTACCTATAGGTATCAAACTTTACTTGGACGGTCTGAATATTTACTCTCATAACTGAAAAACAACTATTCCCACAACACAGAGGAGAAAACTCTACACATATACTTATAAAATATGTATGGTAGAACTCGAATTCCTCACCCCTAACACGGAAACGGAGGTGCACAACACGTGTTAAGAGGGAATGTGCAAATAGATTATTTTTTGGTTGTGAAACCTTTCAAATACTTCTATAAAGAAAGACTTGCACTTTTTTTTATCTAAAAGAACAATTTAGACTAATATTATTTGAGTGTATATAAACAAAGACTATAGCAAGTTAGTTGGGTACAATATTCTAAAGTTGACTTAGATTCTCTCATTCACATGGATAAGGTGGAAATGAAAGCTGTGGAATAAATGGTGGAAAAGGTCATGTTTGGGAGCTTTTATTTTTCACTCTTTACCGTGTTATCTTCCTATTGTTTTTTCAAAATTTCAAACCAGTACAAAAGCATGTTGTAATAATCTCTCAGACAAATCATACTGCAAATTGTTTTGTATAATTCATGTACAAAATTAGCAAAGAATATTAATTTCATGGCATGAAGAAAAACTAGTAACCTCACTCCATTTCCTCTGGAAGAAATTAACCATCACAGATTCACAGCAAACAAAACTAGACCTAATGGTATCAACCACTACAGGTGTGGTCAGAACGGGGGAATAACTGTCCACACATGCCGGTAAATACGCATGGTGGAACTTGAAGGAGAAAGAGGAGAAATTAATGGAGAGTGCATAATCAAATGATTGAGCAGTAGATAATAAGAACAAAATTGATCAGTCTGCAACTAAAAGTACACAAGCCATTCATCAACAAAACATTCACTTAAATCACACACCAGGTTCTTTCATGCTACACCAATAAGACAACATTAGAAAATACATCATGATGACAACAACCACAAGATGATCCTAATCATTAGAAACTCTCCTACCTAAGCCTAATGAGAGAGTACAATTCTGGGTTAAAAAACAATAGACAGCTGTGAACCCTAGACAGCCCTTAATATATGGCCACTGGGGTAATTGGCTTTTAAGACAACAAGGTTGAGAGAACCTAAATGCTGTTGTGTCTTGAGAAAAAAAAAACAGTGAAGGGCACATACACCAGCATACGAAGTCCAAACTGGCTCAACAAGATTCCTCACAGTTTGATTGGCTGCGGCCTTTCGAATCCTCGTCAGGTGAAGATGTTTTATTGTCAGCAGCCAAGTTCCTATACCCCTGCATGGGGTTCAAAGAAACCGGTGTGAGAATCGGCTTTACTTCACTATACCCACCACCCTGGGTTACAACAACTGCAACTGGTGCATGGTCAGTTCTCTGTTTCTTGTGCTTTTGCTCCAGCTGATGACCTGGCAGGAAACTCCCCACTACAAGCTGTAAATTCAAAGCAAATTAGAAATATAGCATTTGAAAAATAATTACTAGCAAAACATGATCAAGGGTTATGAAATGTTAGAAGTAGATATTTGCAGCTTTTATTCCAAATGATATGAAAACAGTTAGAAACATATTGTATATAAAATGTATACCTGCACCGGACCAGCAGCTACCAGCAGACCAGCAAGTCCTCCCCCGACGACACGTCCATCAGGACCTGCTAAAGAGACGCTCATCCCACCAGACCTGCTCTTTGTTCCTCCAAAATCGGTAGGCAGAAATGATCCAGACAAGGAAAGTATCTCAAAACGACCCTGAAAGTGATACAATAAATGAGTCATGAGTCATGACACAGAATTGAAACTTATGGGAGAACATGGGAACAGACAGTCTAAGCAATCACAATCTCCACAGACATCACAATCTCCACAGACGCTGATAAATGAAGATAATCAATTCTCACATGGATGTTGGTTTCCCATGGAGACAAAGTATTCCATATCAGGTCCTCACATCCCCAAACGTAAACTATCATAAGAGCACTCCCCAAATTTAACATCATTGTATGCAGATAAAAATTGCAAATAGAGATATTATGAAAATTTTAAATGTAGCTTATATTGGGCATGTATTTCCTCTCCTTGCTTATTAAAGAAAGTCATCCTAAATGCAGAACAAATAAAATAATAATAACTAGGGGTAGGCACAATTAGGTCGACCAGACCAGCCTGACCCGAAAACATTGGGTTGGCTACAGAAAATAAGAGAATCGGGTTACCTTATATTTTTCCTGACCTTTTTAAAACTCGTAATTGGTTGTTAATAAAGTGATTGTGGAAACCAATCATATCTTAACTACACATTCATGGCAATACTTATATTTCATGAGTTTAGATGAGGTAAGGAGGGGATCCAAATCGTATAAATATATAACACGATATTATGTTGGGTTGGGTCGGGGTTTTTTGTTAACCAGAAACTCGACCTGAAATATATATCAAACCCTAAAAAACTATCATACATTTCTCTTACTTACCCACTCATCCGCCGCTCTCCCTTCTTTGAAACCATTCGTCGACGTGACCATTGTCACGTCGTTTCCTCACGTTGATCTTCTATTCTCCACACCGGCGCCGCTCTTCAGTCTTCCAAGCCATTCCATGCCATTGTGGCTTGATTTTTCTACTTATTTTTTGTATTATTATTATTATTATTATTATTATTATTTTGGTGAAGTGCTTTTTGTAGATTTTGAAATGAGGAGGATATGATTTTCTAGAGTCTGTATGATTAATATTTTGGTATATATCAATTGATTAATATTTTGAAATGAAGAGAATATCATGTTCATTTCGATTTTTCTACTTATTTTTTGTATTATTATTATTTTGGTGAAGTGCTTTTTGTAGATTTTGAAATGAAGAGGATATGATTTTCTAGAGTCTGTATGATTAATATTTTGGTATATATCAATTGATTAATATTTTGAAATGAAGAGAATATCATGTTCATTTCCCTGCTTTCGTATTTGTATGTCTTACATTTTCTCTAGTTAGATGCATGTTTTAAAAAGCGCTATACGCTAATTGGGTGGTGGCCGGCGCCTAACCCCTAGGTAATTCCTTAATGTAGGCTGGAGGCGTCGAGAGGACAGAAAAGAAGAATAAAGTTTTGGGGTTTTTTAAATAAACCTCAAAACAACGTCGTTTTGGGTTCTTTATTTTATAGCTCTAAGTGATAATCGCCACATAGGTCACGTTGACTCTGCCTAGACTGCCTATGCACTGCCTGGGACGCCGAGCGACTAAGCGATTGCCTAGAGCGTTTTTTTGAACACTGGTTAGATGATAAGTTGTTTGCATTGGTTTTTTTTTTCCTTCTTTTTTCTGAGTTTCTGTTGTAATTTGACCTTGCCATTACTGGAGTGAAAAAGGCTGCTTTGTTGTAGGCAACGAGTGTGCTATATTTTGAAGTTTTTTTTTTTTACTGAATTTTGTTAATAATAACATTTAAAAATACTTTTTGTTTTATTAGAACTTTACCTGATCAAAGTTAATGATATATGTTCTTGCCTGTTGAGCTGATCTGACTGAATTAAAGTTTCTTGTTTTCAAGAGTACATGTCCTCATGATTCATAAATGTTGAAATTTTATGCTAACCGATGAACTCTAAAGTCATTGGATATAAACTTTGAGGATGCTTTTTTATGATGAAACTGAAATTAAGTTTTAAGATCGTGTAATCACTCATTTTATATGAATGTTAACTGTTGGCTATTCTAACTTTGACCTTCAGTTCATATCACATAATGTTAGCATGCAAATATGTTTATTTATTTTTTTATATGTTGTCTTAAAGATTTCGTTTCCATGTTTAATTGATTGTTCATTATGTGCATTTGTGTAAATGGTTGGAGGCCACTAAATTGGTGGTGGTTCCTTGATGCTGTCATTTACTTCTGTTTAGTTTTTTAAAGTCCTATGTTTTGATTCTGAGGTCATTTGATGTAAATTTCAAATGTGAGTTCTTTTTTTATTTGTCTTAATTCATAGTAATTTGAGTGAAATGTGATTATCATATAGCCAGTAGTTCGTATTGTGTTTGTATTAATGAATTCATGATTTCATTACAATGGGATTCTTATTATTTTTTCTGATATTTTGAGTTCAATATATGACACTTAATGTGTTTCTTTTTTGCAGATGGATGGACAAAGTAGTATGTTTTTTGTTATTTTTTTTGTCAACAGGAAAGGTTTTTTTGTTATTATTTTTGTCAATATGAAAGGATGCTAATATCCAAAAATACTTTGATCAAGGAGAATAGTCGAAATTATATGTTTTTACCGGTTTCGTTTTTATTCGTATCTTAGGGATTAAACATTTAATATTACATATTTCAACTAATATCTGATGTAAGTGGTATGACATTGAATATATTTATTTATTTGTATCCTAACCTGATCAATCCAACCCAATTCAACCCAACCTAACATGACAATCTTGGGTTGGGTTGGGTTGAATTTTTCCAACCTGATATGTGATCAGGTTGGAAAAAACCCAACCCAACCCGAAATAACAACCATAAGCAATATAGTATATTCACCCCACTGTCGCTGCAGTGGCATGATGCAATCAGACAAAATAGAGAATAGCACATAATCATCTGATTCTGATAAACTTATGAACTTAACACTTTTTTTAACTGTTTAGATACAGTAATCACAGTCATACAAAACTCAAGAACCCAAACTAAGACAACATAACATATATAATACTACCAGCAGGTGCTTGCAACTTATTTTCAAGAAAAATATATTAGACAAGGTTGAAGGGGCCACACCTCATATGTTACAGTACCCCCAGAAGATGTAGGGTGACGAAGCGTAACATTTGAAATTGTACCAGTTGCAGAAAGGATGCAGATAGCGCGAGATTCTTGTTGAGAAAACTTCATAACTTTCATTGTAACATCCTATCACAGCCATAATAAAAGTTAAAAGTAGAAAAACAGAACAGATCAATAAGCAAACATTGAAAAAAGATGCAAGAAAAGTCATTCCTAACTTTCTTTAAAAAAAAAATTCTCAATAATTATTTTTCTAATTCTTCTGAGTTTTCGACAATATAAAATATAAAAAGTAGAGTTTTGTAACGTATAATAACAATTATTTCTCTCCCAAAACATGTTCCAAAGGAACAAAAAAAAAATTCTTGCCTGCTTCACAAAACAAAATTTTCAAATCCAAAGTCATAAAGGAAAAATATGGTATTTCACTTTGATTCCATAATTTGTTTTCATGGATGCATCATGCATAATGAGCCAGACTAATTAAAGGCATACCTCGCCAGCATTAATAGTGAGTACATGGGGTGTGAAATTTGCACCGACGAAGAATGAAATTTTCTCAGCTACAAAACAATATTTTGAAAAAATCAGTATAACCAAGACGAAAGCTAAGAAATTTGCAGTTGCATGATTATGCCCTTGAAGCATACCAATTGTAAATCAAAATAACATACCAGATAATTTAGCTGTATAGTGAGTAGGTAAGTAAATCAATTAGTGACAAAATTATTGCAAGAAATTAGGTTTTTTCACTATCATTCAGCATACGGTTAATGGGTTGTTTAATAGAAAAATCTGTCATAATACAACTACAGAAGTTATGGTATGACAGTACTTAGATGAACAATTAGCTGATAAAGAAAAATCTGATAAAAAAAATATACCATCAAACTCATATGTACAGAGTGAGATAGAACGAAAAAAGGTAACAGAACAGCTGCATAAACTTTTACTAATTTTTAACATTCTATAACAGTATCAAACTTTCAAATGAGAATAACCAAAAGATCGATGTTAATTTTAAAATATGCTGTCATCGGGTCCGTTCTTCAGGTGGTAATGGACAACCAATTATCAATGTTTTAAATTCGTACTGAGGCGGCACCTCAAGGCATGCCTCAGCCGCCTCACGGCCAAAAGCGCCTTGAGTCAGCCGCCTCTACCTCAATCTTACTCGGATCCGCCTCAGTGCGATTTTCGCCTTGAGGCGGCTGAGGCGTTGGCGTTCCGAGGCCTGACCTGTGCAGTTTTTTATTTTAAAAAAAACAGACTATACAACACAAAATACCCTAACTTATTTTTTAGAACAGAAAGTCGATACTTTCTGCCTCACCTATCCAAGACTACAAGAACAGGAACTATCAAACCCTAAGTTCTTCTCCAAAACCCTAAGTTATTAAATGTTATGGATGGTTTTCTATTTTAGTATATTTTATTTTTATTTTTGCATTATTTATCATTTTCAAATTAAGGCGACCACCTCGCCTCGCAAGTACAAAAGCAACTCGCATATTTAAAACATTGCCCACTATTCCCACTCCACCTAAGACATCTTATGCCAAGTTCAAAATAAAACATTCCCCATTATTCCCCACTCCACTTAAGACATCTCATGCCAGGTTCCCATTTGAATCTAAAACCACTACACCAAAAAATCATTTTCAAATTAAGGCGACCACCTCGCCTCGCAAGTACAAAAGCAACTCGCGTATTTAAAACATTGCCCACTATTCCCACTCCACCTAAGACATCTTATGCCAAGTTCAAAATAAAACATTCCCCATTATTCCCCACTCCACTTAAGACATCTCATGCCAGGTTCCCATTTGAATCTAAAACCACTACACCAAAAAGACAAATTTTCCCCAGATTCCTATTTTATAGACAAATATCTTGTGTTCTACTGTTCTTGTTGTGCAATTTAAATCAGTAATATCAACCATCTCTCATAACAGTCAGCCGGTCTAAGAAAATTATTATCAGATTAAAGACAGATTTGGAGCCAGTGAAATCAGCTATGCGTTCATTTTACCTACTAGACAAAGCAGCACCTCTCAGGTAGTCATAATCCTCTCTAAGATTCCTCGTAAAACTTTTTTCCATCGAAAAAGGCGACAAGAAAAAGTAATCCAGACAGTGAGAGAGATAGCGAGAGATTCCCTCAATTTACAGTGTGTCATCAACAAATCTAGCTCTTGCCTCACTCACACTACTACAACCATTAATTCAAGATATGGGCCAGAATCAGAGATAATGGTCCCACTCCCAGATCACAAAGCCCACAAATACCCTCTCAACTTCAACCTCTAAAACTCAAAAATCTGAAAACATAAACAACACTCAACCCCACAATGACAAATTACCACCATCTCCAACTTTTCACATGACAACACAAAACATCAAAACAAAACAGCACATAATTTTTTACAAAGATAAAAAACACAACTTGGTCATCATTGTTTGCAACAGCTCATGATAATTTCCAAATGTAACAGTAAAATTTAAGACATATATATATATATAACTTACAGCAATAGTTGTAAACCAATAGAGACATGTTGTTTTGTTTTGTTTTTGTTTTTTTTTACCTGGGCTCTCATATTCAAGCTTAGGTGACTTCTTGATGGAATCAACCGGCCGCCCTCTACCTCGTTTCCAAGCCGAATACTCTCCAGTCATTGGAATCGAAGCTGAAATCGGCATGGGCGACAATGGCATTGCTACGGACCCATCTGGACCGTACTTTCTCGGCCTCCCTCTCTTCTTCTTCCCTTCCGTCCCCGTGGCGGAGGAACCTGAGACCGGCACCGACGTAGTGGTCACCAGAGACGGAGGAGCGGCGGCTGCGGAGGCTGCAACAGTGGGAACGGGAAATGGGGATGAATTTTCGACATGAGGGGCCACTTTGAAGCTATCAGGAGCAGCTTCGTCTCTTTTGACTGTGACTCCTCCTGAACTCAAATTGTTCTCTTCTTTTCCCTCCATTCATAAATCAACAAAGTAAAAACCCTAAAAATAAAATAAAATAAAATAAAATTGACTGAAGTCAGTCTGTAAAACCCTAAAAAAAACCCCTAAATTCTGTGAAAAACTGAGGATTAAAATTACAAGCTTTTTCAGTGAACAACACTTAGAAGGATTAAAACAATTAGTTGTACAACAGAATCAACAAAAACTTCAAAAAAGTAGTAAAATTTTTTGAAACTTTGTGCAGTAAAAATCAGATCAAAATACACAACAACAACAGCAAAAAAATTACACAAGTTAAATTAAAAAGAAACCCACTTCAATTTTCAAAGATCAAAACTTCAAAACCATAAAAGGAAGATTTTCTTCTAAATAATAAACACAATTCTGTGACTTAAATCTCCGCCATTGCAGAGAATGCACAGAGCTTGAATGTTCAAAAAAAAATTGACAAAAAAATAAAATAAAATATGATGAAGTTACAAGAAAATGAAAATTTTGCTTTTGCGATAATTCAGAATTTTCTTCCAAGTGAAATGAAATTTAGGGTTTTGCAGGAAAAGGAGGAGAAATAAATAAATAAAAAGTTGAAGAAAATATGGTAATTTAAAATAATAATAACAATAATAATTAAAATACATAAATTATTAAATATTGTGAGAATTTAATTTATCAATTAATATTTTAATTGCAAAATTCAAAGTATGAATTTTGGTTAAGAAAGTGGTTCACGTCCGTCTTGGAAATTTAATAAAGGTGATTTATTAAATGGCGGAGGCAGGAAATTAGAAATAAAAAATTAATGAAATTTGGGAAAAGAAGAAAAAAGCTTTTTTATATTTTATATTTTATATTTAAATTGGCAGTTTATTAATTTATTTAAAGCAAAAAAGAAATAATTTAAAGCTGTAAAGCTAACGTTAGAGCCATGCCATTTTTTTCCAACTACTGACACCTTCTTTGTCTTTTTAGTTAATTAAAGTTGACTATTCAAATTTTACATTTAATACCCCTAATGTTTTGGAGAATTTACTGTTAACGTCACTTTAAACAACAATCTCTTGCAAGTGTTTTTTGTTTTTTTGTTGCTTGTTTTTTTGTTGCTTTTTTGCTGCTTAATCCAAAACCTAAAAACAGAGCAAGATACATATACTACAAGTGCTTCTGCTTCACAGCTTCAGGTTGCTGCTCCAAAGTGGAACAGCACTACATCATCTTAAAGCCAACAAGGCACCAACCAAGTGCTTTTTCATAGTACTTGTCTGTCTCTGGCAATGGCAAGGATCTGAGACTAAATTCTAGAATGGTTTGGTCTGGGTCCCATAATCTTTTCAAAACAGTGATTGAAAAAACGATAGTATCGCTGCCGATATCAATATGGGATATAATATTCTTTCCGTAAAAATATTTTGAAAATTTTCGAAAATATCGACGATGAACCTAGTGGAATTTTACGAAATATCGTGGAAATATCCGTAAAATAAATGGTATATTTCCGTCGATTTAAAGTGAAAACTTTATGATATTTCCCTAATTTTTTTATTTATTTTTTTAATTAAACAAATTATGTACTTAAAAATTCACATGTTGCTTTTTTATTTGTGTCGATGTTATTAGATTCCGAATAAACCGTATAACAATCTATAACTATAATAAATTTATGAAATTATGTTGCAATTGCTTTTTTATTATTTTTCATTAAGAATCTCATTATTAACTTTTATTTTTTTAAAGAAGATTCTCATGAGCTTTTGTTTGTTTGTTTGATGCAAACTATTAAAAAAAATGAAGTTTTAATGAAAGTTTTTTAATTTTTAATCGTTCGTATGTATATTATATTTATATTTATACCATACAGTTGTTATGTATTATATGTATTTAAAAATAAATGTGTATTTTTTCGTTAGATTAGTGATTATTTTAACTTTTTTAGAAGTTTCATTAAAAACATTTATGTTTTTAGCTAAATTTCCTATACTTTTCGTAAATTTTACGTCAATATCCGTTGATAATCGATATTCTTTTTTTCATAGTATTTGTACTATATAACTCAAGCATACCTAATACATACGGAAGTCACAAACTGAGTTGAATCTGCTTTTGAGTGTGACCAAAGCAAAAGCACTTTGCAGAGTTTCTGAATTTTGGCACAAGCATCAAATCTGAATTTTGGCACAAGCATCAAATTCAACCTTTTAACAACTATCAAAAAATGTGATTGACTCAGGCATTTTTGAGAGATAACACAATCAAATCGAAGAAAATCGATCAGCATGAGTTTTGCAAGACTAAACAAAGGATCCGTGTCAATAAAATCTCAAATTTGAATTTGAGCCAAGCACATTCTCAAAAGTGAAAGCTTACACATTAAGCAGGAGATAATTTCAACGATCTAGTCCACGTTCAGGTGCTCGTAGACTATGTACACAAACAAATCAGAAGAAGCCAATTACAATTGACTTGTCCTGCTAAACATCTAAAAAATGAAAAATAATAATCATGTTGATCAGGACGCAGAACAACAGGATTTGATTCGAAAGTTCACCTAAAAGTTGTTGCTGAAATATCAAACTTGTATCAGTGGCTGCTTAATATGGGTTTTCGATAGCACAAATCCAGCTCGTCTTTCCTCGAATGAGTACTCGATCTCTTCTTGGATTTCCTCAGCTGGATTAACACTAAAAGGAATTGGTGCAGGGGTCATAGCTGTCTGCATTGGAACTGAAACTGTTGCAGGTGTGGAGGGAACAAGAGGAATTGGCATTGCCTTGGGAAGTCCAATTCTCATCATCTGCAATAGTAGTAGCTGTTGTTGTCTTCGACGGAGTAGTAAATGATAACAAATCATTAGATGGAACTGTTTTCTGTATGTTTTCACCATGTGTGCTTAGATCATCCAACATATTGGTCGTATTGGATTTCAAAGAAACTGTGGAGATGGGTGAAAATGGTTTCCGCATCATTGGTGACTCTGGTTCACAAGCACTCACAGCACCCAAGGATTGTTTCTTTAAAGGACCACCAGCAGCAGCAGCAATGTCCAAGCCTCTCCTACCTACAACAAAATGGTACAACAAATTAGTAAAATGGTGTACGACACCTTAAATTTTTTGTAATAGTGTGAGGGAAAGGCTTACCAGCTGATAAAGCTGAAAAACCATCCTCCTGTCGAAGATTTGCGTAGTCGTTTTGGAGTACACGGTCAATCTTCTTAACAGTACGTGGTTGAGGAGTAGCTTTTATGGAGCTAGAATCAGGTTTCGGAGTCTGATGCATTGCTCCTCCTAGGGACAGTCTTCGATTGCTTGCACCTCCAGTTGAAACTCTAGGGGCCTTTTTCACACTCTGAACCTTCGAAGGGCTTGGTTTTGATCCATACAGTGCCTCTTGCTCTGCTAATTAGTTGTCCCTGGAGTTTCTTCTGGTCCTGAAAGAGAAACAGTTGTAAAAACACATCATATTAGCCGAACATCATCAATATGGAATGAAAACCAAGATTGAAAGGACAGGTATATCATACGCGCTGCCTACGGCGTTCTTGCTCTTTCTCTTCGCGCAAAATAGTATACTCTTCAAGCATAGAAAGTAGACGAACCTGGAAGTGACAGGTGACAGAATACAGTTAAGATAATTTTCAGCAATGTGAACAACTATAAAAACTTCAGCTATATTAAAAAAGTACTTACGCCGTCGTATAAGAACTCAGCGCCCCTCTCCTGTTCCCATGCTATGGTTTTTGATGCCAATGCCTCAACCATTCCTGAGCCAATATGTTACAAATAAAGTTTACTACAACCCAACTATTCCACACACATATCTACAAACATAAATTTATAACTCAATAGAATAATAAATTAAAGTGGTGTAAAAGATGCACAAAAAAAAGAACTTTGAGATTTTTAGCAAATAGAGAACCATATGACATGGAATAATAAAGATAATAATACCTAGGTTGGTTCCATGAAATTCACATCTCTAATTAGGGAAACCAAGTGATATAGCCATATGATGTGGACCTTAACAATCAAACCTAGGTTGGTTCCATCATGTTCACATCTACCACTAAAGATTCTAATAACTGAAGGTATTAGTCAACTTGGATGAATCAGTGTATACCTGGAAGTTTGTTAACCAAGGCACGAGCTTTTTCAGCACGCTTGAGAGTAAGATGAGCACCTCTTCCAGCATTATATCGGTTTTCATCCTGCACAACCACCATAGGAGACACAATTAAGCAAGGAAATTAAACAGTTAATCAATAAAATACCAATACAAAGAGACTGTTAACAGCCAACCCTATTATACTCCTCTAGCCAGCACTCCTCTTCACATGCTGCCAACCATTTCTCAATCTTTTCAAGTATATCTTTCCTGCTAAAAGCTTCCTCTTTAACCTTAGCTATTTGAAGTTCATATTGTTCAAGGACACAAGCTGGGTCCACGACTCCTGCATCAGTAGACAATCATTTAAACATTCAGCTATAAATAGCGATAAAAGTTATATCAACAATGCAGTGATATATCGCCGAAGAAGATACCAGACTCAATGGCTTCAATGGCATATTCAATTGAACTATCAGATTCTGGAACCATGTGTGTCTTTCTGCAGATCTCCTCCAATTCCGACCTCTTCTTCAGGACAAGCTCTTTCATTTTGCTTGACTTCAACTCTTCCAATCGAGAGACTTCTGTCTCTACCTGCAAATTATGATTACTTCTCTATTAATCCCAAAGCAAACCACCCAGACTTTGTAAATACACAAAAGCAGAAGCTCATCACAGAGTTATAACTTACAAAATTAATGAAGTCCACAGATAGTGTGTTGGGTTCGGTTATTTCATGTTCTGAAGCAGCTATGTTACGGGTAACATTTTGAAATGTCTGCTGCTCTTCAATTGGTGTATCCATCAAATTCCATAGCTCCAACATTGTAGTTGCCAGATCTTGGAGCTGCCATGAATGAAAAGGTCAATAAGGTCAAAGTGGGAAGAATAAAGATCTAAAATGAACAGAATGTAAATAATAGTTATAATAACAATTAGCTTTTTTATGATAATTATCACTATTATTTATTTACCTTCTGCATTCTCTGTATCTTAACCTCCCGCAGTTTCTTTATCGCAATGGCCAACCGTTCTATTGTCTCATTACTTAGACTCCTTGATCCCTCACATTCCCCTAAACTAGAATGAACCTCACTAATTGTGTGGTTGAAATCCATCCCAAGCACGGAGCATAGGGAGTTCAAAGTGTTGAGGTGGTCCTGAACCTGTTTCAACCTATCACTCTGCATATGAAGAAGATCAAATCAGTAAGTTCAACACAATACATTCAAGTTTGATGACACCGGAAGTATATAGAAGAAAATATTCCAACCTTCTCCTTTTGAAGTTCATGGAGCTCTCTGTGAAATTCTTCTAGTTTTCTTAGAGACAAATCTGCTTCATCCACAACTGTAATGGAAGAAATAGATGCCGTTGATCCGTAGATCTCATTTTTTATCATCTGAATATGCTGGAGAACCTCTACAAATTGTTTCCTTCTATCGGATTTCCTTTTCCGCATCTCCTCCATCTGTGGCAGAATTTTCTCGAGCTCTTCCTTCAAGCTTCCAATATTTTGATCAGACTGAAAAAACGGTCCCATAAGCAAATAGATTCAATTAGATAATAAACTATACCAAAACTCTGGAAAATATTTTAACAAAAAATAAATTTACTATAAAAGAAGATGGGAAAAAATTCTCTCTCCAAATAAAAGCTTTTGGACTGAAATCAAACTTTTTAAGTTTCAATATCTTCGTTCTAACTTGATCTTACCTACATTTGTGTTGCTCCAACTATATGACCATAATCCATCACTAATATACAAACCGTCACAATCATACATACAAACAATGCTAATTCTATACAAATTTTCTAGTTTCTGTTTCTATAATTCTCCATAACTTCTACAGTGCATAGTAAAACTTCCTCAAATGATTTTCGAAATTTACAGGTTTAAGTTGTAGAACAAATAAACATTTCCTAAACAAATAATAATCATCCAGAAAATTCACAAATGTCCATCAAATGATACCATTAAATCACTCCTGACCTGTCTAATATGTACCGGCCGCTCTCCCATAGCAGAACAGATGGCTGCAAGTTCGGCTTCAGAGTCAGCAATCGTCTGCCTCAGCTGCGCTCTACATCGATTGGCCTGATCCACCTTTCGTCTGTACACTTCAAGACACTCTTGCTCAAGCTCAAGCAGCATCTTATCTCTTTCTTTGTCTGTCTCCCCAACTTCATCCCAAATTATCTGATTTTCGCCATGAAAACAAATAAACAAAAATAAAATCAGATAGTTTCTTCAGTTTCAGCAGCTACAAAAACATTGAAATGGGAACAAAAAGTAAACCTGAAGTTCATATAGAAGTGATCCACATGTAGTTTCCACTTGCAGAAGCGGATCACTTTGGACATTAGACATGTTGAAGAGAACTTTGGCCTGCCAAAACAAATCATCTTTCATGATAATCTCCAGAAACAAAAAACCGTGATGTTAACATACATAAAAATGTTGAGACAAAGAAAATATAAGAACTTGTGTACACAACCCTAATTTCCTGGAAAAAAAAATCTGTAAAAGATTCTCACCCACATTTTGGGGAAAATTTTCAATTATTTATCCAAATTTAGCTTCTCTCCGTTTACAAAAAGCTTAATTCGACCTTCTATTACAATCTATGAAATCGCTAGTTACAAAAATCACAACTCAGCTCATTGAAATCAAAATGCTGTGTGTGTGTGTGTGTTTTATTTTCTTCACGACAGAAAAATTATAAATGATGAAACGTAGACAGCGACAAAATCGAATTCAATTGTGTTTCCTCAATTTTCTCGGCAGCCAATCAGAGGATGATAAGCAAGAAAAAAAAAGAGGAAAAATTGGAGAAACAGAAACGTTAGAAGAGTGGATCTGAATGAAGAAGACAAACCTGGAAAAACAAAAAAATTTCTCGGCGCGTTATCAGAAGTGTGATTTTTCCTTTTTATTTTCCTGAGAAAATATTTTTCCTTTTTTTTATTTTTTTTCCTTTTTTTCCTGGAAAATGCGTTTGGTAATAGAGTGCGAGTATTCGGGTTTGAAAAAAAAATTGGTACAAAAAAGAAGTTAAGAGAGAGAAGTAGCCGTTTGCGGAAATTGGACCGTTGAAGAGCGCTTGTTAAGGATTTGTTTTTAAATGATGAGAGATATGTTTTTGATGCTGTGGAGTGTTGTAGAGAAGCCAAAGGTGATTTTGAATTTCAAATTTCCAACGAGGCCGGGTTTTGGATCCGGTGCGTTTGATTCTGGGCAATTGATTTGATCTATGCCGTGTATTTGATTTGTCTACGTTACGGACGGTCGAGATGCAAGTGAATCGATCTGGACAAAAAGTTGGGGATATTTATCTGGTATTAATGGATTCGTTGGTATATAATGATACGACTAATAGAGATTTGCCATGTCAGCAGTCGACAGTGAAGTGCAAGTCTTTGCTGACGCGGACGTGCTTTTATTGGGATAACAGACTACCAAATGTAACTGATGTCCGGTGTATTAATGTTCTTCAACGTTTTTTTTTTCTCAAACCTGTAAATATATATATATATATATATATATATATATATTTACGTTCACAATTATTACAATAGGACTATCGAAACTTATCAATATCAAACAATATATGTACAGTCCTAGATAACTACTTTCATCAACCGAAAGACCCATACACGTTTATAAAAATATGAATGATGAAACTCGAACTCCTAATCACCAGACGTGGAAGGGACATGCACTACACTACCACCTCTACTAAAAGATGATGTACATAAATCTTGGGATTTTAGACAAATTGCCTATTAGAGGGATGGAAATGCAAATTTTAGCATCAACGGAAGAAGATTAGCAAAGCGTCTGTAAATGACATAGGCTTAATTTAACATTGATGTGCTGTGGAGGAAATTGCTTTTGGTTACTACTGTGGGAAGAATTGCTTTTGGATTTGCTGTGAGAAGAATCAAATAAGTGTTTAGGTAAACTGATTTTTAAAAATGCTATGAGAACCAAAAGCAATTACTAGAAAAGACATAAATGAATATTGAAGACATTTTGAAAATAAATAATTTGTTTTATTTTTGTGTGACCATAAACATGTTATAAAATAATAATTTGATTTATTTTTATGTGACCATAAACATGTTATAAAATAACTAATTTGTTTTATTTTTGTATAATCATCAACATGTTATAAAATAAATAAATAATTTATTTTATTTTTTGTATAACCATAACACATCATTACTTTTTTTTTAATCTATTGTCATTTATATTGCGTATATATCAATAATCTATTGTCTTTTCATTACTACTTTCTAGGAAACAGTTTTCTAAAAGTTTAAAAAAATAGCTTCTCAAAACTGTTGTTGGGGAAGCCAAAAGTGATCAAAAACACTTCCCTAAAATTTGACCAAACACCCTGTACCCAATTCAGAATCACTTTTGGTTCAAAAACAGTTCAGGAAGCATTCCCAAACTGGGCCATAATTCCACTTTATGAAAACATAGAATAGAGTGTAGTTGAAAAAGCAAACACCCAACTTACTTGCCTTAACCAAACCCCACCCAACCTAACCAAACCCCACCCAACCTGAAGCTTGTTGAACTAATATAATTTGTATAAGGATTTGTGTGAAATTTGAATTCAAAAACTTGTTAGAACCCTACCATTTAGTTATAGGGTTTTATGATATTTTATATTTGAATATAATTGTGGTAATTGTTTTGTGAGTTTTTAATAAATTAAAGGAAATGAAATTTTGTGGTTTTGAGTCTACGGATTTTATAGTTCAAGTCTGCTGGAGCGTTTTGATACATACAGTAAGACTCTTGGTACATCTTAAATTCTGTTATGTGGCATAGGTTGCCTTTGTTCCACACTTCCAGCCCAAGTTTATCTTCGTCTAAAGAAGCCTCGTTGCTCGCTCACCCATGAGGGATTAGTAAAATGGTCAAGCATCTCTCATAAGGTTTGAGATTCGAATCACCTAATGGTACATGGCGAAGTGATGGGGAACTAGATAAGCATTATTAGATGATATTAGTAGTTATTAATTTATTATATTGTATTTATCTTGAGAGTAAATTATCTCCTTCATAGATCAGTTTAGATTTATTTTATTTTTATCTTTCTTTATCAGGAGTTAGGTGTTTAGATGTTTATCATTTTGTTAGCTATAAATAAGCCCCTTCAAAGCCAATTGTAATCAGACTTTTTTCCAATATCTATTTCCTCTGTGTTTCTCTCCTTCCTGTTTCCAATCCCTGATTCGATTCCCTAATTCTCTGTTTCTCTCTATTTCTCTCTAAAGTCTCTATCTAGTTCATATTTACTTGGGTTTGATAAGCAGATTCCGGAGATTTCTGGATTATCAATCCCACACGTTGACACGGCATCCATACTGCTTTCAGGCACTAAAGCTTTTCCCCTTTAAATAGGAGATTTGTTCTGACATTTTCTCAAACAATAAAACCTTATTAACTGGAATACTGAAGTACAGATTCTTATGATTGCCTGCAGAACTCAGTACAACTATACAGCAACTCAAGAATTGCTTTTCATTTATTTGAATCTGTCTACAAACACTGCAACAACAACAACAAGAAGCTGCTAATCCCCCCCACCTTTTACAAGAGCATTTTCTCTACATATATTTTCCTATAACAGAAATTTCATGGGAAAAAAATTAACAAATGGAATAGGCTAATCCTCGCCCTATCCATAAATTAAATCTTACTATTACTATATTTCCTTTTGAATTACAGAAGCACAATAATGCATAGTGGCAATTGCAGAATGCTCTGCCACGAAAACCGTATTGATATTTCATGATAATGAGCCTTTGTCGTCCTCGAATTCTCTCCTTATGGTTTCAAGCACGAGTTCATTCCAGGTATCAACAGGACCTGGCATGCACCAGTGTAAGCAATCCTGTGGTGGAGGTTTTCCGCCTGGGCCACGTTTCGTGATCTTATTCGGATCAGGACTTCGATACGGACCTGGATGCCCATCGTGGCGGTACCCAAAAGCTTCAGTGATATCCATCAACCTCAGTTTTGAATTATTTGGCACCTTCTTTATTGCATTGTTGAAACCTGTTACTTGTTTCTCATGCATTACAGTCTGTAAATCCATTTTTCACCAGCTCACCGGCTCCAAGAGGCCTTTGCTTTCCGGTGCATGATCCACCTGTATTCCAGGCGCCACCCTCGTAATGATCAGGTGAATAGGAACGAACAATGGTTAGTCCTGTGTAATTTGGATGTGAAGCAAGAGCAACGAGAAATGTCTCAACAGATATCCCGAATGCGTTGATATTGTTAACCTTCATATGCCGAGACTTGTCTGGCCACCATAATTGTCCTCCCACAATCTTATTGTTCAGGATATAGACAGACTGCTTGGCAAACCAGTGTCCTGATGAAAGTACAATCACATCAAAAGAAGGGATGAATTCCATTAACTTGTCATCAGGGGCATCGAGGTGGAGCTTGTCAACACCGTCTGGAGCAAAGTCAAATGCCTCATTAGTTTTCCGTACAAGCCAAGAGGACCATATTCTGATGATCGTTACTGATGTTGACCTAAAGTACCATCGTTGCATTTTTCGGTTTCCTCGATTTTTTGGAACTTCTACCTGAAAATATCAAATGATTTTTTCTTTACTATAAGGATAAAAAAGAATGACCATGTGTAAAGACAAATATTTCATGTGGAGTGCAATCCTCTTTATCTCTATAGGAATCTTGATTATTAACAGTGACAAAAGCCTAACATGCTATGCAAAACTTTCGCCTGCTTGTATATATAAAGAGAATAGGAGAAGACAAAAATCATGGACCAGAGTTATACAAAAGAACACATGTACAAACGGGGTTTTAGAACTAAATGGAGACTGTTTCTATCTGATTTAGACCAGATAAACCAGACATAACACTGTAAATTGATCCCAATCGAGGTTTTAAATAGGCCATATGGACAGGTCCAACATGCAAGTCACAACTTTACATATTATCCAACCTAAATTATCAAGGTTATACCTTAAGAGATCTTCTCTTGCCGGTGGTTGGGAGATAATGAACTTAAGGCTATTCTTCACTACTACATTTTAATGTCTCTAACGTAAGACCTGTCCTATTCCTACCTCACCCACCCTACTTCTTCTCCACCCGAGTCAAATCCCAGGGTATCTTTGTTGTTAGTTAGCATTCTATGTATACACTCCATACTTATCTCTCTACACCAACTAAAACATCTTCATCGACTGGCTTACCACCAGCTGCACATAAGTCGAGGTGAATAAATCCATTAAAAAACAAAACATTCTAATCACTTCATCGCACTAGGTAATAGATTTCTATTGTTTTCCTAGAAAAAAACAGAAGTGAAGAAAATCATTATTGTCAACACCAACACACGAAAATAGGAAAACAGAACATTCAAAAATGAAGATGAAAAATGGTCAAAACCAAGGCCACCTGTCGGAAAAATTGATAAAATCTTGTTCCTACAGGTGTGGGAGCAGAATAGCTTCAGTTATCGACTTTTTTAGATATTTCCCATGCTTTTCAGTGTATATACTTTTGCCTACTACACTGATGTAAACAAAACTTTTTTAAATTTAAAACTCCCTCAATATCGAGATGCGAGTACATTTGGCACACATTTTTGTTCACAAAGTAATGACATCATCAAAGCTGTAATACTTGCCTGCCACAGAAGGCACAACATAGATTCCATCTGGTTTCGAGCAACTGAATCTCCAATGAAAGCAAGTGTCTTCCCTTTCATCAACTCCAGAAATTTCTTAGCATTAAATCGAGGGAGGTCACATTGAGAGGGTTTCCATCTCCAATATTCATATTCCTTGTCAGGTCTCCCATTTCCTTGGCAGTTCTGCATCTGTGTCAGTACAGGGCATGTGTTGTTTGTGTACAATGGTCCCAAAGAATCATAAAACCAGCTTCCATGGTAGAGATCACAACCTACAGAAAAGATAATTAAGCTGAAAAATTAAGAAATCTAACAATAAGTACAAACAAAAACAAGTGGGGAAAATATAAGAAAAATTTACAAAGTATAAAACAGTAGGATTTGCCTCTACTTTAGTGCAATCTGTCTATGGCTGATGACTGTGTGCATAAAACAGCATGAAGATGCTTTTTGCAATTTCTATCTAAATTATCCAAATGGTATGTTAAACTGTCCATCGTATATTAAAAATCTACAATTCATTAACAGAGGAAGCAGGGGAACTTATTTTCATTTTGCCATTCAATACTCTTAACCATGTCTTTACAAAGTCACAATTGATGATAAGGCATAAAAATGGTTAGTAACTACAACTTCCCAAATAGCTTTTTTCCTTCTAATTTTTGCTATCTGCTGGAAGATTTTCTAACCTGGGGACAAAATGATAGAGTTGAAAAATGAAGAACAAATAATATAATCAAAGATTAATGCAAAAGGGAAACCTGAGACAACTGATCCAATCTTGGTTGTCTTACTTGCCGTAGAATTCCCCATTTTCGCATCATCAGAAGAACCAGCTTGATTTTTAGTATCATTTGACCCTGTATCTACACCAGCGGACTTATTTGCTGAACCTGAAAAAGCTGCTTCAAGAGTTTCAACATTCTCTGAAACATTACCGGTTTTGGCCACACCTTCATTTGTTGGACTAGATGACTCAGACGACGAAAAATTCTTATCATTCGCATTGACATTATCATCAACCAACGGATTTGCGGAACTCTTGTCTAGTTCTAAACCAGAATTAGACAACGAAAAATTCTTATCATTCACATTGACATTATCATCAACCAAAGGATTTGCGGAACTCTTGTCTAGTTCTAAACCAGAATTAGACAACGAAAAATTCTTATCATTCACATTGACATTATCATCAACCAAAGGATTTGCGGAACTCTTGTCTAGTTCTAAACCAGAATTAGACAGATAATTCTTATCGACAACTAAATTGTCTTTATTGTTTCCGGGGTGGGGATCAGAAACAGTTTGATTGACAGGAGAGATCGGCAATTCTAATTTTCTATCAACACTGTAAAAATATCCACGAACAGTAGAACCAATCGGGTATGAAATTAGAAGCAACGAAGCGAAAATCAAGAACATGGCAAGTCCTCCCACTGAAACTGCAATGGTGGAAAGGGACCTTGGAAAGGCAATCATGGGAGGAGACCCCTTAGGCGTAGAAGCCAAAGTCATGGCCTTATTTTAAGCTCTACAATAATGAAATATCAACCATACAAATTCCTAAAACTGAATTTCACTGTCTAAAATAAAAATCTACAGTGAAAATACACAATTCAGTCTGATAACTACGATTCAATCTTAAATCCCCCAAATTAATTGATAAAAAGAAACGCATGAAAGCGATGGACACTGAAGATAACTCTACACTAAAAAAAAATACTCGATTTTCTTCCCAAATTTAGACAAAATTCTAACCAATCAATTCACCGCAGCTTCGTTCTTCAAATTATCCTCAATCTCCTACAATAACCCTGGAAAAAAAAACACAAACATAGCAAATTTATCAATAATTGACCGAAATAATTAAAAAAAAAATTTAAAACTCGACCCAAAAAAACAAAATACAAAAAAAAAAAAAAAAGCAATCACATTACCAATCTATTTCTCTAATTTCTTCAATTCCAAACAGAAAATCGAGAATTAGAATGCCAACAGCAAGCTCCAAGAATCTTGATTTGTAACTCATTCACTTGATTTTTAAATTTGTTTATTTTTCATTCAACGGAGAGACGAATTTTTGTTTGCGCCGACGCAGATAAAACGTGATTAACAAGAGAAAAGAGGATCTAGGATCGGGAGAATAATTTAATTAAATAATCAAAGCAGGGGATTTTTCACAATAATAATAATAAATGTTTATACGAAGAATTAGGGGATTTTTTTTGGTGAGTTTTCGATCACTGTGAGACTCACTCGGCATTTTAAGTCATGTTTTAATGACGATTGGAGAGAGACTCTGTGTGTGTGTGTGTGGAAGGAGAGAGAAGGATTGGAAGGGATGGAATTACTTAAATGTCCCTGGTTTATTACACGTAAGCGTTTTTTAACCTGTCTTGGCTTCACGGACTTCACCGACATTAATGTGCGACTTGTCCACCGTTAATTAGTTATGTGTCCGTATAATCTTCCTCGTCCGTTTATATATATATATATATAAAAATAATAACAATAATATAAAATAGCTTTTTTAACGACTTTAAATTATCAAGAAACATTTTAAAAAATTCTGATTTTTAACTTGATTCTAAATCACTATATTACAATTAAAATGTTTTCTTCCAAGTATATTTTTTAAAAAAAAACCTATTTTCAATTTTATTATAATTTGATATGGTGTATGATTATTTCTTTTAATATATTTCTTATTTTAAACGTGTTTAGAAAAAAGAAAAAAAAAACTATTCTCTCCTTATAGAGACTGGTACATAAATTCATGAACCGATTTAAAAAAAATCAATAACTTTTCTTTATTTGGTTTCTGATTCATGTGATTCAAGAAACCAAAAAAAAACAAAAAATGTTTTCCTCAATTATATACATCGGAAACGTAGATAACATGTAAAATATCTTAATTTTTTCTTTTTTAACTTAAACTTCTTTTGATAATAAATTGAACTTGAACTTTGTTTGCAGAGTATGAAAAAGTCATATTTTTTTTGTTACATTGAACTTTTGTTTGCTAAAAAAACATACAAAACCTTATAAATAATGGTGCATCTTTTAATTAACATATATATAAATGCAAAATTATTTATTTTCAGACAATTTTATTTAAAAATAAATAAATATGTTAACGGTACATTCCAAGGTGAGGAAAAAAAATATGGCATTCCCTATTCAGTCTTCAGAAAAATTCAGGACTGTTTAGTTTTCAAACAAAAAAACAAACGACCCTAGAAATCTAGAATCATGCCTTCCGTCTGAAAATTTATTCCAGTAAAATGAAAAAAAAAATCTATAACATAACCTCATATAAATGTTGTAATGCTATGCATCTCATTTTTTTACATTAGCATGAGAGTTTCCAAATAGGTCGGATGGCCCGAGCTTGCAATTCGGATCAAGAAACAAGTCTGTGTCCAAACCTTATAGTCAAAGCCAATGAGCCTAAATGGTCGAACTTTAGGGAAAGACTGGACTTAAATAATGAATGAATAATAATACATACTATTTAGAGTAACACTAGACATTTTACATTGATCCTATTATAGGTTAAGTTCGATAATCACATTTTAGGTTGGGATCAATAAGTAACATTATTGTTTATTGTACTAGTAATTATTAATAGTACGAACTTTCAATATATATATGGTAGGTCTGAAATTAGTATGATTTGTTGACTATTGTAATCTGAATATTCTCTGATTATATATAGAGTTAATTGATTAAATAATAATAGTGATATTGTTACAAGTCACAGACTCGGATCTTGAAATTGAACTTCTTTTTTTAGTTGATATGGTTTTATTTATTTATTTATTAATTTATTTATTACAACGTGATTAGCACATGTGGGGTTTTTTTACTACAAAAATTGTAAAAAGTATATAAATATTGTTAATTTTATGTAGAATCGTGCAATTGTCAACTGTGATTGTTATAAAATAAATGTTGATATTAGTATTTTCATTCTTTAAATAAACAATAAAAAGGTCAAATACGCATAATTTACGTTATCAGTATTATCGTTCAATTATTCTTATTTATTGAATTATTATAATTAGAAGGAAGGAACATTGTATGTTGACTCTAATGAAAAGGTGTTAAATTGTTTCAAACTTGCAAATGTGTGCTAATTAACTATTTGTTATACACAAATATGAAACTATAAATTAATTAACAATTTGTTTTGCACAGTTAAGAATTTTTTATTTTCCCTTTCTTTCGTTGTACAAAGAATAAGATTCGTTTGTGGTTCATGGATAAGGGGTGACAATTCGGGTTATCGTATCGTGTTTTAAATCTATAAAATATATTATGTCACGAGTTAAAATTCAAACACGGCCGGCCAATTAATTTATTGATTTGTTAATCTACCTATTTAATTGATCTTTAAATTAAATATTTTTAATGGAATTCCACAATTTGAATTAACAAATCACATTCAAAAAATAAAATAAAAAAGTCAACTATAATATAATTGTCATACAAAATAAAATTTTAAAAAATCACATGAAAAATTAATATAAATTTCTCAAATAAATCTTCTATAATGAAAAAAAATAATCATATCAAACGGTTAAAAGAAACTCAACTCAAATATAAACTCATTTATTTAACAGATTTAATGCGTTAACCCGGTTATAATATAAACCCATTAATTTCATGTCATGTCAACCTTATTCACATATGCATATAAAACTGTCATAACCTTATTAACCGATGCATATAAAACTTAAAACTATTTAAATATTTTAATCAATTACATCAATCCTAAAATTGAAAAAGAAATTTTGGACAAAACCGTAAATGCAGATCATAGTCTCAAATCACAACACCTAAAGTGGGGTGGGTCTCATTCTCGACATAGAAGTAAAAAAAAGTAACATAGAAATCATATGATATGAATTAAAGCTTAAAATCCCAAATAAGTCCAAAAAGATGTTACCAATTTTTTTTTTAAACCCAAAGTGGGCGTGACTAGTGAGTAGTGACCATGAAACCGCGTGCCACAGAAAGCAAAAAACGCCAATCAAAGTGGAATCAATTATATCAATTCAATTATATCAATCCACATTGTTATCAAATTTACTAGTGAGTAGTGACCGTGAAACCGCGTGCCACAGAAAGCAAAAAACGCCAATTAAAGTGGAATCAATTATATCATTCCACATTGTTATCAAATTTTCAAATGTCAATTGCCGACCCCCTGAAGTGTTTTTAAAATGTTGTTTCTCATTTTAGCTATTAGGAGAAAGTCGAAAATGATCAAAAAAGACTAGGATGGTTGGTAAAATTTTAAAAAAGTGCTTTTGATCATTTTTAACTTATACTAAAAAGTATCTCATGAAGCAATATCAAACTGAACCTCATTTACGGTGGGTGAAAAAAAAAAAAAAAGATGACAAGATAAAACATGCTTTGTTGAAGTTGACGGTGTACCTTGATCACCTTGCACTTGCGTTTTATGTCCACTCTGGATGGTGTGCGGGTTGCATTATGTGGGACCCATATGGCATGTGGGGAATTGAGGAGAATAGACGGGTGGGGTTTCGAGATGGGCTTGGTGGGCTTCTGTATCCATTAAAACATTTGAATCAATAGGAGAATCTCCTTATTATTTGAGCGGCAATATTTATAATTTGAGTGGTGATATTTGTATTCCTTCAAAATAGTATATATATATATATATATATATATATATATATATATATATATTAAAATGATATATTTTTAAAATTTTAAAATTATCTTTAAATTAACTATTTTTTCTAAAGGGAGAAGACTCCAGCCTTATTTAGATCGCAATCCGTAAGAATAAGATTTTGAACAAAACAATGGAAAACATTCACCTAATCTTGTTCACTTTTTCAAAAAATTTACTACTTAAATTAAAAGATAAAAAAAATATCTACAGGAATTTCATAATGCCCATGAAACTATTAGGCCCCGTTTGGTACGCGGGATTGGATTGGACTATTTCATGGGATTGGATTGAATTAAGATGCAATTGGGATTAGATGGGATGAGATTGGATTGGACTGGACTAAATTAATATTATGTTGTGTTTGGAGAAATATGGGACTGGACTGAATTAATACTGTATTTTATTTGGTGAAATATGGGATTGGACTAAATATAATAATTTTTTTAATTAGGCACATTATTTCAATAAATCTAGATCCAAAAATTTAACTAAATCCAGATCCAAAAATTTAACAAATCCAGATATAACTAATCATCGGTCTTCATCAATAAACCCATATCCAAAAATTAGTTCGATAAAATAAACGCATTATTTCGATAAAATGAACCCAGATCCAAAAATTATTTATCAATCCAGATGCAGAGATGGTGGTGAAGAGGATTTCTAATCGTTGTTCACTGGATGCTAACAGTGGTGCCATTCTTTCTAGCATTGCTAGATTATTGGACTGCTTTGTTGGTACGAGCATTGCTTATATTCCCAAAGCAGCCAACTGTGTTGCTTTTGAGCTAGCTAAGAATCAATGAAGACTTGTCCTGACTTGAGGAATTTCTTGGGTGTATTAGGCATTTGGTTGAGGCTGAGAAGCCTAATTAGTTTCTGTTTTCTAGGTGTGTTTTTGTTTCAAAAAAGAAAAGCATAAAGAGAGTGGTTGTCTGGTTGAGATATGGTGAAAGAGAAAGAGAAGAAAGAGAAAGAGAAGAAAGAGACGAAAGAGAAGAGAGAGAGATACGGTGGGTTTGGTAGTGAAAGAAGAGTGATGCATTAAATGTGGTGGGTCCATGTAAAAAATAGTCATATGACTAACAAAGGTGGGGGTGGAGGTGTTATTATTATATCCCATAAGTTTGGGACTATTTTATTTATAGGACCAGTAATCCCATCTTCCAAATTAACACCAAACACCGGATTAGGACTAAAATAGTTCAATCATAGTCCAATTCGGTGTGCCAAACAGGGCCTTAATGTCAAATAAAGAGTTTAAAGCTAAAGATGCTGCAGATTAAGTCAGAACCCCCCTCCAAAGTACTAATGGGGATTTGAAGGTTAACACTAATCCATGCAGCTGTTAAAAAGGAATTTCTCTCATATTGGTGCAGGTGTTCCTCTATGGATTATCTCATTATCATATTTGGCTTGATGAAAAGTTAGTTATTTTTAATGAAGCTTAGGTTTATTTCAATATATATATTTAAAATTAAAAAGAAAGGACATATTTGATAATGTGTGAGGTGTTTATAAGATATAATCATTTAAAAAAATATATAATGGGGTGTACATACAAAAATAGATGCACATACAATTTCCTAGGAGTATAAATATCGTCACCCTTGTTTTTTTATTGTTTGAAGTCCGACACCGTTTAGATCAAATATCTATCGGAGTTTGACGAGATCAACCACTATCTACATGTATAACCCAAAAAGCAACTCTCATTAGAATAAGGATGGCAATAGGTCGTGTTCAGGCGGGTTTTGCAAAATCCAATCACGCATCGGCAAAAATTTTCCTCACCCACGCAGCCCGTGAACCTGTGAAAATAAACGGGCTCGGGTTCGGGTTTCACCCGCTGGTTTTATGCGGGTTCGCGGGTGACACCCACCAACCCTCAAAAATATATTAATTTATAAATATTTAATAGATTAATTATTATTTATATATATATATATACAATACAAAACTCATATTTATTTATAGTATATCACGGGGAATTACAAATACAATAATATAAAGCACTACCAAGTAAAACTCCAAATGGATTTCCAAAGGCAAAACAAATAAGCAAGTACGATGTTCCATAAGAGTAAAACCAGCAAGTGTAACTCATAATTAGCTATATATAAATGAGAGTTGAGAAATGAGAATTGTAATTCTCAAACATAGAATGAGTGAAGTTTTTATATTTTATTCTCTATATGGCTAAAAAGGTTCAATTGGAGTTTAAAAAAATCCCGCGGGTTTGTTTTCTCAACCCGCACCCGTACCCAAGCCCGTTGGATTTTTATTTATACGGCTACGCATATCATAAATTCACTGCCCAAACTCGACCCTACAGGATCAGATTCGGGAATGTGCTTGCGGGTGCGGGTCAAATTGTCATCCCTACATTAGAATGGAGTATTAAGGCCCAACTGGGCTTGAGTTCGTGCATGGCCCTCCAATCTCACTGGTTTCAATAGTCAAGCCCGGCACACCTCACCATAGGAATTGAATGCGGGCTTGCGTGATCCTCAATTTTAGGGCCGGTTTCGGGCTAGATTCTAGTGAGTGAGGGGTGTGAATAGAAACAATGTGCGGTGTGTTTAGCATCAAAACCTTTCATTTTTTTTTTTCCCAGAGAAAACAATGTCGACCTCAGTGACAGTGCTATCTCAAATTATCAGAAGCTTCGAACATCCCATGAAATCGTGCACTCCTAAGCAACCGAACCCTCCATCAACCATCGCTTCTCTAACGTAAACAACAATCTCTCTCTGCTCTAGCAATCGTTTTTGTTGGAATGGCAATGGCAGCGAATACGCTCTCATTTTCCCCAATTTCGCTTCCGTCCTCACAATCTCCCAACACGAAACGCAATCAAGCCTCTCCGTCTCTCCCGTCGTCGAGCTCAATCTACGGTTGCAAGCTCTCGATTGTACTCTTGAATTCGAGCCGGTTTGTTCCCAAGTATCGTTGCTCGACGAGTGCAACGGTGACGTCTAGTCTCCCGAGTGCCGTGTAAGTGTTAGATTGATTTGTTCGATTTCACTTTATTGGAGTCAGGATTGGTTGAGAATGTTTGGTTTTTTTTTTTTTGCAGGAAACGCGAGGGAGTCTCGTCCGAGAGAATTCCAAAGTCAGTTCATGATAAGTTATTGACGCTTAAACATAATTGCATGTGTAATATGGGTTTGAGATTGTATTGATTGAGGTTTTGGTTTTTTGTGATTTGAAATTGTGTTCAGGTGGTCCGCGAGGTCGATAAGGTCATTTGCTATGGCGGAGTTGGAGGCCAGGAAGCTCAAGTATCCCAACACTGGAACTGAATCTCTGCTAATGGGAATTTTGGTTGAGGGTAAGTAGCCATTCTTTTGCACTTCAACAACTTTAAATGTTAATGGACTGTTGGTTAGAATTTAAAGTCTACATCATAATTGGTGTATGAGTATTAGTATTGAAAAAAAAAAAAAGAGAAGAAAGTACTTGGTAGTAAGGAAGTAAATATCGGTTTCAGTGAAAAATGGAAAATTGGGGATAATCGGGATATTTTTGATATCGGTTTCCCTTAAATATGGAAAATATCGGGGATATTTCGGTTTAAGTATTGATATTTACTTCTTTTGGTACTAGCTAGGAAATTGTACTATGTTATACTGTTTTGATATCACAATCTGCTCCAAGTCTGGTATGGTCAAATGGGTGGTATTTATCTTCCTTTTCTCTTATGCTGTTATGCACTCCGATCCATAAATTCATCTGCTGATGATCATATTCATAATCTGCTTTGTAAATGCTTGTTATAGAGTTGTCTACCTAGATTGACTGTACTTTTCATTTTTAATTTGCAGGAACAAGTACAGCAGCCAAGTTTTTGAGGGCTAATGGAATAACCTTATTTAAGGTGCGAGAAGAGAGCGTTAACTTGCTTGGAAGATCCGACTTGTACATTTTCAGCGCTGAGCATCCTCCATTGACAGAACCAGCGCAAAGGGTTCTTGATTGGGCCATTAACGAGAAAATGAAGTCAGGTAGTTTATGGAATGATAATCTGGAAATCTAGATTAGCATTTTATTTTATTTTGTATTTTGGATTACTTAGACTATATACTCTGATTATCTGGTGAAAGAGTTTCATAATTAATTGATTTAGTTGATGAATAATGTCAAACTGGAATATTTTATAAGTTGGGCATTCTAACTGTGTTTGGGAGCCATGTGATTTTATTATGCAAAATATTCTGGTCCTGGTACTGGAAGTTGTTTATATAAGATCAATAGCCGGATTGGCGTAGAAGTTAGAATATTAATTTAGTTTATGAATTAAGTTACGAAACTGGCAAGGAGCGTCACACCTTATTTTTATTCTGGTACCAGAAACAGTAACTTGATTGTTTTGAATTGAATCCGAGTGTTAGTTGATGACAAGTTAATTTTGTGTTTCAAAAGTATGGTGTTTAGTGCTTGACAGGGTGGGCACAAAATCTCACCTATGTTCAGATTGCCGCAAGGTTATAGAAAATATAAAGATGAAGATTCTGGTTATCATACATTCATACCTAAACTTTCTTAGGCATCACTCTTAAGGACTCTCGTCCTCTCGTAGACTATAATTTAGGCCTTTGAATTCCTTGGCCTTGTACGTAAGTAGTGAAACATCAGTAGGATTGCAGATAATGTGAATATGTGATTTTATCTTTTGGTGTCAGAATGAGTAGGACAGTTGCCATTTATGTGAACATTCTATTGCTACCCTGTCCTTTTACATGTTAATGGTTGAGGCTTGAAAAGCTGCTTTAATGAAAGCTCGGCATAGAAAATGTTAGAATTGTAAAATGAGGTGAACAATTTGGACTGTTTATTTTATTTTATTATTCTAGTAGTATGTTTCTCGATGAGAAAAAAATGATTGAATGCTTTGAAAAAGTTAATAGTTTATATAGGCTACATCTTAAGAACAGTATTTGGGAGTATTAGTTATCTGATTGATTATTTGCGATTGAGAGTCAAAATCATTGATATATGACTCTTGGAAATAATCAATGCCACAGTTTACACAATTTTCATTTTATTAATTTTAAATAATGATGTCATATAACAAGCCGCAAATATTTCAATTTTTCTCTGTGAATTTGTTTCATCGTTCGATTGGAATTTTTTATTCTTTACTGTCCTTATGGTTTTGATTGATATACACCATGTCTGTGTATCCAACCCCACGACTCTTTGGTGCTTAGTCTTTTGTCTAAATGTTTGACACAATGACACTTGATCCAAAATTTGAGTGGCTGGTGAGTAATAAGATCGATGTTGGATACTTACTGGTTTTTTTGTAGTCCATGCCTTCAATTGTAACATAAATTTTTAACTACCGCTGCCTTTGCATTTTATGGATATTATCACATGTAATGCAGGTGATAGTGGGGAAATAACCACAGCTTATTTGCTACTTGGGATTTATGGTTATTATCACATATAATGCAGGTGATAGTGGGGAAATAACCACAGCTTATTTGCTACTTGGGATTTGGTCGGAAAAGGATTCTGCAGGTCAACTGATTTTGGCCACTTTAGGTTTCAATGATGAGAAAGCCAAAGAAGTCGCAAAATCTGTAAGTTCCGATAGCTATAGTGTCGAATAATAGACTATTCACTATCACTATTAAACTGCAGTTCTTGATTCATGCAGATGAACGAAGATATCAATCTGAGCTTTAAGTAGGTACGTCAAAGACTAACCCGATATGCTACTTCCATGTTGAGATTTGGGACCACCTTCGGCATAGCTTGCTCTGTTACTGAGGACCTTGTTTCACATATATTTGTTACAATCAACTGGAGATATTCAAATTTGTTTTTCTCGGACGAAGGCAGTTTCCGGAACTTGAATCTCCAGGCTATATAAAATTAGGTGGAGATTGATTTTGTCACTGATTTAATTGGGTTTTTGGTGTTTCTTTGCCTAATATTTCTCATTGTTTACATCCAGTTGTATCTTTAGCTGCTCTTGTTCTGTTTACAAGCCTCTGATTTGAACATTCTTTTTTCACATTGTAAGTTTTTGATTTGTGGGCAATTGGACATACATGCATTCCAAATTTAGCTGAACTTTATTGGCAAAATTGATTAGTTCATAGAATGTAAAAAAAAAAAAAAAAAGTTATTAAAATAATTTCACCTTTATATAAATTTATTAAAATCTTGCCCAAAAATTCACTCAATTTTTTTACGCAAATGTGGCAAGGTGATGTATTATTATCATATTGTTTACACATTATTTATGGTTTTAAATGGAAGCTACGCATCACTTTGTTACATTTTGGCTTAATAGTATTTGGGCAAAATGTTGGACAAATGTAATATGGCTCTCTTTTTGTAGCATTTAGAATGGTAAGAAACATTTTTTAAAATTTAGAATACAATTCAAAATTTAAAGGACTAATTATAATTACATGTATATGGAACTTTTACTTGAAATTATACGAATCTCTCCTGTTGTTGCTATTTTTCCGTTAGAAGTTAATGGTAGAGGCACACAAGGGTCTTTTAACTTATCAGATAAGACAAATCATTATCAAAGGAAGCTTTGACGAATGGGATGTTGCCGCATGATGTCAACTTACTCATCTGCCATCGTAATGTAGGAGTCTCGCTCAAGTCTTCCAATGGTGATTGTACTTTCATGATTTGGCTGGTTGATTTGTTTTTGGTACATGTTGATTTGATTTGGGTGGTGGTGATTGTTGTTTAATTGATTTGATTTGGGTTTGAGCATGATTTTTAGTGGTGTTGGTTGAGTTCATCGGTGTTTTTCCTTATTTGTGTGATTGATTTTATTTTGGGTTTTATTAATGGTGGTGAAATGGAGGAGGCTGTGTATGGTGAAGAGGAAAAAGCAGTAAAGCATCTTCTAAACGAAAGTAGTCTTGATAGATCTATATGCGTGTGCTTTTAGTTTTCTTTTCAATTTTTTTTTCTTTTTCTAAATCTGGTTTGATATGATCATCAGATTTGCTGATGTCATTTCGTTATTTTCAAAATCTGGGATCATATATGATATAATTAGATATAATTCTAAGAGCATCTCCAATGCAAATATGTATATTTGGGTTTCTAACTAATGACACATCAGCAAATATATTCAATATGGATCCACTTTATAATTTTTTTTTTAAGAAATGCGTCTAATCTCCAATACAATTATCTAAAATCAAATATGTATCTCATTTTGACCAATCATGCATCTTAAAACATTTATTTCACTATCTTTCCTCTTTTATTTTTAAATTAAATATGTATCAATTTTTGACCAATCATTTTACAACATTTATCTCATTCTCTCTCCTCTTTTATTTTACCATTAAATGAGGTGTAATATTATTGGTAGGGAAAAGTTAGAAATCCTAGTCAGCATTTCTATGAGGGTTTCTAGAATTAGAGCATCTCCAATGCAAATATGTATTTTTGGGTTTCTAATTAGTGACACATCAGCATATATATTCAATATGGATCCACTTTATAATTTTTTTTTAAGAAATGCATAGTCTCATCTCCAATGCAATTATTTAAAATCAAATATGTATCTCATTTTGACCAATCATCTTAAAACATTTATTTCACTATCTTTCCTTTTTTATTTTTAAATTAAATATGTATCAATTTTTGACCAATCATCTTACAACATTTATCTCATTCTCTCTCCTCTTTTATTTTACCATTAAATGAGGTGTAATATTATTGGTGGGGAAAAGTTAGAAATCCTAGATTCCTAGTCAGCATTTATAGGAGGGTTTCTAGAATTAAAAACTCAACTCCATATTCTTAAACTTTTTTTTTTGCCACATCACCTTCATAATCAAGTTAGATAATTGCATTGGAGAGGTTTTTTCTACCTCATTATCTAACTATCCTATATGACATTCAATTTTCTCCAAATGCATAATAGCATTGGAGATGCTCTTAGAAACTCAACTCCATATTCTCTAACTTTTTTTTTGCCACATCACCTCCATAATCAAGTTAGATAATTGCATCGAAGAGGTTTTTTCTACCTTATTATCTAACTATCCTATGTGGCATTCAATTTTCTCCAAATGCATAATAGCATTGGAGATACTCTAAAACTCTTGATGGTCATTGTGTGTGCTTTATTTTATTGTCAATTTTATTTTTATTTTGAGTTGATATGATCTCCATTTTTTAAAAATATTAATTTACTAATTTTAATTTTTTTTATAAACTTAAATAACTAATTTAAAGATAATGAAAAACATAAAATAATTCAACTAATACAGATAAAATAATTATCTACGGGTATTTTATCGATTCGCACTAAAAATATGGTCAATGGTTAGAATTAACGGAAATCAACTAACGGTATGGAATGTTTGTACAATTTATAATAAAAGTTCCATATTGGTAAAGAGATATGATAGCGATATATGATAATTGATAACCACCATGAAGATGAGACAATAAATATTCCATAACTAACAAAAGTTATTCCATTAACTAAAAAAAGTATAAATTACATTGACCAAGTAAAACATAATAAATAAATATAAAACATATTATTCTATGAAATCAAAATTGAAACCTGATTCCCTCTCACCAAAATAATAATAATAATTGAAACCTGATGATCTAAATACATCTTTCTTCAATCCACATGGGTGGATTAATAAGATCGAATGACTTATGACCAACATGAGAGGTGAATGTGATGCTCCCATCTTGCAAACCGTAAATCCCTGTGTCCTTGCCTCCTCCTTCCTCTCTATCGTCATAACCTTCTTTCCAATCATCCGTAAAATATATGGAATTAGGTTTGCAACTGGGGAGATGTGACGACAAAAACGTAGAATTGTGACTCAAAAATATTATTCTATCACCCAAATCTTTTATCTCCGTACATGTTCCGGTACTTGAATCCAAGTTAAACACTACAAATTCACAACTTCTATATTTACTAAAGACCTGTTGTCCATTCTCTGTGTCATAGTGAATAAACTTTACAATTATCAACAATGCTCTTGCTGATTCTACTATATATGTCCGGGCTGGACGGTGCGGAGGAAGTTTAATAGACAACTTAACCACTAATTCTTTCTCGCTAGGAATATCAACCCCTCCAACTTTATAAGCCCATATTTCACCAGTACAACTTACTGCATAAATTCGTCCTTCGTAATAAGTAATGTCGCAATAACCATATCTGTGATAGCCTAACTTGGTCCAAGTTTCACCACCTGGTCTAGCATATATCAATGTTGATTTGATGATAAAGCACATTTGGTTATAAGAAAATCATACATACGAAGGCTACCATAATAAAATGTCATCATATTAGGAAATTTATGTTGTAGATTTGAAAACTGGTGCATAAGATTCACATTCAAACCTTGATCAATTGTTATAAGACAACCCTTTGAAGAATAGAACCTCTTACCCATATGAGGTTCAGATAAACTTACTTGATTGACAATTCCCTTTGTAAGATTGTAGAAATCAAGTACAAGGCTGTCTGTTTTGATCGCGAGCATAAGCAATAGAACCGGACAGCGGATCGCCAACAAGTACAGACTCCCCGGAAGGCAACATAGTCTTTGGACATTCTTATCCGCTTTGCGATTTCCACCAAAACATCCGTAAGAAGTTTATCCCAATTACTAGCCATTCCTGCTGAAATCTGAAAAAAGAGAAGCACAAAGGCAAACCTTAATTACAAGGTCACTGTATTTATAGGTAATTTTTTTAAAACTGGTTCGAAAAAATCGTGAATACATAAAGGATTTGGAAAACTGGAATTTGTTCCCTCTAACCTAATGAACCAAGAATTTTTTTTTTTTTTATTCACATAAATTCAGGGTTTTTTTTGGAAAGTAAGAGGACTCGAACCCACGACGTCGTAATGCAGGTGTGAGGGGTTTACCGCATGACCAGCCCATCCCATCACCTAATGAATCAAATTAAATTCAATCAGGAACAAATAACCAAAATCTGATTCTACAATCATCACCAAAATCTGATTCTACAATCATCTTTTGCTCGTTGATGCTATTAGAAAATAAATACATATTTTTTGGAAAATCAAAACAATGTTGTCTAATTTGACTCTCTTTTTAAGAAAAACGAGATAATTGAAGGAACTACATAATTTCAAGCATCAATTTCCAGTAACAAAACCTAGACACGTCTGTAAACATTGAAGAACACACAAATAGCTCAAGCAAGTATTTTTGTTTTTCAATCAACAAACTTAAAGAGCAAAGACCTCGAATTTTTCAGTTTTACATAGAACCCACATCTTATATTCACGAAAAATACTCAAAAAGAAAAGAGAAACCCAATCTACGAAGAAAAAAAACATATAGAAGAAGAGAGAGAGATAGAGAGAGTGTTCACCTTTGAAAAGAGAGGTTTGAGGCCTGTTACGAGCGACCTGAGAGAAGCACAGGCAAGTAAACTGTTTTGGGCAATTACCAAATAAGTCCCAGACTTGGTTTAAATTCCAATTAATTTGTGACTTTTGTAAAAGTAATTAAATTGGTCCCTAACTTTTTAAATTGTGTTATTTAGTTTGTGTTTGGTATGGCTTTTGTAAATGTCAAAAGCATTTTTTTTAATGCTAGAAGCTTTTTTGAATTTTTTTTTTTTTTGGCAAATATCAAAACAGCTTTTTAAATATATGAATTGTCTCAACTACTATTTATAAAATCTATTTTACGTCTATTAGGAAAAGCCTAAATGCCCAAAATTTGGACTTTTTGTTGAGCTTTTTTAAAACATATGAATTTTCTCAACTACCCTTTATAAATCTTAGATATTCCATCATACAACTATTTCATTATAAATATATTGTTAACACTTTTTTTTTTGTAATTTACATAACTAAAAGTTATTTTCAAAAATACATTGTCAACTTCTTTTTTTATAATTTATACAACCAAAATATTTTTTTTGGGTTAAAAGCTATACTCAATAAAAGCACTATTAGTAAAAGATCTATTCTAGAAGCTTACTTAAAAAGTCATACCAAACACACCCTTAGGAGGGTGTATTCAATTAGGATTTCAAAAGACTTTTAATGATTTTTTTATGTGGATGACTTTTGCAGATTTTATGGACTTTTATAAACTTTACAGAATTATGAAAAATTTTCATAGATTTTATTTTAAAAGACTTTTATTTCAAATGACTTTTATTTCAAATGACTTTCAGAGACTGTCATTTTAAAAGACTTTTATTTTAAAAGATTTTCATAGACATTTATAAACATCTATTAATTTTTAAATATGATATATACTTTGTTTTCGCAAAATTATATTGATTTCTCATATCAATAAAAATATTTTTTTTAAATAATAAAAAAATCATTGTTAATTAAATTTGACAAAAGCATTATTGCCTGTATATGTGATTTTAAAATTTTTATTTATAATTTTATTATATTTTGCGACAAAAGCATTCTTGCCTATATATGTGATTTCAAAATTTTTATTTGTAATTTTATTATATTTTGTATCATAAAGACATTATGCACCTAATTTTTTTTATATATTAAATGTAACAAATCGACAATAATATTAACATTTACATGCCTCTACGAAAGTATGTCAATGAGTATAAAAAATCTACCAAAAATTAATTCAAGTTACTAAAAATAAAACATAAAAACCGCACATAGTTGTTAAACAATATTCATACATAAAAATGGATGATTTGATTATGATCATATTTACATGGAGCCACGCTCATATGCGACTTTGATTATGGCATTTTGACATGATTGAGTATGATTTTTGTCTTTTATTATTTTTAATTAATATAAATGAAGTTCGTTTGATTTGTTTTGGTGTTGTTTAATTGCTTTGAAAATATAGGTAAAAAAAATTGAAATATCTCATCCTTAATTACATAGCCTATATTGAGTTGTTTTATATTATTTTTTAGTTAATTTTTTGTTGTTATAGATCGTTAATGTTTGTATGTTTTTTTTATAATTTTTATTCATTTTAAAAGTTGTTCATTTTATTTTATTTGTAAAATTTATTAAGAATGTGTGTTCTTTTACTTGAAAATATAACATTTGTTTGATGGTTAATGTTTTTCAAAGAGTTTTATGTTTTTCTTTTAAAGTGAAATTATTTCTATTTATTTCCTCAAAAAATAAATTCTTTCTATTTTTTTAAAAAAAATCATTCAAAATCTTTGGTGGAATGAAAGATAAATTGTGAGATATTTTATAACTAAAAGTCATTAAAAGTCATTGATATTTAAAAGTCATTAAAAGTCATTGAGATTTTAAATACCTCATAACTTTCATAGACGGTTAAAAAGTCTTGATTGAATATCACTGGACTTTTAAAGACTTTTTAAAAGTCTATAAAAGTCTGTATTGAATACCTCATGACTTTTATAGAGTCTTTAAAAGTCTACATTGAATACACCAAAACTTTTCAATTTCATAAAAGTCAATAAAAGTCTTTTGAAATCTTAATTGAATACACCACCCTTAGTCTCTAAAATTTTCAAAACTAACTAGGAAAGTATTTGCCGTTAGTTTGTGTTAGGTCAACATTTAGTTTGACTAAATTTAAAATTAAAAGACAAAAATACCCCTTCAAATAAACGGTAGCATTAACCTCAAAATAGCAACTACTTTATTTGTAAAAAAAAAAGTGCTAGATCACTCTCTCAACCTACTTCCTCTTCTTCTTTTAACACTTATCCATTGTTTACTTTTTAAAATAAATTTTAGAGTCATCATTAATGAATTGTTTTTATATGTTATTTACAATTGAAACCATCATATTTTCCCAAATCGCCCATTTTTCACAACAATTTGTCATTGTCTTTTTCTTAAATAATAATAATATTATTATTTTATATACCTCTTTTTATTTTCTAAAATATCATAACAAACACAATTTATACTTGAAAAAATATCGTTTTTGTCTATATTATTATAAGTTCATCGTTTTTTATAAAGTAATTATTTTTACACGATTTGAAAAATATAGTTAAAAAAATTAAAATTACATTAATAATATAAAAACTCAAATATACTAAAAAAACACATGATGTCAATATTTATTGTATTTCAATAACTTTAACATTGTTAATAATATATTTACTAATTTTCTTTTTAAATAAAATAAATTTAATAAATATTATTCAATCCATTTCACCTTGGAAGATTTTTGCTCACATATTTGGAAATGACAATTTCGTGTAAAAAAGGAAATTTGGTAAGATGTGGATGTTTTGAATTTTAAATAACATGCAAAAGTAATTCATTAATGATGACTCCAAGATTTATTTCTGAAAAATCAATATAGGACAAGTCTCAAAATGAGAAAGAAGAGTGGGTTGAGAGAGTATATCTAACACTCTTCAAAAAGAAAATAAAAGGCAACATTTATTGGAACAAGATAATAAATGCAGGGGTAACTATTATTTTTGTCCCTATAGTTTACCATATTATGCATTTTGGTCATCGTCATTTCAGTATTGGCTATGCAGATCCCTGTCATTTCAATTAATCTCTATTTTGGTCCCTACCGTCCAATTCCGTTAGGGTTTTTGAAATTTCTGTTAATAGAGCGAGGGTAAAATGGTAAAATCGTCATGTATTTTTCTAGAATCGTTTTTAAGAAGGGTAAAACGGTAACTTGACGTATAAATAATTGAAATAATAAATAATTACAGAAAAAAGAAACTTAAAAAAATATTAAAAATTAAAAAAATCAATCAAACCTCATCATTAAACTATGTCCACCCAAACCATCTAACTTCTCTTCTCTCCCCCTGAATCTCTTCACCAAACGCATACAATCAAACACCACCACTCACACAATCTAGGAATCTCTCTCACCAAACCCAGTCTCTCTCGTGAATCACTCACTCTCTCTCTATCTCTCTCTCGAATCACTCTCGCAAATCTCCATCTCATAAAATCAAGTTTGGGGGCTGTTGGAAAGATCGCTGTCGCCGGCGCTGCAGTCGAGAAGAGGATCTGGTCAAATCTGGTGGAAAGGTTGCCAGCGCTGCAGCTTGAGGAAGATCTGGCCGAATCTGGTAGAAAACAACTAGAGGAAGTTTGCCGGCTGCGGGAAAGCGACCAAGGCCAGGTCGGACGACGTCAACAAGAAAAAAATGTTGAATCTGGGTATGGTGGCGATGATTGTGTTATGAACCTGGGTTCTAAGTTTGTTGACGATGATGGAAGTTCTGGGTTCGTTGGTGTTGATGATGATAAATGGTTGAATTTTTTAATTTTTATTTTGGCAGGTTTTGTTCTTTGAATCAAAAGTTTGGTGGTGGTTTGGTACATATGAAGAGAGATGGTGGTGAATCTGATGATGTTTCAGAGAGAGAGAGAGAGAGAGAGAGAGAGGGGGGTTTGAAAGCTAGGGAGAGATTTTTGTTTTTTAATTTGATTTTTTAAAATATTAGTTTTTTTATTAAATCAATTTTTAATATTTTTTGAATTTTCAATTACTAATATACCATTAAATCTTTTTTTTTTCTTTTGAAGGGAGTCAAATGACGATGGTGGGTGGTTGATTATTTATTTATTTCATTGTTTTAATTATTTAATTTAATTATATTTATTTATTTTTTATTTTAATTGTTTTAAAATTTTATTAAATATTATATGGTGATGATGACATATGGTCAGGTGAGGCAAAATTGTCGTTGCAAGCCTTTGGTCATTTTAAGGGGCATAATAATCATTTTGCCCTCTGAACTTGTCAGATGGTTTGTTTTAAACTGAAAATGTAACATAATGACTAAAAGAGTTAATACCGAAATGACGATGACCGAAATAGATAATATGATAAACCATAGGGACGAAAATGATATTTACCCTAAATACAGTGGTAAATACTGTTTTTATTTTCATTTATAGAAATAAAATAGAACATTGGTTAGCACTATCCTAAAATAAAATAAAATTTAAATAAAAGATAAAATCATTTCAAATAAAAAATATTAAAATAATATATTCGAATATATATATATATATATATATATATATATCCTCCATTAGACAATATGTCTAATCTATAAATCCAACACTTTCTAGACATAGTTTAGAATATGCTAAGGGTCCGTCCTGTAAGCATTTTTCGTTCGTTGTTTTTTGAAAATAAAAATGAAAATGAAAACAGTGTTTTTGGTTTCAGTTTCGAAATATGAAAACGCGTCTGGTAGCACATATTGAAAACTGTATTCTAAAATTAAAAACGGAAAAAACGCGTCTGGTAGGTTAATCGAAAAATATAAAAATTTATTAATTTTCCAATTATTTTTTCTATTGTAATTTTTTAATTTGAATAAAAAGTGAGTCAATAATTCATATAATTATCAACTATGCCACCCAAAACAGTTCTTTATACACCCATTTAAAAATTTACAAATAAATTATTAGCCACTTTATTCACATCATTTTTCATCTAAACTCATTTCATTACTTTTGATACATAATTAAACCCCAAATAACTAAACAAATGTCTTGATTTTGACCCCTCTCCCATAAATTACTCAACTTTAAAGTAAGCAAAAGAATCAGAAAGAAGAACATCTCCATCAACCAGCACAGTCACATAACCAATAGGATTCAGCTTTCTGGACTCTACATAACAAATTAAAAAAACCAAACATCAAACTAAATCAAACCCATATCCAGTTTTGAATCTCAGCCATCCATCTGGGTAAATATAATAAAAAAAAACAGATAAAAGAAGCTCACTAGCATTATATTGCTCTCCCTTACCAAGTTGACTGTTTTGTACTCATATTCAAGCCCTGTAAACATATAAACATAATCCAACGTTAAATCTTATTAATTAGTTAACATAAGAAGAAAAAGAGAGTGAGTTGGAAGACATAGAGTACCTTGATTCTGACACGACAAGAACAAGAGCTCAACCAATTTGAATAGAGTTGCAGCTTTTTGTTACTATCATTTCCACTTGCCTGATCATCAAAACAATAATAACAATTACATTGAAAACAAAACAAAAAATAAAAAAACAAAAATCGATGCCATTTACAAGATGAAGATTTTTCATGGTACCATATAACAACATAGTGTGGCTAGTTGACCGACTCACTCCTCCCTCCAAAATGAACTGTAAAGTTGGTCCAATCTTCATCACTCAATTGTGCTTGATTTCGGGTCCTACTTTTTTTTTGGACAAAAGCAACACAGATAGAATTTCAATTTTTTTTGACAAAAACAACACATAAACAGAAAACAGAGTAGAAGAACGAAAACTCATCAGGTGGTGAGATCGACGACACCAAGGCTAGCGCCGATCTAGCAGCAGATCATAAAAGAAGAAAAAGAAGAAGAAAAGAAGAAGAAGACTGCCGAAGAAGAAAAGAGAAGTATAGGAAGAAGAAGAGTAGATTGGCGGGGGTGAGCGGCGGACGGAGCAGATCGGCGGCGAGCGGGAGCTGTCAATGAAGGAAGAAAGAAGATGAAGAAAAAGATGGGGATGGGAAAAGAAGATTACTGATGAAGATCGATGAAGGAAGGAAGAACGAGAAGAAAGAAAGAATATGATGATGGTCGGCCGGCGGCGGCGAGCAAATTGGCGGCAGCTGCGATGGACTAAGGAAGAAATAAGATGGAGATGAGGAAGATAGAAGATAATGTCTTGTGGATGAGAAAAAAGAAAAAAGAAATATTGTTAATTTTTTTGAAAAACAAAAACAAAAACAAGTATTTTGTGTTTTTCAAAAATTCCACTGTTAACATTGGTTTTGTTTTTCATTTTGTTTTTGTTTTTTGAAAATAAAATGAAAAAACAGTTAATGAATGCGAATTCGAAATTGTTTTTAGAAAACAAAAACGAAAACGGACTGAAAACAGCTGCAGGACGGGGCCTAAGCCATTCAAAATTTGCCAAAAGTGAAATGTAAGTTTGGATAGTGCTAATATGCATTTATTGTATAGTTGTTGGAGTGAAAATTAGATATTGGATTTTAATGCAAAGTTTTACAAAATTCAAATTGTTGAAAAATTAGAAAAAATAAAAAGTAAAGAAAATACTTCCTTTGCAAAACTACCAACCAACAATACAATACACATGTATTGTAACTAATTTTTTTTTTTAAAAAATATTATCTAAAATGTTATTGCAGATTCTAATAAATATTAGAGGTGACCACGATTCGGTTCATATCGGTACCGTGGCTTGAAGAACCAGATCGAAACAAGTATGGAATTGTCCGTTCCAAACCAAAAATAAGGTAGAACGGTGATGTTTTTAATTGATGAAAACTGGTGGTGCTTTTAATTGATGAAAACTAGTGTGTTGAATTGAAGAAGATCGCTGATGTATTTAATTTAAGAAGACTCCTGCTGTGCTTTAATTGAAGAAATCTATTTTTTTTTCCAAATCGAAGAAGACTGCTGATGTGCTTAATTGAAAAAGACTGCTGGTGTGTTTAATCGAAGAAGACTGATTGTGTGTTTAATTGAAGAAAACTGTTGGTGTATTTAATTGAAGAAATCTAGAATTGTTTGCCAAATATGGAATCCTTTTTTCTTCTTCTTAGATTGGAGGCCCGACCTCTATTAATGGAGCTCTGCATACTTGCAATAAAAATAATAATTTTTTTATAGAAATTATTAAGGGTATTCTTGTGTTTTAAGTGAAAATTTTGGTAAAAAAATCAAAACAATAATCGAAACCCCATGCCGACCATTGATGGCGGTCTGCTGACCTCCAATAAAAAAAATTAAAAAGTTTCTTTTTTACCTTATATTTATTTCATAAATCATTAAGGGTATTCTTGTGTCTTCTGTGGAAAGTTTGATAAAAACAATTCAAAACACTAATCGAACCACTAATCGAACCCCATGATTTTGTATGTCAATTGTCAGTTATATATGACTGCATCCAAATTAGAAACTTATTGGTATTTAAATCTTCGACTAATTGCACAAACATCTGTCGTGTTTAGGTGAAATTGCACTAATATGGAACTTTTGCCTAAAATTACATAAATATTCCCTGTCGTTAGTTGACTTCTGTCAACTCTAACCGATGACCTCCTTTTTAGTGTGAATTGACTAAAATACCCTTAGATAATTATTTTATCATATATTAGTTGAATTATTTTTTCTTTTTAATTATCTTAAAATTAGTAATTTAAGTTTATAAAAAAAATTTAAAATTAGTAATTTAATATTTTAATATATATATATATATATATAAAGGAGATCAGATCAACTAAAAAAAATTGATAATAAAATAAAGCACACACAATAACTATCAAGAGTATTGGAATCTGATATAATTATATTATATATGATCCAGTGATGAGATGAACACAGATTTTGAGACACACACAAGTCTCCCCTTACTTGGAATTAAATTATAACTAATGACATCAACAAATTTGATGATCAGATCAACCCAGATTTTGAAAAAAAAATAAAATTGAAAAGAAAACTAAAAACACACTCATACAGATCCATCAAGACTACTTTCATTTGGAAGATGCCTTACTGCCTTTTCCCCTTCACCATACACAACCTCCTCCATTTCACCACCATTCATAAAAGCCAAAATGAAATCAATCACACAAATAAGGAAAAGCACCAATGAACTCAACCAACACCACCAAAAATCATGCTCAAACCCAAATCAATAAACTAAACAACTATCACCATCATCAAAATCAAATCAATATATACCAAAAACAAATCAATCGGCCAAATCATAAAAGTACCATCACCATTGGGGAGAAAAAAAAAAGAAAAAAAGAAAAGAAAAGAAGAGAAGATAGAAGGTGGAAAACTTGAATGAGACTCCTACATTGCGACGGGGAGGAGTTGGGTTCTTCCCCTCTGAATCTATGGAGGTCAACTATATATATTTTAATCATTTACGATATATATATTATAATAATTATTTATTCATTTTATCAATTTTTTATACATCATTAATGAAGTAAGTTAACATCATGCGGCAACATCTCATTTGTCAAAGCTTCCTTTAATAATGATTTGTCTTATCTGATACGTTAAAAGACCTTTGTGCCCCTCTACCATTAACTTCTAACGGAAGATCACAGTAACAGCAGGGGAGGTTTATGTAATTCCAAGTAAACGTTCCATATACATGTAATTAGGTCTAATATTGGGGTGTTTGTGCAATTAGTCCTTTTAACTTTGTTGTTTTTAAATATACATCGGTGTTTCCTAAAAAATAATAATATATAAAAATACATCACAGTGAAAAATCTGAGTACTATCACCCTCCCGCCAAACACCAACACTAGGGTTTAACATCACATTCTCTCTGCAATTCGAAAACCCTAAAATCCCCAGAACAAAAGCAAAATATGAGCTACGCGGCCTACAAGATGATGCACTGGCCGACCAGCATCAACAGCTGCGGTTCGGGCTTCATCACCCATAGCCGCGCCGACTTCGTCCCTCAAATTCCCCTAATTCAATCCGAAGAACTCGAACCCGAGTGGCCCGCAAAGCGCGGAATCGGCCCCATTCCCAACCTCGTCGTCACCGCTGCCAACATTCTTGAAATTTACATAGTTAGGGTAGTGGAAGAGGGTTCCAGAGAATCCAAAAATGCGGGACAATCAAAACGCAGCATTCTCATGGATGGAGTCTCCGGCGCATCTCTTGAACTCGTTTGCCAATACAGGTTCGCAACAATTGCTTTGATCAAGCATTGTAAATTTTGCTCTGAAATTCGTTTTTATGTTTATTTATTTGTTTATTGTTTTTTAGGTTGCACGGTAATGTGGAATCAATGGCAGTGCTGGCGAAAGGAGGTGGTGAAAATTCTAGGAGAAGGGATTCAATTGTTTTGGCTTTTCAAGATGCGAAAATATCAGTTCTGGAGTTTGATGATTCCATTCATGGACTTCGTACCACGTAAAGATATAATTACGGGCCTCTTTCTTTATAGGATAGTTTTGTTATTGTTATATTAACTGTTATGATTGTATACTATACTTTCGTGGTGTACGGTATATGTTTGAAATATATTATATGCATATTAAAATCTTTCTCTTTGAATTTTTGGTTTCGTTGTGTTATTTATTGTTTATAATTAATTTGTGTGAACGCATTGCACATAACATTTTGTTTGTGAATAACATTAGTTTCTTTTTAATCCAATATAAACTTCAACGCTATGCTTGTACTGTAGTCTAATGTCTAATTTGCAAGTGCACAGACACATTGACATGCTACTTGGCTCAAGTAAAGGTTGTTTATGACATGTATGTCTCAGCTTGTTAAATTGTGCTGTGCATGCTCTGCTTTGCACCACATGCCTTGCTCCAAAGATTAAAGAGATAAGTGGAACTTCAAGTGTGCCATTCACCTTTCTAAGCATGCTTTGAAGCACTTTCACTGTCGTAGGTGTCTGTTTTTCTTTTCATATGAAGACGGTCTGAGATACACAAAATTGGTTCAATGGTGTTTTTTCTTAACAAAACATCAGACTCTGTGGCTGTGTTTTCAACTATATTCATAGCTGCCAGCTCGACTGAATTGTGATGCATTTATGAGTTGAAGAAAGTTATAGGATTTACCCTCATTATGTATTTAACAACGTTGTAGAGTCCCAAATTAGACTGCCACACAAAGATGCACACCAATGTTAGTTAGCTAGGAGTTGGTTTGATTGTACGGTCTGGGGTACCAAGGTCCTGTCTGCAGTCTTTGTTTAGCTACAGTAAACTAGGAGTTAACTTAGAATCAATTGATCCTAGCAGAAATCATCTTTTGAAATATGAAAATAAAATTGATAGGAACTTGTAAGTAGATTTTTTGTGGAAAAGCTAAGTAAATGTTTTTTGTTTTTTTTTTTTTTTAAATGGTGTCTGTAAACTATTATTAAAAATGTTTTTAAATTGCAAACACAACTGTTTGTTAAAAGTAGTTTTCTAAAATTGAAAATAATATAAATTTAACTTTGTTTGGTTTTGTTTTTGAAAATGGGTAAAAAAAGTTGTTTGGAGGGAAATGTGAATAGTTTGTTTTGAAAATCCCCTTTAAAAACGATGGAAAACAATAAATTGTTGTTTTCAACTGTAGTTATAAGTTTGAATACATTCATATTTCTTTTTTGAAAACACGCAACTATTTTTTGTTCTTGAAAACAGTAAACTGTTTTTAATAATGCATCCAAAGTCCAAACACACACTAAGCTCCGTACTTAATGAAACAAAAAATGGCATTTTCTGACTTATTTCTACTCTATCAGTTTAGCAAAATATGGTCACCTTCTAATCCTCCAATGTCTCATCATTCCATCTGAGCATTGGCCACATTCCCTTTCCCTCTCTACATGTATTGGTCGGCCAAAAACTGCAAATGTTGAAGAATTGTTTATTAGCTTTTAGAATGGAACCTGCCTTGTTATTGTACTGCCATTAGGAGGCATCAATCACTTGGCATAGTGTTACATGTGAAACCTAGATCCAATTTTTTTCCCCTCCAATTCCATTAACTTGGAATACTAGGATGAACTGAAAATAACCTTGGAAAAGTATTTTGGAGATATTGGGAAATTGAGGCAAAGAAAAAAAAACTATGGCTTGATATTGTTTTCCATAGTGGAAAAGGTTCAGCCATGGTCACAGTTAATAGAAATGGATGTTGTTCAAGCATTCATGGTAGCTGTAACCTTATTTGCTTTTCTAGCTGCCTGAGCAGGTGCAATATCCCATACTGGGTAGAAAAAGCATAAGATGAGGCTAAGGCTGCAGTTGAAGAGGTTTGGAGAAATGTTAGGAGACTAGAATACCCAAGTCCAAAGGTTATCCATTTTGTAGAAGGGAAACTTCTAACCATTTCAAATTGGTAATTGCTAAAATCCGGGGATTGTTGATTTTTGTAGCAATAAAATCATATGATTTTTGTCTAACTTTTTCTGCCTCTTCTATCCATTTCTTGTACAATACACCAGTATGGTTGAGTAACACAATTTTCAAAAGTTCTATAGTATAATGCTTTCTTGAAATCTTCAGAGCAACAATTCATGGTTCATATGTTTGGCATGATGCACCATTATCTACTCTTTGAATTTCTTATCGGAATCAAAACCCTATTCAAGCTTTCTATGTTATGGTTTGACTAATTTTATCCGAAATGCATGACATTTTGGAATATTTATAATGAAAAATCTTGAGTTTCCGGTACAATATCTAAGAAGTTCCTACTTTGTTTGATCATTATGTTTGTCTGACTTGAGATTATATACTAGTTTTGTTTATCACTTTCCTTGGTTTTTTTTTCTCTAATAATTAGCTGCCCTTGATAAACTATTTAGTGCACACTGCACAAGAGGTATGCTCATGTTGCATTATTAATCTACTTTTTTTGGACATGTTCCTTTTTTTATTTTTTATTTTTTATCATAGTTTATGGTAGTATGTTGGAAGATAACACTTATTCATGGATATTCATCTCTTTCTTTCAGCTCTATGCACTGTTTTGAGGGTCCAGAGTGGCTTCATTTGAAAAGAGGTAGAGAATCATTTGCAAGGGGCCCATTGATAAAGGTTGATCCTCAAGGCAGGTGTGGAAGTGTTCTCGTTTATGGATTGCAGATGATAATACTTAAGGCTGCTCAGGTGTCATTTGCCTCCTATCTAATACTTCTGTATCTCTTCACGCAGAAATATCCTCGTAATTTTACACAAAATGCATGTTTTCATTAATATTATGAATTGTGCTTTTATCTTGAAAATATTCCTAACCAAAAACTTTACATAGATTGTCTTAAAATGTGCAAATATATTGCTTGAGATGAATATTTTCCAACAATGTCCCACAATATGAATTTGTGAAGATGGTGTTGCGATATCAGCTTTACAAATATTATATCAATGTCTTATGACGCGAAGTATATTTATGTTGAGAGAAAAACTGTATCAGTACTGTAACTATTTGTATATATGGCAGCTATATAGGACTGACCTTTTTGTACTAGCTGTAAACTTCTAAATGAGGTCATCCTAGATTCTAGTTTCCCTTGAAGTGAGATTCAATGAACTTGCAGACTAGATTTTCTCACTGTTTTTAAGCCAGCTTGTTTCTTTCTTGAAAAGTGCCTAATTGCTTGCTTACTGGTGCATACTATTATAACACTCCTCTTTATTAAGTATCTGATTAGCCAGCCTATGGTAGATCTGCTGCCTGCATGGATGAAACTGAAGCTGCATCATAGCTAGAATTAAACTAAGCCTAAGAGCAAAAGTTATAAATAAATTGATTGAAGATGCATGTTTATTTTAAGATTTTACCAGTAGAAGTCACTGGTACTTTATCCTCTTTTTCTCAATTCTGGTTATGAACAATGCAAACATTTTTAAATATCTGATGAAGTGCTAAAAGCAGCAAGTATTCCATCCCATACCCTCAGGCTGCAAAGCAGCAATTATTTTGCTGGAAAATTAATCCTTTTGCAGTGGTTGGTTTTTTGTCTAATGAGGGTTTTTCTCTTTTCTATTTACCGTTATGTTTTATTCATCTACTATTTTTATTAATTCGATTTTTGAAAATATTGGTTGCCAGGGTGGATCTGGTTTGGTTGGAGATGAAGATAGTTTTAGTTCTGTTGGTACAGTTTCTGCTCGTATTGAGTCATCTTACATAATCAACTTAAGAGATTTGGACATGAAGCATGTAAAAGATTTTGTATTTGTACATGGTGAGTGTGACTTGCTAATTTTCATTCACTGGCTCTATAATGGTACATGGATATGATCAAGAGATAACAATACATGTATATTCTAATATTCTATTTTCTATTGGAGACATATATGCAAGATATCTGCTATAAGTAGTTTTTTTTATGTCTCTATGGATTTTATGGTGCATATATCAAAACAAAATAGTAAATTTAGAGAGCTAAAGTAATTCAAATATACTTCGAGCAGCTTCAAAATTCTTCATAATTAAAAGTCTTGATTTGTTATAATTTAGTTTTGTAGTGGAAAAATGTAATGCTCAGGTTTCTGGACATAAGGGTGATTCTGTATTATTGCTGTCAAGGCATTTTGGTTTTTTGTTGTTCCCATTGGATGATGAGTTAGTTAGAGCTTTGTTTAACAGGTTTAGTTAGCTGTAATTGACAATTTAAGCGGGTCTCGACTGGTCCAAGTCGTTGTTAGTGTGTAAAGTTATCCCCAAGGTTGTGGTTTCCTAGTGTAGAAAGTCCAAAAGATGGATGCATTTTTATCATTTGAAGAACGAGGAATGAAGAAACAGTTTGACCCATTCTGCTGCTTTGTTTGGTGCTACATCAAGATCTTTGGATATATGATGCTTCCATTCTTGGGTTGGATTCTTAGTTTTTTTTTTTTTTTTTTTTCTTTCAATTTTCTCCGACTTCTTTATTTTTGTATTAAGTTGTTGCAACCTTCCCTAACTCTTAAAACTTTCAGATTCTAAATTAGTCCTGTAATTACCTATTATCCTGTGGTATTTGTTGCTGTTATTGAGATTCTGCTGTCAAGTTTGGTGTACTACAATGGATCTGGTTGTTGCATGCGTTAACGTAAAAGAATAGTGTAATCACCAGTGCATTTAATTTTGAGGAGCTACCCCCAGTTAAACAAATTTGGTTCAAATGCAATTTTTTTTCTTTCTATTTTTCTTTTTACATCAAATCATGGCCCTGCTAGTGTGCTTTTTACTTTTTTTTATACCATCAAAGTGTCTAGTTTATGGTTTTTTATTTTTCTCCATAAAAAATTGTGTTCCATACATTAAGAAGCAAAATGTCTACGGTGGAGGCCAGCTATCTTGTTATAAATGATTCTTTTAATATGATTTTGATTAATTTGATCTTATGCTTGAGAAAACTTAATCTGAGCTTTGTCTCTTTCTAAATCTGGATAAATATATATCTTAAAGGTTATATTGAGCCTGTGATGGTCATCCTTCATGAGCGGGAGCTTACTTGGGCTGGACGTGTCTCATGGAAGCACCACACTTGCATGCTTTCCGCACTAAGTATCAGCACAACTTTAAAGCAGCATCCTCTTATATGGTCAGCCATGGTATGTTCGGAAGCAAACCTATCTGAAGGAAGTTCTAAATTTAGTTAGAAAAATTAGATACTTGTGGTGGATCTTAATTTTATGCAATGGTGCAATTGGAATAAGCATAAATCAATCTATATTTATAATTTTTTATAGCTGAGAGTTTGAGTTTACTGATCCATAATCTATCAATAAATATCCTGTAAACATAGAGACTGGCATGATATCACCATAAAAAAAATGCTCCAGTGCAAATGTATGTGCGCAACAAGACTATGCAATGGTGAAACTTTATCTGAAAACAATGAAGTTCTTGTGTGTTCTAATCACAACCATGTTAATAGATTTTTAGCTTTCTGCTTCAGTTGGAATTCTGAAATTTAGCATCTTCTTGCTATACTAACGATTTTGGTAAATGTTAAGCTGACATATTGCCCATAAAATCAGCCATCTGTACAGTGGCTCTATTATTAGACGATGTTCTTATGTTCCAATTCAAGTTGCATTTTGAAGCTTGATTGGAAGACTGTAGTTAATTGAATGATTTTCTTGTATCTGGCTTTCTTTTTTGTTTAGTATGTACTCTTGGTGGACTATTGGCTTACTATTTGTAACTGTATCCAATTCACCATGAAATACAATTTCTGCATTAATAAAATAATAATAATAAAAATACTGTGTTTTGTTTCATCAGAATCTCCCACATGACTCGTACAAGCTACTAGCAGTGCCATCGCCAATTGGTGGTGTTCTTGTGGTTGGTGCTAATACAATTCACTATCATAGTCAGGTAGATTCATTTGATTTCCCTATTTTGTTTTCATTTCTGGATTTTGATTGAGTGACCTTAGATTAGATATTTGGCGTTATAAGTTCATCTATATGCTTTATAAGCCAGTCCCATGTTTGTGCAGTCAGCATCGTGTGCATTGGCTTTGAACAGTTATGCTGTTTCTGTTGATAGCAGGTCAGGAAGCTTTCTCTTTTCATTATGTTACCCCACAATAACTGACTTTGAGGCCTTTTGTTGAATTCTTAGTTTTATTGATTCTTGTACTTATTGATTGCATTTCAGTCAAGAGCTTCCAAGATCAAGTTTCAGTGTGGAACTTGATGCTGCCAATGCAACTTGGTTGCTAAATGACGTGGCATTACTGTCGACAAAAACTGGGGAGCTACTGCTTCTGACACTTGTTTATGATGGGCGGTAGGTATCTCCCCCCATTTCTAAATTTGAATTTCTGTTTATATTTTATTTCTTTATGCCAAAGGATATGTGAACATTACTGGTATCATTTAAAACTTTGTAGCACATCTGGGATATAACACTTCAGTATGATATTTTAAGGAAGCATGAAAAAGAGTGGAAATAAAATTTTTCTCTGTTATTATTCATTCTGAGATGATGCATATCAACTTTTAGCCTTAGGGTATTGGCTATTCTAGTTTTCCTTCATTAATAACCTTTTGGGTGTTGTTTAAGAGCTTTAACTTGACAAGATGACCTTTTAACTAGTGACGGGGTCAAAAATATAGTACAAAGCAACATGGGTGATGAGACACAGTATTGATCGGTAGTTAATATGCAGTGATACAGATTTAACATTTAATTGAGGATATTGATAAATTTTACAGCAGGAGCACGCATATATTTGATATATCACATAAGCCAATATTCTTTTTGCTTGATGAGCATTGAAAAGCAAAAAAGTTGAAACTTCTTTCTTCTTTAATCAGTGTCTTCATTCTTCAGTTATTCATGACATAAATTGTTGCACATTATTTAAGACAATGTGAATAATTTCAATTTTATTTTTAAACTCCTTACTGAAATCCTTTTAATGTCAAATTATAAATAGACAATAGCAGAAATTTATATCTAATGATTTCTTAATTCTCTTCTGAAAGTAGTCTTATAACATGACTAAACTGTGAAAGAATATTCCCATTCTCACTTTTCGTAGTTGCATCTTTATTGATTCGATTCTTTTTAAATGGATACCACTATTCATTGTTTATAGCTTGTATTATTTGCTTCTTTTCTCTTTTGAAGGGTTGTGCAGAGACTTGACCTTTCCAAATCTAATCCTTCAGTACTTACTTCGGTTAGTGGCTTCTATTGGACCTTTCAAGCTACTTTTTAACACTAAATTGGTTCTGGTTTTTACAATTGTTGTGTTCTGATAATTCACTGAAATTTTTTCAGGACATCACCATGGTTGGAGAGTCATTATTTTTCTTGGCTAGTCAACTGGGTGACAGTTTACTTGTGCAATTTGCTTGTCGATCAGCAGCCTCAATGTTGTCATCTGGTTTGAAGGAAGAGGTGTGTGGAAGTCATCAATTCCTCTTCGGTACTCAGTGTGATAAAATTTGAAGTTAATGGTGTTTCAGGCTTTTATAATCTCTCTTCAACTGTTATTTGTTTTTGACATTTTAACTTTCGTCCATCCTTAGTTGTTTGTGTAGTTTATCTTCTTGTCTTAAATTTTCAATTGAGAAGTCTTCAAATTGACATACCTATGCACACCACAACTGTTGGAGTTTGTTAACAGAATGGAATTCTGTTTTGATTAGTCAGTTTAAATAAAGAGGAGTTAAGTAGATTGTTACTGAACTCTCATCTTGAGAATAGTTTCTGTTTTCCTATCTTTCGTTTAAACTAGTTTAGTCTCCTAGTTTCAAGGTAGGTTGTTACCTACTGTCTATGTATATATTGTTGTAATCTTCTACGGAGAAAGTGAAGTGAAATAAAACTTAGTTTCTCAATATTTCTCTTCAACAACAAATTGCATTGCGTTGTTTCCAACAATTCTTGCATTTCATTGGAATTTCAGAATAACTTTTCATTATTCTTTCTGTTTTGTTTTTGTTTTTGTTTTACGAATTTTACGAAGTTAATAAGGATAAAATTTTCTGATTCTTTAACTGTTTTCAGTATGGAGATACTGAAGGTGACACCCCTTCAGCAAAGCGACTGCGAAAGTCTTCTTCTGATGCCTTGCAAGATATGGCTAGTGGTGAGGAGCTTTCCTTATTTGGTTCAGCTCCAAATAACACGGAATCAGCACAGGTTTGTACGATTCTCCATTTTAGGAAAGCCCCAAGATCTTTCTGCATTAATTTTTCTGCTTCAGGTTTTACCCATCAGAAGTTGTGAAATTTTGAGGGAATTAGATCATCCTCTTCAAGGAAGTGGAGGAGATTGAGCTTAACCAAAATAATACTTGGTTTCTTTTAATTAAAATTTAATGCTCAGAATTGACAATGTGGCTAAAAGATTCTAATCAAAGAGAAGACTCTACTGCTTATACACTCCAGCACAAGTTAGCAGCAGCAATATTCATAAGCTCGTCTCTCCCTATTCAAATAAGATGTTTTTATCAACAAATGCAGTTTTCATTTCACAATCATTTCTTCTGTATTAAGTACAAAAGTGTTTATGAACCTTTCATCAGTAAGTTTAGTGCAGCCTCTTCGTAATTAATAGTTTTAAATACCTCTTTTTGTAGATTTTATATTTTTGGCATGCTGTAGCCATAGATACTGTCTTGACCTTTATTGCTGCGTTATTGTTTATTTTGTAGAAACTTGAATAGTGGTGATTGTTCAGAAATTTTCATTTCTAGTTGGTTTGAGAAATTGGTTGTTTTTCTTGAGACCTCTTATCGTGTGCTAAGAAATCATATCTACTCTCCACCTTTAGTTGCAGATATCTTCATTTATCATTAAGTGGATACTTTATATCTTAAAGCATATTCCATCTGTGGGATCTGTTTTCTACTAATTGTATTTTCTTTTCATTATCTTTTGCTTGATAATGTTATTTTCTTCTTGCATGCATCCAGAAAACTTTCTCATTTGCAGTGAGGGATTCGATGGTTAACATTGGACCTTTGAAGGACTTCTCTTATGGCTTGAGGATAAATGCTGATGCAAGTGCAACTGGAATTTCCAAACAAAGTAATTATGAACTGGTTAGTTTTGAAAATTCAGTTGCAACTTTTTTGGATCTGCAACATTAGATAAAAGATGTGTACAAGAATGATGTACTACAAGCTTCAACTTTGAACTTGTTTTCTTGATATCTTTCTGCTTGTTTTGGTTCTACTATTTACTTAAGACTGCTTTATCTTCCTTTTGCTTAGGCTATCATTTCAGTTTTTAGTTTTATTTTCATTTTATAATTTATGATTTATAGTTTATAGGACCATTATTCACAGGTGAAGAACATATATTGCTTTCTGGTGCTCATTGTATATGAATGGGATTGCTTTGGGGCCACTGGTGCTATTGTTCTATAACTGATACATCATGTGTCTTGTGTAATTTTAATTAGGTGTGCTGTTCTGGTCATGGAAAGAATGGCGCTCTCTGTGTACTTCGACAGTCAATTCGCCCAGAAATGATTACTGAGGTTTGTGCTCAGTCTCTCTTTTATTGGAAGTATTATTGTACATAATAAGATTTAATCGCCTCCAAGATACAATGCACTTGGTGACTGGGAGCAATTCTCACACCCTTTACTATTCATCATTTTCATCACATCTCGTGTTTGTGATCATATTCATTGCCCAGACATTGCCACGTGTAATACTTCTTTATTAGTGGCTAATATAAGATTTGCTTTGCTTACTTTATTTTCTAATTAAGAGATCTTGTAGTATAAATTTCCATGCATGGCTACCCGAGTGGGGTCATGACCTATCATTCTAAAATTTTATTTCCCATCTGTCGCCCTCATCTAATTTGACATGGTGTGATTTGGGAATGTCACTTATCTGATGGTGGTTCCAGGAGATGGGATAACTGTACCGAACCCATTGCCATTTCAATTTATTGATATCCATATTGCTAACCTATAAAAGCACTAAGAGTCCTACAAGCGTGGTTATGTTCCCCTATCTTTGTATATTAACGTTTCAATCTGCAGGTTGAACTGCCAGGTTGCAAAGGAATTTGGACTGTCTACCACAAGAGCACACGTCATAATGCTGATTCTTCTAGAACGGCTGGCTATGATGATGAATATCATGCATATTTAATTATAAGTTTGGAGGCTCGAACAATGGTTTGCTAACTTATTCTTCTTCTTCTTCTTTTCATTTTTTGGTTGTTGTTGAATTGAAGTTGAAGGTGTTTGTAAAACTTGTAGATTTTATGTTAGTAGAGCTACATCCTTTTGATGGATATTGTATTTATATTATTTTGGCATAGTTTTAAGGCAACAAAAACCAATCGTGAGCCTCAACTTAGAATATCAGATTTTCATCGGTTTTAGACTTTGCTGTGGATTTTTAAAGTTAAGATGATGTTTTTTAGGTGCTGTGGATTTAATCAGTTGGGGTTGTTAATTTGACTTCATGTGACGATTGCTTTCTTTCTAGGTACTTGAAACAGCTGATCTTTTGACGGAGGTCACTGAGAGTGTAGACTATTATGTGCAAGGAAGAACTATTGCTGCTGGGAATTTGTTTGGAAGGTGAGCAAATAGCATATCATTACAGTGGCTATATTATTCTATGGAAAAGTTTCCTTGTTTCTGGTCACATCGAATTATTTCTATTGTTTCTAATTGTCAACTAATAGTGTTATTTCAGTTTTAATTTTAGTTCATTCGGCTAGAAAATTGTAAGGAGGTGGAGGGGAGGATATTGTATTAATTGACATAGCCTGTTGATCCTTTTTTTCTCCTCAATTTTACCATTACAGTTTAATTCTAAAGTGCATTTGTGTACTATCTTTATAGTTAATTGGCTTGTCATCTTAAGTTTGTCTGGAAATTTTGACTAAAAAGGATAAAAAATAAGGGATTTTAGCAAAATTTCCCTATTAGAGGGGATTGCAAATGTGCCCTCAGCAGAAGAACAAAAATTACAAAAATGCCCTTAAACCTATTTTCCTTCATGAAAACATAGAAACACAATTGAAAGAGAAAACCCCAAATTACTTGCCCTAACCCGAACATCCCTAGTGAACATCCCCCCATCCCCATTTCCCCATGAACATCCCTGGTGATATTTCAATTGAATATGAAAAATGATCGAAGAAGTTTTTCACTTTTTCCACATTGTTTGTCTCATGGTCTATTATTGTTGTCATTAGATGAATAGAAAATTCTGTTCCATATGTGGCTTTCCACTTACAAAATCAACTTTTCATCAGTTGTGTACCCTGCTGTGGATTTTTTAAGTTGTTATGAGGTTTTTCAGGTGCTATCATATTTTAATTTATATAGTGGTTGCATGTTCTATTAGTTTCTGTAAATTGTTAGAGGATAACAGAATTTTGAATTTTCTTCTCCATGCTTATTTCTCTCTTCTTTAGGCGTCGAGTTGTCCAGGTCTTCGAACGTGGTGCTCGAATTCTTGATGGTTCTTTTATGACCCAAGATTTAAGCTTTGCAACTTCAAATTCTGAATCGAGTTCTGGTTCTGATAACTCCACTGTGTTGTCTGTTTCTATTGCTGATCCATACGTGTTGCTGAGAATGACTGATGGAAGTATTCGACTTCTTATTGGAGGTATGCCCTTTTCATGATTAAGCTTTTGACATCTGCAAGTAATATCGAGTGTATGTCTGATCTTCTTAATGTGTAATTTTTCCTTTTTAAGCTGATTGACATAGTTTGTGCATGGATATAACACTAGAATGTCTGCAAATGTTATCTTTTGTAAAGTTATTTACTCATTTACATGGTTGTTTCTCAAAATTCGTAGTAAAGCAACTTTGGCATGCTAAATGGAGGGAGACTGCACTTGGTGAACTCAGTGTTTTCTTCTAATAGTTATCATACTATAAGTCTATAACTATAAATTAGTTACCAGAATAGTTTTTGGGAAGTCATAACTGCCCTCTTTTTATTCTTGCTGGTAGCTGAAACCTGTAAATTTAGATATGTACCCAATGTAATTGCAAAATGTTAAGTGACCCGAATAAGCTTTCATGCCAGGCATATGAGAACATTTTTTTTTTGTATTGATTTTTAGAGGGTTGGAGTTTTATGTGTCAAAACAATTAACTAGTATCTATACCTTGATTCTTAGTACATTGTTTGTGGCAATTTGGACAGTTTATAAGTTTGAAGTTTTGAACTTTGAGTGAATTGTTTGGCTTAGCCATCATTGGATAAGGACTGTTGATCCTCACTAGCTAATACATGGCTGTTGGGGAAACTCACACACTGATGTAAGACGTGAAAGAGAGATAAAATAAAGGAGAGAAATATAATTGGCAAGAGAGAAACCACAGCAGAAATGAGAAAAACTCAGAAGAAAGAAAAATAGAGAAGAAAATCAGAGGAAAACGAGAAAAGGAAAACTCAATATGAATTTCTATTCAAGTGATCATCTCTTCTTAAAAGAAATAACAAAAGGCCTATTTATAGACACCTTAAGCCATTTATCAACTAGAGAAGGAATTTGACTTAAACAGGGAAAATAAAACCAAATTCAACTCAATTGAGTAATTCTGCAACTGCATCATCCAAAAATCCCAAGATAAAAGGAAACTGCTAATTAAATCCCAATCCTAATAAAGCAACAATATCTCAAAAATATTAGTTTGTTATTCTGTGTCACTCTTAGAGGTAAAGTATGGGTCTCTGTGATGAACATGTATGGCATCTTCATGTTCTCTTACCATTTCTTAGTTTTTTTCTTGTTGGGACTTTTAACCAGGTTCTTCTTGAACTTTGAATTACAGATCCTTCTACTTGCACTGTTTCTATACAGACTCCTGCTGCTGTTGAAAGTTCTAAGAAGCCTATATCTGCCTGTACACTTTATCATGATAAAGGACCAGAGCCGTGGCTCCGGAAGACAAGTACTGATGCTTGGCTTTCTACTGGTGTTGGGGAGGCCATTGACGGTGCTGACGGTGGGCCACTTGATCAGGGAGATATATATTGTGTCGTTTGTTATGAGAGTGGTGCCATGGAAATATTTGATGTGCCAAACTTTAATTGTGTTTTTACTGTGGATAAATTTGCGTCTGGAAGAACTCACCTTGTTGATACCTATGTGAGGGATCTAAAAGATTCACAGACAGATATTAACAGAAGTTCTGAAGAAGTGACTGGCCAAGGCAGAAAAGAAAATATTCAGAACATGAAGGTTGTTGAGTTGGCCATGCAAAGATGGTCTGGACATCATAGTCGCCCTTTCCTTTTTGGGATATTGACCGATGGGACAATTCTTTGTTACCATGCTTACCTATTTGAAGGCCCAGAGACTACTAAAATTGAGGATTCTTTTTCTACACAAGGTTCTGTCAGTGTAACAAATGTTAGTGCTTCTAGGCTTAGGAATCTTAGATTTGTCCGTATCCCACTGGACACATACATTAAGGAGGAGGCAAAGAATGGAGTACCATGCCAAAGAATTACCATTTTCAAAAATATTAGTGGTTATCAAGGGTTTTTTCTTTCTGGGTCAAGACCAGCTTGGTTTATGGTATTTAGAGAGCGCCTCCGAGTTCATCCACAGGTCGGAAACATAGTTTTCAATTTAACCAGATGAAATAGTCCAGTGGAGCCTCTATTATTATATTTGTTTTAGTTTTTCATTGAAAGTTAACATCATGATCTAATTTGATTCTTCTTCTTAGATAAATATTCGTTGATTATTAATTTTTGAGTGTTGTTTTTCAATTTCTAATTTTCGAGTACTTCATTTTTTTTTCTTTTTGGTCTTTAATTGTATCTCCAAAATATTTAAAACAAGTTTTTTTTTTTTAATAGTTGGTAACTTGGTATCCTTGTTCCTTTTCATAATTTTTTGATATCTTATTTCTCATTAATTTATACTTTGACCAGTGTTTATAGAATGGTTTCAAAAGATTTTGAAAAAACATCCTTCTGTATTAACTAACATTGGGATGGAGTTATAGCTTAATGGTGTTCTTTTAGATCTTTTGTTCATACCACACAGACTAATAGAGAGATGGATAGTCGTTAGAAAATTTTCACTCAGTTAACCTCGCATAACTTCTTTTTTGTTCTGGTTTCTCCTGATTTGTCGACTTCTGGCTCACTTTTTTTCTTTTTCTTCAATAAATTTTTCTTTTGCTTCTCCAAAAAAAAAATTAAAAAAAAGAGAAATGGTTTTCACTTTCATTAAACTTTTCTTGTTATTAACTTTTTTATAAAATTTTGAATTGGGTCAATCATTGGTCACATTTAGATGCTGAGAGAAGCTTGAGACAATACTAACATATTATTATGACATGACTTAATATTGATGAATAGCTGTTCCATTTTGTTTAATATGCTCCTGTATCTCGGACCTTTAATGTCCAATAGTGTCTTTTCCTTGCCTTTCCAGGCTGTTCAGAGTTATGTTTTTCTTAATTTCTGTTGTAGTAGCCATGCTTGGTTAATACAATGTTCTGTACTTGATCCTGACAAGATTAAGAATGTCAAAGTATGCTGTTCTCCTTGCAATGTTTTGGTGAAGATCACATAATTAAAATCATTATTGAATTACTGATAATTTGCCAACAAAAAATTGTTCTTAGTGATCATATTTCATTAATATTTAAGCAAGTGTGCTTCTTTCTCATTGAATTCCCTCTATGGGTGTATTTTGCAGCTATGTGATGGATCCATTGTTGCCTTTACTGTTCTCCACAATGTGAATTGTAATCATGGGCTTATTTATGTTACATCCCAGGTCAGATCTTGACATTTACGTAATTTTTTGGTTTTCTCCTACTTTTAGGGACAAAAGGCTTATGCATTATGGCTTAAAATGATTTGTGTTTCTAGGGTATTTTGAAGATCTGCCAATTACCATCTGTAACAACCTATGACAACTATTGGCCGGTGCAGAAAGTATGGTCCTTCTCTTATTCTTGTTAACAGCTCTTTTTACATATGAAATCAAAATAATTTATGCTTATAGTTTTGGCATTTGAAACTCTTGGATTTGGTTAGATTCCATTGAAAGGCACTCCACATCAAGTCACTTACTTTGCCGAGAAGAACTTGTACCCACTAATAGTTTCAGTTCCAGTGAGTATACTCCTCTCTCCTTTTTTAGCTTTTATTCTTTCAGGCACAAATCATGGTTAAAGTGTGGCTTATGCAAACTAATGTGGTTTATAAGCTTTCTTTTTCTTTTTTGGATCCTGACTTATGCTTGCAAATTGTTTAATTTAATTATCTTCTGTGTATTCTGATATGATTTGTTCATTTGTTCTTTCTAAGCTACATATCACCTTAGCATCATCTAAGTGCAATAGTTGTCTTCATTGAGTCTATAAATTGTTTTCTTGCTTTACCAGAGCCTTTGTCATTTATATTACGGATGTCTTGTACCTTACTACCTTCTGGTTAAAATGTTAATGGTGATTGCTGCCTTCTTTATCTAGTATTTGCTGCCTGTGATTTGACATATTGTCTGAAGTTCACAATATATTGCATTTGGCTTTCAAATAGGGTCTGGAATTTTGTTATTTATTCTTTTTAATCTATGTTTTTGATTGAACTTCAGTTTTATAATTTAGTTAAGATGCATAATGTCATTTCTTACATCACTAAAAGTTATCAAACTTGTTCGTTACTTGTAAAAGTTTGGACAATAGTGTGCTAAGATAATCCTTCTGTGGAAAAGAGATCCAACTTAAAATTTATGGCCTTAGATAAGGCTTCATATAATTCTTTATCACTTTCCCCCTGGAAAGTACTCTGAGCAGTAATTATGTGCTATCTATTTTTGGCAGGTCCACAAGCCACTGAATCAAGTTCTTTCAACGCTGATTGATCAAGAAGTTGGCCATCAGATTGATAATCATAATCTGAGTTCTGCTGAACTCCATCGAACTTATACTGTAGATGAATTTGAGGTCCGTATTCTAGAACCCGACAGGAATGGTGGTCCTTGGCAAACTAAGGCTACAATCCCAATGCAAAATTCTGAAAATGCTCTTACTGTGCGAGTCGTCACTTTATTTGTAAGTTTACTCTTTCATCATTCAAATTGTTTTTCTGGATTGATAGTCCTGACCTTCCTTTCTAATGTTTCTTGGAGAGGTGGCATGAATGAATGGTGGAGAGGTAATGATAAAACGTGACATTCTTTACAGACAGCTACTAACACATCCGTACTTGTATTTCAAATTCATTTTTGCTATTGTTAGTGTTTCATTGTTAACTTTGAAATGTAAGAAATAATTTTCAACAATACGGTAAAGTCCTAGAATGACATGAACAGAGAAACCAATTGATGCAATTAAGATCCACCAAAGGAATCTTAGATGTGCAGAAGACCTCAAAAAGAGTCTTAAGGGGTTAAACTTAGGGATTAGGCTTTCAATGTTCTATAATGGGCTGACTGAGGTTGGCTACTTATGATTTAATTACAGTGCAAGTGAATGAGGCTGGGCTTTTCTTTTCTTTTTCCTTTCCTTTTTATTTTATTTATTTTATTTTATAAAGTAATAGGATGAAGATTCTAAGTTGATTTAGGGTTTTAGGAATAATGGTGAGTTTGAAGGCAGAATGGGATGAATAAAATTCCAATTTGATAATTTTTGGTTTCTGTCATTTCTTTTAGCTAGGTTTTAAGTTTGAAGCCTTGTAGTTTGTTAAATTCAAAATCAAATTTACTGAAAATTGCAGAACCATATCCATTGTTTTTGGCCTAACAGTTTGGTGCCTTAAACAATGCCACCTGTGAAAACGGTCTTTATTACTAAAGACTGAATATATACCAATGTCATTTAGATTGGAATGACAGTGTTGCCAGTAGATTACAGGGAGTTAAAATTTTGTAAATGATACAAATACAGCACATACTTTTCCAGAGTGAAAAATCACTATGAGAACAAAAAATAGAGGATAGTTATGAGTTATTGTGTGATGGCAGGACATGTTATCTATCATTGTTAATTCTGGATTGATGTTTGATATTCCCCTGTTTTTTCTTTTATTTCAGAATACGACCACGAAAGAGAATGAAACGCTTTTGGCCATTGGGACTGCTTATGTGCAAGGGGAGGATGTGGCTGCAAGGGGTCGTGTCCTTTTGTTTTCTGTTGGAAAAAATAGCGATAATCCACAAAATTTGGTACTTTTTGGACTCATATGGCTTTTTGTTTTATAGATCAAATTCTGTTTTGTTTCACACTTAATCACCTCTTACTTAACTAGTGAAGAATTTGTTTTTTTGTTTCTCAAATCCTTTTTTATATTATTCCAACATCCAAGTTTTATACTATTAATACAATTGAAACCCTTTTAGGTAACTGAAGTTTATTCAAAGGAATTGAAGGGTGCTATATCTGCCTTAGCCTCTCTTCAAGGTCATCTGTTGATTGCTTCTGGTCCAAAAATTATTTTACACAAGTGGACTGGTACCGAGTTGAATGGCATTGCCTTTTATGATGCTCCACCATTATATGTTGTGAGCCTAAATATTGTAAGTTCGCTTCCTTAGCACCTACTTTTTATTAAATACTTTTAAAATGAAAAGGAAAACAGTTATCAGTTCCTGAGTTTGTGGTTCTTTGATTTAAATCCCTGTAGTGGTTTTTAACAAAACTTTCCATTCATCGGCATCAGCCGCATCACTATCATATTGCTGTTGCTGTTATCGTATTTGTCATGTTTTTTTTTTCTTGAACTCCATAGGGGGCTAGTAGGAAAATTTTGTAGTGGTTATCAGTATAAAGATACTCATGGTTGCAATTGGGTCTGGATAGAAAGGTATGGCATGTATTATGTTATGATGGGAAATTGAAATTTTCTTTATAGGAGCAAAATAAGCAATACTTCTGCAGTTGACAAATGCAGATTATCCTCCTGGCTGTTGTATGTGATCATTGCTTGTTCTCTCTTTCACCCTCTCATGCAAACCCACACAGTGCACAATTAGTATCAGTTGAATGCATGTATTCATATGATTATGTTTATAGTTCTAGCAATTTTAACTTGCTAAACTTTAATCACATTTGTGTTCAAGTACTTGTTCTGGGTAACATAGGCTTTGACTAATATTTGCTCACTATGCTAATTCATATATAGTAAATGCTTTATTTTTGTTCTGATAACTTAGCTTGTTGGCATTTTATTTATATTTATCTGGTTATATTCTTCACCACCTGACATGTCTGGGTCAGTGGGTCCCAGTGGCACTGCATCTTCATATTTACTTGAAGCTTTATGTAATCCATTCTCTCCCTTCATAAAATGCATATTTCTTTTTAATTAAATGTTATTTACTTGTATTGGTGTGATTTATGTTTTTGTTAATACATTTTTTTCTAATAATGTTTACATCTACTTTATCGAAACCTATAAATGTTGTTGCAGGTCAAAAGTTTTATCCTCATCGGTGATGCTCATAAAAGCATATACTTTCTTAGTTGGAAGGAACAGGGAGCTCAACTTAGCTTATTGGCCAAAGATTTTGGGTCACTTGATTGTTTTGCAACAGAGTTTTTGATAGATGGAAGTACTCTAAGTCTTATGGTTTCAGATGATCAAAAGAACATTCAGGTTAGATGCTTCATTATTTGTACAATTGATTGATTTCAACCTCATTTTAGTCAACAACCGTAGAACATAATATATTCCTCTAATTATTCTGATACTGTACTTGTTCAAACTCATTTGTTTTGTGCAGTTAGAGAAAATAGTAATATTGGTTTACTTTTTTGAATTTCTTAATGTGTTGATACAGATTTTCTATTATGCGCCAAAGATGTCTGAGAGTTGGAAGGGACAAAAGCTTCTTTCAAGGGCTGAATTTCATGTTGGTGCCCATGTGACTAAATTCTTGCGGTTGCAGATGCTTTCTACTGCATCTGATCGCACTAGTGGTGCTCAAGTGTCTGATAAAACCAATCGTTATGCTTTATTGTTTGGTACCCTGGATGGCAGCCTTGGGTGTATTGCACCCCTTGATGAACTCACATTTCATAGGTTGCAATCACTACAGAAAAAACTTGTTGACGCTGTTCCTCATGTGGCTGGCTTAAATCCAAGATCTTTTCGCCAGTTCCAATCAAATGGAAAAGCTCACCGGCCTGGCCCCGACAGCATCGTTGACTGTGAGCTGCTTGGCCAGTAAGTTCCATTTTCTTACAAGCATAATTAAATATACAGACGAGGTTTAAAATCTTTACCACATCACAAGATCTTGTCTGGTCCATTATATATTGGGAGACTCCAACAATATATCAGGTTTTAAAATTCTGAAAACTCTAGAAAAAACCTCCCACTACTTGTGAGTGTCTCCATCATCCCAAGATCTCAGTTGCTAGATCCTCTACCTATTCCAAGTGTAATTCTCTCATTTTTTTCTTATCTTGTTTTACTCTCTCTTCCCAGCCATTCATTTGAAAGTGACGTTATAAAGCCAAGCATGATGCAAAATCCCATTAAATATCTTACGAAACACATGTCGTAGATTAATTAGCACACAATTTTGCTCCTCTTTAAAAATTGCCCTACCATTCAAAGCAATGGTTCGTATTGAAGAGCTGAAATCATGCAATTGAGGTGTTGTCTCATTCACTGTCCTGATTAGTTGTAGAGTTCCCGACCATATAGTTTTAAGACTTGCTGCAAAAATTAGAACAATCTGGCACTGATCAATTTTTCCGTTTTTCATTGTATGGTTGCTTTAGTTCTCAACAAAAGCAATAGATTCCCTTGTAGTGGACTCTTAATGTTCAGACTGTTATGCTACCAAAAATGATGTAGGATGAAAATTATATATCCAATAATCTTATTAAATCTACATGGTTTCCTTTTTGCAGTTATGAGATGCTCCCGTTGGAGGAACAGCTTGAAATTGCTAACCAGATTGGAACAACTCGATCTCAAATTATTACAAATTTAAATGACCTTTCTCTGGGAACAAGCTTCTTGTGAGTGCAGCTTTCGGCGAATGCTATAATAGCATTATAGGCAAGTAGCAAAATTTTTGGGGAGGTTACAATTCTAACTGCTGCAGCAATAGCACCGCCAAGGCTTGGTCGACCCTGCCACAATATATTTGTGTCTGTACTATGAACTGATTTCTTTGATCTGAGAATGGGATAAAAAATCCAACATCACTGTATCGTTCAAATCAACCAAGGACTGATTCATGTAAAGTGAACTAGTAATTAGCTAAATTTTAGTTAATTTATTGTATAAATATTGTAGAGGTAAAATATCAATTCTTGTTCTAGTTTAGCTTGAAGGAATTATTGATGTAAAGTGGAAACACAATCAGGTAGCATAATCATGTATGCGCAATCTTGTAGATGTAAGAGTTGTTTCAAGAAATTGTATTTGTCTAGATTGAGCCAATTAGACAGAGCATACATGACATGATATTACCATTATGGATTTTATCAGATCATGTAATCATTGAATGCTGAGAATCTTATGCTATGCTGAAAATGAAATAAGTTAATGAGTTCCATGTATGAATTTACTTCATCTAGTGGTTTCACTTTTCCAATATACATTAAAAATTATTATCATTATCATTATTATTTTAGTAATTAAATTTAAGTCAAACACTAGTGTATTGGATCTCAAGATTTTTTACATAACAAGAAACTTTATGAGCTGAACTTTCAAGGTTTGGTTCAATTTTCATTGAGATGATAGCAAGGAAGTAAATATCGAATATATAGTAAATATTAAGGGTTCAAATATTTAGATATTTGGGTGAAAATATTAGAAATATCGTCGAATTTTTTTAAAATATCAGAGATTCTGAAAAATTTTAAAATGTGGGTGATATTTTGGTAAAAGTATAGATATTTGCATATTGATAGCCGAGGTAAATTAGCACAAATTACGATGCATGAGGTATTTCTATAGGGAAGATTTTATAAAGATTTTTTTTCAAATTCTAAAAGAAAAGTTTGAATTTATTCAAAATAGTTCAATATAATAATCATTAGCATAGTTTTAAAGAATCTAAAAATAAAAGATTAAAGAAGATGTGATGTTGTACATGGGTTTCTTGTGGCCCACACATGAATTTGCTCCCTTACTTTTTTACTAATTAAGAGAGAGAGAGTATGAGATAGAAATGTAATAGATGGGCCGGGCCTAGAAATACACGTGGTTGTGAAGGAATAATTGGGTTGGGTGTAGCACGTAGTAGTACATAGAATGATGATGACACACGTGCGGATTGTTCATTAACAACATCATCTTCATCTTCATCTTCTTGTTAACATGTTTCTTCTTTATAAAGTGTTAATGTTTTTGGGACCATTTTCTCTTCACTTCTCTTCTTTTCTTTAATGGAATGTCTTGCAAAAGTGGAACACAACTCTTTCATTTCTCATTAATGTTCTTGTTCCCACCTTCACGCCCATTTTATTTTTTAAACAATTTCTTCTTCTGTTTATATAATTATAATAATTTTATCTTATTTATGGAAAAAAAAAATTTGACTGCAACCCATATATGGTACATCTTCTGTTGTGATCGGACTATATGGTGGCATATTTATAATCACAATGAAAGATGCAACATTGCACTGAATACCGTCTATTTATTTATTTATATATGTCACTGTAGCTGCTATAACTTGCTTGTACAAATAGTGTGTTTGGTATGACTTTTCAAATAGAGCTTTTAGAGTAGATCTTTTTATCGTATAGCTTCTAATGAGTAGAGTTTCTAACAAAAGGCTTTTGGTTATGTAAATTACAAAAAAAGTGTTGACAATATATTTATAATGAAAGAGTTATTGTGGAATATTTAAAATTTATAAAGGGTAGTTCAGACAATTCATATGTTTCAAAAAAATTCAAAAAAAACTTTTTGGAAAAACCCAAATTTTGGGCTTCTCCAAGTGGACATAAATGGCTTTTATAAAGGGTAATTCAGATGCATATATTAAAAAAGCTGTTTTGAGTTTTGCCAAACGACTAAAAAAAACTTTAAAATAGCTTATATTATTAAAAAAAACGTTTTTGATCATTTAAAAAGCCATACCAAACATACATAAATGTCCTTATTTTTCAAAAGCACTTATATATATATATATATATATATATATATATATATATAAATACATACATATAGTGGGATCTCAGTAATCCACACTAGTTATATATTTATATATAGTATAGGTCCCATCAAGCGAGGAGGCAAAATGAGTGTTTTCGTGTGCTTTGACATGAAAAGAGAGCCCTTCATTTCTTCAAACGCCTTCAAAGTCTTCTTGTTATGGGGTCCAAATCCATGGCACAATGCCATGTCCCCGGTTCAATTACTTGCAAAATTTTCAGTCACTCAATAGGGTTTTCTTTCGGCCAAGTGGTAGGTGATAATTATTTCAGCATGATGTGAATGTGGTATTTAATTAGTATATCTCATCGGATAATAAATGAAAATGTTTCTATTAAAATTCAATATTGATTAGATTTGAGGTCTATATAAGAAATTTATTTTCAAACACAGGAGACCAATGTCTACTTCTATAACATAAGAGAAATTTTTTCTTACATATACATATAAATGTATGAATGTAAAAATCTATCAAAACGTAAAAAATAGAGATACTCACGACCAACCTACCAAAAATGGATATGATAAGTTATAAGTTATAATTTATAAGTAATTATATTAGATGAACAGATTATTTAAATATAATAATTGATAGCGGCATATATTTATATATATATCCCATTATAGATTTTTTAGTGATATATATCTAAATCCGCCGAACTAATTAAAGTTGTTGTTGGTTCTACTTTACCTTCTATTTATAGTTTTGTCTTTACCTTTTCTTTTCTAATTTTCAAACTTTCAATAGGGAGGGGGGCATATATAGTACGTCAATGAGCCAAGCTACATGTAAAGCAGTCCACATGTAAGAAGTGAATGTATATTCTTGAAAGCTTAGCTTTTGTAAAAGCACTTACAAATAAATAAGCCTAAGTCATAACAAAATAATACAGTAAAATGAAGAAAAGGTGTCATATAGTGGTCGGTTCTTGAGCTTGTGATAAAACTGAATTGACTATAATATATATATATATATATATATATATGCGTATATATGCACAGTATTGGATGGTAATATAAAACTTTAATTTATTCTCATGTCTTTTTCAATATTACTTTTAGGTTCGTTGATGATGATTGAGGCAAGAATTTTATATATGTCTATAAGCCAAATATACTATAGGTTATCTTTCTTTCCAAGCATGATTTAGGACACTTCTGAAAAATTACGGAACGGGTATGAAGGGATCAAAAGTTCTTTTGGAGCAATTTGCAATATTCCAAAAGTGTCTTGCATCAAAGCACTTTGCAAAATAGCTGATCGAGATAATAAAAAGACTCCCATTTGCATGACTATTCTAAGTGAAGTTTTTAGTGTGTATTTGGTTGTTAATAATAGAAGCACTTTTAAGAAGGTTGTTTAATTTCATCATGTTTAAAATTTTCATTATAAGATGATAAAATGAAATATTCTAATAATCAATATCTAAAATTGAAGATCAGGTACTTCTTCCAATCAACTCACAAATGAGTCTTTGAACAATTGAAAAAAGCACTTCTTGAAATGAAGTCAATTGTTATTGTGCATGCGCACCCAATTAATTACACGGGGAACAAGAAATTGCACAAATTGCATATATACATTAATTAATTTCTTAACCCATTTTGGAAATTATGATCACCATTCTTTGTATATAATTACTGTTGATTCAAATAATTATTCTGGGTTCAAAGTTTCTAATTTTTTATTGCCCAAATATAGCACATATCATTACAAAAAATGTCAATTTGCTTACATGGGTGGTTGAACCAATGATTATGCTTCTTGACTTTGACTTAATTTGTATATATATGATGATGATTGTAGATTCAACAAATTGGGCAATTTGACATAGCTAGAACATGCTAGCAACAAGTCCTAAAAACATTATCCATAATTAATCTGATCACTACATGTTTCAACTATATATACAATATAAATTTTATCAACCTTTCATTGATATGTATAAACTTTGTTTTCGAGTAAAAATTAATAAAAACAAATTTTATATTTTATTTGGTGAACAATTTCTTTTTCTATAGAGGTTTTTAATTCATTTAAGTTGTTTTGGTTGATAAAGTTGAAATTAGTTGAATCTGTTCATGCCACGTTAGTTAATGAAACAATATATGACTACATATATGTGTGCGGAGGATTCCACTATGTCATATTACATAATCAGGGGCGAGATTTTTTTTTCTGGGTGGGCTATGGATAATTTTATATAGATAAAAAATTACACTATAAAATAAATAAAAAATCATTTTGATAGCGAATCTTGACGGTATGAGAGAATTTTTATTTGTTAAAATAAAAAAGTATAAGATATAATGAGTCTTACGCTCAAATACATATTCTAATCAAGAAAAAAACACAAGAAAATAAAAAGGAAATATGCATGCAATGTAAATAGAATAAGATCCTACTTAAATTTTGACTTCTGAAGCTTCAAGGAGGCAAAATCATTTATTACCGAATCCGAATCAATCGTAAAAAAAAGTTTTCTTTCAATATAAACATTCATCTTGTTGCGTAAAGACATTTTGATAAGTTTTATAGCCGAAAATAAAACTTAATTTTACAACATAAACTTTAAAATAAAAATAAAACTTACAGTTTTCTCATACCGACGTCTGTATACCTCTACAAATCTAAAAGCTATGAAAACTCATAAAATTGAAATTCTTGGAGATTAATTTATATGGTAGATCTACTGCTTTTGGTTTTCTCAATTTGATTTTTGAGTCAATAAAGGGTTAACATTTCTCAATTTGATCTTTCACTTATTTAAGGAAATACAATGAGTTTTAATGAGTTTGATACATGTTTTTAAGTTATTGAGCTGTTATTAAGATGAAGAAAAATATGGTAAGTTAAGTCAGAATCGAAATTAGACTGGGATATACTTAGAATTAAACGGGATGTATTTAGAACTACTAAAAAAATTTAATTTTTTTTCTTCAAAAAGCTAGGGTAGGGTGGGCTGTAGCCAACCTCTGTACATAATGAATTTTGTAATGTTATAACGTCAAACCTCATATATAGAAATTTTTTATTTACTATAATGTCCTTCAATTCCAAAATAAAATTTCTAACTCCATCATTATATATATTTTTTGAAATATTACAATAATTTAGGGTTTGAAGAGGGTAAGAGACTCGAACCCATACCCTTATGATATGAGTGTGAAGAGTTTATCATAGTGTCAATCTCATCTTATCCTCCGTTCTTGTATCTTGCTTCCACGTTACCTCAAATGGCTAGCGAACAAATTGTGAGACATCTCTTTGACATTGATAGATGGCTATACATATATAAGTGGAAGAGTATGTATATAGTGGCATCGTAACCCACAAAACACTATACTACTTTGAATTCATTATGGATGATGGCATCACCACGACCACGACCACCACCATTATATGAGTTTCTGCATCAAACACATTATCTATTTCTGACCATCAAATATATTGAAAAGCCCTAGATTATTAGATATATATATATATATATATATATATATAGTTGATGATGATGATGATGATTTGTTGTTTTGAGTGATTAGTACTGGCCTCACTCACTTGTGTTTTGTGGCAGCGTGGGAAGATACCCACCAAGCATGCTTTGTATCCATTCTCTTGGATCCGCATGGTTCTAGACCCCATCATTAATTATTTTCCACTCCTTAATTAATTTAATTTAATAGTTCAATTATAATTAATTATGTTTGAAAAATGTAACCCGAATTAAGTTTGAAGCTATAGGGACATGGCAATAGTATCTTGTGAATTGGAGAGTTTATTAATCATATCCCTTAAAATGATATTTATATATTTGAATTTATTATGTTCTCTCAAAATAATATATCCACTTTTTATTAGGTAAAGGTTCATCTAAGAATATCTAACAATTTCTAATGAATTCGAGAGTTTATCTGTTAAAATGATATCAATACGAGTTTATTATGTCATCTCAAAGAAAAATATACATACCAACTTTTTGATTAGGTAAAGGTTCATCTGAGAATACCTAACCGTTTCTCATGAATTACGACAATTTATTATATCAGTTAAAACGATATTTATATGTCCTCTCAAAATAATATACCTGCTTTTTGACTCTGAAAAATGAGAATACCTAAGTTGGACAAGGTGAATTTATCTGGTGTTTTGCTTATGGCTTTGTCAGCAAGTAACTTTTCCTAAATGTCCATTTTCACCTATTGAGAAATGAAGTAAGGCAAATGAATTCTTAAAGAACATTAATTTTATTGTTTTGTACTATATTTTCATTTGTTATAATTGATTTTTTTTGAAAGAATTATAATTGATTATTTGATTTATTAGATTTGATGTTATCTTATTGAATATATATAATACTCTTTTAGTTTCAGTTTAGTCATAAGTTAATATGACAATGTACGAGCCAAAACCAAAACCTTATGTTTCTTGCAAACATACGGTTTTGGAAAAGAATATTTTTTTATAAAATATTTTTATATAATAAACAACGTATCTTTATATAATATTTTTTATTGGTTAAACATGAATATAATTAATTAATAAATAATAAACAAGGTTGGGGTGAAACCGAGACGAGGATACCAAACCCCACCCGGCTCCAAACCAAGGAGACTCAACATATTTTGAGGCTCAAAAGGAGAAAAAAAACAAGAGACCTATGTGTGTATATATATATAAAATTTTTGTTTTCAAGATTTTTTAAAAACTCTTTTTCAATTAATAAAAGAGCTAATTTATTTATGATCTTAAATAATTTTTTATTAATTTTAATTTTGAAAAACTTCTTTCAATTGAATCAATTGTTATATGTATTTTTAATAATATTCTGTAGGCTATACATTTATTTGGAAAATAATCAATTTTTTTTATAAAAAAAATAATGTTTCAACTGCCGTTTGTATTTAATCTCTCTTAAGATTTTTAACTCAAAATAAATAAATATTGTATATATCAAAACAACTATCATATTTTAAAACAAATTCAAGATTAAGACAATACTTTTTTAAAATTATCATCATCTAATCATTTTAATTTTTTAATGTTAAATAAAAAACCAAAAATCTCTCTAAATTGTTGAAATTGTTCAAATCTACCATGAATAGAGCCAATCAAACAACAACAATTAGTAAATAGTAACCATATCAAAAGTAACCACTTGATTCATCAAACAATTAGAAAAAAAAATCTAAATTCTTAAATTTGAATTTACATACCTCAATCACTTCTTAAAGGTAATATAAATAATAAATTTAAAGAATATTATAGATTGCGGAGATGTAATTGTAAGTGTAAAAAATTATAACAAAATAGAATTGTAAACTTGTATTGTTGTAGATAAAAAAGAATAAATTTTAAATGGTAAAATAAAAGTAGAAATTTAAGAGTTTTTTTTAGATATTTAATAATCGTTTAATATTATTATTATAATCCTTTAATAATATTATTTAATATGAGGTCATATAATTAAGTAACAAAAAAAGCTCTTTGGTATTTTTTTTATTATTAAGACAATAATTTTTTTAATAATATATTTAAATTTTATAAATAAATAATACTCATTTTTATTGCCTTTTTTTAAGACTCTAAACGTATACTTTATTTCTATTATCCTAAAACCGGCAGTGCTTCAAACCCACTACAATTCTATCTATTTTGATAAAACCCCGCTTTATATGGGGTCGGGCGGGTCCCATGGCATCCGGTTTTTTTAACACCCCTAAATCCCTAATTATAACTTGGGTGGTCGGTGGTGAATCTAAAATCTTCTTAGAATTTAGAAAACAAATAGAGAGAGGTAGTACGTTGCATTAAACCCAAAACGACATGTCATCTACCCACCTATCTTCTTCATTCTCGAATTCCTAAATTCTTGAATTGCAATCCATCCCAAACATGTTTACTTTACAACTAATTAAGTACATAAACATATGAGAACAAAATCCCATTTAAATTTACCAAACAGATGTCTAATTGGATGTGTACTAATTAATCTAATTATATGTCTGTAGATCTATACATGTAGATTTTAGCCAATCATGGAATGACAAATTTCAACATTTGAGCGAGTCAACGCAGTCAAATATATATCAAAGATATAGGGAGGCTTCCTTTACCAACACTCAAAAATTCTTGAAGAGCTCTCCACAATCTTATCATTTACCACTGCAAATCCCACTGCTCCCGCCCAATCAACAAATATTAACCATGTAAATAACAATTATTAATTAATTAATTAAAATTAATAATTGTTACTACAAGTAAAAATTAGAATAACATTGAAGGCCACTAAATATTATAATATAAATTTAATTATATTCGCTTTTGTTTTTCGAGGTTATAAGCTATAACCCAACCCAAGTAAAGCCAAGAGTTGAGAATATTATCATTAGTTTGTCTCAAAAAAAGAAAAGAAAAGAATATTATCATTTGATTTTGAAAAAAGATTTACAACCGACTTCATCAAAAATCAAAATCACACCTAACAAATTTGGAGTCTATTGAGATCTCCTGATATCAAACACTACATAGTCCGAATATTTATGTAATCTCATAATCAATTCAAAATGATGATTTTCTTCTTGATTAAGAACTTATTCTTATTGGATAGATTGTAAGTTCTGGTTACTTAACATTCATATTAAGTTTTCTCACACTTTTCATGAAGATAATCAAGTTGTAGATTGTTTGGTTAATCTAGATTTATAATCGATCGAGTTTACGTTTTGGATCACCCTCTCGTTGAGATTTAATCTTTTTTGCTAGCTGATTTATGAGGATTACCTTGTTATCTTTTTCTTGATGCATGTATTCCTTCGATGGGTAAAGACGAAAGTAAAAATAGGTCTTCTTGTATCAAATATTAATTTCCTAACTTTTAGAATAACACTATTGTATTTATAACTTAATCGTATTTTCTTTTATGAAAAATAATTTAAGAATGGCATTTAGAGTTTTTGTTTTAATTTTTTAAAAATTATTAAAAACTTTTAATTCTCAAAATAAATTTAAACAATAAATATTTATAAAAAACATATTTCAATATATTTTATAAGTAGGAGACTGTTTTTGTGATTATTTATTATAATTGCAATATGGTGTGATCCATAATAAATTCTTTTAAAAAATTATTATTATTCTATAAATTTTAATAGGAATAATTCATTTTGATTAATTACAACTATGATATTTTAAGTAGTTATAAAAACAAATAATTGGAAAAATGAATATTATAATTTACTTGGACAAAATAAAAAATATATTAGTAAAACAATAATAATAATAATAATAATATACTATTTTTCTGAAGCACCAAAAGCATTAATAAAATTAAATACTTAATTAAAAAAATAAGGTCTTCATAAATTAGTTAGGCAAGTGAGACCTTAGGCAGTTGCCTCACTTGCCTAGACATTGAGCCGTTTCTGGTTTTGATTTGTAATTCTCTAAGCATTTATCATTACTTTTTTTTTAAAACAATATTTATAATTAATTAAATTTATAATTTAAAAAAGGATAAGATGATTCAAACCTAGGAACTCATTTATTTGTGTTAGTCATGAGACCCACAACACAACCTCTGTTTACTGGCACAACGTTTTCTATCTTCTTTAAATTTTTGTTCCTATTCTCTTACCCACTCATCATTGATGTCATGACTCATGAAAAGGCAAAAAACAAAATTACTGATGAAGAACCCAGATATGACGTTAGAAGTAAATTTTTTTTTTTTTTTTGAAAATTAGAAGTAAATTTTTTTGATGGCAGAAGGAACATGATCAGAGAGACAGAGGGAGAGAGAAGCATGCACATTTATCAAGACACATATGGAGTTGCCTATTCATTTTCCGACAACTAAACAATCTTATGCTTCGTTGCCTTCCATTGCTAGCCAAAACAAAGGCATACTTCAAAAAAATATAACAAAGAAAAAAAAGATAAAAGAAATCTCACAAGTGCATGTGCTGATGTGCATGTAAGTAAGCAAGTAAAAAAAAAAAAAAAACTCTCTCTCTCTTCTCTTCTCTTCTCTTCTCTTCTCTTCTCTTCTCTTCTCTATTCTTCTCATTAATCTAATTTTACAAATGAATGTCAAATCTACCCAAAAGGAAAAAATCCACCAACCCAACACTTTCATCCCACTACCCATGTGGATCTCAATGAGTGAGGTCGTGTCCTTTCCTTTAATATTATCTCCCCCTTTCCCCTCATGTTATCTTCTACTTTTAATTCATAGTCGGATATGAATATGTATAGACATAAGACAGTGTATATATAAATATATATAAAATTAAAATCATATGTAATTTTAGACATAATTTTATGTGAGATCACTAATTGTCATAAATTCACATGTAGCATTACTGACTAATTGTCAGATTTGACAATCATGATTCCGTACAAAAATTACGTCTAGAGATTTACATGTAAAAAGCCTTCTTTATATACATATGAATATAAATTTGACAAAATTTTATAGGGTACATGTATATGTATATGCTTCCTATACTTAAGAAATATTTTTCAAGAATTTATTACATATTTTATGTTTTGGTTTGTGTATCCCAATCAGTCAGCCATAGTTTGTAGTCAACTTTGAAAGATTAGTAATGCTATCGTTTTCCTTTTGTTCTTGAATGCAGGGCCTCAATTTGAACTCGATGTGTACATCTAACTATTCAATTAATTAATTAATTAATTATATATTAATTATTTTCTGTCTCCCAAAATAAATTTTCCTACGGTTGTAATATTATTAATAATATTATAATAAAAGTATATTAACCATCACCACTTATTATAGTTTGATAGTAAGAAACATTCATTCATCATGACCATACATGTTTCAACTCCCAAGTTTGAATTAAAAAAATTACATTAATCAAAGTGAAAATAAACTTATAAATGATCTAGTGTCGTAAAAATAATATTGTAAACCAAAATTTTTAAAAATAAATCGTCATAAATTTAAAACATTATAAAATCATTCTTGACACTATAATTATTGACAGTTTAATCATCATAATACCTAATATTTCTTGTAGTGCATTAACTTCAACATTTTTAGCTTTTTTTTTTTTTGGTTTTTCCTTTTTCTCTTATTTGTCATTCTCTATTCATTATTATTATTTTGAAAATATGAACACATATAAAAACAAATAACAAAAAGCAATGTTGCAATGCACCATTTTCATATAGCAAAACATTGACTAGGAGCATTGCTTTTAAAAAAGCCACTTGAAATAGTTGTCTTGCCGATGTCGATCTGTTCTGGTCTAGATGCATTCCCATGTATGCATGCAACTTTTTTTTTTTTTGGTTGACAAATTACATTGAATTTATACTTGAATTAGAATATTTTTTCTATTATTTTACACGATATTGTTAATCAATATGAACTCATATTTGACCTCACGGCCGGCCACAAATAAGGAGCTATGTAACGTATATCAGTGTGTATATATATATATATATTCTTTTCAACCAAGTTTCACACACCTTGCATATTGGAACCCATTGCATAATTTAAAAAGAAGAGATCAAGAAGAAACCTCGATTTCTTTTTTATTGATATATTTTTTGAAATTACAAACCACTCATAAATATATAAATGTAAATGATTTTTAATCAATCCAAACAATCTGAAATTATTTATTTTCTATAAAAGCTCAAAGTTAATTTATTGTTAGATTGCGAAATTATATCGTGTGTTTGTTTTACACATGCATGCATGCATTGGTTGTAAAGGGTGTTTTAAGTCAAAAAAAGGGCATGTGCTAATCTCTAAGTCGATGCCTCTTTTGGACTTGTAAATTATCATTACTAGTCATGAACCTTTTTCTATCATCAAAAAAAACTTAATTATCTCTTCCTTTTTCTTTTTCCTATAAAAATAGAACTAAAAGCTCTTATTTATTTTTTCACTTTGGATGCTCATATTAAAGCATCTTAAGGAACACATCATTTTCTTTAAAAGACGATCGATGCATGCCACCAATTACATTGTACAACATTGTATAAAATTAGTTCTACAGTTATGTTGTAGAGCAAAAAAAAAAAAAATCCAAATAAACAACAAAAAAATGTGTATATATATATATATATATATATATATAAGTAATACTATTATTTGAAAAAATAAAAACAATATTTTCAAATATTTATTTGAAGTATTATAATAAATTATAATATCGAATGGGTTAGAGTCAATCCCCAAAATCAAATATATTCTCACAATGGAGATATTTACTCTCACCATTCCGCAGTGAATGAGTAAATAACATAACCCTTATCCTTTTAGGATTCACTCCACTCATATTTAGGTGCATGCATGAGTTACTATATATATATATATATATATATATATATATATATATATATATATATATATTGGAAAAGGAATGAATTACTATTCAAAAAGAATCCTAAATGAAAATGAAAAACAACAAGATGATTACTTTCTCTTTAATCTCCTCTTCTTTTAAAGTTGAAAGTAGCCCCAAAGGGCCAAAGCCAACCCAATAATAATACACACAAAAACAAATTACTTACTTCTAAAAAGAGAGATCATTCTATATATTAAAATTCAAAAAGAAAAAGCCAAATAATGACATGGCCCTCCCCTCCCCTGCTCTCCCTCCATCCCACATTTGATCAAAACAGCATCTAAGAAAACCCAAAAAAATTGTCAAATTTTTTTTCTCTCAGCATCCAAACAGACTAAAAAAAAAAAAATAGGGATAATTATCCCGATAACCACCCATTTGTTGTCACACTATCAAAATGATCATTGGATGATGATTTCGTTTTAAAATGACAATTTCTGGCGAATAGTGTAACACCCATTCCATCAAATTCTATCCAATGAGTGACATTTTGGTAAATAAATGTATGATATTAATTTATTTTAGATGTTTTTAAAAATCAATAATTATATTTAGTATATATATACGTATAGTATATCTCAAATATATTTATTTATTTATTTATTTTCAACTTATCTCAAACATATATATATATATATATGTATATATATATTGAGGAGATTAATACTACAAATTCTAAAATATCTAAAAAATAAAGTAGAAATACTTGTATAGATATAAACCATTAATATATTATTGATCTAAAGACTACAAAATTATGTTAAAAATTGTGTCAAAAATTGTGTATATAATTTGTTCTTGAGCATCATCAATATGCTCTACATATATGCATATTGTAATATAACAAAAGATTTCTACAAAATCAAAAAGCTCGTAGAGCAACAAATTATAGAAATGTGCATTTACATCGTGGTATACAGACTATAGTTATACACTAGTATCTTCTTATAAGTCGAAAAATATATATATATATATATATTTAAAATATACTATACTTATATATACATATTAAATATAATTATTTATTTTAAAAATAAAAAATAAAACTAATTTCTAAAAAATATCTTATATAAATTAATGTCACCTCCTTATTTATCTTATGCTACTGATCAGAGTAAAATGTGGCAACTGGTAATTATCCCAAAAAAAAATTAACACAAACAAAACGCTCCACGCGCGTTTACCTAGACTGCACCACAATCATAAAAAACAAACTGTATTTCTCACTGCAAAAACCATCCACGCGCTGTGACTGCAAGTGAGTATAAAAACTAGTGTAGTGTCCTACAAATAAATTTTTACACTGTCAAATCTCTCTCTCTCTCTGAAAATGCAACCTATTTGTATAATATTGAAAGCCCTCTCTCTCTTTTCTCTCACAACACACCACGAGCCTCTCACCTGATTTTCTTCTTCTTCTTCAATCTTAGATCATCAACCTTATCTCTCTGCAACTCCTCCACTCTTCAATTATTATTTCTCTCCATACCCATCTCTTCCTTTTGTCTCTCCATCTTTCTTTCTTTATTGATTATTTAATTTTTAATCAATCAAAACTCCATCACCCACCAAATAAAATTCACTTCTTCACCAACTTTTGAGTTCATTTTTCATATATGGCGCTCGAAACTTGGCTCATAAAAGTTAAGACAGCGATATCGTCACCAAAGTCGAAGTTGTTGTCGTCGTCGTCGTCGAAGAAGAAGAAGTACAAGAAGTCCAACGTCGGTGTCTTGGCCTTCGAAATCGCCGGGATCATGTCGAAGCTCCTCCATCTCTGGCCGGCTATCTCCGACAAGAACATCGTCCGTCTCCGAAACGAATCTATATCTCTCGAAGGAGTCCACAAGATCGTCTCAAACGACGAGTCGTTTCTTCTGGGTCTCGCCTGCGCCGAGCTCGCCGAGAACATCCGACTAGTCGCCAAGTCCGTCGCGAGACTCAGCGACCGATGCGAAGACTCCAATCTCCGTTCGTTTGATCGGCTTTTCGAAGTTTTCGCAGATTCGGGTCACGACCCGTTTTCGTGGGTCATGAGCTTGAAAGACATGGAAGCCAGGAGCAAGAAGTTGGACCGTTACGTCACAGTAACGGCGACTTTATATAAAGAGATTGAGGAGTTGACGGCGTTAGAAAACGGATTGAAAAAGGCCTTGCAATGTAGTGAAAACGAACCGACGAAAGAGCAAAAGATAACGGATCTTCAACAGAAGCTGATCTGGCAAAGACAAGAAGTGAAGTACTTAAAAGAGAGATCTCTCTGGAGTCGAAGCTTCGACGGTGTCGTTTCGATGTTGTCAAGACCAATCTTCACTATTTTAGCCAGAATCAAGCTTGTCTTCGGTATCAGCCACGGCTACTACCCATCTTATCTTCCTCGAAGCTTGTCGGCATCTGCAACCGTCCATCCAACTGAAAACCATAACACGTGTACGGCCGGATTCGTATCAGGACCGTTGATGATGATGATCAAGAGCCCGGATAATAACAATCTTAACGGTGAACAAAAGAAAGGAGAATTAGTTGCCAATGATGGGTTTTTTGAGTCGAATTCGAAGCTGCTAAAGCCGCCGCCAACGACACTCGGCGCTGCGGCTTTAGCTCTACACTACGCCAACTTGATAATAATAATGGAGAAGATGATAAAATCGCCGCAGCTGGTGGGTGTGGACGCGAGAGACGATCTTTACGCGATGTTGCCACGTAGCATAAGGTCGGCGTTAAGGGAACGGTTGAAGGGAGTTGGGTTCTCGGCGAGTGATCCGTCGCTGGCCGGAGAGTGGAGGACTGCGCTAGGGAGGATATTGGGGTGGTTATCGCCGGTGGCTCATAATATGATTAAATGGCAGAGTGAGAGGAGCTTTGAGCAGCAGAATCTGGTGCCGAAGACGAATGTGCTCTTGTTGCAGACTCTTTATTTTGCTAATAAAGACAAGACGGAGGCCGCCATTACAGAGCTCTTGGTGGGTTTGAATTATATTTGGAGGTTTGAGAGGGAGATGACTGCAAAGGCTTTGTTTGAATGTGCCAACTTCAATGGACAACTCTTCAATTTCCAAAATTCAAGCTAGGTAAAAAAATTTGGAGATTGATTGATTGGTAATTCATCAATGGATGGTGATTATCGATCAACTTTTTTGGGTTTTTTTTTTATAATTTGTTTATGATTATCATGGGTTGGTTTTAGATTGATGAACTGAGTTTGATCGGATCTTTGATTCGATCGATGGAGGGTTTGTTAAATAATTAGTTTTGTTAATTGTATATGCTTAATTAATTTATATAGATATGTATTTTGTAAATGATCAATATTATCATATGAATTTGAGCAATTTGATATGTTTTAGTTTGCTCTCGTAAATCATCGACTCAAATCGTTTAGTGTCAGAATTTATGGTAATAATTCTTATAATAATTAGAAATAAAAGAAAAACAATTTCCTTCTTTTAAATTATATTGCATGGACATGGACTTTCTCAAATCATTGTTTATGATAATCATGTGAAATTATTCCTCTAGTTTTTGGCTATTAGTGTTATTGTTATTATTATTATTATTATTATTATTATTATTATTATTATTATTATTATTATTATTATTGATAATAATATATATTCCAAAGACAACACAACTCTTTCCAGATTCAATTGGCTAGTTTATTTGGTTAGTTTGAAGTGAATCAAACTTATAATTATAATTTTCAATCTCAATGATATACTTGAGATATAAACAAATAGAAGTTGATCAAATGAGATTGGAGAGTGGGTCCCAGCTATCACCTAAGATGTATTTGTGATTTTTCTCTCAAGGAATCTTATACACACTTTATGATTATATTTATAATCAATGATAAGATTGATGATACTAGGCTACCAGCTAGCTAATTACCTCACTACTTTTAGATTAGATACTTCAAATTAATTAGCTATATGAAGAGACTTATTTTGGCTTCAAATTGACTACTACTTATTCATTTTATGACCAACATTAATTGGTCTTCAACTCTTCATTATGCAAATTTCACTCATGATACCAATGGTTTTCTCAATTATAGGTTTATTTAGTTGATACTTTTTTATTGCACTTCTTCATCTTTTGAGATTTTTCAATAGTTTGTGCATGTTCTACCCCCTTATTAGGCATTATTATTATTATTTTTTATATCAATCAAGTTTTTTCATACGGTCATGCCAAAAAGAAAAGAAAAAAAAAAGAATGCTCTATCTTGGGTAGATTTATATATATATATATATATATATATATATATATTACTCATTATATTACAATTTATTCAGGTTAAGAGAGGGAAACACAACTCGAACCTATAATTTCAGTGGCGTAACTGTAATACAGTGAGAGGCGTATTACTGGGCCAAGCTCATATAATCTACTTCGAACCGATTTTAAACAAATACATAATCGAATTACTCACCAATTATTAATTAAAAAAAAATCTAAAATTCATTTCAATTTCAAATCATTTATGGAATATCCATCTTGAACCATTTTTAAAATGACTTTAGTTAATCAAGAACCTCCTTTACAAGATGAGCATCATTGACTAGCGAACAAAAAAAAACAAAGAAAAATCAACTGAATATATTTAATTATATAAGTATATAATTAACCAAACGTAGAGAGTTTGCAACGTACATAAAGGAAGTAAGGAACACTGCTAGGTGTGTAGTTGGTATTTTAAAATATCCTGAAAAGAATTGATTGAAAATATACAGGGAGATCAGAAACCACCCCACTCTTTGGCCTCCGCTGATGTTGTTGATGATGGCTTTTTATTTTATTTTTTTGTTAATTAATATAATAATATAGATAGTGATAAATAAATATTATTTTTGATGTTTTTGGCCATTAATACAGCTCAAGGGTTGGGTTGTTTCATTAGGACACAAGTTTCTCGTAAATGTTCATATCTTTCTCACTTTTGTCTCCTTTAAGGGCCCCTAACACCATCTTCCATTAACCGATTTTTTTTATTTTTTTATTTTTATATATTTGTTTATCTTTTTTAATATAATAATAATAATTATTATTATTACATATAATATTCTGAAGATTGTTAAGAGAGATATATGATGCCCCATCAAATTATTATTGCACTTTTGCTTCACCCTCTTGGATTCTTTCTCTTATTTTATTTTAATTTTAATTTTTTTCCCTTAAATTCCTTACTTTTTGGTTTTAATTAATTGAAAAAGACTGCAACATAGGATTGAGAATTCAAAACAAATAATTATTAGCATGAATGGATATTATTTTTCATTGATCAAACATTTTATTCAAATATGAGCTAAAGAAATCCATTTGAATTGATTTACCATTAATGTGCATATATACGAAGCCATGCATGATAATATAAAGAGTAATGCTAGACGTTCTAAATATTTTTCTTAAATTCTGTATAAAATGATATTGTACGTGAGGTGTCAACATCTTATAAATTATGAAATTATATAATGACTGATAGTGATGTTGACACCTCAAGTACCATATCATTTGGAATTTTTTTTTAGAACATCTAGTATTACCTTACTTTAATATAAATGGTGGTCAAAATAGATAATCAAACAATTCTAGCAACAAATTAAAAATCTTACAGTGTACTGTTGTACGTGTCCAAAATTCATGCCACCAAGTGGCTGACACACCCAAGAAATCGATGCATTTATAAAGGACCAGATCCGAACATAATGCCATATACAAGATGATTGTTTTGTTCGAAATTTAAATACTACTATTCTTCAATATAATACAAAATTTTGAAAGAAAAATGTTCAGTTGGACTAGTGTATTATAAATATATATATATATATATCTATATATATTACATCTAACTTAATTCAAGTCTCTTAATTTGATATTGGCAATTGGCAAGATGTCTATTTGACTCCATTAATAAATTAAAATTGGGGGTGGTATGTAATATGTTGTGTGATTTGTGTCTCAGTTTTCCTTTTCCAAGTTAGCTTTTCAAAAAATAAAAATAAAAAATAAAATAAAATAAAAAAGTTTTCCAAGTAGGACTTCAAGTCCAAGCAAAAACACAATTAGGCCTAAAGCTCTCTCTTTCTCAGTTGGGTTGCAGATTGGACTTACAGCTGTCCTAGAAATCCGGTCAGTCCAACACCTCTTAGCTAAGAGTAGCGATATTTAGTTATTTACCTTCTCTCTAAAATTGTAAGTCCACCCATTTCGTAAATACACATGGTAAAATATTTTTTTTTATTTAAAAAATATAATTTATTTATAAAATTTAAAATACAATAAAATTAAAGAGACAGTATTTTTTTGGTATTAAGCAGATAAAAATCAATCTTTAATGGGTTGTACATTTGTATATGTGAAAGAGATACATATACAGTTTTGGTGGGGTATAAATATTGTCACCCCTAACTACTTCGTAATGCAACTAAAAATACAATATACCAATTTCCAAGAAAAATACAATTCTTACTTAAATTTTGTTTTAGCAAACAAATTAATTTTCAAATTTAATTTGTGATTTCAAATGGCTTCTTTCTTATGAGTTATGACATCACAAGATGGCTCTTTGCTAAAGTGATTTGGTATTTATTTGTGCGGTTCTGTGGCCAGCCTCAATCTAAAGTTTTGAAGCCCATTCGGATATCGGATCGGATAAAATCTCAGGTTTAGAACTGGTCAGTCCGGGCCGAATGAACAGATTCTGACAAGTTATTAAGCCCAGTCTAAAGATTAGTGTCATTGAATGCCGGAATTAATTTGGGTATTTATTAATTTTGACTAGAGGTATTTATAACCCTCTAAAACTATTAGTATTTTTTTTTTCAAAATCTCAACATTACCCTTTAAAACTATGTGATATTTATTTGAAAAAAATAAAATGCTATGAACAATTTTCATACTCTAATAGTTTTTATATATAATATAACACTCGCGGGTATAACAACTCGAATCTAGACGTTGCCATACTGAATGAGTGTTCTTTACCAACAAGTCATGTTGGGCGTGATCATACTGTAATAGTAATTATTTGTTAATATAATTATACTATTTTATTAGTACTAGAAAAAATTAGAAACTCTTTTGGTTTACAAAGTAAATTTTTTAAAAGAAAAACATATATTCTTTTTAGTTTTGAATACAAAAAGAAAGAAAAAACTAATTACCCAAGAGAAAATACCACCAAAACCGCAAAACCTAACAAACGAACTCAGAGCATCTCCAATGCTATTATGCATTTGGAGAAAATAAAGTGCCACATAGGATAAATAATAAAGAAGTTAGAAAAACTCTCTCCAATGCAATTATCTAAGTTGACTATGGAAATGATGTGGCAAAAAAAAAGTTAGAGAATATGGAGTTGAGTTTCTAATTCTAGAAACTCTCTTAGAAATGCTGACTAGGATTTCTAACTATTTCCACCAATAATATTAAAACTCATTAATTGTAAAATAAAAGAGGAAAGAGAATGTAATAATTGGTTTATTATGATTGGTCATAAAATAGATACATATTTGACTTTAGATAATTGCATTGGAGATGTGAATATGCATTTCTCTAACAAAATTTCAAAAGTGGGCCCATAGTAAATAGAAATGCTGATGTGGCACTGTTTAGAAACTCAAAAATACATATTTGCATTGAAGATGCTCTCACAAAACCTAAAATATTATATTTTCATGAATTCATGATCAGATCCTTCCAGCTAGTTTATCACGGTTGATCAATGGATTTTGCTTGATCAAATTTTCAAGATCAAACTTTTTATAATCAAACGTACAAGAATGTTCCGTCCCATACCGGTGCTTCCCACAGAATATGTCCCCACACCGGCACTTGAATCCGATCAACCCAACCTTCTTGTTGCATTTGTTGCATCTGCTCTTCGATCTCGAACCGGAAGAATCCGAACCGAACCCCAAAGCATTTGACGTTTTCGAGCCGGAATCTATTTCTATCATTGCTGTATCGGATGAAGAAACCGAAGAAGAGTTGGATGGTAATAATTTTGTGTCAGCAAGTGATAAGGTTTGTAGTGCAACCATTACTGTGTCTGATATTGAAAAATCTGAAGAAGGGTTGGATGGTAATTTAGTGTCAGCAAGCGACAAGCTTTCAAGTGCTTTGAGGGTTTCATCAATAAGGTGTTGTGTTTTGAGGAAGTGGTTGTAGCACGTTGAGCACATGTTCTTCGTCTCCTCCGAGCCGTAGAAACCGCACTCTTTTACGCAGAGAGCTCGACCACTGACGTTTCTTAGATCCATATATCGTCAGTCGACTTCAAGATTCACTGAACAGTGTAAAATTTGCTAGAGTGATATGATTTTAAAGAATTCGATGAGTGATTGTGAGAGAGTATGTATTGTGCTTGTGGTATTATATATATACTTTGCGTCGTTGCTTACATACTTGTGTAGGATTTGGATTCGTCTCACGACAAGGATTCGATTTCCACAAGTGAGTTGGAATTCTCTCAATAAAATAATTGTTTTTATTTTCTAAATTAAAAAAATGTAAACCATAACAGACTAGGAGAGAATCTTGTGCCAAAGTTAACAATTTTTCCTTATAAAGTAAGGATTGTATATACAGTATTTTAAATGAGTGGCAATATTATTTTTATTTATATGCACTACTTATAATAATAACTTACTTAATAGTTTATTTATTTATTTTTAAAATTATTAATTTATTTTTGGTAAATTTATATGAGGATAATATTGTAAATAAAAGAAAATTCTAATTACATACAAAATATATAAGAGCATTTCCAATTCTATTATGCATTTGGAGAAAATGGAGTGCCACATAAGATAGATGCTAAAGAAGTTAGAAAAATTATCTCCAATGCAATTATCTAAGTTGAATATGGAGATGATGTGGCAAAAAAAAATAGAGAATATGTAGTTGAGTTTCTAAGAGCATCTCCAATGCAAATATGTATTTTTGGGTTTCTAACTAGTGACACATCAGCATATATATTCAATATGGAATCCACTTTATCAAAAAAATTAAGAAATGTATATCAAATCTCCAATGCAATTATCTAAAATCAAATATGTATCCCATTAATTTTTTTAAAATTTTTAAATTTTAAATTTTTAATTTTTAAATATATATCAATATATATGGATCCTCTTCTCTTTAATTTTTAAATTAAATATATATCAATTTTTGACCAATCATCTTACAATATTTATCTCATTCTCTCTCCTCTTTTATTTTACCATTAAACGATGTGTAATATTATTGGTGAGAAAAAGTTAGAAATCCTAGTCAGCATTTCTAGGAGAGTTTCTAGAATTAAAAACTCAACTCCATATTCTCTAACTTTTTTTTTGCCACATCACCTCCATAATCAAGTTAGATAATTGCATTGAAGGGGTTTTTTTTTTACCTCATTATCTAACTATCTTATATGGCATTCAATTTTCTCCAAATGCATAATAGCATTGGAGATGCTCAAATTCTAGAATTTCTCATAGAAATGCTGACTAGGATTTCTAACTCTTTCTACTAATAATATTAAAGCTCATTTAATTGTAAAATAAATTAGGAGAGAGAATGCCGGTTTTGAGTATGGTTTCTTCTACTAGTCTAGTTGCTTCGCCAGGTTTCACTTCTTTGATGGTTCCTACTACTTCGGTGGTGGCTGCTCAGGTTTTTCTGTCCCAGCAGGGGGTGAGGGGTGGGAGGGGAAGCGATGATTCTCTTATTGATGTTTTGGTAGCTTCTCCAGATCCGGTTGTTTCAACTATTTTCTCTGATTCCGTTTCTTTGATGGCTTCGTGTGAGCAGCAGTCTGAGACTGTTAACGCAATACCAATAGTTTTTAGGTTCTTAGCAGTAGTTTCGATTTCTAATGTCTTGGTGGTTCATGACTCTCCTGTGGATATTGGGTCTGATTTGAGTGTAGATTTATCGGCGGGTCAGGCTTCTTTCTTTTAGGGATCGAGGACGATATTAGAGTCCTCTACTACTTCGGGACTGGTTTTTGATATTCACTCCATTGTTCCGAACCAGACTGTTCCGGTCATAGATTCGTTGGTTCAGACGGTTCCTACTATTGTGGGATCTTTCTCTCTTCAGCGTCCGCAGTTTCCGCATGCTGCTCATGGGGTTAGGAATGTTTGTTATGAATCTTCTCAAATTTCCTCTTCGGTTGTAGTATCTACCTAGAGTTTCAGACTTCCGGACTTCCAGCCTCTGACTCTCAGGCTGAGCTTTGTCTCATTACTGGTTCTTCATGGGTTTCTCAAATTGAGGAGGAAGGATTAGATGCTAGCAATATTTCTTAGAGAACGACTATGATTACGCGTAGGCTGACGTAGCTAAAGTCCAAGATGCAGACTTCTTCTAGCGTTTTCGATGATTAGTGTCTTTTACTGGAATTGTCATGGTATTGGGAATGGATCTTCGAGGCATGTTCTCAGAGATTTGTGTCTTTTACACCGATATTCTTTGGTTTGTATTGCTGAGCATATGGTAGTTTTTACTTCCATCTCTTCTGGTTTTAGGTCTTCTCTCGGTCTTCATTTAGTGGGTTTGAATGATAGAGGTAGTCTTTTACTGACGATTTGGGTCTTTGCTTGTGACTCTTTTCCTGATGCTCTGATAGTTCATTTTCATGAGCAACTTACGGTTTCGCTCACGGTTAATTCTTGGTTGCATTTTTACACTTTCGTTTATGCGAGCACATCAGCGGTTGTCCGAAGATCGCTTATGCAGTCTCTTCGAGACTTGGTCAGTTTGGTTTCTTCCTCTTGGTTGGTTGTGGGTGATTTCAACGCTGTTTTGGGAGCTCATGAGTCCTTAGGCCTTCGTTCTCCAGCTCGTAGCTCCTATGAGGATTTCAGGTCTGTTATTGAGGATTGTGATTTGATTGGTATTCACTCCTAGGGTGCTCATTTCACTTAGGCTAGAGGTCGTTATCCCCGTACTAGAATTGAGAGAAGGTTAGATAAAGCTTTGGTTTTCGAGGGTTGTATTTCCTGTTGGCGGGACATTTCTTGTGTTGCTCCCCCTCATAGATTTTCAGATCATTTTCCATTGGTGATTCGGTTGTCGGATATTGAAAATGTTAGTCCTAGACTTTTTCTGTTCCAGAGCATGTGGTTGGATCACCCAGATTTTATTTCTTTAGTTTGTCGTATTTAGAGTTACTCTGGTGTGGGTAAGCCTCCTTAGGTGGTTATCAACAAGCTGAAGAGGTTGAAGAATGCTCTCAAGATTTGGAATTGAGAGGTTTTCGGGGATCTTAACTCCAACATTACTGGGAAATCTGTAGAACTTCAGTCTATTCAGCTTCAGATGTCTAATCTAGGTTTTTCAGAAGAGCTTTTCTTGGCTGAGTTTTGTGTTCATCATGAGCTTGACGTATTGTTACGTAGACATGAGTGCTTTTATCGTGATCGGTCAAGGGTGAAGTGGCTGCAAGATGGTGACCGTAATTCCTCATTCTTTCATGCCTCTATCAGACGTAGGCAGCACAAGAACACTTTGTTTTCTCTCTAGATTAATGGGTGCTTACTGATGACCGTTTGATTATCAGGGATCATATCGTCGAGTTTTATTTGAATCTCTTTCTTCGGATTTTTCTCGGGTTGAGACAAAGTTCTCGATGGTGGAGGATGTGATTCCTTTTTTGGTGACTGATGTGAAAAATGCTTTTCTGATTAGCATTCCTTCGACGGACGATATCCATGATACGGTTTTTGCTATGGATGCAGTCTCTGCCCCTAGGCCGGACAGTTTTTCTGGAGGGTTCTGTTAGCTGTGGTAGGAGGTGGTGGGTAGTGACATGGTTCTTGCAGTTCAGGACTTTTTCCGTACAAGGGTTATTTTTTCGAGTTTGAACTCCAGTTTCATTGTTCTTCTTCCTAAGTTGAAAGATTCAATTTCGATAGATCAGTTTCTTTCGATTGTGCTTAGTAACTTCTTGTTCAAAATCTCTTCCAAAATTTTGGCCGATCGGTTAGCTCATATTGCAGCTAGGATTGTCTCTCCTCATCAGTTTGGGTTCATCCGGGACCGTCACATTGAGGACTGCATCACTTTAGCTTTTGGCTGTGTGAATGTGATGCATAAGAAATGTTATGGTGGCAATTTAACCATGAAGATAGATATCCGTAAAGCTTTCGACACTCTGGATTGGTCTTTTCTTCGTAGAGTTCTTCAAGCTTTTGGGTTTTCTCCAGTTTTTATGGATTGGATTGACATCATCCTATGATCTTTGAGGCTTTCGGTGCTGATCAATAGATCCCCTGAGAGTTATTTTCATTGTTCTAGAGGGGTTCTTCAGGGTGACCTTATTTCCCCTCTCTTGTTTGGTATTGCGGAGGATTTCCATAGTAGGCTTCTGTCGAGGATGGTGGATTTCTCTCAGTTATTGCCTATTTTTTCTTCGAGGGGATTTTCTGTTCCTAATCATTTGCTTTATTTAGACGATGTTCTGATTTTTTACAGAGGCACGGTTCAGAATTTGAAGAATATCATGAGTGCTTTTGAGGTTTATGGTAACATTTCAGGTCAGCTGTTTAATTGAGGTAAGTCTTCTATCTATTTTGGATCTTCTGTTTCCCCGTCCCGGCTTGGTAGATTGCAGTCCTTGGTTGGTATGCAGATTGGTCAGTTGCCTTTCTCTTACTTGGGGGTCCTGTTATTTTGGGGAAAGCCTAAAAAGTCCGTGTTACAGCCTATCGCGGATAAAATCCTGTCTAAGTTCGCTAAGTGGAAGGAGAAAGCCCTTTCTTTGGCCGGTCGCGCTACTCTAATCAAGTCAGGTCATTACGGGCTCCTTTATGCATTCTTTCATGATCTACAAATGGCCTTCTTCTTTGCTGCGGTTGGTTAATCGCAAGTTGAGAAATTTTTTGTGGACATGTTCTTGTGAGGAGACTAAACTAATTCGGGTTGCTTGGGATCGTTGTTGTAAGCCTTACTCTCAAGGTGGTTACTGAATGATTCTCTTTTAAAGAAGCTCACCTGGAAGCTTATGACCTTCGAGAGTTTTGCTTTTTCATTTATGAGGAAGCGATATCTCACGCAGCTTCGGAAATCTCATGGGTGGTATGTCACTTCGTTGATTTGGCCTTCTTTTCGCTCTAATTATTCAGATCTTCTTAAAGAGGGCATTTGGCTCATTGGTGAGAATTCTCAGCGAGATTTTTGGCGCGACAATTGGTCTGGGGTTTGCATTCTTGAGCTTCTGGGGATTCCTAATTACTTGGCTAGCCTTCTCAGGGCAAGAGTTTCTGATTTTATCCATGACGGTAGGTTGGTTCTTGACGATAGTTTTCGAGCCCGTTTTCCAGATCTCTTTTTTCGGATTGATAGGATTGCTATATCTTAAGTTGTAGATTCTTTGGTGTGGGTTCATTCTCGAGATGGGCAAGTTTCTTGCAAGTCGGCTTATTCCCGTATGATTCGTGATTCTCCGCAGGTCTCTTGGTGGATGGATGTCTGGTGCCGTTTTATCCCTCCTTCTCGGTCAGCTTTAACATGACGTCTTTTGTTGAATCGGATGGGTTTCCCGAGACTTACTGAGACAACCCTAGATTCCACTGGAATTGAAAACAGAGAGTCTGGGATTGTCCTAGTAAGTCTTGGAAAGCCTCTAGGAGGCTTTCCGAGACTTACTAGGACAATCCCAGCTCTTTCTGATACTTTTTTTTGGCCTCTTAGAAACCCAATTAATTTTATTTTTATGCCTAGATGACATTATTTGCCTTTTGGGATATTATCCTTTGTAACACTTTTTGTTATTATATATATATATGTGACATGTTATACCTGTTGTTAATACTTGTTTTAATTTTATACCTTTGCATTGGAAATATGCTGACAATAGGCAATATTGGTAATTACAAAAACTATTTCAAACAACTATGCTTAATAAATATTTACACAAAAAATAATAGTAGTTCAACATGGCGTGGAGTTAGAAAAAACTTCGATGACCATCTTCAAGCGTTTATCGACCATATTGTCATCCGTCCACTCAAACTTTTTGTTTGCTAATGTGTGCTCAATGAACAAGAGTGTATGGGCACCACAATTACCCCTATAATTTAGAAATACAACAAATGTAAATAATTAGTTAACAAATGCAGACCGTGTGAATTCAAATAATACTGTCACCATTTACACTTACCCTTGTGATTGTTATGGCACCTTAGATTTCGGTACAATGGCCATATGTATCGGATTTGGCTCCACCTAGCTTACACCTCTTATGCTGACTCATTTTTTCCGGTAAAATCCAACCTGAGCCAACATCGATGGTAAAAACCACGTAAGCATGCAACCTGTTTGTTCCTATATTCGAATGGAACCTGTTGCCTAAATGGATCGAAGAGGAGTATTGATCGTCTAACGAGATCAATTTTGGTTATGATCCAATGACATGCTCTAACGTTACATGACACCAACTGCTACAAGTGACCAAAAATAATAATTAAATAACAGGATAATATACTATGTAATATAAATTCAAATATCCAATTTCATTTCCAATATACTCACCATATCAACCTCGTGCAATGGTAGACGTCCTCTTGAAGACCGTTAGCGTGCCCATACAAGATCTTCATCATGCCAGGAGTAAGTCAACACGGGCCAACACTTCGGGGGTGTGGATCCGACTTCAGCAGGGAAAATCTTCTACCACTAGATGTGCATAAATGTCTGTTCAAGAAGTACATATATGTTGATAAGGAAGTATTCATCATTTAATTTGGGATTCATAAAAAACTGAAAACTTACATAGAATTGGGAATCAAGGATGTTTATATCCTGTCTGTACACCTCAGGGAAAGCACTTTGGCGCTTCCGTACGATATGCAAATATGCGTACGCGTGTTGAGAAAAGGAACCAACAACAAACGTCAAAGGGTTGTACAATGTAAACAACAAAAAAATGTACGAATGTATAAATACATACTGTGTCTTCTAAGTCCATGTGGTTGGTTTGGAACCGATGGATCCAATGGACTCCGATCGAGAACTCTAGATCCACATCCCGCCTGTATCATTGAAGAAGAAAACACATTATAATTAAGATGTATTGGTATGTAAATATAGGAAAACATTATAATTAAGATGTTATACATTGTCGTTGTATACTTCTTAAATATCATGTACTCATTCTGTTGCTTCTCATCCACCAATCCATCCGGCCGAAATTTATAAGCCATGGGCTTAGACCTCTTCCGCCTACATGGGTCAGTGTAGGGACTAGTCCAATCGCTTGGCCTAAAATAATTAATCTTTCTCGATAAAGTCGGTTGATTCGGATAAAATTGTATCCCTTAGGAGCAATACAGGTACCTTTTGATGCATATGGTTCAACAAATCTAAAACTTGCGAAAAAAAAATCAATGTGTAGCTTCCATCCCTCTTTCTTTTTTTATAGCGGACTCCTTCTAACGAAAGAAGGGGTTTCTCTTTCATTTTTGAAGAATGATGCTTTTGGCCATTTTTCCTATAATATTAGAATATAAAAACAATTTGATCGCACTAACTTTTCATTGATGTAGTTTTTCTTTGAGATCCAATCCAAAAATCACGATGCCATTTTCTTGTTCCTGAATGGGCTTCTTCCATTTTTTTAGGTTTATGCTCTACTTCGAGTAAGGATCAGTCCGATTTTGATTTGCACATATAAGACAAATGACCCATATACCACTTCTTTGTTTTTTTTTTTTTTCATTTTTTCTCAATTTTACATTTTAGCCAACCTCGTTTACGTGCTCGCAATGGTCGTTCAATCTGCAAACTATGGGCTGCTAGATCCCAGCTGCCTGAAGTCCTCTAGGACATGGGTGTAGCCTATAAATGCACAACTGGCAAGGGTGTAGTGTCTGAAGAAAGCTGCAAGGACAGGGATCTGCAGAGTATTTGAACCAACATCTGAAGCCATTGGGATATGGCTTCCTGAACCTCCCTAAGACATAGGTGTAGATACTGTAAAGACAGCTGTAGGGACTTGCTGACTCTCTGAAGCAACATGGGACTCGGTTGCAGGGTCCCTGCGGAGTAGTATCTGAAGCTGCAGGGACCTACTGAGTAGCCTCTGCAGCAACATGTGACACAGCTGTAGGGTCCTGCAAAGTAGTACTGAAGCTGTAGGGACCTGCAGAGTAGTTTCTGTATGTGACACAACTGTAGTTTTCTGCTAGGGAGTATTATCTGAAGCCACATCTTGGGTATGCTGACTGTCTGCTCTGTCACCCCTGTAGGCTGTAGACTCAAAAACTAGAGGATCATCCCTTGCCATATCAAAAGGCTCGTCCATATGCATCTCAGTTGATGACCCATGAAGTGTACGTATCATACGAACCAACTCCTTGTGTTGTTCCTGTCTGTTCTTGTCACTCCTTTGGACCTCCTCCCGTAATTTCTATACGGCGTCCATGACTTCTTTAAATCGACGTTCCCAATGGTTATGTACTGCATGAAGGAGAAAATCATGCGTCAGAGTTAAAATTCAAATTCTTATCTGAAATTGACCGCATGCAATAACAGTTTATTTACCTCTTGTATAGGAGATTGTCGCTCTGTATGACCTCCGGTACCTCCACGTGCATGATCTTATAGGTAGACCGAGGAGGTGGCACGATTCTCGTGTTCCCTTTGAATTTGACACGGGTCTGTCTGACAGTTGCAGGGTCACTACTCAGGCCAGGAGTATCAATACTCTGCTGTTCGGTTGTGACGGTTCTGCAGACGCTAACAAATCCCCCCTGGCATGGTCTTGGTCTCCGGTGAAACATGATCAGGGTAAAAATTGCCTACCTCGTTTATCCTCTGGTAGTACCGTTTACCGTTCTCCACTTCCATGGCGGTCAATTCTGCTTCTGCGAACATCTGAAATATTATCATAAAAAATGCAATTAGAAACTTGTCCTGAAAATTATATTCAACATTTACGACTAGATTATTACCTTTGCGGTGAAAATCTTTAACAGTTTCTCTGCCCTGAGTCGTCGAGTCAAGTCCTACTTTAAAATACGTGGGAACGATTCTTCTTCCCTATAAGTGCCGAACTATGTGGCAAGGGTTGGAATGACTTCATGAACAAAAACCTACAACATATCCAATGGAAATCGAATTGGTTAGTTGGAAAACATAAAAAATCAATAAATATAAATTTGTGGTAAAACAATAGCGCGTAGGCAAACCCGAAAAGGTTATATCAGTTCTTCTTATAAAGAAGTGCCTTTAAAAACCCAAATATGGAATATTTGTACACATGTGAACCCCACGGGAACACATTTAACGCATCCACGTCATCAACTAGGCGCAACTGCCATATAGGGATGGAATCTCTCTCATCGGATCCATTCAAAATGCAAGTCACCATCAACAGCAGACATAGTTTCACTGCATCGAATTGCTCTTGCCATTGACCCCGTGTAATCATTGCTTGAAGTTCAATAAAACTCACCAAAGCTCGACCACCGAAGTACCTTTGGTGTATGCCATTCGGCACATCCTCATATAGCATCGTATCAAGGATGGCTTCGAACTTCAACCCGGTGATCAAACAAAACTTGACCCTAGAAAACCGGACGCTATGCTTACCTAACATAAACCACATCTCATCAGTGAGTCCTTCGTGGTATATCTCACGCAATAGCAACCGATGCACAATACCACTGGAAAACTGCATTCCTCGGTGCATGCGTGGAAAATGCCCAAAACATGACTCCGAAAACCTTTCTCGCTCTTGGATCCCATTTTCTACTACTCAATTAATTGCGTCCACAGTTAAGTTCAGATGTTTAAGGTGGTTGTGGTGAATAATTTTTGCATCGTACCAGTCCCTCTCGGCAATTTTTAACCTATCCCTCAAATTCACCATCTGCTATTCAAAAGCAATATAATTAAAAACAGGTCTTAAATTTTTTTCCAGTAAGTCTCGGAACAAAATAACAAAGTCTCGGAAAGCAATACAATATCTTGGAAGCAATAAAAAGTCTCAGAAATGTATTTCAAAAGTCTCAAAAATGTTATAAAAGTCTCTTAAGCTTATACAAAAGTCTTGGTGAAAAGTCTCGGAACATGTTATCAAAGTCTCAGAAAACTAAAAGCTTGTTCAAAAGTCTCTAATAAAAGTCTCAGAAAGTATTTCAAAAGTCTCGGAACATGTTATAAATGTCTCGAAAACTAATAGCTTATTCAATGTCTCAGATAAAAGTCTTGGAAATTATTTCAAAACTCTCGGAACATATTATAAAAGTCTCGGAAACTAATAGCTTATTCCAAATTTTGGAACATGTTATAAAAGCCTCGGAAAGGTAATACAAAAGCCTCGGAAACTAACCTAAATCTATGAAACTTAGTTACCGTTCATCTTCTTCCCTAGTAGCAAATCCCATTTTCAAACCCTAAAACTCACAAAATCAAACCCTAGGATATAGATCTAACACTTCAACAATACAAATCGATTAAATACCCAAACAAAACACAATCAAATCTAACTAAAAAAATCAATTCGAATCTAACTACGTACCTCATTTTTGACAGAAATCACAACTTCCTACAGTCGTTGGTCATGTTCTATGTCGTCGACGTAATCATCTTCAGGTTTACCGTCGCCGTCACCGTCTTTGTGGTCGTTCGTGTGATCGCCGCTATGTCAACAAGACTTTCTCTCTATACTCAAACAACTCTCTCATTGTAAAGTGAAAAGTGAAAAAAAAAATTTAAACAGAAGTAAATTACAAATTGCTGACTGTTGACGTGGAAGAACTGTTGGGGGAACAAACCCATTTTAGGAGCCTTTTAAACATAGGTTTTTAAAATGGTGATAGTATTGAAATGCCACCTCAAAAATGTGCCATTTAATTTTCGAACTCCATGCTATTTGTGTTTTTTTTCCCACAAATCTAACACGAATGAATCAGAGATTTGTCGGAACTTGACGGGATCAAAAGTTTCGTGGAGAAAACTTCTAACACATACTTGTAAAATATGTATGGAAAGACTCAATTCCCCACCAATGTGGAAAGAAGGTTAGGGATAGTTGTGGGGTCCAGTTGGGCGGGGCCCACCCCCAATTCCTCTACTCTCCTCCTAACCCCGCCCTAAAACCCCATTTAGATTGGCGGGGGGGGGGGGGGGGGGGGGGGGAAGGTTCCCCCAACTCCATCCCTCATTTCCCTCCATCACTACAAGAAAAAAAAGGGCTATTGGGACACATTTTGTTCGTCTAAATAGCCAAAAAATCATCCATATAGATCTATTAGGACGAAAAAAATTCGTCCCAAATTACGTCGCCTCAAGTGGATCACAATAGGTTCTTTGAGACGAAAATTGAAATTTGTCCCAAAAAAATACCTATAAGGACGAAATAATATAGGGACAAAATTGATTTTCGTTCCCTTTGATAACCTATAGAGATGGAATATTTCGTCCCTTCAAATAACCTCTAGGGACGAAATATGCATATTCGTCCCTTTTGACAATCTATTGGGACGAAATATTTTGTCTCTATAAATAACTTTTCGTCCCTTTATATATTATATAGGGACGAAATATGTGCAAAATGAAAAAAAAAAATCAAAAATCAGAATTACCAAACCCCCCACACTTAACCCACTTAGCACCAGTGTTCGAAAAAATTGGAAAAATCGGCCGCTTAGGCGCCACCTATATGCTAGGTGGACGCCGGCTGTCCCGTTTCAGCCAAATCGGCCATATTAGGCGGCCGAAAGAGAATTGGCTGGTTTGGCCAAAAAAATCGACCTATTTGGTCAAAAAAACTGGCTACGCGGAGTCAAAGTTGTTGAATCCGTCTAGTCGTTCCAAACATCACCGTCACCGTTGTTCGCCACTGCTGGCGAGTGGGTTGTCACCACCTCGACCAAAAGCTTCAAGAGGCGTCGAAAAACAAAATTCAAGTGCCCGGTGTTCAGATCCGACACCATTAAAGGCTAAATGAGATGATTCAATGGTAGATCTGAGAGAGAGAGAGAGGATTCAGTGGTAGATCTGAGTGAGAGAGAGAGGTGTCGGGGTTAGAAAATATGAGAACGAAGAAAGAGATCTGAATGTAGAAAGGCGACGGAGAATTGAATGTTGAGAATGAAGAAAGAAAATGAAAAGTAAAAAAATGGTGTGGTGTTGGTTGACCTGATGACGATGATGGGTGATATTTGATATTTGGTTGTGGATGGTGGAAAGGTGTTGGTAGGTGGGGATGAGTGATGACCGATGACAGTTAAACAACCACAAGGTTTAACATTTTTTTTAAAAAAATTTTCTTAGTATTTTTCAACATTCATTTTTATTAACTACATCTATCATTTTTATTTGTTAAAAAATCATTTAACATATTACTGTTATTAGTTTTCATATATTGAGTTTATTATTATTATTATTATTGGTTTTATAGATAGGAAAAACAAAAACAAATATTAAAAAAAATCGACCGTCTAGGCGCTAGGCACTGGTCTACCGTCCGATTAGCGCCTAACGTTTAATAGAACACTACTAGGCACACCTCATCCCACCCACGGCCCACCACCTGCCACTAGATCAATCACAATTAATGTTTTGTTCCCATCAGGTATCTAACATGAGATATCAGGTTATAAAGGCAAATGCCTTAACCAATATGCTACTATTTTGATCTTGCTACTAAAGGCATTTTGTTTATATATAAATTATAAGTGTTATTAAATTTTTATTAATTATTTTAAATCAAATATATTATTTGTAGATTAATTCTAATAATATAAATTATATTTTATGTGATAGACAAATCGATATTAAAAAAACGTTTAGTTTAGCCTTTAATTAAACCATTTTTTTAAATCATATATTATCGGATCAAAGGGCATATCGTTAATCGTACTTGGAATAGAGATGTTTCTCTAAATTTTGCAGTTTAATAGATAAATATAAGACTTGAATTCCGATCTTAAAAAGGGAATGGGAAATGTACAATAACTCTTCTAAAATGTGGTTTTGCATTTTAGATTCTTATTATCTTAATTATAAATAAAAATAATATATTTTTTCATAATTTCTTGAATTAATCTATAGTAATTAATATAAAAAAGTGAAGAAAATTTAATTATGAATCTATTCTTTAGGAAAAACTTTTTAAAAAATCAAGGTAAAAAAGAAAAAAAAATATAGTCCATGTAATTATTATCAGCAACAAATATTATTTTTGTCTCAATAAATCCCCAAATCTCAAACTTTTTTTTTAAATCTCAAACTTTTTAGGGACGAATAATTTATTTTGTCCCAATACATAATGTATTGGGACAAAATTTTTTCGTCCTTAAAACTCTCGTTATTTTTACACTTTTTAGGGATGAATAATTTATTTCGTCCCAATAGACATTCTACTGAGACAAATTTTTTTCGTCCCTAAAACTCACATCATTTTTGCCCCTTTTAGTGGCGAAGAATATGTTTCGTCCCTGTAGACGTTCTATTGGGACGAAAAAATTCATCCCTAAAGATTTCTTCAAGGTTGCAGTTTTTAGGGACGAACATGTTATTGTGTCCCAATAGACGTTCTATTGTGACGAATTTTGTTTGTACCAAAAAGTTTCGTCTCTATAGCCCAATTTTCTTATAGTGCATTTACAATCCTAATTTTCGATCCGAAATTCGGAATTTGGAATTTGGAATCGGACCACCCCAATTTTTGTTTCACTCTGTTTCAATATTCGATCCAAAAAATAATAAAGATATTCAATTTATAATATATAATATGTTCAATTTAATCCAAAATAAATATAAATACTTTTCGTAATAGAGTATTACCCGATAAAAGTCAAAACAAAATAAAATACTGGTGTGGTTTAGATTTAGAACTAGGGTTAGAGACTTAAAGTTAATTTTAGTTTTGAAAATAAATAAATAAATAAATAATTATGTACAATATTTGAGAGAAATGGAGAAACGGGGCCCTACCCACCACCTCCACCCCAAACCCCATTTGGGGGGTAAAATTTTCTCCCAAATAGTGATGGGGCCCTATGAGGGGTGGTGGCCCATGGGGTAATGCCCATCCCTAAAGTAGGCGCACTATTATAGATGCAATGGGTTAGTTTCTAATGGGTTTTACCAAACCCACACCTGAACTCGATAGACATTTTGCCACCCAAACCTGGCCACGAACCCATGAAGTTAAGCAAGTTTGGATTCTGGTTTCACCCGACGGGTTTTGGGGGAACCCATACCTTGCCTATGAACCCGTGAAAATTAAAGGGTATTTAACATTTACTGAAAGCAAACTTGGAAGTGATTGAATATATTTGTTTGTTCTTCATAATATTTAATTTCAAGTTTTATTTAAAGTTTAAATTTTTAATATTTCATATAATTAATATTAAATCATTTTAATATTTTGCGGGTTCGCAGGTTCGGTGAGGATTTATTTCTAGACCCTCACCCGATACGGGTTGATAAATCACACCCAAACCCGCTCACGAGTTCTATTTTCACAACCCATACCCTCACCCAAAGGATCAGATTCAGGAGGGTGCCCATGAGTTCGGATGGAATTGCCATCTCTATATACTACCATCTCTATTAAGAATGATATGTTGTTACCATTATTATTTTTAAAAAATAAATTGCTATTAACAAATTCATACTCTAATAGTATTTATTAGTTGATATAATTTTACCAGTTATTGCAACTAGAATAAATAATAGAAAATGACGAGATAAGATTGGTCTGGTGGTAAATCCCTCACACCTGTAACATGAGGTTGCAGGCTGGAGTCTTCCCCTTCTCACAAAACCCCGAATTTATGTAATATTGTAATACCTCAACAAAAAAAATAATAATAATGGAAACTATTTTGGTTTAAAGGGTAAAATTTTATATTACAAATAAAAAAAAAGTTAAAAAGTTAAAACTTTAAAAGAAAAACATATATTCTTTTTAGATTTAATTTTTTTGAATAAACACAGCACATGTTAAAAAAAACAAAAACCATATTTAAAAAAAAAAAAACCAAAACTCATCCAAACTAATTAACCGAGAGAAACCACTTCTAAAACCTCTGTTAGGTTCCTCTCCCAACCTTGTTTTTTCCTGGCTTTTTGTGAAAAGCTCACTTGCATGAGAGAGAAAAAAAAACCAACAAGAAAAAAAAGGCAATGAGAGAATCTTGATCCCCAAAACCTAACTAATAAACCCGCAATTATATATCATGATCAGATCCTTTCAGCCAGCTTATCATGATTGATCAGTGGATTTTGCTTGATCAAGTTTTCAAGATCAAACTTTTTATAATCAAACGTACAAGAATGTTCTGTTGCGTACCGATGCTTTCCGCAGAATATGTCCCCACACCGGCACTTGAACCCGATCAACCCAACCTTCTTGTTGCATTTGTTGCATCTGCTATTCGATCTCGAACCAGAAGAATCTGAACCGAAGCTGAAATCATTCGGCGTTTTCAAGCCAGAATCTAGTTCAGGCATTGTTGTATCGGATGAAAAAACCGAATAAGGTTTGGATGGTAATTTTCTTTCAGCAAGTGATAAGCTTTCTAGAGCAACCATTACTGTATCTGATATTGAAAAATCTGAAGAAGGGTTGGATGGTAATTTAGTGTCAGCAAGTGACAGGCTTTCAAGTGCTTTGAGGGTTTCATCAATAAGGTGTTGTGTTTTGAGGAAGTGATTGTAGCACGTTGAGCACATGTTCTTCGTCTCCTCCGAGCCGTAGAAACCGCATCCTTTTACGCATAGAGCTCGACCACTGATGTTTCTTAGATCCATATATCCATATATCGTCAGTCGACTTCACGATTCAATGAACAGTGTAGAATTGCTAGAGTGATTTTGTAGAATTCGATGAGTGATTGTGAGAGAGTATTTATTGTGCTTGTGGTGTTATATAATCCTTTGCTTACATTTTTGTGTAGGATTTGGATTCATCTAATGATAAGGATTCGGATTTCCACGGAACCCTATCAATAGACTAATTGTTTTTGTTTTCTAAATTAAGAAAATGCTAACCCTAACAGACTAGGAGAGAATCATAACTATACAAGACCCATTTGAATCCTGAATCAGGAGAAAATTATTAACGTTCTAGATTTAAACAACTTTAGTTGGATTATAATAATATATAATTCATGTGCTAAAGTTCACAAATTTTCCTTATAAAGTAAGGATTATATATATACAGTATTTTAAATGAGTGGCAATATTATTTTTATTTATATGCACTACTTATAATAATAACTTACTTAATAGTTTATTGTTTTTTTTAAAAGTATTTATTTATTTTTGGTAAATTTATATGAGGATAATAGTGTAAATAAACGAAAATTCTAATTACATACAAAATATATAGGGAAACTATTCCCAAATAATTCATATTCGTTAAGGAAATAGGGCCGTCTGTCCCAGGAATTATATTATTTCTTCTTGCTAATAAAGAGTTCAAAATATATAAGGATTCAACATGCTCACTAGATAAGAATCCTTGTCATGATTTGAATCAAAATCCTACCCAAATTCAAGTAAAGCCTCTCTCTAATCTATATATACATATACGATAATACACCACGCAAGCCTCTCACAATCTCATTAACAAAAAAAATTCTACAAATGAAATCTCTCTCTTGCAATTCAAAAGATTGTAAAGAAGCAACGATAGATTCTACAACTACAAGAAACGCTGCCAGTCATCGAGGTCTCTGCGTAAAAGGATGTGGATTCTACGGCTTGGAGGAGAAGAAGAGCATGTGCTCAAAGTGCTACAATCATTTCCTCTAAACACAGATTATCCGTACAACCGCCAAAGAACTAGAAAGCTTAATTATCATTTGCTCACACAAAACCACCAAACCCTTCACTTTCGTTATTGGATCATACACCGTTTGAACAAGATTCTGGCTCCAAAACGCTGAATGCTGCCGGGTTCGGTTTGGATTTCGGTTTGAGATTGAAGAGCAGATGCAAGAACTGCAACAGGTTGGGTTGACGGGCTTCAAGTGCCGGTGCGGGGATCTATTCTGTGGGAAGCATCCGTACGCGACTGAACATTTTTGTACATTTGATTATAAAAAGTTTGATCTTGAAATTTTGATAAAGGAAAATCAGCTCATCAAGGGTGATAAACTAGCCAAAAGGATCAGATCATGAATTCATGATTATATCGGCAGATTCGAACTAAGGGTTTATCGTATTGATGAATGAATGTTCTTTCCATCAAACCCTTCACATTGTGCGGTGGGGACCTGTTCTGTGGGAAGCACCGGTATGCTACAGAGCATTCTTGTACGTTTGATTATAAAAAGTTTGATCGTGAAATCTTGGTCAAGGAAAATCAGCTGATCAAGTGTGATAAACTAGCCCAAAGAATCTGATTTTGGAAATTAATTGTGGGTTTATTGATTAGGTTTGGTTTTTTGGTTTTTTGTTTTTGTTATCGAAACCGTAAGTGTGTATTCAAAAATTTATCCAACGATTACTGGTTTACCGTGAATTATTTTTGTTTGAAATATTATAATAATTTGGGGTTTATGGTCACAACTCGAACCACCGGTTTTTGTTCTGTTATAATGATTATATTAGCTCATCATTACCATTGCGGTATGAAAATCATTCAAAGCATTCTTATTTTTCAAATAATATTTGGTAAAAATAAATATATATGATTTAGATAAATTTCAGAATTGAAAAATAGAATATTGGGGTATTAATGATAAAAATATTAGCTATATAAACAAGTTTGTAGTTGTGGACATTGTACATAATGCGAGCATACCATGACGCATTTTAAGTAAACATAAAAGTATTAAACATTTGATTTGAAATGCTTTATAATATATGCAGAAATTGAATGTCTTACTTTCAATATCATCATTGTAAATATGTTAGTGGTTCTCAATTCTCATTCCCAACGTTTAAATATTAAACATTTGAGTTGGACTGCCGTGCACTCCCCAAAGACAAATTTACTTGTTTTTATTTTTGGTGTCTACAGTTCAAAACAATGACAGATAAAAACGGATAAATCCGGATTATTTTTTTTGTTGAAAGGAGGATCAAATCCGGATTAGATTAGGATAAAACGGAGATAGAGATCGATTTTTTGTAGGCATGAATCGAATCGAATCAAGTGGATGAAAATTGTGTAAGTAATTATTATATATTTATATATACTAAACAAGACTTTTGATTTTGTAGGATGAAATTGGTGTTAATTTTGATTTATTTATAAAAATACCATTACGGTTTATTTACAAATATACCATTAAGTTAATTTTGATTTGTTTACAAAAATACTATTACAGTTTATTTATAAAAATACCATTGAATATATAATAATAATATTATTATTACTAAATAATTAATATTAATATTTATAAAAATACGATTGAATATTATAAATTAGGCATGACGTCGGTTTCGGTTCCGGTTCCACATGTTCCGGTCCGGTTCTGGCGGTTCCTGTTCTTTTTTTTTTAATTTTTAATTTTTAATTATTATTTAATCTCATTTCATATTAATTTTATTTCATAAAAAAAATTAGATATGTAAAATTGTAATTTGTAAATGCATCTTATTGGGTCACCCACAAAATAAAATAAAGTAAATAAATGTATTTTATTGGTTCAATCAATTTTTTTTTTAAAAAAATTAAAGTTGGAACCGTCGGGTTCGAACCGGAACCAAACTGCCGGTTCCGGTCATGGTTAGAACCGAACGGTTCCTCCAAAAAGAGAACAAGAACCGGAACCGGAACCGGAACCGGAACCGGAACCGGAAACGGAACCGGAACCGAAACCGAAACCGCCCCAGTTCCGGTTTTGGTTCCGGTTCCGGTTCCGAAATAGAAACAGGAAAAATCTGTTCCGATTTTCCTCCGGCGGTTCGGGTTCGATTAGCCGCTTCGAACCGAACCGGCGTCATGTCTATTATAAATTGAACTGTTCATATGGTCAGTGAAATTGAATGGATTTCTACTTATCTACAAAAATACCATTGAACAGTAAAATTAAATAGATTTATATTTATCTAAAACAAGACTTTCAATTTTAAACGGTGAAATGGAATTGAATTTTGATTTATTTACAAAAATACCATTGCGGTTTATTTACCAAAATGTCATTGAATATATATATATATATATTATTAATTAATATATATATATTAAATAATTAAATAATTAATATTAATATTTACAAAAATACCATTGAATATTATAAATTAGGCAAGATGCCGGTTCCAGATCCGGTTTTGGTTCCACCGGTTCCGGATCCGGTTCTGGTTCCACCGGTTCTGGTTCAGTCCCGGCGGTTCCAGTTCTTTTTTTTTTTAATTTTTAATTTTTATTTAATCTTATTTCATAAAAAAATTAGATATGTAAAATTATAATTTGTAAATGCATCTTATTGGGTCACCCACAAAATAAAATAAAGTAAATAAATTATTTTATTGGTTCAATCAATTTTTTTTTTCTCAAAAAATTAAAGTTGGAACCGGTTCGGTTTCGGATTCGAACCGGGCGATTCCTCCAAAAAGAGAACCGAAACCGGAATGGCCCCGATACCGGTTCTGGTCTGGTTCCGAAACAGGAATAGGAAAAATCAGTTTCGGTTCCGGTTCCTGTTTTCCTCCGGCGGCTCCAGTTCGATTCGTCGGTTCGAACCAAACCAGCGTTATGTCTATTATAAATTGAACTGTTCATGTGAACAAGTGAAATTGAATGAATTTCTACTTATTTATAAAAATACCATTGAACAGTAAAATTAAATAGATTTCTATTTATCTAAAACAAGATTGAATTGAATTTTGATTTATTTACAACAATGCCATTACAGTTTATTTATAAAAATGCCATTGAATATATTATTATTATTATTATATTAATAATATTATTATTAATAATTAATATATATACTAAATAATTAAATAATTAATATTAATATTTACAAAAATACCATTAATATTATATATATACTAAAATAAGACTTGCGATTTTACACAGTGAAATTGATGTTAATTTTGATTTATTTATGAAATTGCCATTGCATATAATATAATATACTAAAGGGAAAATTGCATTGACACCCCTGATGTTTGGATTAATTGCCCCCAAATAGACAAAGATGCTTATTACATAAAGACACCCCCTGAAGTTAACGGAAGTTACTATTCCAGTTAGTTTTTTTTTTTTTTACAATTCCATTAGTTTAACCAAGTGTGACTCATATAATGACAAAAATAACCCAAGTAAATAAAGAAAAAATAAAAAAATAAAAAACATAAAGGTAGACGGCGTCTCCTCCCATCCACCAACTTATTTTCACGATCCAAAACCAATGCAAAACTCATCTTTTCAATTTCACTGTTCATTTGAACAGTAAAATTGAATAAATTTTGATTTATTTACAAAAATGTCATTGAATATATAATATAATATATTGAAGGGCAAATTGCATTGACACCCCCGAGGTTTGGGTTAATTGCACCCAAATAGACAAAGACGCTTATTATACAAAGACACCTCCTGAAGTTAACGGAAGTTACTATTCCGTTAGTTTTTTTTTTACAATTCCGTTAGTTTGACCAAGTGTGACTCATATAATGGCAAAATACCTCAAGTAAATAAAGAAAAAAAAACAAAAAAAAAAAACATAAAGGTAGACGGCGCCTCCTTCCATCCACCGACTTCCAAAAAGAAAATTCAAACCCTAAAACTTCAATTATTTTCACGATCCAACACCAATTCAAATTGAAATTCATAAAACCAAAACTCATTTCAAATCAAAATCCAAAACTTCCAAGTTCCAACTCATAACATCAAAAATCCATAGAAACCCATAACATCAAAACTCAAAAAATTTCTTCCACAAACAAAATTGGGTAGAGATTTTGTTTTCTTCCCAATTTTGTTTGTGTAAGAGATTATTGGGAAATATAAAATCTCTATCCAATTTTGAATGAATTTTTATTTATTTATAAAAAGGCCATTGAATAGTAAAATTAAATAGATTTTTATTTTCAAATATTAATATTCAATCATTTTAATTTTTTTCTGTGTCATAATTTAGATAAATAAAATTTATTAAAATTGAATAATACTTGCTGCTGGCAATTTTACTAGTATACTCTAAGTCATAAAATTTTGGTAAAATGCACATTAATCTTCTGTACATACAAAATATTAAAAAATATTACCAAGTAATCTAAAGTTGTCAAGGAAATTGGGTGGTTTTGGCCGTTAATTATATTTTATCTTCCAAAAGATTTTCAAAATATATTAGGACTCAAAATTGTGACTAAATAAGAAAACTTGTACTCCAATCCTTGCCTTAACTTGAATCCATATCCTAGACAAATTCAAGCAAAGCCTCTTCTATTGAAATTATTCGAAAAAGAGTAATGCTACTTTACCTAAATTTGGTGTCCAAATCTGGTGTCCAAATAATATGGCAACACTGTAATCCATTCATTTAAATCATGCAAATATTCAAAAAAGAGTAATGCTACTTTACCTAAATTTGGTGTCCAAATCTGGTGTCCAAATGATGTGGCAATACTGTAATCCATTCATTTAAATCATGCAAATATAATGCAATTTAAATGAATGGATTAAAATGATACCACATCATTTGGACACAGATTTAGACACTAAATTTGGACAAAGTAACATTATTGTTTGAAAAATAAGAACGCTCGGAACGATTTTCAGATCTTAGTAAGTAGCTAATATAACTATACTATATATTCATTACAATTTACAACCAGCCTTTCTACTGTCAATTCGTCCTGATATATAATGTGGACCACAAATTATGGAGAAGTTTTGACAAATGCATACACTTTGAATCAAATTATGTAAATCTAATGGTCAACATTCTTCGTCCTAATATATTTTATATCATGACGAACTGATAATAGAAAAATTGATTTACTACAACAAGAAAAACAGTAACTATTTTTGTTTAAAAAGTAAAATTTTAAAAGGAAAACATATATTCATCTTACATAATTTTTTGGGTAAATTGCACTGAACCCCTTGAGGTTTGAGCAAGTTGTATTTATATGTATAAGTTTCTTTATTATACACTAACACTCCAAAAACTTAAATTTGACTTTAAAAATACCTAAAATGCCCTTGGTTATATTATTTTATACTTTATTTTTTTTACCTTTTAAACAAACATTTTATAAACTTTAATAAAATAAAAAAAATTAAATAAAAGATACGATTTGTTAAATAAATAAATATTTTTAAGAAAATAATAAATAAATAGTTTTAAAAAAATTAAATAAATAATTATTTTAAATAAATAAATAATTTTAAAAATAAATAAATAAATAAATAGTTTAAAAAAAATAAATAAATAGTTTTAAAAATAAAATAAATAAATAGTTTAAAAAAATAAATAAATAGTTTTAAATATAAATAAATAAATAAATAAATTTAAAATATTTAAAATATTAAATTTTTTAAGGATATTCATTAATAGAGACAAGAAAAACTCTAAATATCCAAACTTTTACGGTAAAAATGATGGTGAGAGAAACTTCAAGGTTCCCAACACTTCTTGGATATTTAGAGCTTATCTTGTCTCTGTTAATGGATATTCTTAAAAAAAATTAATGTTTTTAATTTTTTTCATTTATTTTTAAGCTATTTATTTATTTAAAAATATTTATTTATTTAATTTTTTAAAACCATTTATTTATTTATTTATTTATTTTAAAATATTTATTTATTTAATGAATCATATCTTTTATTTAATTTTTTTATTTTATTAAAGTTTATAAAGTGTTTGTTTAAAAGGTTTAAAAAATAAAGTATAAAATAATATAACTAGGGGCATTTTAGGTAATTTTAAAGTCAAATTTAAGTTTTGGGGGTGTTAGTGTATAATAAAGAAACTTATCTATCTAAGTGCAACTTGCCCAAACCTTAAGCGGTTTAGTGTAATTTGCCCTAAATTTTTTAATACATAGCTACAGCCTACACAACACATGCTTCCTAATAAAACCAAACAAACAAACATAACTAATTAACTAGGAGAAACACCGTACAATGTGTGGCTTTCTGAAAAGAACATTCATTCATCAGTACGATAATCCCTTAGGTTCGAATCTGCCGCTATCAATCCAAGATTATCATGGATTCATGATCAGATCCTTTCGGCTAGTTTATCACCCTTGATGAGCTGATTTTCCTTGATCAAAATTTCAAGATCAAACTTTTTATAATCAAACGTATATGAATGTTCAGTCGAGTACTGGTGCTTCCCACAGAATAGATCCCCGCACTGACACTTGAAGCCCGTCAACCCAACCTTCTTGTTGCAGTTCTTGCATCTACTCTTCAATCTCAAACCGGAATCTGAACCGAACCTGGCAGCATTCAGCGTTTTGGAGCCAGAATCTTGTTCAAACAGTGTATGATCGGATAAAGAAAGTGAAGGGTTTGGTGGTTTTGTATGAACAAATTAATGTCGAGTGACAAGAAGAATATAGGTAAACGATTGATTGAATTCAGCACATGAAGATAAGGAGTCTCTTATCATAAAAAAAGAGCAGAGCTGTGTTTACAATACGATAATATCAAAATAATTCAATGTGTCCTATCACCTCCTCTAAGCCTTCTTTTATAGTAATAATAGAGTCAAATGAAACGACTCTAACATTAACTAAGATGCATGAACAAGACTCCCAAAAATGCATGTATATTTACTTCCCCGCACCAGTCCATACATGAATTAATTACCAATGCTTAAAGACTCATTCATTGAACCCATTCAATAGTGCACTGCATCACAGATGATGAGCTTTCTAGTCTTTGGCGGTTGTATGGAATCTGTGTTTTGAGGTAGTGATTGTTGCACTTTGAGCACATGTTCTTCGTCTCCTCCGAGCCATAGAATCCGCAACCCTTTACACAGAGACCTCGACCACTGGTGGCGTTGCTTGTAGTTCTAGAATCCATCGTCGCTTCTTAATCTTTAGAATCTTGATGAGTGAGTGAACGAGTAATATCTATTAGAGGCTGCTTTGTGATTCTTTTGAATTGCTAGAGAGTGATTTGCTTTGTAGATTTTTGATGAGTAATTGTGGGAGACTTGTGTGGTATATATACTACGTAGGGAGGGTGGCTTTGATTGAATTTGTGTCGGATTTGGAAACTGAGTTGTAAAAGTTTACTTAATTAGAGACCATATTGAATCCTAAATATCTAAGGAAATCTTTTAGATCCTATATTAATGTGCCATTGATTAATTTGGTAATAGTTTCCTTGAGTTTCAAGAATTCTAGTCCAAAACTAATGATTATTGTTTGGATCCTGATCCTCTCATTATCTTGTTTTTCATTTAATTTTTGGATCTAGACAATTTAGAAGGCTCATGTTATGGTTGGACTCGAACCCGTTACCATCACCACTATGGAAGGGATATGCAATAATAATATGCTATGAACAATTTCCATACTCTAATAGTATTTATTAGTTGATATAATTATACCAGTTACTACAACTAGAAAAAATAATAGAAACTGTTTTGGTTTAAAAGGTAAAATGTTATATTAAAAATAAATAATAAAAAGGTAAAATTTTAAAAGAAAAACATATATTCTTTTTAGAATTAATTTTTTGAATACACACAGCACATGTTCAAAATAAATCCATATTACAAAACATAAAAATAAAAAAAACTAAACAAAAACAAAAACAAAGCTCATCCAAACTAATTAACCTAGACAAACCACCTCCAAAACTTGAGATAGAATCCTCTCTTGACCTTGTTTTTTCCTGGTTTTTTTTTTCAAGTGCGAGTGAAACGCTCACTTGCATGAGAGAGAAAAAAAATAACAAGAAAAAAAAGGCAATGAGAGAATCCTAATCCCTAAAACCTAACTAATAAACCCACAATTATATATCTTGATTAGATCCTTTCGGCCAGCTTATCCCGATTGATCAGTGGGTTTTGCTTAATCAAGTTTTCACCATCAAACATTTTATAATCAAACGTACAAGAATGTTCCGTTGGATACCGATGCTTCCCGCAGAATAGGTCCCCACACCGACACTTGAACCCGATCAACCCAACCCAACCTTCTTGTTGCATTTGATGCAGTTGCTCTTTGATCTCGAACTAGAAGAATCCAAACCAAATCCGAAAGCATTCGGCGTTTTCAAGCCGGAATCTAGTTCAAGCATTTGCTCTATCAGATGAAAAACCGAAGAAGGGTTGGATGGTAATTTTTTGTCAGCAAGAGATAAATTTTAAAACTAGAACAAATGTTGAAAGACCAGATTACTGGTGTTATAGTTCTCATTAATATTTATAGCTGAATACATATAAGATAACAACAATGAATACAGATAAGATAACAACAAAGAACATAGTTTGGAAAAATTGAAAAACAGAGTTTCAAAAAATTGAAAAACAATTGTGATAAGATGGACTTTGTAACTATTATGTTTGATGATAATATAAACTTCCTGTAACTGTTGTGTTTGATGATAAGATAGACTTCCTTCTAAGTCTTGACTTCTTCGTCAGTCTTAACATCCCTCCTTAACCGTGAGGGTGAGGACATCACACCAAGTTTGGACTTCAAATAATCAAAGCGAGAAAATGTCAGTGCTCTGGTAAAGCAATCGGCAACTTGATCACAAGACGGAATATATTGAATATATAATGCATGACGAAGAACCATGTCTCTCACATAATATACATCAACTTCAATGTGTTTGGTGCGGGCATGGAAGACGAGATTGGTAGCTAGTGCTCATGCACTCATGTTATCACACCAAGTTATCGGGCATCGAGGTACTGGAATTCTTAGTTCAGCCAATAACGATTTGAACTAAGTAATCTCAATAGCTAAATGAGATAGAGCGCGACAATCGGACTCCGTACTCGATCGAGAAACTACAAGCTGTTTCTTTGAGGACCAAGATACATGATTATCACCAAGGAAAACGCAATAACCAGCTACCGATTTTCTATCATCAGGAGAACACGCCTAGCCTGCATCACAAAAACCAACCAAATCAACACGTACATTTGGCTTGAAATCCAGTCCTTGATTAATGGATCCTTTAAGATAACGCATTACTCTCTTCACAGCTTGCCAATGTGACAATGTAAATGATTGAAGGGACTGACTAAGTTTATTAACGGTAAAAGCAATATCTGGCCGAGTGAAAGTTAAATATTGTAGAGCTTTTACGGCATTTCGGTAGAGAGTAGAGTTTAACATAATCTCTCCCTCTAAAATCAACTGTTTAAGAGTGGCTAGTGTCGTGCACAGTTTAACATGTTCAAGACCAAGTCGATGGAGAAGCTCACGAATATACTTAGATTGATTAAGATACATCCCAATTGCATCTCGGTAGACCTTAACACCAAGAAAATAATTAAGTTGGCTGAGATCCTTGAGAGCAAAGCATGAGTGTCGATCCCGATTGAGCTTAGAAATGAGATGATTATCATTGCCTGTAATGAGGATGTCATCCATATAAAAAGGAAGGATGAGAATAGTAGTACCCGACTTGAAATGGAACAATAAATTGTCATATACTGCATTGCAAAAACCCCAACGAACAAGAGTTTGCCAAAGTTTCTCAAACCAAGCTCAAGGAGCTTGCTTGAGACCGTATAATGCCTTATGTAACTTGCAGATATGGGTTGGACGACTAGGATCAACGTAGCCTTCCAGTTGTACCATGTACATATCTTCATTGAGAACCCTATTTAGAAACGTATTATTAATATCAAGTTGTTGAACCCTCCATTGAAAACTAACAACATGAGCAAGTATGATACAAATCATGGAAGCCTTGACAACCGGACTAAATGTTTCTTTGCAATCGTTACCTGGAGTCTGATGAAATCCATTAGCCACCAAACAGGCTTTGTGATGAGCAACAGAGCCATCATGATTCAATAGGGTTGCACATTTTCCCCCGGATCCCCATTACCCCGTGACCCCATCCCCATTTGGGGGAAATTTTTTAGGGAAATGGGTGGGGATGGGGATGAAAATCATCCCTTAATTGAAATGGGGATGGGGATGGGGAGACCCTCCCCCAACCCGGTTTCCCCATTTCCTCCACAAATATACTGAAATAGGGATGGGTATGGGGTAAGTCTCTCCATTCCCATTTTCTCATTTCCCCCAAAACATTATAAATATATTTATATGTGAATTTGCCTTAATTTCAAATTTTGAATTACTGAAATACTTTATTTTGTAATTGATTTTTTGTTGTTGTTGTATTTGTAATGCACAAATAGATTTATCTTGTATTTGTAATGGAATATTTTTTTTAATTATTATTTATAATTTTTAGTCAAACGGGATATTGGAAAAATGGAAAAACAAGGAAAACAGGAGAAATGGGGAACTGGGGTTAGGGATGGAGGTACCTCCCCTAAAAATTTCCCATCCCCAAATGGGTGGGGATGGGGGGACCTATATCCAGCCCCATTTCTCCAATGTGCAACCTTAGGATTCAACTTGAGTTTGAAAACCCATTTATGAATAATGCTAAACATCCCACCTAAAATCCCACATTTTTCATCCCAAAACATGTGGCATGTGATGTGTGTCAAATTGTGAGTGGATACACATTAATTATGCTTTATCTCACCTACCACATGTATCCACTCACCATTTGACATTTCAAATGCCACATGTGTTGGGATGAAAAATGTGAGATTTTAGGTGGGATGTGTAGCATTACTGCCCATTTATTACCAACGACATTAAAAGATGTCGAGTGCGGAACAAGGGACCATGTATGATTCCTTTGAAGAGCTTGGTATTCGGCATCCATTGCTTGTTTCCATTCAGTGTCTTTCAAGGCATCATTGACATTTGTGGGTTCTACTAAATGAGACAGAAGTGACACACCAAGTTGCCGAGAGCAATACTCCAAAGAGTTTTAGGCTTAAAAATTCCATCCTTTCCTCTAGTAGTCATTGAATGTGTTGGAATATGAGAAATTTGTTTCGAGTTTAGAACAGGCTGAATAGAATTGTCTTGGATGGTAAGAGTAATGTTGGGTGGCAGAGGAGAGAATTAGATATAAAATGTGGAGGGGGACTTGGAATTGGTAGGGTTGGATGAGATGATGATGATGCCATTTGTGGCACGGAAGATGGTGTGTTAGGCTGTGTAATTTCTGGTGGTGATGATGCTGGTTGTAAATTGGAAGGTGATATATTAGGCTCAGAAGATGGTGTGTTAGGCCGAGTAATTTCTGGAAGGCAATGGTCAGATTTAGGTGATTATTGAGTATCATGATCTCTATGTTGGTCAAGTGACATGACCACTCATGAGGTTCCTGCATCAAAGAGCTTATGAAGAATTAAAATCAGTGGTAACGTGTGATGTAGAGCCAACAGTTGGGGAGGAAGTGGGCAAGGAAAATCAAGACATGACAATATTAGGAGAAGAAGATATGTGCTATGGAGACTCAAAACATCCCCGATGAATAAAGAAATTCACATTCATTGAACACAACATGAATATTCGACCCGAAGGACTAAGACATCGATATCCTTTATGAGAATCACTATACCTAAGAAACATGTGTGAAACTGAAATTTATTTTTATTGTATGGCATAAGGTATGGATAACAAGCATTGCTAAAAACATGAAGGAATAAGTAAATTGGTGGAGTATGAATTTTTTTTCCCATGGTGACAAACCTCAAAGAACAGAGGTTAGTAAATGATTTATAAGATAAACTGTCGTATGGAAAGACTCCCACCAAAATTTTAGTGGTAATGATGTCTGAGCAAGTAAGACGAGACCAAGTTCAGCAATATAACGATGTTTTCACTCGGTCTTCCCATTTTGCTCACGAACACGAGGACATGGATGCCGGAATTCAATACCATTTTAGGCAAGAATGTTGGCAAAGATCAATGAAGTGAATATAAAAAAGAAAACCATTTGTGGAATACATAGGTGCAGGGCCCCAAAGATCAGTGTAAATAGTTCAAGAGGTGAACCTGTTTTAGTATTACACAGTGAAAATGGCAATGCATGATTCTTTCCAAGTTGGCAAGCATGACAAAAATCAAACAATTTATTTGACTCAAATTTTTCATTACAACTTTTCAAGACATGAGACATGTCTCTATTAGATGGATGGCCCAATCGTTGGTGCTCGATTTTATTTTTGGAAACACTCAAAGGGAAAATGACTTGGATGAAGATGCAACCAAATTTGGATTGTTGGCTTGAAATGCAAGAATACTTGGTGTTAATCGAAAATTCGCTATGGGTGAGGAATTTCAATTAACACCCTCAAACCGCTACCCGGGAGGTCGTGGTCGGGGAGATATCTCTCCCGTAAAGTGGTGCAGGTGGAATAGATGTAAGAGAGATAAAAGGTGAACAACAGTATGTGCGTATGAAATAAAAGGGGCAATATTTTATTGATTACTAGACTTGTAATAACAATGGAGCTACGATTAAGGATCACAATACAATTACTCATACTTCTCTCTTTTACACAGAATGGCAATGGAGAAATCGTTCATGTCGATAAGTGGACATTCATTCTTAGTGATGGTTCGAAACCTCTCACTGTTTTCAGAAAAAACCCAACCAACCTTTTTTTCCCTCTTCATCCTTCATAGCTATATTTATGGACCCCTTTTATTCCTGAGAATCCGGTCCTTTTATTGAAAATTATTTGTAGTCTTTGTTTAGGCGTAGAAAGACGTTGAGTGAGGCTAAATGCGCGAGATTTGATCCCTTCAATTACTGTGGCATTTAAACTCTGATTCGGTTGACCGTTTGGTCTCATTTATGGCGCTTTAAATGACTAAGAAGTTAATTCTTTCCTTCTACTTTGTTTGGGGAAGAGTACTGACCATGTATCCCGGTGGCGCGGTACACCGGTGTACCGGTCTAGTCTTGCGGGCATGGTGCTTGTTCTGTACCTTGCTGGCGAGGCACTTGTTCTACCCTGTATCTCGATGGCGTGGTATACTGACGTACCGATCTTCTCTTGCTGACGTGGCGTTTGTTCTAACATGCTAGTATCTTTATGGCGACATTCCTCTCACTTGACGGGTATGATACCTATCTTGGTTGGATTCTAGGTTGATGTCTAGGTACTTGAGTACCAGGTAGATGTCGTAGTACCGGGTACGTGGTATCGCGGTACCAGCTACACTTGGTATCATGAGTAAATGGCACAACGTGGTACCTATTCTTCTCGGGTCGCAGTTTGGGTGCTTCATCTGATACCGGGTAGACAAGGCAGTAGCAATTTTGGCCCCACCAGATATCGACCTTTCTAGATCGTGGTATCGACCCTTCATATGATTGCTACTGTTGCCTTGATTGTTGTTAGTATTTCCTTGGTTGTTGAAATTATGATCAAATCTGAAGTAACAGATAGCATCAACATGGTCTATTTTCCCACACACTTGACAAACATGCATTTGTCCTTGATTGAAACGACCTCCACCACGTCCCTGAGACCTACCTCGACCACGAAAAATTTCGTATTGCGGTAACCGGCCTCTGTTTTGAAAGTGTTGTTCTCTTGGTTTGCCATTGTTTCCTGCTTTGTTGTTTGTTGCAACATTTGCTGAGACTTGGCTAATGGAGTTCTGAGCATTTGTTTGTTAAATTCGACTTTCTTGAGTCGTCAAAATAGCTTCCATTTCAGACCAGCTAATAGTAGCCTTCTGGTGTGTGATTTAGGAAACCACGTTATCATATTCACAATCTAAACCTGCCAAAACAATAGTAATTAATTCAGAATCTTGAAAGGGTTAACCCGCCACCTCTATTTGATCCGTCAAACTCTTCATTTTGGTGAGATATTCATCAATGGACATTGATCCAGCATTTGCCGTGCTTTGGCGGTTTGCAAACACAGTTTCTAACTTTGACCACACCTTATGAGAGGTTGTTAGACCAACAACTTTTGCAAGAATTGTTTCTGACATAGAACTAAGCAACCAACCTAATAAATGTTGGTCATGCACAACCCAATCTTCATATGCTGGATTGGGTAGAGGGTGATCATTTGAGATTGTGGCAGGGAGAAATTCTGGAGGACATGGTTTTGTGCCAAGAAGATAGCCATCTAGTTTATAGCCTCGAATAACAGGAAGAACAATTGATTTCCAAAGGAGATGATTACTGCTATCTATCTTGATCACAGAAGAGTGGCTAAGTTTTCCTCCAAATGGTGAAAAGGATTCAACAACAGGTATATTAGAGACTCTAGGAATGGTCAATGTTCCCATGATATCTGATGTGGTTGCTGGTACAGAGTCTGATGTGGTTGCTAGTCTGGTAGACATGTTTTGGACGTTTGTCTCTAGTAGGCTCTGATACTAAGATAAATTTTAGAACTACAACAAATGCCAAAAGACCAGATTACTGGTGTTATAGTTCTTGTTAACCGAAAATTCGCTCTGGGTGAGGAATCTCAATTAACACCCTCAAACTGCTACCTGGTAGGTTGCAGCGGGGTAGGTATCTCTAGATACCGTGATTTTAATAAAAAATAAAAGTGAGATAATTTGAAGAGAGGAGAATGAAGGGTACAATATCAGTATATTGAGAGAATAACTGTTTCATTAAACATCGATTTCACTAATACAACAACAAAGACTCTTTTCTCTCTCTCTTTCTTATACATAATTGAAGATACCGAAATCGTGCTATTCGATAAATGGATATTTTTCTGTGAAATGGCGAAGATAAACCCTCTGTAGGTCCTCGTGAATCTGAAGTCCCCCCTTTTACCTCCTCATTGCCCTATTTATGGACCCCTCTCTCCCTTTCCTGAGAATCCGGTCCCTTACTGAGAATTATTTGGAGTCATTTTTAGACTTTGAATGACGTTAATTGGGGCAAAAGGCGCTGGATTTGCTCCATCCAATTTCTGTAACATTTAAACTCTAATTTGTTTGACCATTTGGTCTTATTTATGGAGCTTTAAGCTGTGAGTAAGTCAACTCTTCCCTCTTTCGTTGCTTGGATTAGAATACTGACTCTGTACCTTAATGACGTGGTACACTAATGTACTGGTCTGCTCTTGCTGGCGTGGCACTTGTTCTAGCATGCTGGTAGGACGGTAACTTCACGGTACCATTCTTCTTGCTTAGCAGGCAGGATACTTATCTCGGTTAGAGCTAGGGCTGACATCGCGCTACTTAGGCACCGTGTAGATGTCGCGGTACCTAGGTGCCAGGTGGGAGGCACCGCGGTGTCGGCCCTGCTTGATACCTGGTAAAACGTGTGATGTGGTATTGACTTCTTCCGTTTCATGGTGCCGAGTATCCCCGGTATATGGGTATCGGTCTCGACATAGGTTCTACCAGGCACTAGGTAGATGGAAAATTCTTCTTTGGTCCTTCGTCAAAAAAGGTTGTTAACAGTCTCATTAATATTTATAGCTGAATACAGATAAAATAACAACAAAGAACATAGTTTGGAAAAATTGAAAACCGAGGGACAATGTAACCGATGGAAAAATCACTATTACAACTTAAATGCAGTATATCCTTATAACTGAGGGACAATGTACACTCAATAATCGAGGGACAGTGCACTCTTATAACCGAGGGAAAGTTTACACCCAATAATTGTGGGACAGCATATACTTATATCCGAGGGACATTGTACTCTTATAACCGATGGACTGTGCAATCTTATAACTGAGGGACTATATACACTCAATAACCGATGAACTATGTACTCTTACAACCGAGGGACTAAGTAAACTCAATAGCCGATGGACAATGTACTCTTATAACTGTGAGACAATATACTTTCTACAACCGAGGGACTGTGTTTTTCGACATGTGGTAATTGTAGTAAAGTCATTCATTCAAATTTAACCGATGGAAGAATCACTCTTATAACTGAGATGCAGTATATCCTTATAACCGATGGACAATGTACACTCAATAACCGAGAAACAGTGTACTCTTATAACCAAGGGAAAGTTTACACTCAATAACTGTGGGACAACACATACTTATATCTAAGGGACATTGTACTATTATAACCGATGTACTTTCTATAACCGAGAATAGTGTACTATTATAACCGAGGGAGAAGGAACTATTTTAACCGAGGGGCAGTGTTTTTCGACATGAGGTGATAGTAATAAAATCACTCATTCAAATTTTATTGAGGAATAAATCGCTCTTACAGCGGATAACAGAATAAACTTTTAACCGAGGGATAGTGTATACTTAATAATGAGAGAAAGTGTATTCTTATAACTGATGGACAATATAATCTTATAATTAAAGGAATATGTACTCTTTTAACCGAGGGGCAGTGTTTTCTTACAGAAGGTGATTGTAGTAAAATCACTGATTCAAATTTAACCAATGGACAAATCACTCTAATAACCGATGGACAGTGTACTCTTATAACAGAAGGATAATGTATACTCGATAACCGTGGGAGAGTGTACTCTTACAACCGAGGGACTTTGTAATCTTATAACCGAAATACTATGTACATTCAATAACCGAACTGCGTACTCTTCCATCAGAGAGACTGAGTAAACTTAATAATCGATAGACATTGTACTATTATAATTGAGGGGCATTATACTTTCTATAATCAAGGGACAATGTTTTACGACAGATGGTAATTGTAGTAAAGCCATTCATTTAAGTTTAACTGAAGGATAAATCACTCTTGTAACCGAGGGGCAGTATATTCTTATAACCGAGGGATAATGTACACTCAATAACTTATGGACAGTGTACACTCAATAACTGATGGAGAGTGTACACTCAATCACTATGGGACATCATATACTTATATCCAAGGGACATTGTACTCTTATAACCGAGGGACACTGTAATCTTATAACTGATGGACAATGTACTTTCTATAACCGAGAGCAGTGTTCTCTTATAACCAAAGGAAAAGAAACTCTTTTAACCAAGTGGTAGTGTTTTCTGACAGGAGGTGATTGTAGTAAAATCACTCATTCAAATTTAACTGAGGAATAAATCACTCTTGCAGCTGAGGATAGTTTATACTTAACAACGAGATACTATACTCTTATAATCGAGGGACAATGTACTTTATATAACCGAGGGACAGTGTATGATTATAACCGCGGGACAGTATAATCTTATAACTAAAGGAATATGTACTCTTTTAACAGAGGGGCAGTGTTTTATAATAGAAGGTGATTGTCGTAAAAACACTCATTTAAATTTAACCAATGGACAAATCACTTTTATAATCGAGGGACAATGTACATTCAGTAACCGTTAGATAATGTACTCTTATAACCGAAGGACAGTGAAATCTTATAATATAGGGATATTGTACACTCATTAACCGAGGGACAATGTACTCTTACAATCGAGGGAAACTGTACTCTTATAATCGAGGGGAAGTGTTTTCCGACAAGAGGGTATTGTAGTAAAATCACTCATTCAAATTTAACCATAGGACAAATCACTCTTATAGCCGAGGGCTCTTATAGCCGAGGGACAGTGTACACTCAAAAACCGTGAGATAATGTACTCGTTGAAGCGAGGGACGGTGTGATCTTATAACAGAGGGATATTGTAAACCGATGGATAATGTACTCTTATAACTGAGGGGCAGTGTTCCCCAAGAGGAGGTGATTCTTGTAAAATCATTCATTTAAATTTAACGGATGGACAAATCACTCTTATAATAGAGGGACGATGTACTATTATAACCGAGGGACAGTGTACACTTAATAACCGATGGATATCGTACTCTCATAACTGGGTGACAATGTACTTTCCATAATCTAGTGACACTGTACTCTTATAAATGAAATTGTTTTCCAATAGGAGGTTATTATAGTAAAATTACTCATTCAAATTTAACCGAGGGACAAATCACTCATATAGCTGAGGACAATGTACATTTTTAACAAAGGATCAATGTATATACTTAATAACGAGAAACAGTATACTCTTATAGCTGAAGGCCAGTGTACTTTCTACAACCAAGTGACAGTGTACTCTTACAACTGAGGGGCAGTGTTTTCCAATATAAGGTTATTATAGTAATATCACTCATACAAATTTAACCAACTAACAGTGTACTCTTATAATCGAGGGACAGTGTTTTCCGATAAGAGGTGATTGTAGTAAAATCACTCATTCAATTTAACCAAAGGACAAATCTCTTATAACTGAGGGACAGTATAATCTTATAACCGAAAGACGGTGTACACTCATTAACCTTGGGACAACGTATACTTATATCCGAGAGACAGTGTACTCTTATAACCGAGGGACAATGTATACTTATAACCGAGGGACAGTGTACTTTTTATAACCTAAAATAGTGTATTCTTATAATTGAGGGAAAATGAGCTCTTTTAACCGGTGGGCAGGGTTTTCCGATAGGAGGTGATTGTAGTAAAATCACTAATTCAAATTTAACTAAGGAACAAATCACTCTTTTAGCTGAGGACAGTGTACACTTTTAACCGAAGGATTGTATACTAAATAACGAGAGACGGTGTACTCTTATAACCGAGGGAAAGTGTGATCTTTTAACTGAGGAGCAGTGTTTTCCGACATAAGATGATTATAGTAAAATGAGCTCGTTCAAATTTAACCAATGGAGAAATCACTCGTATAACCAAGGGACAATATATAATTAATAATCGTGAGATAATGTACTCTTACAACCGAGAGATATTGTAATCTTATAGCCAATGGACTATGTACACTCAATAATCGAGGGACTGTGTAATATTACAACCGAGGGACAATATAGTTGAGGGACAGTGTGATCTTATAACCAAGGGACTATATACACTCAATAACCGAGAGACAGTGTATTCTTATAATTATGGGACGGTGTAGTATTATAACGGAGGGAAATAGTGCTCTTATAACCGAGGGACAGTGATTGGTGAAAATTATAGTAAAGTCATTCATTCAAGTTTAACCGAGGGACAAATCACTCTTATAATCGAGAGACAGTGTATTCTTACAACCGAAGGACATCGTACACTCAATAATCGAGGGACAGTGTACTCTTATAACCGAGAGACAATGTACACTCAAAAACCGAAAGACAGTGTACTTTTATAACCGGGGGAGAGCGTTTTCCGAAAGGAGGTGATTGTAGTAAAATTACTCATTCAAATTTAACCGAGGCACAAATCACTTTTATTACCAGGGGACATTGTTTATTTTATAACCGATAGACATTGTACTAGCTTTAACTTAGGAACAGTGTACTCTTATAAACGAAGGACATTGTACTCTTATAAGTGAGGAAAATGGAACTTTTTTAACCGATGGACAATGTTTTCGGACATGATGTGATTAGTAAAATCACTCGGCCAAGGGGAAAAAATCAAAGATATAATAAAATAAATAGTCAATGGAAATATTGCAAAAAAATTGAGCTAAGACCTTTGGACTTCGTCACCAGAGGGCCGCATATTGATCCAACCCAATCGCCGCACAAAAGTGGATTTCCAATGAAGCTGGAAGAAATATAAATAATTAAAACAATGCTCAAAATTAGGAGTTATAACCTCTTTTTTTTTGCATACTTTTCTGGAGGATATCGCAAGAAGTTTCTGATAGGAGGAGGTATGAGTCATGTTAAGTTGTAATAAGACACATTCCTGAAATGCACATAAATTGATGTTAGGCAAGACTTTATAAACTATTTAAATAGAAATCAAGTATATAAAGATATAATCATACAAAGTAGATTGACTGAAACAATTGGTAAGCTGCTGAGGAATTTCTCCATGACTCCATGCAAGTTGTTGTTCAATTTCCTATAACACATTTTCATCTCAGAATCGGTGTAAGCACAACATTTATTAAAATGACAATGTTCCATCAACCATAAGGGAACAACAATACTATGAACTTACGAAGAAAGATATTTTGCAGTTGACCCGTTTTTGCAGGAATGCTAAAGCAGAGGTTGTTGAATGACATATCCCTAGTAAAGAGAGAGGTAAATATTACAAAAAGAAAAGCATCCCATGCACATAAAATAGCAGACTAGTAAAGAAAGCACTCACATAGTTTGTATGCTTCTAAGATTTCCAAATTCCCTAGGCAATGGCCCGTAAAGATGATTCTTACTCAAATTTCTGTACAAATGAAAACAACATTTAGCTATTACACTACCTTCAAATTAACAAGGGCCCAAATAGTACTATGCTTTAGTTACAGGCTTACAGAGTGAGAAGGTGCTCAAGATCACCAATAGAAGCAGGAACAACTCCTGAGAAATTATTGTCAAAGAGATCCCTGAAGACATGAAAAAAAACATAAACTACTGATCTAGAGGGTCAAAACCAACACATGATGCCAAACAGCTTATAGGGTATCGAGATTGATAATACGACCCAACTCATTTGGTTTCCTGCCTTTGAAATTGTTCTTCGAATGGTTTCTGAACATCTAACATATATGGGTTTAAAAGGAAAAGTATGCAAGAAACAAATTTAAATGAGAGCATAACCAGAATTTTTTTGTAAATTGAGAGCATTAGAACATACATGCAAGTCAAACTCCCTGGATCTTGGAAACTTGAAGGGATAGACCCACTTAACTGATTACCATGCACATTGCTGTAAAACAAAATAAAAACTTCAGATAAAACCAATAAAATAACATGTCTCCAAGTTTTGAGGTATAAAAAATTAGATATCTTACAATTTATTCAGTGATGTGCAGGAACTGATATTGTGTGGAATAGGTCCTTCAAGTTGATTATTAGCAAGATTCCAAATAGATGACTTTATAAGAAACACTTACACAGATGGAAAACTACAAGGAAAACGATGAAAACTCACAATTCAAACAACAGCTCTAGCTTCCTAAGCTCAACAGGAATTGTCTTGGCAAGTTGATTGTCATCCAATTGCCTACAAAATAATTGACTTAGCTACAGCAAGAACAATACATGAAGAATATTATCAGAAAAAGAAAGACTGCTTACAAGTAGTTTAGCTTAGACGTATTTCCAAGCTCAGGTGGGATTGGTCCAGTAAGCATGTTGCCATGGAGTTATCTAGAACAACAAACAAATTAGCGACTGTACTAAACAAAGAAGCCCAATTAACATATACAGTATGTCTTTTAAATAAAACATACAGTTTCCTAGTGTAAGATAAATTGCCAAGTATTGGTGCAATAGGTCGAACGAGCTCGTTGTCACTTAGATCCCTGACAAAAAAACATAGAACATTACAAAAATTAGTCTTCAGAACTATACACCAAATCCTGAATCTTGGAAATAGAAGCAACATACATACTTACAAATCAGCTAGAGCCTGCATTAATCCAATTACTTCTGGAATTTTCTTGGTCAGCATGTTTCCTTGAAGTGATCTAACCATACAATAACGGTCACTTAAGATTAGCTCAAAAAACGTTCACCTATCTAGCAACAACATCATTATCAAAAGATTAAATAATCGTGTCGAAGTTTTAAGGAGAAACACTTACAGAGTTGCCACCTGAAGGAAGCCAATATTGTATGGTATCTCCCCAGTGATCTGGTTGTAAGATATATCTCCGAAATTCGCAATCCGCGAGAAGTTAATAACAAAGAAAATGGGTAATAAACAGAAAAATTTAGTCATTTTTTAGTAGACATACAATATCTCAAAGCTAGTACAGTTGCCAATGCTGTCGGGAATGTTTCCAGTCAGGTTGTATCCTCTCTCATCACTGAAACAAATTAAAAGATTAAAGGTTTAACCAACCTAAGAATTACAATAACTACAGTACAAAGCAAATGTGTTAAAACCATAGCAAGGCGCGACTGCTCACATGTACCACAAACCAGTCGATTGGCAAAAGTCAGGGTATGTAATTGTCATAATTACATGCCCTGCATTGATCTCTTAGATCCCTTGATCAACTGCTGCTTCTGTTGATTGGATTTGTACACATTACAACCATTACTAACAAAGTGATGAAGCCCAACGGCATGCAAACAGCAGCTGCCCGGGAAAATAGAACCGGAAAGAAGCAAACCTTGTTAACATTGTATTTAGCTCACTAATCCTATATATAACACAAAAAAATAGTCAATAAAAATATTGCGGAAAGATCAAGCTGAGACCTTTGGACTTTGTCACCAGAGGGGCGCAGATTGATCCAACCCAGTTGCCACACAAGAGTGGATTTCCAATGAAGCTGGAAAAAAATATAATTAATCAAAACAATAATCTAAATTAGAAGATATAACTTTATTTTTTTCGCATGCCTGTCAGGAGGAAATCATGAGAAGTCTCTGATAGGAGGTATTAGTCCTGTTAAGTTGTTATAAGACACATTCCTGAAATGCACATAAACCGATTATAAGAAAGACTTTATAAACTACTTAAGCGGAAATCGAGGAAATGAAGAAATGTTCATACAAAGTAGATAGACTGAAACAATTGGTAAGCTGCTGAGGAATTTCCCTATGCAAGTTCAATATCCTGCAACACATTTTCATCTCAGAATCGGTATACACAACATTTTTAAACATGATAATGTTCCATCGACCATAAGGGCACAATACTATGAACTTACAAAGACATTATATTTTGCAGCTGACCCATTTCTACAAGGAATGCTACCGGACAGGTTTTTGAATGACATGTCCCTAGTAAAGAGAGAGGTACATATTACTAAAAGAAAAGCATCCCATGCATATAAAATAGCAGACTAGTCAAGATAGCATTCACATAGTTTGTATGCTTCTAAGATTTCCAAATTCCGCAAGCAATGGGGCATAGATTATTCCTAATCAAATTTCTGTGCAAATGAAATTATTTAGTTATTACACTACCTTCAAATTAACAGCAAGGGTCCAAATAGTACTATGATTTAGTTACAGGCTTACAAGGTGAGAAGGTGCTCAAAATCACCAATAGAAGCAGGATCATTTCCAAAGAAATTATTGTCAGAGTATCAAGATTGATAATACGACCCAGCTCATTAGGTATCCTGCCTTTGAAATTTTTCTTCGAAAGGTTTTTGAACATCCAACATATATGGGATTAAAAGGATAAATAAATAAGAAACAAATTTAAATGAGAGCATAACCAGAAAATCTTTTTAAATGCAAAGTCTTAGAACATACAAGTAAGTCAAACTCTCAAGATTCCGGAAACTTGAAAGGATAGACCCACTTAACTTATTACCATGCACACTGCTGTAAAACAAAATAAAAAACATTAGATAAAACAAAACAAAGTTGGACATGACAAATGTCTCCAAGCTTCCAGGTATAAAAATTAGATATCTTACAATTGATTCAGTGCTGTGCAGGAACTGATATTGTGTGAAATAGGTCCTTCAAGTTGATTGTTAGCGAGATTCCTGATAGATGAGTGATCAATTTATAAGCAACTGTTGGAATTACGTGATTGATTCCTTGATTATCGTGATTGATTCCTTGATTATTTCCTTTATTAGTAAGCCTATTTTTGGTCATGTTGATCAATCTATTATTTTATTTTTATTCTCCATTATTAGGATTGATTCTACATTATTTTCCTTTTTAGCTTGTACAGCTAGGGCTATATATACTAGGGCAATGTACATGAATATATATGTTTTGATTTCCAGAAATTCAATTTGGTATCAGAGGTCTGTCAAAGCCTTTCGGCTGTTTTGTTTTTTTTTTTTTCTTTTTCACTGCCTTTCATTCTTTCCATTATTCATAGGCTCACCACAGTCTTTCAACATTGTCGTAAGCCATGCCATCTCATTGATCGTTGCTTTGAACTCCATCCTGAATTGAAGCAACAATATTCTCAAGGCCGTGGTGGCGGACGAGGCAAAGGTTCTCCTCGTACTGGTGTTGTTACTGGGATGACTTCTACTTCTGCTCCATCAGATTACAGTTAACTTCAGTCTCAAATTGCTCAGCTACAGTCACACTTGGGCTTGGCACCGTCTTCTGGCCCCATGGCTACTATTGCTACAGGTACTCCTACTGCCCTTCATGGTAAATCAGACTACTTCTACTGTCACACCTATTAACCAAACGGTTCGTATTGCCGATGGGTCCTCAATTCCCATCCATAGTTAGGGAGATGTTCGCTTGTCTTCAGATATCACCCTTCATTTTGTTTATCATGCTCCTAATTTTACCTATGATCTTTTGTCTGTTAGTTGCCTTGCGAAAAATCTTAATTGTGCCGTTATTTTCCTATCCGACCGTTGTTTTTTGCAGGACCTGACTTCGAAGAAGATTTTTGGCAGGGGGTATGAGTGCGATGGACTACTACTTTGGCAGTCCTCTGCCTTCCAGAGTGTCTCTCTTTAGTCAGCAAGTTTCTGGTTTATCTGCTTTTGACTCTTATGTTTTTTCTTCTCAAACTTTAGATTTGTGGCATGCTCGTTTAGGACATACAAACTTTCAATATTTGTGTGGGTTATTTCCATCTTTAAATAAAACTTGCAAGGATTCTCACTTTAAATGTGTGGTTTGTGAATTGTCAAAACATACTCGCACTACATATATTCCTCGTATGCACCGTGCCCCTAGTGCCTTTGATCTCATTCATTCCGATGTGTAGGGCCCTTCCCCTATCACGGCCTTATCCCAACACTGTTACTATGTTACATTCATTGATGATTACACTAGGTGCACTTGGGTCTATCTTATGAAGAAAAAGTCTGAAGTCTTCACTCATTTTTCTAATTTTCTTCAACTAATTAAAACACAATATAAAACTGTTGTACGCAATATTAGGTCTGATAATGATCGAGAGTATTTATCAAATGAGTTTCGGTCTGAACTTAACAAAAGAGGTATTCTCCAACAACTTACCTGTCCTTACACACCTGAGCAGAATGGTGTGGCGGAACGTAAAAACCGTCACATTATGTTAGTAGTTTGATGCCTCTTATGTGGTATGGGTGTTCCTAAACATTTCTGGCACATGGATGTTCTCACTGCCATTTACCTTATAAATCGCACTCCCAGTCGAGTGCTACAAGGCAAGGCACCTCTTCACCTCCTCCAGCCTAATAGCACCCTCTTTCCTCTCTTACCTCGTGTCTTTGGATGCACATGTTTTGTTCAAAACCGTAGTCCTACGCGTACCAAACTCGATGATAAGGTTGTCTGATGTGTCTTTTTAGGATATTCCTCGATGTTCAACGGGTATAGGTGTTATGATCCTATCTCTCGTCAGTTTTATCACTCTTTGGATGTTACTTTTCTAGAGACTGTTCCTTTTTTCTCAGGTACTTCTACTTTGTCAGGACCTGCTATGGAGACTTTAGTGGAGGATAGCTCCTCGCTTCCGCGTCCGGTTCCAATATTTGAGCCATCTCCTCCGTCCTCTACTTCCTCCCTTAGCAGGTCCATGCCTTTGACCCCCACCACAAAACCCTTACATGTCTATTCCCGACGTCCGTGCGCACAAATTCCTCCGCCAGTTTCTTCTCCGGACTCAGGTATCTCACCCCCTCGTTTAGTTTCTGATGTTCCTCCTCATTATCCAACCCGTGATCGTCGCCCTCCTTCTCGCTATCTTCTTTCTAGCATTACTAATCAACCCATTGCCAAGTATATTTCTTATCAGGGAATTTCAGATCACTACCAGTCTTTTCTTAGTCAGGTTGATTCAGTTTCCATTCCTCGTTCTGTTCGCGAGGCCCTCTTGAATCCTAAGTGAGTGGCTGCCATGCAAGCAAAAATGGATGCTCTTCAGCAAAATCAGACTTGGGAGCTTGTTACTTTGCCTCTTGGTGAGCGCACAGTTGGTTGTAAGTGGGTTTTCACAGTTAAATATCTGGCGGATGGCACTATTGACCGATATAAGGCCTGCCTTGTTGCCAAAGGATTTACTCAAGTTCCAGGCAAGGACTTTGGTGCTACATTTGCTCTAATAGCTAAATTAACCACAGTTCGTCTTCTAGTCTCACTCGCTGCTTCCTACTCTTGGCCTCTTCATCAGCTGGATGTCAAGAATGTGTTTCTCAATGGTGATTTGTCAGAAACTATATACATGGATTCGCCACCGGGTTTTCGGGCTCAGGGGGAGTATTCAAGGAAAGTATGTCACCTCCGAAAATCCCTCTATGGTCTTAAATAGACTCCCCGGGTATGGTTTAGCCGTTTCAGTGATGTGGTTCTAACTATGGGATTTATTCGATGTCACTCAGATCATACATGTTTCATTCGTCGCCATCCTCAGGGTCAATGCATTATCATCTCAGTTTATGTTGATGACATCATTATTACTGGAGATGATGTTCATGGTATTGTCCAAGTAAAATGTGATCTCGGGCAAATTTTTGACATTAAGGATTTGGGCCATCTTCGTTACTTTCTTGGCATTGAGATTGCTCGATCTAGCCGGGGCATATCTCTATCCCAACGAAAGTATTCTCTTGATCTCCTTTAGGATACATGTATGCTTGGGTGTAGGCCTGCCTCTACTCTTATGGACCCTAATCTTAAGCTGTCAGCAGAGTCAGGGGAATTATTACCAGATCCATCAGTGTATCGGCGTCTTGTGGGTCGTCTCATCTATTTGACGAACACAAGACCGGACCTTACATTTGCAGTTAGTGTTGTGAGCCAGTTTATGCACTCGCCTCGTACCTCCCATTTGGATGCTGTTTATCACATTCTACAGTACCTCAAGACTTGTCCGGGTCTTGGCCTTTTCTATGTGACAGGAGGACAGTTAGACCTCTCATGCTCTACGGATGCTGATTATGCGAGGTCGAAGAGTGATAGGCGCTCTACTTCCGGTTTATGCACCTTTCGTGGTAGTCATCTCATATCCTGGAAAAGTAAGAAACAAGCAGTTGTTTCACGGTCTTCCGCCGAGGCCGAGTACCGTGCCATGGCTCAGGGCGCCTGTGAGCTTCTTTGGCTTCATTCTCTTTTGGCTGAGTTAGGCTTCTCAGTAAAAGACTCGTCTGTATTGTTTTGCGATAATAAGTCTGCTATTATGTTATCCTCTGACTCGGTCCTTCATGAGAGAACAAAACACATAGAAGTTGATATTCACTTTATTAGAGAAAAAGTACGCTCTAGAGTTATCATACCAAGCTATGTTTCATCCTCTAATCAGGCAGCTGATATGTTCACTAAATCTATTGGTCCTTCATTACTGCAGTCATCTCTTGTCAAGCTGGGGCTTGTCGACATCTTTGCCCCAACTTGAGGGGGAGTGTTGGAATTACGTGATTGATTCCTTGATTATTTCATTTATTAGTTAGCCTATTTTTGGGCATGTTGACCAACCTATTATTTTATTTTTATTCTCCATTATTAAGATTGATTCTACATTATTAGAATTGATTTTTTTCCTTTTTAGCTTGTACATCTAGGGCTATATATACTAGGGCAATGTACCTGAATAGATATGTTTTAATTTCTAGAAATTCAATTGCAACAGTTACACAAATGAAAAACTATGTAGCAAACAATGAAAACTCACAATTCAAACAGTTGCTCTAGTTCCCAAGCTTAGCAGGAATTGTCCCGGCAAGTTGATTGTCATGCAATTGCCTACAAAATAATTGACTTAGCTACAGCAAGAACATTACATGAAAAATATAATCAGAAAAAGAAAGACTGCTTACAAGTAGCTTAGCTTCGACGTATTTCCAAGCTCTGGTGGAATTGGTCTAGTAAGCCTGCTGCCATGGAGATATCTGGAGCAACAAAAAAATTAGTGACGGTACTAAACAAAAAAGCCCAGGTAACATATATAGTATGTCTTTTAAATGAAACTTACATTTTCCCGGTGTAAGACAAATTGCCAAGTATTAGTGGAATAGGTCCAACGAGCTCATTATCACTCAAATCCCTGATGAAAGGCATATAATAGTACAAACATAAGTCTTCGGACTAGTAGACCAAATCATTAATCTTCGCAATTGAAGCAACAAGCATACTTACAAAACAGCTAGAGCCTGCATTAATCCAATTACTTCTGGAATTTTCCGTCAGTTTATTTCCTTGAAGTGATCTAACCATATAATAACGGTCATTTATTTGCACAAAAATATTCACCTATCTAATTTCAGCACTTTAAAAAGATCAAATGATTGTATCAAAGTTTACGGATAAACACTTACAGAGTTGCCACTTAAAGGAAGCCAATATTGTATGGTATCTCTCCGGTGATCTGGTTGTAAGATACATCTCTGAAATTTGCAATCCATCAGAAGTTAATAACAAGGGAAAAGGGTAATAAACAGAAAAATTGAGTCTTTTTCAGTAGACATACAATATCTCAAAGCTTGTACAGTTGCCAATGCTGTCGGGAATGTTTCCAGTCAGGTTGTTGCCTCTCACATCACTGAAACAAATTAAAAGATTAAAGGTTTAACCAACCTAAGAATTACAATAACTACAATGCAATGCAATTGTGTTAAAACCATAGCACACCGACTACTCACAACTCACAAGTACCAAAAACCAGTCAATTGGCAAATGTCAGGGGATAGGGTTCCGATCAACAAGTTTCCTCGTAGCCCACTGTGAACACGAATTCATTAAAATGAATAAGTAAAATCATTGCAAACAACATTGAACGGATTCTTCATGGTTTTCTTATAAATTGAAAAAAAAACAAGTACAACATCAAAGTTGAACATCTAATGAAATTTTGACTACTTACAGGTATTGTAATACTTAATTCCAATAAATTAGCCTCGGAATCTCACTCGTAAGTTGGTTCCAATCAAGATCACTAAAAACATATGAAAATCAATTAAGATAATACACCATAATATAAATATCATATACATAAACAAGTTCTTTCATGTGGCAAAACCTGCAAGAGATCAATATACACCAAGGATTTCTAACATAAAGAAGTAACTCAGAGTCTTCAGATTAGGAATTTGGGTTAATGTTGAAGGAATAGGACCGGTAAGCTGATTGTTCTTCAAAATCATGCATTAAATTACAAAAACCAGACTCAATATTTTGCTACAAAACACAAGTGTGCATTGTTAGAAAAGGCAAGACACTTTAAGAGAATTTAAACAATGAAACTTACAGGTATTCTAGGAGCTTGAGCTTTGAAACCGAAAAGGGTATATCTCTATAGAGAGAATTCTCAGACAAATCTCTACATTAAGCAAGGCAAGCCAGCCATTAAACATGAGTATAAACAAACCATACAAGAACACCAACACAAAAAATAAATTAAAAAAAGCCGTTTCCTTATAAGTCAGATGGAAGGATCCCTGGATAGATACTATAGTGGTCTTAGATAATAAGGAGTTTCAAACATGCATAAAGGTAAATTGACCGTTTGATGACCACTTGCATGCAAAAATTGAATCAAAATACCAAGGAAACTACTCAAATACTAATAAAAGGTGACATGAGATATAAATATAGAAAATTTACTATAACTGATCACAAAATAAGATGTTGGTGCAAAACCAATACTTGCTTAAGTTGTCACTATACTTTCAGAAGTGCTTTAACATTTAAAAGGTAATTTTCATCACAAACCGATGTAAATCATGCTTCAACAGTTCAACCAAATGCCCAATCCAATTCACAAACATACTCTGTATATGCGAGGGACTGTGTTTTTCGACTAAAGGTGATTGCAATGAAATCACTCACTTAAAGAAATTGAATATTCGTAAAAGTACTCTGTAAAATAGGAGGACTATGTTTTTTAACTGCAGGTGATTGCAATAAAATCACTCACTTAAGTAAACCGAATAATTACAAGAGTATTGTCTATAACCGAGAGACTTTGTTTATTCCTAATAGATGACTTTATAAGTAACAATGACACAAATGAAAAACTACAACGAAAATGATGAAAACTCACAATTCAAACAACTGCTCTAGTTTCCCAAGCTCAGCAGGAATTGTCCCGGCAAGTTGATTGTCTTGCAATTGCCTACAAAATAATAGGCTTAGCTACACCAAGAACAATACATGAAAAATATAATCAGAAAAAAAAGACTGCTTACAAGTAGCTTAGCTTAGACGTATTTCCAAGCTCCGGTGGAATTGGTCCGGTAAGCCTGTTGCCATGGAGATATCTAGAACAACAAACAAATTAGGGACGGTACTAAACAAAGAAGCCCAAGTAAAATATACGGTAGGTCTTTTAATTGGTAGTTTCTTCAACTAGTTCTAAAACAACTTCAAAACCCTTACTTAAACACAAAAATTACAGAAGTAAAAGTGATAACACAATGCAGTAAAAACCCTAAAACAAAGAACTGAATCTATCAAAATTATAGTGATAAAACAAAATCGAAGAAAAATAACTATAATTTCTTGTGTTTTGAAGCAAAAAAAAAACAGTAAAATAGTAAATGAACTTCATTTTTTATTGTTATTGATTAAAAGAAGCAAAAAACAAACAATTATAAACAGAATCATGAAAATCACTTACCTGAATCACTAGTTTGACTCATACAAGTTGTTGTTGTTCAATATCCTGTAACACATTTTCACCTCAGAATCGGTCTAAGCACAACATTTTTTAAAATGACAATGTTCCACTAACCATAAGTGAACGACAATACTATGAACTTACAGAGACATGATATTTTGTTGAATGACATATCCCTAGTAAACAGAGAGGTACATATTACAAACAGAAAAGCATCCCATGTACATAAAATAGCAGACTAGTCAAGAAAGAACCCACATAGTTTGTATGCTTCTAAGATTTCCAAATTCCGCAGGCAATGGCCCGTAGAGATGATTCCTACTCAAATTTCTGTGCAAATAAAAACAACATTTAGCTATTACACTACCTTCAAATTAACAACAAGGGTCCAAATAGTACTATGCTTTAGTTACAGATTTACAGAGTGAGAAGGTGCTCAAGATCACCAATAGAAGCAGGAACAGCTCCAGAGAAATTATTGTCTGAGAGATCCCTGAAGACATGAAAAACACATAAACTACTGATCTGTCAAAATCCAATACATAATGCCAAACAACTTACAGGGCATCGAGATTGATAATACGACCCAGCTCATTTGGTATCATGCCTTTGAAATTGTTCTTTGAAAGGTTTCTGAATATCCAACATACATGGGTTTAAAAGGATAAATATTGAAGAAACAGATTTAAATGAGAGCATAACCAGAAAATCTTTCTAAATGCAAAACATTAGAACCTAAGAGTATGTCAAACTCTCCGGATCCCAGAAACTCAAAGGGATAGACCCACTTAACTTATTACCATACACATTGCTGTAAAACAAAATAAAAACTTCAGATAAAACCGATAAAATAAAATGTCTTCAAGTTTAGAGGTATAAAAAATCAGATATCTTACAATTGAATCAGTGCTCTGCAGGAACTGATATTGTGTGGAATAGGTCCTTCAAGTTGATTATTAGCAAGATTCCTAATAGATGACTTTATAAGCAACAATTACACAGATGAAAAACTACAAGGAAAACGATGAAAACTCACAATTCAAACTACTGCTCTAGCTTCCCAAGCTCAGCAGGAATTGTCCCGGCAAGTTGATTGTCATGCAATTGATTTAGCTACAGCAATACATGAAAAATATAATCAGAAAAAGAAAGACTGCTTACAAGTAGCTTAGCTTAGACGTTTTTCCAAGTTCTGGTGGAATTGGTCCGGTAAGCCTGTTGCCATGGAGATATTTAGAACAACAAACAAATTAGGGACGGTACTAAACAAAGAAGCCTAAGTAACATATATGGTATGTCTTTTAATTGGTAGTTTCTTCAACTAGTTCTAAAACAACTTCAAAATCCTTACGTAAATACACAAATTACAGAAATAAAAGTGATAACACAATGCAGTAAAAACCCTGAAACAAAGAACTGAAGCTATCAAAATTATATTGATGAAACAAAATCGAAGAAAAATAACTATAATTTCTTGAGTTTTGAAGCAAAAAAAAAAAACAGTAAAATAGTAAATGAACTTCATTTTTTCTTGTTATTGATTAAAAGAAGCGAAAAACAAACAATTATAAACAGAATCATGAAAATCACTTACCTGAATCACTAGTTTGACTCATGCAAGTTGTTGTTGTTCAATATCCTGTAACACATTTTCACCTCAGAATCGGTCTAAGCACAACATTTTTTAAAATGACAATGTTCCACTAGCCATAAGTGAACGACAATACTAAGAACTTACAGAGACATGATATTTTGTTGAATGACATATCCTAGTAAAGAGAGAGGTACATATTACAAAAAGAAAAGCATCCCATGCACATAAAATAGCAGACTAGTCAAGAAAGAACTCACATAGTTTGTATGCTTCTAAGATTTCCAAATTACGCAGGCAATGGCCCATAGAGATGTTTCCTACTCAAATTTCTGTGCAAATAAAAACAACATTTAGCTATTACACTACCTTCAAATTAACAACAAGGGTCCAAATAGTACTATGCTTTAGTTACAGATTTACAGAGTGAGAAGGTGCTCAAGATCACCAATAGAAGCAGGAACAGCTCCAGAGAAATTATTGTCTGAGAGATCCCTGAAGACATGAAAAACACATAAACTACTGATCTGTCAAAATCCAATACATAATGCCAAACAACTTACAGGGCATTGAGATTGATAATACGACCCAGCTCATTTGGTATCATGCCTTTGAAATTGTTCTTTGAAAGGTTTCTGAATATCCAACATACATGGGTTTAAAAGGATAAATATTGAAGAAACAGATTTAAATGAGAGCATAACCAGAAAATCTTTCTAAATGCAAAACATTAGAACCTAAGAGTATGTCAAACTCTCCGGATCCCAGAAACTCAAAGGGATAGACCCACTTAACTTATTACCATACACATTGCTGTAAAACAAAATAAAAACTTCAGATAAAACCGATAAAATAAAATGTCTTCAAGTTTTGAGGTATAAAAAATCAGATATCTTACAATTGAATCAGTGCTCTGCAAGAACTGATATTGTGTGGAATAGGTCCTTCAAGTTGATTATTAGCAAGATTCCTAATAGATGACTTTATAAGCAACAATTACACAGATGAAAAACTACAAGGAAAACGATGAAAACTCACAATTCAAACTACTGCTCTAGCTTCCCAAGCTCAGCAGGAATTGTCCCGGCAAGTTGATTGTCATGCAATTGATTTAGCTACAGCAATACATGAAAAATATAATCAGAAAAAGAAAGACTGCTTACAAGTAGCTTAGCTTAGACATTTTTCCAAGTTCTGGTGGAATTGGTCCGGTAAGCCTGTTGCCATGGAGATATTTAGAACAACAAACAAATTAGGGACGGTACTAAACAAAGAAGCCTAAGTAACATATATGGTATGTCTTTTAATTGGTAGTTTCTTCAACTAGTTCTAAAACAACTTCAAAATCCTTACGTAAATACACAAATTACAGAAATAAAAGTGATAACACAATGCAGTAAAAACCCTGAAACAAAGAACTGAAGCTATCAAAATTATATTGATGAAACAAAATCGAAGAAAAATAACTATAATTTCTTGAGTTTTGAAGCAAAAAAAAAAAAACAGTAAAATAGTAAATGAACTTCATTTTTTCTTGTTATTGATTAAAAGAAGCGAAAAACAAACAATTATAAACAGAATCATGAAAATCACTAACCTGAATCACAAGTTTGACCTGGAAACAAAAACAAATAAAACACGTTATTAAACAGATAAAAACCTGAAATCAAGATTAAAAGCAAAATATCTAGGGTTTAATCCAAAACAAAAACCATACAAAACACTAACGACGAAAAAAAAATCAAATGTTTCTTCGAATTATAATCGAAAATGAAAATTTTTTCTTGAAGCAAAGAAAATGAACAGAGTCGGTGGAAATCACGAACCTGAAATAAAACACGTAATTAAAAAGATAAAAACCCGAAATCAACACTAACGACGAAAAAAATCGAAAAAGAAAATGTTTTCTTGAAGCAAAGAAACTGAACAGAGTCGGTGGAAATCACGAACCTGTGTGCGGATCGGAACCGGTGTTGGATTTCTCGGAGCTCAATTCCACCGTCTGATCCATGAAACGAAACGTCGTTGGATGAAAAATTGAGAATTCTAGAGAGAGAGAGGTTTTGGAGCGTTAAATGGAGGGATATTGAGGATTTGATTTTGAATTGAAGTGAATGTGAGCCGTTGAATGGAATAGCGTTTGATTTGGCTTCTAACGGCAATATATTACACATCTTCTTCACTTCTTGGTTTGACTGGCTTGCGACGAAAGAAAGATATATTAGAGGGAAATATATAGGCGGTGAGTATAAATAGGCGTGGACAGCTATGTGATGCGTCAAAAAGAAGCCTTTTTTTTATGAACGGCAAGGATATTGATAATATATCCTATTTTAAATCTGGACCATTAAAGTTGAGAAAGCTATGTTTTATTTTAGTTTTTGGGTTGGGCTTGGTTAACCAGAGCTCCGGCTCTTAAAAGGGTAGACCCATAGGAGCTTCTGTATGTTGTATACAGTGTTCTAGTAAAACTGTCTAGGCGGTGAATTTTTTTTTTTTCTCTTTGTGTTTTATTTTTACTTTACTTTTTTTTCTATTTTTTTAATTTCTTTTTTACTTTACAATCTTACATCATGTACCACCAATCCATTATCACTAACGCCCTTATTAAAATAAAAAAAATAGGGAGAACTTTAAAACTAACTATAAAATTAGTGGATTTATTGTTTTTATCCAAGATTTGTATTTTTATTGTTTCTACCAAATTTTTCACTATTTGGACAAAATTGCCTTTCTTTATAAAAAAAAAAGTATAGAACCCCCAAATTTTCCACTAGTTGGGTATTTTTTAGGTCTATTTATACATGTATAGAACCCCCAATTCTTGGTATACAAGTAAGAAAATGTAGTAGTGTTTAATTATGACTGACTACTTATTGAAGTCGTCTTTATCTTCTTTCTTGTCTTACGCCTTCCACGAATCGAATGGATTAGACTCATTGCCTGATTTTGACACTGATATCTATAAGGAAGTTTGTTTCCCTATCAGAGTTTATTTCGTGATATCTTATTTAAGGATGATTCTTTTTTACATGTTTAAGTCGTAATCGTGTTATCAATACGCCAAGCATCTAATCGTATTTAGACATTGTCCATGTGTCACATAGTCAACCGTCTTCCAAACCCGACCATATCTCTTTTACCCCCGATCAAGTAATTATACCTGATCGTTCAGGTTTCCCCCGATTGTTCAGGTTTCCCCCGATCATTGTTTTGATAACCCGATCAATCTAATTACTTTGGTCGGGAATTCTCAACCCGACCATCTAAGTAATTCTAATCAATACTATAGGGTTATTTTCTAATCATTTTAGGTTGGTTCAATTTAGTTGACATTTGTTGATACGTCACTAGTTTTCCCCGTGTAACACGATGTGTACGCTGACATGTCATCTCTCCAAATTGTACCAATAACAATATCTGGAAATTTTTTTAAACAAAATCTGAAAAAATATATATATTAAACGAAATTTGAAAAAAAATTTAAAATCTGGAAAAAATTTAAACAAAAGGAAATCTAAAATTTGTTTAAACAAACAATACCCAAACTTAAACACAACCACAATCACTCTTAAAATCAACAGCTAACACTCAAACACAACCACAACCACCCTTAAAATCAACAACCCAGATCTATAAACCAAAAAAAAAAGAGAAGAGGAACAAAAAAAATGCTTTGAACAAAAACCTAGATCTGGAGACTTGAGAGAGGATTAAAATTTTCAAATTTTGCCTGGATTAAAGAGGAGAGAGGCGTGAGAGAGGAGATCTGGTTGCAAAAAAAAAAAATTACGGTGTAGAGAGGAGAGGGGTGTGAGAGGAAGAGAGAGAGAAAGAAGAGATTGTAGAGAGAAAGAATGAAGGGAGAGAATGAAGAGGCGTGAGAGAAAGAGAGAAAAAGAAGAGATTGAAAAGAGAAAGAAGGAGGTGAGAGAATCAAGAAAAAAATGATTCTGACCAAAGAAGAGAAAAGAGGTAAAGAAAATAATGAGGGGCATTTAGGTCTTCACAGCCAATTATTGAGTAAAAACAATAAAAATACTAATGTTGGGTAAAAACAATAAAAATATTAATGTTGGGTAAAAACAATAAACCTCCTTATTGTTTTTGACTAAAAAGGGGTATTTCCTCAAATTAATAATGTATTTCAAATATGTATATATTATTATATTTAAATGTTTTTTTAAAAAAAGTAAAACAATTAATAATATTAGTAATAGTAACTTATTAATAATAATAATAATAATAATAAAATAAACTCAATATATGAAAACCAATAACAGTAAAATGAAAAATGGTTTTTAAAAATAAAAATGATGGCTCGATTGAAGAGTAATGACTATTGAGACTCTATTTAGGTAAGATGTAAAGGAAATGAGAGAAAAAAAAACCACATATGACATATGTTATGAAGCAAATTCACGGTATAGTTAAACGTTTGGAATGCTAACCACAAACATAGTTACAATTAAGCTATTCAAAGTAAAATATTCAACTTCTACATTATAAAGCATTACAAATGTTTAATGTTTACTTAAATGTGTCATGTGATGCTCTCATCACGTAGAATTTCCATAGGACCACAACTACAAGCTTGTTTATAGCCAAAATTTTTATTATTAATACCCCATTTTACTTTTCAATTCTGAAATTATCTGAATCATATATTGATTTTTTACCAAATATAATTTGAAAAATAAGAACGCATTGAATGATTTTCGAACAATATCGGTAATTTGCTAGTATGAACTAAAACAAGACCAGTAACTTTTTTAGTAATAAAAAATAAATTTTAAAAAGGAAAACTAATTTACAAGATTGAGGTTTCCCTCCCAACCTTTACAAACCTTAAATTACTGTTATATTTATATATATAAAAAAAATTATTTCACCATAAACCAGTAATTGTTGGATAAATTTTTGAATACACAATTACACTTTCGAAAAAAAAAACACATAAAAACAAAACCTAACTAATAAACCCACAATTAATTTCCAAAATCAGATTCTTTGTGCTAGTTTATCACCCTTAATCAGCTGATTTTCCTTGATCAAGATTTCACGATCAAACTTTTTGTAATCAAACGTACAAGCATGTTCTGTAGCATACCGGTGCCTCCCACAGAATAGGTCCCCGCACCGGCACTTGAAGCCCGTCAACCCAACCTTCCTGTTGCAGTTCTTGCATCTGCTCTTCCATCTCAAACCCGAATCCGAACCGGGCCCGGCAGCATTCAGCGTTTTAGAGCCAGAATCTTGTTCAAGCAGTGCATGATCGGATGAAGAAAGTGAAGGGTTTGGTGGTTTAGTGTAAGCAAGTGATAAGCTTTCTAGTTGTTTGACGGTGTTGTCGATAATCTGTGTTTTGAGGAATTGATTGTAGCACTTTGAGCACATGTTCTTTGTCTCCTCCGAGCCGTAGAATCCACAACCTTTTACGCAGAGATCTCGACCACTGGCAGCATTGCTTGTAGTTGTAGAATCCATCGTTGCTTCTTTAGAATCTTTTGAATTGCTAGAGAGAGTGATTTGATTTGTAGAATTTTGATGAGTGATTGTGAGAGACTTGTGTGCTATATATAGGGAGGGTGGCTTTGATTGAATTTGTGTCGGATTTGGAAACTGAGTCGTACAAGTTTTCTTATTTGGAAACGGATTTAGAGACCCTTTTGAATCCTAAAGATGAAAGGAAATCCTGAAGATCTTATAATTAATGGGCCAATGATTATTTTGGGAATAGTTTCCTTGAACTTCAAGAACTTTAGTCAAAAACTAATGCGCCGATTTCTAGCCAATATTGTTTTTCTTCTAATTTTTGGGTCTACCCAATTTCAACGGCTCATGTTATTAGAGTTTTTTTTTTCATTATATGTGACACAGAACCAATTAAGAGTCTATTGAACTTAACAATATCAAAAATTACAATGAGAAAACTAATCATGTATGTTTATAAAATGTGTATGATAAGACTCATTCCTCACCACTAACGTTGCTTATAAAATATGTATGATGAGACTCATTCCCTAACGTTGAAGGAGAAATACACATCTGTGCTAATAGTAGATGTGTGTTGTTAGAATTCATGTGTTGTTGGAATTTTTTGTTTCAGGAATCATTAGGTATAAATTATAAGTAAAACTTGATACATTAATATGATTGCATGTTACAAGTGTCGATCTTTCCCGTTGGTGGAAATAATTATCTAGATTGCACTCATCAATGTAATATTTGATCTAGATAAGCCGTAACACAACTAAAATATAGTGTCCACCCTCGATGAAAAAAAAAAGTTAAATTCTAATGAAATTATGAAAATATAAAAGCCATCTTCATTGTTTTCATGTGAAAATATATCCCAAATTTTCAATACTCTGCAAACTATATCTAGATTACAAATCAAGCACCACCACAATTATACTATCATTGAAGTTGGCTAAATAGCTAACTTAAATGTCCAACACAAGAATAAAGCAGCAGTAGACAGGGTTTTTGACTGACCAAATCCAAAACTCTGGTGCTGTATAAGTGTTCACTTCTCTCACCATTTTTTTAGGGAGAGAAAGTGAGATAGTGCAGGTAAGCCTACTCCCTTCAAAACCTCCCACAAAAAAATAGTGCAGTTAGTAGAGTTGTTTAGGTTTTACTACCAAACTCCTCCTAACCCACTTAGTAAACCAATTATTTATATATATATATATATATATATATATATATGCATACAGGAAGATTGCATGAAATTGTGCACAATTGATCATAGTTGTTCATTCCAGAATGGCACAAATCGAGCAGTCCCTTTTCTATGGGAAGTAAAGCCGGGAATACCTAAAAAAGACGGGAAACCTGAGGTTCCTTCGGTTATTATTCCAGGTCTAGCACCTCCTCCACCCAAGCTTGTTGCCTCGATACCATTCGATTGGGAGGAAAAGCCCTGAACATCATTACCTTGTTTCTCACAGCCGTCATTGGAATCACCTCTGGCTCTGGTGTGCTATCAGGGGTACGATGATGATGATGCTGCTAACGAGAAGTAGGATGTTAGTGACGAGGCTGATGAGGAACGAAAAGGGTCGTCTGAATTGGATCTCGAGACATTTGATTTTGAAACAGATGATTCATTCAGCTCGGTTCCCTCTCTCCTAACAAACTGTCTTGTGCCGCTGGAAGATATTTCTTCTTCTGTTCCAGTGCAGAAATCTTCCTCAGGTGATGATGATACAATTGATCAGCAAGAGATCCCTTCCTCACCGGCTTCTGAAACAAACAGTAGTACGAGCAGCCACGCAACTGGGATTACAAGCCTTGTGGGGGTTTCCTTCTTGGAATGCCTCTTTCCACTGCTTCCACCCAATTCTGGTTTCCTTGAAAAGGTAGGGTGCTCGGAAAAAAGGGTTTCATACTCCAGCAGAAGGGAAAAGCAAGGATTTCAATCATGAACGTGAAAGTAATAGCAATGTCGTGATCAGGAGGCCAACAACACTTGAAGAGTTGATAATGATGAGTCGAAGGAGGAGTTACCAGAGAAAAGCTGTTCAAATGAAAAAACAAAATCTGTCAATGGTAAATCCCCTACTCTTGCTCCTTTTTTCACTGTAATTAATACTGCAACTGATCTTAGGCAACAATAGAACAACTAAGAAGCATATTAGAAATCAATAGCTACTTAACATGAAAACAGGAGCCAAATTATAGGGTCCAATTCATTTCCTTTTGACACCATGATTGAAAAAAAAAATCATATTTAGCACAAGAAAAATCACAAACAACTTTTACTCTTGCCTGAATGCAACTGACAGGAATTTGCTAAGAGAGCTTCCGGATGCGGCATCTTTGGAACTAGCTTCAGAATGATAGAAGGATTGCAGAGGAAGATGCACCAGCCAATATTGAACCTGTTATAGAAGTAAGAAAACCGAATTCACCATGAAGTTCAAAATCACCAGCAATCATTCATTTTCTGCATCAAACTTTCTTCCGAATCATTTTAGTTTTCCACCTGCATCCCTCGATGATGTAAATTATTTACAATATCCATAATGTAAACTAAATGTTGAATTATGTAAGAACTCCAAGAAAACCGAAATTGAATTTTTGTTTAATTTAGAAGCTCTCCATCCCCAAATATCTTTCCCAAATGAAAAACTTCAACAATATATCAACCGGAAGATGTACTAGTTTCAGCAACTTTTCGGATCCGTTCTATAACCACAGGAATATCCTCTTGAGCTAAAGTGGTAAAACAACATCGGAACCATCCCGGTTCTATGCAGTGGCAAGCTGAACCAGGAGTGACATTGATCTTAGCAATATTATCCCATAACTCAAGTTCCCCTTTCTCACTGTAGGAGGGAATTAAATCACTCATATCAGCCCAACAGTATAATCCTGAGCTGCTATTTGCACACTTGATTCCTAATTGTTGTAAACCAGCACAAATGAATCATACATTTTCTTTATCCTCTTTCTATTAGTCTCAATACATTCCTGAGTGAATTTAGTATCTGAAAGCATTGAGATTAGTAGCCTCTGAGTCAGAGCAGAAATTGATGCAAACCTAGTAAACTTCTTTGCAGCAGCTAAAACACTCTCATTATAGGAGTAGATAACTCCAACCCTAAATCCTGGAAGACAGAGGTCTTTCGACAGCCCATATACTATATGAACCCTGCTCATTGGCCTGCTCTTGTCTAAGGGCATTACCTTGTAGCAGTATAAGCTATGTCCAGTGATGAAACTGGTCTTGTCTTGATCGGCGGGGTGCATCATGAACTGATTGTACCCGGAGAATGCATCCATGAAGCTAAGGAGCTTGTTTCTTACGGTTGAATCTACCAGCTGATCGATCTTTGGTGACGGGAAACTGTCCTTCGGGGTAGGCACGATTAAGGTCTGTGTAGTCAACGCACATGCGCCACTTCCCGTTTGTCTTAATTACCATTACCACGTTTGTGATCCACTCAAGGTACCGGGACTTCCTGATGAACCTAGCCTTCATAAGCTTGTCAGCCTCCTTCTGTATCGCAGCATTCCTCTCTAGGTTGAAATGCCGCCGCTGTTGTTTAACTGGTTTAAAGATGGAGTCGACTGCTAGTGTGTGAGCTGCCAAGGTGATAGGAATTCTCGGCATCTCCTCATGGCTCCAAGCGAAGATGTCGCTGTACTCACGAAGGAGTCTTACCAGACCCTCCTTCACTCCTACTTCCAGTGCTGCTCCTACCTTCATCACCTTTGGGGGATCATCCCCCTTGATTGGTATCTCCTCTAATTCCTCTACAAGGTGGCCACTAGCCCACCCTCTGTCTTCCTCTTCCACATCCTCTGTAACTGGAATCTCTGCCTCGGGCCCCTCCTCTACTGCCCCCATCTCTCATGTGACATCTAGGTTCTCAAGATTCCCTTCTGGTAATACATGCGCCCCTGCATAACAGCTACCTGAGCACACTGCTTGGCTAGTGCCGCTGGATTGGAGGACACTGCGTAGCATTTACACGCTGCTTGTTGGTCCCCTCGTACCTCGTTTACCTCGTCACCTACCAGAAATTTCAGGACGTTGAGGTAGATTAACAGGACACCCTTGAGGGCTGATAGGAAAGGCCTTCCAAGGATGGGGTTGTAGGCTGACGGGGTATCAACCACGACAAAATCGATCATGAGGTTCTGTTGGAGTGGCGTTTTCCCCACTATCACAGGTAGGATCATAGATCTTGTTGGTATTAGCGACCCCAGTGAATCCGTACAACGGGGTGGTGCGGCTATTGTAGCAGGGATTTTTAAGGTTGGACTGTTCCAGAGCATCCTTGAAGAGGATATCTACACTGCTACCGGTATCAATGAGAACGCGGTGGACCAAGCAGTTGGCTATCTGCACGATGACAACCATGGGATCGTCATGAGGCCGTGTTGTACATATCATCCTCTGTGAAAATGATCTGAGTTGAGCGGGAGGATCATGGTGTCCCTTGGACGATTTTGAGAACGCCATGACTTGCCTCGATCCGGGGCACCTTTCTAGCGTGGGTCTTCCAGGAATTACTGGAAGTTCCTGCTAAGGTGGGACCACCGCTAATGGTGTGGATAACATGGATCTGTTGCATCAGCTCCTTCCACCTTGCTTTCCTCTTTTCTTCTGTTGCTTTAATGTCTGCATGTACCTCTTTCCCGGTCTAGATGCTATCTCGCACCTGTTGTAGGACCTCTACCAGGCAAGCTGCCCTTACCAGCGCCTCGATCAGGTTGCGTAGGTTCTAACACTCTGATGTGTTGTGCCCCACATTCTCGTGGAAATCGCAGTATTTGTAGTGTTTCCGCTGATCAGCTGGTGCCATAATTGGACTAGGCTTCCTAAGCAACTCCTTATCGTGGATGGCGAGGTAGATGGTTTCATGGGATGCACTGAGAGGGGTGTAATGAGTGTACCATTCCTCCTCTCTAGATATCCACACTACTTCCTTTGGCGGAGGCGTTGCTCTATGAGGGGTCTGGCTGGCTGGGTATCGCTCCCGCTGAGGCTGATAAGGTGACGGCCGGTACGTAGATCGGTTGGGAGGTCTGTTTTGGCCCTTCTGGATCGGTGCAGGCTTGGGAGCCTCCTTCTTTGGGTGATTGGCAGATCTCAGGTCATCGTGTTCTATCTCGACCCTGAGTTATTCGTCTGTCTCCACCTATTCGAGGGCCTTATCATAGGCCTCTTGGTATGTCTCCGGTGGGTGTTTTGCAAAGGATCGGAATAGTCTACCAGCCCATAAGTTTCTCCTGAAGTTGGCCAAAACCTCCTTCTCAGCGAAGACCCCCATCTGGATCACCTCCTCGTGGAACATTTCCACATAATACCTGAGCGATTCCCCCCGCTCCTGGATCACGTATTGCAGATGGATGGGATCCTTGGGGCGGCGAAGCTTGATACCGTGGAATTGATCACAGAAATCACTGGTTAACTTGGTCAAGGAATCAACACTACCTGCTGTTAACTTTCTGAACCATGTCTTGGCATAGTCAGTCAGTGTTGTTGGGAACATCCTGCACATGGCGGCTCTGGTAACATTTTGAACTTTCATTTGTTGCACAAAACCCTTAAGGTGGCTTAGTGGATCTTCTGTCCTAGAGTACTTATCGGCCGGCATTTTGAATTTAGGGGGTTAACTCTGCCTCCCTGATTTTTCTGGAGAATGGAGCGTTCATCTTACCCAGGAGGTCCTTCCGGTTCTCCCGGTGCTTACCCTTCTTTAGCTCCTGGATCTCTTTTGCCATCCTGGCAACCTAGTCCCACAGGCGCTTGTTTCTGAACAAATTAAGAGTTTGTTATCTATTCTTCTCCATATGGAGGCAATATATAGGGAAATACATGAGTGAGAATCAAGAAAATGATTCTCCTACAATCAATACAATGATTTCCCATAATCAAGCTAATGATCTCCTACAATCAAGCTAATTGTCAACTACACTAATCAAACAATCAATTACACTAATTAAGCAATCAATCAGTCAACTATACAATCTAATTAATTATATTCTAACACCCCCCCTAAAGTTGGTGCATAGATGTCACTCATGCCCAACTTGCTAATTGAGTCATGAAAGTTCCTTCCATTAATGGCCTTTGTGAGAATATCTGCAAGTTGATCCTTACTTGGTACATATGGAAGCTCAATTATCTTTTCTTCTATCTTCTCTTTGATGAAGAATCGATCAATCTCCACGTGTTTGGTACGATCAGGTTGGACAGGATTATTGGCAATTTGAACCGAAGCTTTATTATCACAATATAGCTTCATGCTACCCTTTGGGTGAAATCCCAAATCGCCCAACAAGTTCTTCAACCACAACAATTCAGTAATTCCTTGGGCAATCCCTCGGAATTCTGCCTCAGCACTAGATCGTGATACCACAGTCTGTTTCTTACTCCTCCAAGTGACCAGATTACCCCCTACAAAGGTGAAGTAACCAGAAGTAGATCTCCGATCACTAGCATTCCCAGCCCAATTAGCATCCGTGTATCCCTTGATATCTAGGTGTCCATTTTTAGAAAACATTAATCCTCTGCCAGGAGATCCTTTTAGGTACCTTAAAATCCGAAGGACTGCATCCATGTGATTCTCCGTGGGAGCGTGCATAAATTGGCTTACCACACTCATTGCATATGCAATATCAGGACGAGTATGCGATAAGTAGATGAGCTTACCAGGCTTGATATCTTTCTTTGTTTGTCGGGGTTTGATCAAGGTGATCTGGACATTCACATAACTTGTGGTTTTGATCCATAGGAGTATCTGCTGGTTTGCTAGCAAGCATCCCAGTTTCTGTAAACAGATCAAGAACATACTTTCTCTGACTGAGGAAAATCTCATGTTTTGATCGGGCTACCTCAATTCCCAAAAAGTACCTTAATACCCCCAGGTCTTTCATTTCGAACTCTGTAGCCAAGTAACTTTGGAGATTAGTCATCTCCAGATCATCGTTTCCTGTAACAATCATATCGTCAACATAGACGATCAGTATAGTGATCTTGTCACCCTTACGTTTGAAGAATAAGGTGTGATCCGAGTTACTCTGATGGTATCCGAATCTCCTCATAGACGTACTGAATCGCCCAAACCAAGCTCTAGGTGATTGTTTCAGTCCGTAAAGAGCCTTTTTCAGCTTACATACTTTGCCAGTTTGAGACTCGAAACCGGGAGGGAGTTCCATATAGACTTCTTCACTAAGTTCCCCATGTAGGAAAGCATTCTTCACATCGAACTGTTTTAATGGCCAATCCAAGTTTACTGCTATTGATAAAAGTACCCTAACGGTGTTTAACTTGGCTACTGGAGCAAACGTCTCTTGGTAGTCAACCCTGTAAGTCTGAGTATACCCTTTGGCGACCAGCCTCGCCTTGTACCTTTCAATTGAACCATCTGCTCTGTGCTTAATGGTATATACCCATCGACACCCAACAACCTTCTTTTCTTTAGGTAGATCCACTATCTCCCACGTACAGTTTTTTTGTAACGCCTTCATCTCTTCTTTCATGGCTTGTACCCATTTCTGGTCTGTCAGTGTATCCTGCAGTTTACTAGGAATAGATACAGATGATAATTGATGTGCAAATGCCTTAAAGGATGCAGACAATCTGTGAGTTGAGGTGTAATCAGTAATAGAGTAGAGAGCCTTACTATCTACTGGAGGATGCTCAGAGGAGAAACCAAAACGTATAGGTGGTGGTCTATGTTCTCGACTGGGATACCGTTGAGTGGGTAAACTGAGGTCAGGATCTGTGTGATTTTCACTAGACAAGTCATTAGATAAAGTAGAGAGTTCGGGAATTACCTCAGGAGCATTTTCCACCTTAGAGTCTGATTGATGAACTAGTGTTGGAGAAGGGGAAGTAAGAGGTTGTGCCACCTGTATGGGAACTAACTCCTCATGTTTCTCTTTCCCTTTATTTCGCCTTTCATACACTTTCCAAGTTGGTTCTGTCCTTTCAGGAATCTCACTATTTTCTTCAGAAGATTGACTTTCTTCTTCAGAAGATAGACTTACAGGCAAACTAATAGTGTTTGTAGGAGACTCGGGCAAACTAATGGGCAAACTAATAGATATACGATTATCTACCATAGAAGACTTCTCTTCATGGTTCGAGTTCCCCCCCTGAGGAGGATTCTCTGAGGCAAAATATGCCTCATTTTCCCAAAATGTAACATCCTGTGAAACAAACACCCTACCAGACGGAGGATGGTAACACTTGTACCCCTTTTGTGAGCTAGAATACCCTATAAAGACACACTTAAGAGCACGCGGGTCTAACTTTCCTCGATGAGGAGTATGGATATGTACATATACTACACATCCAAAGACTCGAGGAAGAATATGTAAGGCAGAGTTAACATCACAGAAATGAGACAAGGATTGCAGTAGAGTTTGAAAAGACAAAACACTGGACGACATGAGATTAATGAGATATGCAGCAGATAATACAGCATCACCCCAAAAAGATTTAGGCATATGCATTTCATGTAGTAAAGATCGTGCAACCTCTAAGAGATGACAATTTTTACGCTCGGCTGTGCCGTTTTGTTGTGGAGTATGTGCACAAGTTGTTTGGTGGAGAATACCGTTTCGTAAACAAAAGGTTTGGAAATTATGATTGAGATATTCACCACCATTATCAGAGCGTAAAATTTAAATTTTCTTATGAAACTGTGTGTAGATCATGTGATAAAATTTTTGAAAAACATCACATACATCACTTTTATTTTTTAAAAGGAAAATCCAAGTCATACGTGTGCAGTCATCAATAAATGTAACAAACCAACGCATACCAGATACAGACACAACATTAGAGGGACCCCATACATCAGAATGGATAAGAGAAAATGGCATAGAGCTCATATTATTATTACTAGAAGGAAAAACAGTGCGATGATGTTTTGACAAAACACATGTTTCACATTTAAAATTATTTTGACCAGTAAATGAGGATGGAAATAAAAACTTAAGGTATCCAAATGAACAATGTCCTAAGCGACTAAGCCAGAGATAGATATTACTTTCCTTATCCGAGTTGACTTGTACTACTCTATGAGGTTGGCTAGATGAGCGTAAAGAGCCCAGAGTACTATCTGATGTAAAGTAGTACAACCCCCCTCTTTCCCTACCAGTTCCAATCGTCTCTTTGGTGTGAATGTCCTGAAACACACAATGAGTAGGCCAGAAGGTGACAGTGCAGTTAAGAGATTTAGTGATCTGACTGATAGGGAGTAAGTTATTAGATAAGGTAGGCACATGTAAAACGGATGACAAGTGTAAAGATGGCGTTAATGGTACAGATCCTGCCCCATTAACCAGGGTGGGTGTACCATCAGCATATGACACACTACATGTTTCGGTTGAACTATGATGACTAAATTTCCGAGAATCAAAAATCATGTGATTTGTTGCACCAGAATCAATTATCCAAGTATTATTACTAGAAATTGTAGAAGTACTGAAACCAGAATGTAATGTACCTGAGCCGGACATAGTAGTAGCGGAAGCAAAAGATCAGAAAATACCCGAAGAGTTTGGCAGCGGAACAGTAAATCCGGCAGTCAGAACAGTAAAACGGGCAAGTACTGTAGCAAAAATACTGTAGACGAGTACTGTAGCAAAAAACTGTAAACGAGTACTGTAGCAGTAAAAAGAAGAATTTTTTTTTTTTTTTTGAAAACAGTAACAGAGAGGAAACCTAAAAATTTGTTTTAGGCTCTGATACCATGAACAAATTAAGAGTTTGTTATCTATTCTTCTCCATATGGAGGCAATATATAGGGAAATACATGAGTGAGAATCAAGAAAATGATTTCATATAATCAAGCTAATGATCTCCTATAATCAAGCTAATGATCTCCTACAATCAAGCTAATTGTCAACTACACTAATCAAACAATCAATTACACTAATTAAGCAATCAATCAGTTAACTATACAATCTAATTAATTATATTCTAACAGTTTCCACCGTTCTTGGACTCAACCTCAGAGTTTTCATTGTTTGACCCCTCTGATGCTACGGAGGATTTGTCCCGGTTCTCTCCCTGGGGAGGATTTTCCCAGGAGCTTCTTCTATTGTTGGTGCTACCTCCAGCTGCTGATCGAGGTTGCCTCCCAACAGCTGCCGGCTGGGCCAGGTGGTGATGCTCCCTATGTGGGATGTCAAAGGCAGATTTTACCTATCGAGGTCGATAATTTACAGGTCGGTCTGAAACCGGGGGCATGGGCCCAAGTCTGTCGTGGACCGGTACTGGTGGCGGAGGTCCAAATCTGTCAAAGGCCCAATTTGTAATTGTTAACCGAAAATTCGTATGGGAGTAAAATTCCGATTAACACCCTCAAACTACAACCTGGTAGGTCGCAACGAGGGAGATATCTCTCTAATACTGTGATTTCGACAAAATAAATGTAACAAAAAGAAAAGGTGGCAATGACATGTATATGGTAAACGATGGGGAAGAGACTATTTTATTGATCACTTGGTTTTTTTTTTCTAAAAGTGGTGGAAATTACTCAGACTACATAACTATATTTTCTATCTCTCATCTTTACACAGTTGGCGATGGAGCTCTCATACTTGTCGATAAGTGGATATTTCTCTAAATCGTCCTCAGAAACCTCTCTTCATTTCTCCCCTTTTCGTCCTCAATTGCCGTATTTATGGACTCCTTCCCATCCCTCATTCCTGAGAATCAGGTCCCTTTTATTGAGAATTATTGAAGTCCCTTTTTAGGCATTGAATGGCGTTGATTGGGGGTGAAGGCGCGGGATTTGATCCCTCTAATTAATGTTGTATTTGAATTCTGATTTGGTTGACCTCTTGGTCTCATTTATGGCGTAAGTGGCGAAAAGGTCAACTCATTTCCTTGCTTGGCGAAAATCAGTTTTATTCCTTCAGAGGCGGTACTGTACCATGATTCGAAGTATACATGTCTGTTCCTGCTGGCATAGTTCCTCCCTGGTGCGCCAGTAACTTCCCGATACCATTCTCTCTGCTAGGCGGATAAGTTACACTTACTATACCGGTCTGGGAGTGGTGGGGTGGTACCTAGGTATTGGGTACATGGTATCGCAGTACCAGCTTCACTTGGTATCTGGAGTAAAGGTGTAACGTGGCACCGATCCTTCTTAGGTCGTGGTTCTGGTGTTCATCTGGTGCCAAGTTAGCGAGGCAGTCACGGTTCCGGTTCTACCGAGTATCGATATTTCCTAGATCATGGTATCGATGTTTCCTAGTACCTGGGAGCTGGGAATGGTACCGATCATGGTCTTACCAGGTATCGGCTCGATGGAAAACTCTTCTTTAGACCACTGCCAAAAAAGGCTATTAACAGAAGTCCCCGCTAACTTGAACATTGGTACCTGGTTGGGGTTGGAATCAGGATATTGTACTACTTGAAGAATTTTTCTCGTCTCTCGTCGCTGGTTACCGATACCTGGGACATGATTTCGGGAAGAATCTCCCTTCAACACGCTGCTTTAATGGGCCTTCCATGTGTCAAAACAGGAGAGACCAATTTTAATAAAGGAAAGATTTTGCCGTCGCGCGTTTCTCGAAACCGTTACTTCCGCTTTACTAGTATCCCACGTCATTAATGACATTCCCTTTCCGTTTACGGTAGCCGATTACTTCCTCTAGAAGTACCTCGCCTCGCTTGTTCTTTACTCACATTGTTTCACTGCTTCTCAAAGAAATTTGAAATTTCAGCTACCTCGCTAAATCCTAGTTTCCTCTCCTTCTCTTTCCAAACTTGATAATGTCATCTGACAGCTTTGAAATTTTTTTGGAGTATAATGACGGTGATTCGGCCGACATTTCAAATCTCCCTCAAGATGAAGAGAAAACGTCGAGGTAGCGACGACGGCGAAGGCGCCGCTGCCACTCAGCGTCGCCGATCTAACCGAAATGTGGCAATCGGGTCGGGTTTCAGCAACTATCCTGAAACCCCGGTCAACATCGATGAAGATTCAACCGAGGAGGTTGGCGATGCCAGAGAGGGTGGAAATCAGGCTGGAGACGCTACTGTCTTAGCTGGCGGGGTACTTACCCTCCCTGGTGAATTTTGATGTGTCCTGAACTCCACCTGCACTGCGGATTCTGTTAGACGCGTGAAGAGGAATTTCATGATCCCGTCTGATATAACTGTCACCATACCATACCAGGGATATGACATGTACTCCCCTTCTCCTAACCAACTCCCAATTCATACATCCGCCTTTGAATGTGGAGTCAAACTACCCCTTCATCCTACCCTTCGTAGGGCGCTTCACGCTCTCCAACTCGCTCCTCTTCAACTAACACCAGGATTCTTGAGGAACCTGGTAGGATTCTTGGTACCCTGTAGAGGGAGCAGTGTGAGATGGACTGAATCACCAAGGAACCGGGGCTAGAGGAGCTAAGGCTCCTCCTCTGGATCGCGGCCAACGCCCCAGGTCCCATAGGCCAATTCTATGTGCAACCCAAGAATCCCCAGAAGTTCACGGTGCCTGGAGCTAGGAGAAAGGATAGTTCTTGGCGTTCCGAGTGGGTCGTCGTAGCAGGCGACTGGGGAAGCTCGGTCCATATTAGGGGGTCCGAGTTTGAGGTTCCCACACGATTTAGTGGTAGGACCGAGTGGGAGAAAGGTAGTATTTCTACCGAGGCGGGGACAATTTTGAAAAGCATCATGGCCCAGTCCTACCTAAACATAAAGTACCCCACATCTTATCCCTTTGAGTCTGGTAGGGTAGATTTCTACCTTCGGGTATCTCATGCTTCTCTAGGTATATCGCCTTCTTCTGTTCTCTGCTTTCTTTACGGTCTATGATAATTGGCAGGTATTAACTCTCTTGTTTTTGGCAGTTTCTGCAGTATCACTACCAGACCTGGACGTGCCTTCCCAATCTAAGGATCAGTCTCCCTCTCGACAAGCTTCCCCTATCATGCCTTCACCTCGCCCCGATCCTGCTGTAGGGGCTGGAACCTCGTCTTAACCGGCTAGACCAGTGGCGAGTCCAGTCTTGGTACCTGGAAGGTCTCCTCCTCATCCTCCTCCTTCAGCTAGATCCAAACTGGCAGAGATGGAAGCCAGGCCTATAACCGGGAGACAATGTACTTTCTAAAATCGAGGGACGGTGTATGCTCATAACCGAGGGACTATAATCTTATAACTTAAGGAAAATGTATTCTTTTAACCGATGGGCAATGTTTTCTGATAGAAGGTGATTATTGTAAAATCACTCATTCAAATTTAACCAAGGGACAAATCACTCTTATAACAGAGAGACAATGTACTATTATAATCGAGGGACATCATACACTCAATAAATGTGGAACATTGTACTCTTATAATATAATTGAGGCGCAATGTATACTTATAACCGAGGGACAGTGTATTTTCTATAACCGAGAACAGTGTACTGTGTAGGAACTTGTATTGTGTGGAATAGGTCCTTCAAGACGATTATTAGCGAAATTCCTAATAGATGACTTTACAAGTGTTAACAGAGTTTAACAATTAAAGAGAAGAAAGAAAGGTTTTAATATTGATGATCGAACCTCTGAGTAGTACAAGACTATATAGGATACAAAAACTTGGAGAGAAAGTAAAATAGAATCATAAAAATAAAAGCACAGTCAAAGTTAGAGATGCACATTTTCCCCCGGATCCCCAAATCCCCACGTCCCCATCCCCATTTGGGGAAATTTTTTTAGGGGGAAATAGGGAATGGGGTAGGGATGGGGATGATTTTCATCCCCAAATTGAAATGGGGATGGGGATGGGGGGAGGTCCCCCCATCCCCATTTCCCCATTTCCCCCATAAATATATTAAAATGGGGATGGGGATGGGGTGACCTCTCCCCATCCCCATTTCCCCATTTCCCCCAAAACATATATAAATAAATAAATATATATATTATATAACACTTTATGATTTTATTATGTATTTGTTATGCACGTTATGATTTTATTATGTATTTGTAATACACTAATGGATTTTAGTTTATATTTGTAATGAATTTTTTTTTTAATTTGTAATTTTTAATTAATGGGAGAATGGGGAAACGGGGAAATTGGGAAACGGGGAAACGTGGAATAATGGGGAAAAACGGGAAACTGGGGTTGGGGATGGATATACCTCCCCCCAAAATTCCCCATCCCCACTTTCCCCAAATAGGGAAATGGGGGGGGATAGGGTAAGGGTCTGGGAAGTAGGGATGGGGATGGGGGGACCTATATCCATCCCCATTCCCCAAATGTGCATCTCTAGTCAAAGTACAACTAATTGCTAGCTGTAGATTCCTAAAATAACTTTAACACTTACCCTCAAGCTGGAGCATAGATATTGACAATGCCCAGCTTGGAACAAAGATATTGAAAATCCCCTTTTGAACAGCATTTGTAAAGATATCGCCAACTTGATCTTCAGACTTGATATGTGGCGTGATAATTTCTCCGGCCATCACACTTTCTCTAATAAAGTGACAGTCAACCTCAATGTGCTTGGTTCGCTCATGGAAAACATGATTACGAGCTATATATATTGCAGCTTGATTGTCACAAAACATAACTGGTGGTCTTTTAACCTCTATACTCAACTCTTTTAATAAATTCTTTAACCAGAATAGTTCACACGCAGTATGAGCCATCGCACGATACTCTGCCTCAGCATTGGATCTTGCCACCACGTTTTTCTTCTTACTCCGCCAAGTTACTAAATTACCTCCAAAAAAGGTACAATATCCACTTGTAGATCTTCTGTCAACTTTAGATCCAACCCAGTCAGCATCAGAATAGCTGACAATATCAAGATGAGTACCTTTTTTTATAAAGAACTCCAATTCCAATTGACTGCTTCAAGTATCTAAGAATCATGCAAATAGCTTCCCAATGAACCTTTCTCAGGTTGTGCATATACTGACTTATTGCACTCACAGCAAAGGTGATGTCAGGTCTTGTCACTGTCAAGTAAATTAATTTTCCCACAAGTCTTCTATATCTTCTCTTATCTTCAAAATCAGGACTCCCTTCATCATCTAGATTGGTGTTTGGATCCATAAGAGAATCAGCTGGCTTAGATCCTAGCATACTTGTTTCAGACAACAAATCTTGAGTATACTTTCGTTGAGATAGTACCAGACCATCTCTTCCCTTTGCTACTTCAATGCCAGTTGTCCCAAATCCTTGGTATGGAAATTCGCCTTCAACTGTGTCTTTACTTCTTCAACACTAAGAAGGTCATTACCTGAGACAATTATGTAATCAACATATACAACCAGGATGTTGGAGATATTGCTACTATTTTCTAGGGATCTAAATATTTAATTATGATGTATATATTAGGTTTCCTATTATTAGATGATTTGGTATTAGTTTCCTTCTTTAAAAAGGAAACATATTTTTTAGATTAAACAGTTTGTTACTGCCTAGTGTGTGTATATATATGGCTGTTTTGTACAAATTTTATTCAAGAAAATAAAGCATAAACTTTCACATGGTATCAAAGCCTCTTCTAAAACCCTAATTTTTTTTCTCTTTTTCCTTCTCTTACCTGTTCTTTCAGGCAGTGATCTGAATTCTGAATTCCGAAATCAGAATTCTGAATTCTGAATTCTGAAATCAGAATTCTGAATTCTGAATCAGAATTCTGAATTCTGAAATCAGAATTCTGAATTCTGATTTCAGAATTCTGAATTCTGAAATCTGAAATCTGAATCTGAAATCCGAAATCCGAAATCCGAATTCCAAATTCCGAATCCTAAATCCCGAATCCCGAATCCCGAATTCCGAATTCCGAATTCTGAATTCCTTACTGCCTTTTCCAGGTAGTAACTCCGATCTTCTTGTTGCTCTTTCCGGCAACAATCATCATCATTCATCATGTCCAAAGAAACTGAATCCAACAGTTCTGAAACAATCTCAACCGAATCTACAATTCCCGAAACCACCATTCTTGGCGGCAATGGTGGAGAACTTCAAAATTTCCCTCATATGTCCATTACTTCCTACAAACTTACCGGTCGAAACTACCTCCAGTGGTCTCAATCCGTCCGATTTTATCTATGTAGCAAAGAGAAGGAAGACTATCTTACAGAAAAAGTTATCAAGCCCGAAGAGAAGGCTACCAGATATAGAGTCTGGAAGAGAGATAACAGCCAAGTCATGTCTTGGTTGATAAATTCGATAATGCCCAATATCGGTGAGAATTTTCTTCTTTATGAGACAGCTGCCGAGGTTTGGGAAGCAGTGAAAGAGACATACTCTCACAAGGACAACACTCCTGAATTAGTGACAATTGAAGGAGCACTTCATGACTTAAGGCAAGGGGATCTCTCGGTGACCGAGTACTACAACAAACTTTAGACTTATTGGCAGCAGCTTGATGCATTTGAAAAATATAAGTGGAGTTCACCCGAAGACTCTCAACAGTACAAGAAGATTATCGAGACAAAGAAAGTCTACAAATTCTGCTTGGGTTTAACTTCCAATCTCGATGCTGTGCGAGGAAGGATCTTCGGTACCAAGCCACTGCCAAGTCTTCGTGAGGCTTTCTCTGAGGTCAGACGAGAGGAAAGTCGTAGAACTCTGATGCTTGGGACAGAAACAAAAGAAACGGGGGGGTGAAGCTTCTGTTTTGGCTGCCCGTAATCATCAAGAACCACGTAGGGGAGGTAGACCGTGGTGTGATCACTATAGAAAACCTAGACATCTAAAGGAGAAGTGTTAGAAGATTTATAGAAAACCAGCCTATTGGAAACCAGCTAAGGACCGTGAGGGTCGAGCAAACTTGTCTTCCACCACAAGAACTGAACCTTTCAGCAAAGACTAGTTGGATGCACTGCATAAGATCCTTAGCCAAACACAAATGTCTGCTAGTCCAGTTGTAATTGGTACGGGTTCTATTGCACAAAAGGTAATTTTCTTGATGCTTTGGCTGCTAACTTAGAAAAATCTTAGTCATGGATAGTTGATTCAGGAGCTTCAGACCACATGACTGGATACAAAAGCATTTTTCATCAGTTCATAGCCTGTGATAACAGCCTTCATGTACGGATTACTGATGGAACTCTATCTAAAGTATTGGGCCTTGGCACTGTGATTGCTTCTAAGAATCTGACTTTGTATTCTGTTTTATATGTGTCTAAACTAAATTGCAACTTATTATCAGTGAGCAAACTTATTAAAGATATGAACTGTGTGGCTGAATTTCGTTCAAATACTTGTGTTTTTCAGGATTTGACTACGGGGAGGATGATTGGCAGTGCTAGAGGCAGTGAAGGACTCTATCTTCTGGAAGTTCAACCCTCTCATAAACTACAAGCATCAACAACAGTGAGTAGGCCTTGTGTTAATAGTATTAGGAAACATGACCTTGTTAGGGAGTCTAGTCTAGATAGTGATGTAATGTTATGGCATTACTGTTTAGGACACCCAAGTTTTGTGTATCTTGCTAAACTATTTCCTTCAATGTTCAATAATAAAAATCTTATGTCTTTCCAGTGTGAAATTTGTCAATTCTCTAAACACTCTCGCACAAGTTTTCCAAGTCAAACGTACAAATCATCTAAAACCTTTTCCATGATACATAGTGACGTTTGAGGACCATCACAAACCCCAAATGTCACTGGTGCTAGATGGTTTGTTTCGTTTATTGATGATCACACAAGACTTACTTGGATTTTTCTTATGAAACACAAATCCGAGGTCTCTCAAATTTTCAAAACATTCAATACCATGATTAAAACACAATTCAATACTAAAATTCAGATTTTCAGGACTGGCAATGGCAGGGAATTTTTTAATTCTCAGCTTGGCAATTAACTATTGTGTGAGGGTATCATTCACCAGAGTTCTTGTGTTGATACCCACAACAAAATGGTATTGCCTAGGGGAAGAATAGACACATCCTTGAAGTTGCCCGATCCTTGTTGTTTTCCACAAACATGCCTAAAAAGTTTTGGGGAGATGCTGTTCTTACAGCAGCATATTTGATCAATAGGCTTCCCTCAAAGACTTTGAAGTTTTCAACTCCTAGTAAAACCCTTTTTCACTTCTATCCCCAATGTCGCCTAATATCTAATTTACCACCGAAAATATTTGGGTGTACTGTTTTTATTCATCTTCATAACACTCACGAGGAAAAATATTTCTTAGATTAAACAGTTTGTTACTGCCTAGTGTGTGTATATATATATATATATATGGCTGTTTTGTACAGATTTTATTCTAGAAAATAAAGCATAAACCTTCACACAGGATAACAATATCTAAGGGAGTATGCTTCACAAAAACTGAATGATCAGACTGACATCTTTTGAACTCAAGTGCCAACAAAACACCACCCAATTTGTCATACCAATCCCTTGGTGACTGTTTTAGGCCATATATCGCTTTCTTTAATTTACAGACCAAACCAGACTCCCCCTGAGCAACAAATCCAGGAGGTTGCTCCATATACTCCTCTTCCTACAAATCACCATATAAGAAAGCATTTTTCACATCCAACTGAAACAAAGGCCAATCATGAAAAACAGCTAAAGATATAAGGACTCGGACAGAATTAAGGCGAGCCACAGGAGAAAAAGTTTCCATATAGTCAACTCCATAGGTCTGAGTATATCCTTTTGCCACCAAACGAGCTTTTAGTCTCTCTATAGTGCCATTAGGATGATATTTAATAGCGAACAACAATCTCCTTATTTTCTGGAAGTTTCTGCAACTCCTATGTACCACGATCACAAAAAGCTTTCATCTCTTCTTCCATAGCCAACCTCCAACCAGGGTGAGTAAGTGCCTCATGATAGTCCCTAGGTACAGAAAATGTAGACGAGGAAAAGGCAAAATTGCAGAAAGAACTAGATAAAGCATCAAAAGAGACAAAGTTAGCAAAAGGATATCTAACAGTGGACTTTTGACCTTTCTGAACCGCTATAAGAAGGTTAAGATCAGAAATATCATTTGAAGTAGACGGATCATGATTTGAGTCAGACTCTCGAGTGGAGGTAAAATCCGAAGGAGTAGTATTACCTTACATATCCTTGTCTGCTGGAGGTTGAGTGTTTCGACTACTATAAACTAACAATGGTTTATCTGGAGTTGTGACAGGCACAACAGGCGATGGAATAAGAGGACATGTTGTCATCAGATTGGAATCCAACTCGCTCCTTGTTCTGAAAAATACGAAGTTGACTCAAAAAAGGTGACACTAGCACTTATATAAGTTTTTCCATATATAGGATCAAGACATTTATACCCTTTTTGAGTTCTAGAATAACAGAACAACCAGCGAGAACGGAGATGACCGACGGTGACAATTTTCTGGTGGTGGCTGATAGAGTTCAGTTTTATAGATTGAATGAGTGGCGGCTAGGGTTTAGTTGACAGATTGGATGAGTGGTGGCTACGGTTTTCCAACAATCTTTTTTTTTTAAGAAGGGAAAAAAAATATTTAGGTCGGATCGTTACGCTCTGATACCATGTTTATAGAGTGTAACAATTAAAGAGAAGAAAGAAAGGTTTTAATATTGATGATTGAACCTCTAAGTAGTACAAGACTATATAGGATACAAAAACTTGGAGAGAAAGTAAAATAGAATCATAAAAATAAAAGCATAGTCAAAGTACAACTAATTGCTAGTTGTAGATTCCTAAAATAACTTTAACAATAAGAAACAGTTAACCATATGTAAAACTTCAAGGAAAACGATGAAAACTCACAATTCAAATAACTGCTCTAGCTTCCCAAGCTCAGCAGAAATTGTCCTTGGCAAGTTGATTGTCATGCAATTGCCTACAAAATGATTGAATTAGCTACAGCAAGAGCAATACATGAAAAATATAATCAAAAAAAGAAAGACTGCCTACAAGTAGCTTAGCTTAGACGTATTTCCAAGCTTTGGTGGAATTGGTCCGGTAAGCATGTTGCCATGGAGATATCTAGAACAACAAACAAATTAGCGACGGTACTAAACAAAGAAGCCCAAGTAACATATACAGTATGTCTTTTAAATAAAACTTACAGTTTCCCAATGTAAGACAAATTGCCAAGTATTGGTGGAATAGGTCCAACAAGCTCGTTGTCACTCAGATCCCTGACGAAAAAGCATAGAACATTACAAAAATTAGTCTTCGGAACTATACACCAAATCCTGAATCTTGGAAATTGAAGCAACAAGCATACTGACAAATCAGCTAGAGCCTGCATTAATCCAATTACTTCTGGAATTTTCCTGGCCAGCTTGTTTCCTTGAAGTGATCTAACCATACAATAACGGTCGCTTAAGATTAGCTCAAAACGCGTTCACCTATCTAGGCACAACATCATTATAAAAAGATCAAATAATCGTGTCGAATTTTTAAGGAGAAACACTTACAGAGTTGCCACTTAAGGAAGCCAATATTGTATGGTATCTCCTCAGTGATCTGGTTGTAAGATACATCTCTGAAATTCGCAATCCATAAGAAGTTAATAAGAAAGAAAATGGGTAATAAACAAAAAAAAAATTGAGTCATTTTTCAGTAGACATACAATATCTCAAAACTTGTACAGTTTCCATAACCGAGAGATAGTGTACTATTATAACCAAGGGAAAGTGTACTCTTATAACTAAGGGAAAGTGTACTCTTATAACTGAGGGGCAGTATTTTCCAACAACTAAGGGACCATGTACACTCACTAACAGAGGGAACTCCTATAACTAACGGACAATGTATATTTCTTTAACCGAGGGGCAGTGTACATGTTATAACCGACGGAAAGAGTACACTTATAATAGAGGGAAAAAGTATTCTTACAACCAAGGGACAATGTTTTCTGACAGGAGGTGATTGTAGTAAAATCATTCATTCAAATTTAACCGATGGACAAATCAATCTTATAATCGAGGAACAATGTACTCTTATAATAGAGGGACAATGTATTTTCCATAACTGAGGGACAATGTACTCTTACAATCGAGGGAAACTGTACTCTTATAACCAAGGGGTAGTGTTTTTCGATAGGAGGTTATTGCAGTAAAATCACACATTCAAATTTAACCGGGGGGCAATGAAAAACAGTGGGATAATGTACTCTTACAACCGGGGGACAATGTAATCTTATAATAGAGAGACATTGTACACTTAATAACCGAGGGTCAATGTACTTTTACAATCGAGGGAAACTGTACTCTTATAGCTGAGGGGCGGTGTTTTCCAACAGGAGGTTATTGTAGTAAAATCACTCATTCAAATTTAACCGAGGGACAAATCACTCTTATAGCCAAGGGACAGTGTACAATCAAAAACAGTGAGATAAAATACTCTTACAACTGAGGGACAGTGTAATCTTATAACTGAGGGACATTGTACTTTCTATAACCGAGGAACAATGTACTCTTATAATCGAGAGATAGTGTACCGAGGGTCCGTGTTTTAGACAGGAGGTAATTCTTGTAAAATCATTCATTTAAATTTAAGTGATGGACAAATCACTCCTATAACCAATGGGCAATGTACTATTATAACCGACGGACAATGTACACTTAATAACAGATGGATAGCATACTCTCATAACTGGGTGACAGTGTACTTTCCATAACCTAGTGACGGTGTACTAATATAACTGAATGGCAGTGTACCCTTATAACCGAATGGCAGTGTTTTCCGACAGGAGGTTATTGTAGTAAAATCAATCATTCAAATTTAACTAAGGGACAAATCACTCTTATAACTGAGGACAGTGTACACTTTTAACCGTGGGTTAGTGTATACTAAATAACAAGAAACAATGTACTCTTATAGCTGAGGGGCAGTGTACTTTCTACAACCGAGAGACAGTGTACTCTTACAACAGAGAGACAGTGTACTCTTATAACCGAGGGAAAGTGTAGTCTTATAACAGAGGGAAAGTGTACTCTTTTAACCGAGGGGCAGTGTTTTCCAACATAAGGTTATTATAGTAAAATCACTAATTCAAATTGAACCGAGGAACAAATCACTCTTATAATCAAGTGATAGTGTAATCTTATAATCGACGAACAGTGTACTCTTATAACAGAGGGACATTGTTTTTCAATAAGAGGTGATTGTAGTAAAATCACTCATTCAAATTTAACCGAGGGACAAATCACACTTATAACTGAGGGACAATATACTCTTATAACTGATGGACAATGTACACTTATTAACTGTGGAACAGCGTATACTTATATCTGAGAGACGATATATACTTATAACTGAAAGACAATGTACTTTCTATAACTGAGAACAACGTACTTTATATAACTGAGAATAGTGTACTCTTATAACAGAAGGAAAAGAAACTCTTTTAACCGGTGATTATAGAAAAATCACTCATTCAAATTTAACAGAGGGATAAATCACTCATTTAACCAAGGACAGTTTACATTTTTAACCAAGGGACTATATACTTAATAATGATTGACAGTGTACTTTTATAACTTAGGGACAGCGTACTTTCTATAACCGAGGGACAGTGTACTCTTATAACTTAGGAAAAATGTAATATTTTAACCGAGGAGCAGTGTTTCCGGACAGAAGATGATTATAGTAAAATCACTCATTCAAATTTTACCAATGGAGAAATCACTCTTATAACCAATGGACAATGTACTCTTATAACAGATGGACAATGTATACTTAATAATTGTGGGACAGTGTACCCTTACAACTGAGGGATAGTGTAATTTTGTAGCCAAGGGACTATGTACACTCAATAATCGAGGATCTGTGTACTCTTACAACCGAGGGACTATGTACACTCAATAACCGAGGGACAATGTACTTTCAATAACCGAGGGACGGTGTACTCTTATAATCAAGGGACGGTATAGTATTATAACCAAGGGAAATAGTACTCTTATAACTGAGGGACAGTGAAAGGTGGAAATTGTAGCAAAGTCATTCATACAAATTTAACCGAAAGAAAAATCACTCTTATAACTGGTGGACAGTGTTTTCTTATAACCGAGGGGCAGTGTACACTCAATAACTGAGGGACAATGTACTCTTATAACCGAGGGACAGTGTACTTTTCATAACCGAAGGACAGTGTACTCTTATAATCGTGGGAAAGTGTACTCTTATAACCGAGGAAAAGTGTTTTCCGTAAGGAGGTAATTGCAGTAAAATTACTCATTCAAATTTAACGATGCACAAATCACTCTTATTACCGGGGGGACATTGTTTATTTAATAACCGAGTTAATAACCGAGAGACAATGAACTTTCTATTACTTAGGGACAGTGTACTCTTATAACCAAGGAAAATGGTACTTTTTAACTGAGGGGCAATGTTTTCGGACAGGAGGTGATTAGTAAAATCACCCATTCAAATTTAACCAAGGGAAAAATCACATATATAATAAAATAGATAGTCAATGAAAATATTGCAGAAAGATTAAGCTGAGACCTTTGGTCTTCGTCACCGGAATGCCGCATATTGATCCAACCCAGTTGCCGCACAAAAGTGGATTTCCGACGAAGCTTGAAAAAATATAACTAATCAAAACAATGATCAAAATTAGGAGATATGAGTTTGTGCATACTTTTCTGGAGGAAATCGCGAGAAGTTTCTGATAGGAGGTATGAATCATGTTAAGTTGTTATAAGACACATTCCTGATATGCACATAAATTGATGTTAGGCAGGATTTTATAAACAATTTGAACAGAAATCAAGGATATAAGGATATAATCATACAAAGTAAATTGACTGAAACAATTGGTAAGCTGCTGAGGAATTCCTCCATGCAAGTCTAAAACATTTTTTTAACATGACAATGTTCCATAAACCATAAGGGCACAATAATACTATGAACTTACAAAGACATGATATTTTGCAGCTGCCGGCCCAATTCTGCAGGAATGCTAAAGGAGAAGTTGTTGAATGACACATCCCTAGTAAAGAGAGAGGTACATATTACAAAAAGAAAAGGATCTCATGCACATAAAATAGCAGACTAGTCAAGAAAGAACTCACATAGTTTGTATGCTTCTAAGATTTCCAAATTCCGCAAGCAATGGCACATAGAGATGATTCCTACTCAAATTTTTGTGCAAATGAAAACAACATTTAGCTATTACACAACTATCAAATTAACATGGGTCAAAATAGTACTATGCTTTATTTACAAGCTTATAGAGTGAGGAAGGTGCTCAAGATCACCAATAGTAACAGGAACAACTCCAAAGAAATTATTGTCAAAGCGTTCCCTGAAGACATGAAAAACACATAAACTACTGATCTAGAAAACCAACACATGATGCCAAACAACTTACAGGGTATCAAGATTTATAATACGACCCAGCTCATTTGGTATCCTGCCTTTGAAATTGTTCTTCGAAAGGTTTCTGAACATCCAACATATATGGGGAATTGTCCCGGCAAGTTGATTGTCTTGCAACAATTACACAGATGAAAACCCACAATTCAAACAACTGCTCTAGTTTCCCAAGCTCAGCAGGAATTGTCCCAGAAAGTTGATTGTCTTTCAATTGCCTACAAAATAATTGACTTAGCTACACCAAGAACAATACATGAAAAATATAATTAGAAAAAGAAAGACTGCTTACAAGTAGATTAACTTAGACGTATTCCCAAGCTCCGGTGGAATTGGTCCGGTAAGCTTGTTGCGATGGAGATATCTAGGGACGGTACTAAACAAAGAAGCCCAAGTAAAATATACGGTATGTCTTTTAATTGGTAGTTTCTTCAACTAGTTCTAAAACAACTTAAAAACCCTTACTTAAACACACAAATTATAGAAGTAAAAGTGATAACACAATGCAGTAAAAACCCTAAAACAAAGAACTGCATCTATCAAAATTATAGTGATAAAACAAAATCGAAGAAAAATAACTATAATTTCTTGAGTTTTGAAGCAAAAAAACAGTAAAATAGTTAATGAACTTCATGTTTTATTGTTATTGATTAAAAGAAGCGAAAAACAAACAATTATAAACAGAATCATGAAAATCACTTACCTGAATCACTAGTTTGACTCATGCAAGTTGTTATTGTTCAATATCCTGTAACACATTTTCACGTCAGAATCGGTCTAAGCACAACATTTTTTAAAATGACAATGTTCCACTAACCATAAGTGAACGACAATACTATGAACTTACAGAGATATGATATTTTGTTCAATGACATATCCTAGTAAAGAGAGAGGTACATATTACAAAAAGAAAAGCATCCCATGCATATAAAATAGCAGACTAGTCAAGAAAGAACTCACATAGTTTGTATGCTTCTAAGATTTCCAAATTCCGCAGGATATGGCCCATAGAGATGATTCCTACTCAAATTTCTGTGCAAATAAAAACAACATTTAGCTATTACACTACCTTCAAATTAACAACAAGGGTCCAAATAGTACTATGCTTTAGTTACAGGTTTACAGAGTGAGAAGGTGCTCAAGATCACCAATAGAAGCAGGAACAGCTCCAGGGAAATTATTGTCTGAGAGATCCCTGAAGACATGAAAAACACATAAACTACTGGTCTAGAGGGTCAAAACCAACACATGATGCCAAACAACTTACAGGGTATTGATTTGGTATCCTGCCTTTGAAATTGTTCTTCGAAAGGTTTCTGAACATCCTACATATATGGGTTTAAAAGGAAAAGTATGCAAGAAACAAATTTAAATGCGAGCATAACCAGAGACTTTTTGTAAATTAAGAGCATTAGAACATACAAGCAAGTCAAAATCTCTGGATCCCAATCCCAGAATCTTGAAGGGATAGACACACTTAACTGATTACCATGCACATTGCTGTAAAACAAAATAAAAATTTCAGATAAAACCAATAAAATAACATGTCTCCAAGTTTTGAGGTATAAAAAATTAGATATCTTACAATTTATTCAGTTCTGTGCAGGAACTTATATTGTGTGGAATAGGTCCTTCAAGTTGATTATTAGCGAGATTCCCAATAGATGACTTTATAAGAAACAGTTATACTGATGGAAAACTACAAGGAAAAAGATGAAAACTCACAATTCAAATAACTGCTCTAGCTTCCCAAGCTCAGCAGGAATTGTCCTTGGCAAGTTGATTGTCATGCAATTGCCTACAAAATAATTGAATTAGCTACAGCAAGAACAATACATGAAAAATATAATCAGAAAAAGAAAGACTGCCTACAAGTAGCTTAGCTTAGACATATTTCCAAGCTCTGGTGGAACTGGTCTGGTAAGCATGTTGCCATGGAGATATCTAGAACAACAAACAAATTAGCGGCGGTACTAAACAAAGAAGCCCAAGTAACATATACAGTATGTCTTTTAAATAAAACTTACAGTTTCCCAGTGTAAGACAAATTGCCAAGTATTGGTGGAATAGGTCCAACAAGCTCGTTGTCACTCAGATCCCAGACGAAAAAGCATAGAACATTACAAAAATTAGTCTTCGGAACTATACACCAAATCCTGAATCTTGGAAATTGAAGCAACAAGCATACTTACAAATCAGCTAGAGCCTACATTAATCCAATTACTTCTGGAATTTTCCTGGTCAGCTTGTTTCCTTAAAGTGCTCTAACCATACAATAACAGTCACTTAAGATTAGCTCAAAACGCGTTCACCTATCTAGCTACAGCATCATTATAAAAAGATCAAATAATCGTGTCGAAGTTTTAAGGAGAAACACTTACAGAGTTGCCACTTAAAGGAAGCCAAATATTGTATAGTATCTCCCCAGTGATCTGATTGTCAGATACATCTCCGAAATTCGCAGTCCACGAGAAGTTAATAAGAAAGAAAATGGGTAATAAACAGAAAAATTTAGTCATTTTTCAGTAGACATACAATATCTCAAAACTTGTACAGTTGCCAATGCTGTCGGGAATGTTTCCAGTCAGGTTGTATCCTCTCTCATCACTGAAACAAATTAAAAGATTAAAGGTTTAACCAACATAAGAATTTCATTAACTACAGTACAAAGCAAATGTGTTAAAACCCTCGACTACTCACATGTACCACAAACTAGTCGATTGGAAAAAGTTAGGGTATGTAATTGTCATAATTACATACCCTGCATTGATCTCTTAGATCCCTTGATCAACTGCTGCTTCTGATGATTGAATTTGTACATGTTACAACCATTACTAACAAAGTGATGAAGCCCAACGTCATGCAAACAATAGCTGCCCGGGAAAATAGAACCGGAAAGAAGCAAACCTTGTTAACATTGTCTTTAGCTCACTAATCATATATATAACACACAAAAATAGTCAATGAAAATATTGCGGAAAGATCAAGCTGAGACCTTTGGACTTTGTCACCGGAGGGCCACATATTGATCCAACCCAGTTGCCGCACAAGAGTGGATTTCCAATGAAGCTGGAAAAAATATAATTAATCAAAACAATAATCTAAATTGGAAGATATAACCTTTTTTTTTTTTGCGCATGCCTGTCAGGAGGAAATCACGAGAAGTCTCTGATAGGAGGTAATAGTCCTGTTAAGTTGTTATAAGACACATTCCTGAAATGCACATAAACCGATTAGAAGCAAGACTTTATAAACTACTTAAGCGGAAATCGAGGAAATGAAGAAATATTCATACAAAGTAGATAGACTGAAACAATTGGTAAGCTGCTGAGGAATTTCCCCATGCAAGTTGTTGTTCAATATCCTGCAACACATTTTCATCTCAGAATCAGTAAACACACAACATTTTAAACATGATAATGTTCCATCGACCATACTATGAACTTACAATACTATGAACTTACAAAGACATTATATTTTGCAGCTGATCCATTTCTACAGGAATGCTACCGGACAGGTTGTTGAATGACATATCCCTAGTAAAGAGAGAGGTACATATTACTAAAAGAAAAGCATCCCATGCACATAAAATAGCAGACTAGTCAAGATAGCATTCACATAGTTTGTATGCTTCTAAGATTTCCAAATTCCGCAAGTAATGGGGCAGAGATTATTCCTACTCAAATTTCTGTGCAAATGAAAACATTTAGTTATTACACTACCTTCAAATTAACAGCAAGGGTCCAAATAGTACTATGATTTAGTTACAGGCTTACAAGCTGAGAAGGTGCTTAAGATCACCAAAAGAAGCAGGAACATTTCCAGAGAAATTATTGTCGGAGAGATCCCAAAAGAAATGAAAACACATGAACTACTGATCGAGGGTGTTAAAATCAACACACGTGATGCCAACCAACTTACAGAGTATCAAGATTGATAATACGACCCAGCTCATTAGGTATCCTTCCTTTGAAATTTTTCTTCGAAAGGTTTTTGAACATCCAACATATATGGGATTAGAAGGATAAATAAACAAGAAACAAATTTAAATGAGAGCATAACCAGAAAATCTTTTTAAAAGCAAAGTTTTAGAACATACAAGTAAGTCAAACTCTCCAGATTCCGGAAACTTGAAAGGATAGACCCACTTAACTGATTACCATGCACATTGCTGTAAAACAAAATAAAAAACATTAGATAAAACAAAATAAAAAACATTAGATAAAACAAAACAAAGTTGGACATGACAAATGTCTCCAAGCTTCCAGGTATAAAAATTAGATATCATGTGCAGGAACTGATATTGTGTGGAATTGGTCCTTCAAGTTGATTGTTAGCGAGATTCCTGATAGATGAGTGATCAATTTATAAGCAACAGTTACACAAATGAAAAACTATGTAGCAAACAATGAAAACTCACAATTCAAACAGTTGCTCTAGTTTCCCAAGCTCAGCAGGAATTGTCCGGGCAAGTTGATTGTCATGCAATTACCTACAAAATAATTGACTTAGCTACAGCAAGAACAATACATGAAAAATATAATCAGAAAAAGAAAGACTGCTTACAAGTAGCTTAGCTTAGACGTAATTCCAAGCTCTGGTGGAATTGGTCCAGTAAGCCTGCTGCCATGGAAATATCTAGAGCAACAAAAAAATAAGCGACGGTACTAAACAAAAAAGCCCAGGTAACATATACAGTATGTCTTTCAAATGAAACTTACAGTTTCCCAGTGTAAGACAAATTGCCAAGTATCAGTGGAATAGGTCCAACGAGCTCATTATCACTCAAATCCCCGATGAAAAGGCATAGAATAGTACAAACATAAGTCTTCGGACCTGTAGACCAAATCATTAATCTTCACAATTGAAGCAACAAGCATACTTACAAAACAGCTAGAGCCTGCATTAATCCAATTACTTCTGGAATTTTCCCTGTTAGTTTATTTCCTTGAAGTGATCTAACCATATAATAACGGTCATTTATTTGCACAAAAATATTCACGTATCTAACTTCAGCACTTTAAAAAGATCAAATTATTGTATCAAAGTTTACGGATAAACACTTACAGGGTTGCCACTTAAAGGAAGCCAATATTGTATGGTATCTCCCCAGTGATCTGGTTGTAAGATACATCTCTGAAATTCGCAATCCATCACAAGTTAATAACAAGGGAAAAGGGTAATAAACAGAAAAATTGAGTCTTTTTCAGTAGACATAAAATATCTCAAAGCTTGTACAGTTGCCAATGCTGTTGGGAATGTTTCCAGTCAGGTTGTTGCCTCTCACATCACTGAAACAAATTAAAAGATTAAAGGTTTAACCAACCTAAGAATTACAATAACTACAATGCAATGCAATTGTGTTAAAACCATAGCACACCGACTACTCACAACTCACAAGTACCACAAACCAGTCAATTGGCAAAATGTCAGGGGATAGGGTTCCGATCAACAAGTTTCCTCATAGCCACTGTGAACACGAATTCATTAAAATGAATAAGTAAAATCATTGCAAACAACATTGGACGGATTCTTCATGGTTTTCTTATAAATTGAAAAAAAAAATAACAAGTACAGCATCAAAGTTGAACATCTAATGAAATTTTGACTACTTACAGGTATTGTAATACTTAATTCCAATAAATTAGCCTCGAAATCTCACCCGTAAGTTGGTTCAGATTAAGATCGCTAAAAAATATGAAAATCAATTAAGATCAAGATCGCTAAAAACATATGAAAATCAATTAAGATAACACACCACAATATAAATATCATATACATAAACAAGTTCTTTCATGTGGCAAAACCTGCAAGAGATCAATATACACCAAGGATTTCTAACATAAAGAAGTAACTCAGAGTCTTCAGATTAGGAATTTGGGTTAATGTTGAAGGAATAGGACCGGTAAGCTGATTGTTCTTCAAATTCATGCATTAAATTACAAAAACCAGACTCAATATTTTCTTACAAACCACAAGTGTGCATTGTTAGAAAAGGCTAGAAACTTTAAGAGAATTTAAACAATGAAACTTACAGGTATTCAAGGAGCTTGAGCTTCGAAACCGAAAAGGGTATATCTCTATAGAGAGAATTCTCAGACAAATCACTACATTAAGCAAGGCAAGCCAGCCATTAAACATGAGTATAAACAAACCATACAAGAACACCAACACAAAAAATAAATTAAAAAAGCCGTTTCCTTATAAGTCAGATGGAAGGATCCTTGGATAGATACTATAGTGGTCTTAGATAATAAGGGGTTTCAAACATGCATAAAGGTAAAGTGACCATCTGATGACCAGTTGCATGAAAATATTGAATCAAAAGACCAGAAGAACATTGTAAATCCATGACTGTCGAAAAATTGAATCAAAATACCAAGGAAACTACTCAAATACTTATAAAAGGTGACATGAGATATAAATATAGAAAATTTACTACAACTGATCACAAAATAAGATGTTGGTGCAAAACCAATACTTGCTTAAGTTGTCTCTATACTTTCAGAAGTGCTTTAACATTTAAAAGGTAATTTTCATCACAAACCGATGTAAATCATGCTTCAACAGTTCAACCAAATGCCCAATCCAATTCCAATTCACAAACATACTATGTATATACGAGGGACTGTGTTTTTCAACTAAAGGTGATTGCAATGAAATCACTCACTTAAAGAAACTGAATGTTCGTAAAAGTACTCTGTAAATCGGAGGACTATGTTTTTCAACTGCAGGTGATTGCAATAAAATCACTCACTTAAGTAAACCGAATAATTACAAGAGTAACGTCTATAACCGAGAGACTTTGTTTATTACAAAGAAGGGAAAGTGTAATCTTATAACCGAGGGCCAGTATACTCTTATAATCGAGGGAAAGAGTACTCTTATTACCGAAGGACAGTGTTTTCCGACATGAGGTGATTGTAGTAAAATCATTCATTCAAATTTAACTGAGGGATAGATCACTCTTATAACCAAGGGACAGTGTACCCTTATAACTGAGCAACAGTTTACACTCAATAACTGCAGGGCAGTGTATTCTTATTACCAAGGGTCTGTGTACTTTCCATAACTGAGAGATAGTGTACTTTCAACAGCAGGTGATTGCAATAAAATCACTCACTTAAGTAAACCGAATAATTACAAGAGTATTGTCTATAACCGAGAGACTTTGTTTATTACAACCGAGGGCTGGTGTAATCTTATAACCGAGGGCCAGTGTACTCTTATAATAGAGGGAAAGAGTACTCTTATAACCGAGGGACAGTGTTTTCCAACAGGGGGTGATTGTAGTAAAATCATTCATTCAAGTTTAACCGAGGGATAGATCACTCTTATAACCAAGAGACAGTGTACCCTTATAACTGAGCGACAGTTTACACTCAATAACTGCAAGGCAATGTATTCATATAACCGAGGGTCAGTGTACCTTCCATAACTGAGAGAAAATGTACTCTTATAACTAAGGGAAAGTGTACTCTTATGACTGAGGGGCAGTATTTTCCAACAACTGAGGGACCATGTACACTCACTAACAGAGGGATAGTGTACTCCTATAACTAACGGACAATGTATATTTCTTTAACCGAGGGGAGTGTACATGTTATAACCGACGGAAAGAGTACCCTTATAATCGAGGGAAAAAGTATTCTTACAACCAAGGGACAATGTTTTCTGAAAGGAGGTGATTGTAGTAAAATCATTCATTCAAATTTAATCGATGGACAAATCAATCTTATAATCGAGGAACAATTTACTCTTATAATAGAGGGACAATGTATTTTTCATAACCGAGGGACAATATACTCTTACAATCGAGGGAAACTGTACTCTTACCACTGAGGGGTAGTGTTTTTCGATAGGAGGTTATTGCAGTAAAATCAAACATTCAATTTTAACCGGGGGGACAATGAATAACCGTGGGATAATGTACTCTTACAACCGAGGGACAATGTAATCTTATAATAGAGGGAGGGACATTGTACACTTAATAACCGAGGGTCAATGCACTTTTACAATCGAGGAAAACTGTACTCTTATAACTGAGGGGCGGTGTTTTCCAACAGGAGGTTATTGTAGCAAAATCACTCATTCAAATTTAACCGAGGGACAAATCACTCTTATAGCCAAGGGACAGTGTACAATCAAAAACAGTGAGATAAAATACTCTTACAACTGAGGGACAGTGTAATCTTACAACTGAAGGACATTGTACTTTCTATAACTGAGGAACAATGTACTCTTATAATCGAGACAGTGTACTGAGGGTCCATGTATTAAACAGGAGGTGATTCTTGTAAAATCATTCATTTAAATTAACTGATGGACAAATCACTCTTATAACCAATGGGCAATGTACTATTACAACCGACGGACAATGTACACTTAATAACAGATGGATAGAGTACTCTCATAACTGGGTAGCAGTGTACTTTCCATAACCTAGTGACAGTGTACTATTATAACCGAATGGCAGTGTACTCTTATAACCGAATGGCAGTGCTTTCCGATAGGAGGTTATTGTACTAAAATCAGTCATTCAAATTTAACCAAGGGACAAATCACTCTTATAACCGAGGACAGTGTACACTTTTAACCATGGGTTAGTGTATACTTAATAACAAGAGACAATGTACTCTTATAGCTGAGGGACAGTGTACTTTCTATAACCGAGGGACAGTGTACTCTTACAACTGAGGGAAAATGTACTCTTATAACCAAGGGAAAGTGTATTCTTATAACAGAGGGAAAGTGTATTCTTATAACAGAGGGAAAGTGTACTCTTTTAACCGAGGGGCAGTGTTTTCCAACATAAGGTTATTATAGTAAAATCACTAATTCAAATTGAACCGAGGAACAAATCACTTATAACCAAATGATAGTGTATTCTTATAATCGACGAACAGTGTACTCTTATAACAGAGGGACGATGTTTTTCAATAAGAGGTGATTGTAGTAAAATCACTCGTTCAAATTTAACCGAGGGACAAATCACACTTATAACTGAGGAACAGTATACTCTTATAACCGAGGGACAATGTACACTTACTGAACTGTGGAACAGCGTATAACTTATATCTGATAGACGGTATATACTTATAACTGAAAGACAATGTACTTTCTATAACTGAGAACAATGTACTTTCTATAATTGAGAACAGTGTACTCTTATAACAGAAGGAAAAGAAACTCTTTTAACCGATGGGCATTTTTTTTCGACAGGAGGTGATTACAGTAAAATCACTCATTCAAATTTAACAGAGGGATAAATCACTCTTTTAACCAAGGACAGTTTACATTTTTAACCGAGGGACTATATACTTAATAATGATTGACAGTGTACTTTTATAACTGAGGGACAATATACTTTCTATAACCGAGGGGCAGTGTACTCTTATAACTGAGGAAAAGTGTAATATTTTAACCGAGGAGCAGTGTTTCCCAACAGAAGATGATTATATTAAAATCACTCATTCAAATTTTACCAATGGAGAAATCACTCTTATAACCAAGGGACAATGTACTCTTATAACAGATGGACAATGTATACTTAATAACTGTGGGACAGTGTACCCTTACAACTGAGGGATAGTGTAATCTTGTAGCCAAGGGACTATGTACACTCAATAATCGAGGATCTGTGTACTCTTACAACCGAGGGACTATGTACACTCAATAACCGAGGGACAATGTACTTTCAATAACCGAGGGACAGTGTACTCTTATAATCAAGGGACGGTATAGTATTATAACCAAGGGAAATAGTACTCTTATAACCGAGGGACAGTGAAAGGTGGAAATTGTAGTAAAGTCATTCATTCAAATTTAACCAAAGGAAAAATCACTCTTATAACTAGTGGACAGTGTATTCTTATGCCCGGGGGACAGTGTATTCTTATAACCGAGGGGCAGTGTACACTCAATAACTGAGGGACAGTGTACTCTTATGACCGAGAGACAGTGTACTCTTATAACCGAGGGACAGTGTACTTTTCATAACCGAAGGACAGTGTACTTTTCATAACCGAAGGACAGTGTACTCTTATAATCGTGGGAAAGTGTACTTATAACCGATGGAAAGTGTTTTCCGTAAGGAGGGGATTGTAGTAAAATTACTCATTCAAATTTAACGATGCACAAATCACTCTTATTACCGGGGGGGACATTGTTTATTTAATAACCGAGTTAATAACCGAGAGATAATGAACTTTCTATAACTTAGGGACAGTGTACTCTTATAACCGAGGAAAATGGTACTTTTTTAACTGAGGGGCAATGTTTTCGGACAGGAGGTGATTAGTAAAATCACTCATTCAAATTTAACCAAGGGAAAAATCACATATATAATAAAATAGATAGTCAATGAAAATATTGCAGAAAGAATAAGCTGAGACCTTTGGTCTTCGTCACCGGAATGCCGCATATTGAACCAACCCAGTTGCCGCACAAAAGTGGATTTCCAACGAAGCTTGAAAAAATATAATTAATCAAAACAATGATAAAAATTAGGAGATATGAGTTTGTGCATACTTGTCTGGAGGAAATCGCGAGAAGTTTCTGATAGGAGGTATGAGTTCTGTTAAGTTGTTATAAGACACATTCCGGATATGCACATAAATTGATGTTAGGCAGGATTTTATAAACCATTTGAACAGAAATCAAGGATATAAGGATATAATCATACAAAGTATATTGACTGAAACAATTGGTAAGCTGCTGAGGAATTTCTCCATGCAAGTCTAAGCAAAACATTTTTTAACATGACAGACAATGTTCCATAAACCATAAGGGTACAATAATATGAACTTACAGAGACATGATATTTTGCAGCAGTTGCCCCATTTCTACATGAATGCTAAAGGAGAGGTTGTTGAATGACATATCCCTAGTAAAGAGAGAGGTACATATTACAAAAAGAAAAGGATCTCATGCACACAAAATAGCAGACTAGTCAAGAAAGTACTCACATAGTTTGTATGCTTCTAAGATTTCCAAATTCCGTAGGCAATGGCCCATAGAGATGATTCCTACTCAAATTTCTGTGCAAATGAAAACAAGATTTAGCTATTACACAACTATCAAATTAACAAGGGTCAAAATAGTACTATGCTTTATTTACAAGCTTACAGAGTGAGGAAGGTACTCAAGATCACCAATAGTAGCAGGAACAACTCTAGAGAAATTATTGTCAAAGCATTCCATGAAGACATGAAAAACACATAAACTACTGATCTAGAAAACCAACACATGATGCCAAACAACTTACAGGGTATCGAGATTGATAATACGACCCAGCTCATTTGGTATCCTGCCTTTGAAATTGTTCTTCGAAAGGTTTCTAAACATCCAACATATATGGGTTTAAAAGGAAAAGTATGCAAGAAACAAATTTAAATGAGAGCATAACCAGAAATATTTTGTAAATGAAGAGCATTAGAAAAATAAAAACTGATTACCACACACATTGCCGATTACCATTAGAATATACAGGAAAATCAAACTCTCCAGATTCCGGAAACTTAAAAGGGATAGACCCACGTAACTGATTACCATACACATTGCTGTAAAACAAAATAAAAACTTCAGATATAACCGATAAAATAAAATTTCTTCAAGTTTTGAGGTGTAAAAAATTAGATATCTTACGGTTTATTAAGTGCTGTGCAGGAACTAATATTGTGTAGAATAGGTCCTTCAAGTTGATTATTAGGGAGATTCCTAATAGATGACTTTATAAGCAACAATTACACAGATGAAAACTTACAACGAAAACGATGAAAACCCACAATTCAAACAACTGCTCTAGTTTCCCAAGCTCAGTAGGAATTGTCCCAGCAAGTTGATTGTCTTGCAATTGCCTACAAAATAATTGACTTAGCTACACCAACAACAATACATGAAAAATATAATCAGAAAAAGAAAGACTGCTTACAAGTAGCTTAGCTTAGACGTATTTCCAAGCTCTGGTGGAATTGATCCGGTAAGCCTGTTGCGATGGAAATATCTAGGGACGGTACTAAACAAAGAAGCCCAAGTAAAATATACGGTATGTCTTTAAATTGGTAGTTTCTTCAACTAGTTGTAAAACAACTTCAAAAACCTTACTTAAACACACAAATTACAGAAGTAAAAGTGATAACACAATGCAGTAAAAACCCTTAAACAAAGAACTGCATCTATCAAAATTATAGTGATAAAACAAAATCGAAGAAAAATAACTATAATTTCTTGAGTTTTGAAGCAAAAAAACAGTAAAATAGTAAATGAACTTCATTTTTTTATTGTTATTGATTAAAAGAAGCGAAAAACAAACAATTATAAATAGAATCATGAAAATCACTTACCTGAATCACAAGTTTGACTCATGCAAGTTGTTGTTGTTCAATAACCTGTAACACATTTTCATCTCAGAATCGGTCTAAGCACAACATTTTTTAAAATGACAATGTTCCACTAACCATAAGTGAACGACAAAACTATGAACTTACAGAGACATGATATTTTGTTCAATGACATATCCTAGTAAAGAGAGAGGTACATATTACAAAAAGAAAAGCATCCAATGCACATAAAATAGCAGACTAGTCAAGAAAGAACTCACATAGTTTGTATGCCTCTAAGATTTCCAAATTCCGCAGGCAATGGCCCGTAGAGATGATTCCTACTCAAATTTCTATGCAAATAAAAACAACATTTAGCTATTACACTACCTTCAAATTAACAACAAGGGTCCAAATAGTACTATGTTTTAGTTACAGGTTTACAGCGTGAGAAGGTGCTCAAGATCACCAATAGAAGCAGGAACAACTCCAGAGAAATTATTGTCTGAAAGATCCCTGAAGACATGAAAAACACATAAACTACTTATCTGTCAAAATCCAACACATAATGCCAAACAACTTACAGGGCATCGAGATTGATAATACGACCCAGCTCATTTGGTATCATGCCTTTGAAATTGTTCTTTGAAAGGTTTCTGAACATCCAACATATATGGGTTTAAAAGGATAAATATAGAAGAAACAGATTTAAATGAGAGCATAACTAGAAAATCTTTCTAAATGCAAAACATTAGAACCTAAGAGTACGTCAAACTCTCCAGATCCCGGAAACTCAAAGGGATAGACCCACTTAACTGATTACCATACACATTGCTATAAAACAAAATAAAAACTTCAAATAAAACCGATAAAATAAAATGTCTTCAAGTTTTGAGGTATAAAAATTAGATATCTTACAATTGAATCAGTGCTCTGCAGGAACTGATATTGTGTGGAATAGGTCCTTCAAGTTGATTATTAGCAAGATTCCTAATAGATGACTTTATAAGCAACAGTTACACAGATGAAAAACTACAAGGAAAATGATGAAAACTCACAATTCAAACAACTGCTCTAGCTTCCCAAGCTCAGCAGGAATTGTCCCGGCAAGTTGATTGTCATGCAATTGATTTAGCTACAGCAATACATGAAAAATATAATCAGAAAAAGAAAGACTGCTTACAAGTAGCTTAGCTTAGACGTTTTTCCAAGCTCTGGTGGAATTGGTCCGGTAAGCCTGTTGCCATGGAGATATTTGGAACAACAAACAAATTAGTGACGGTACTAAACAAAGAAGCCTAAGTAACATATACGGTATGTCTTTTAATTGGTAGTTTCTTCAATTAGTTCTAAAACAACTTCAAAATCCTTACGTAAATACACAAATTACAGAAATAAAAGTGATAACACAATGCAGTAAAAACCCTAAAACAAAGAACTAAATCTATCAAAATTATATTGATAAAACAAAATCGAAAAAAAATAACTATAATTTCTTGAGTTTTGAAGCAAAAAAACAGTAAAATAGTAAATGAACTTCATTTTTTCTTGTTCTTGATTAAAAGAAGCGAAAAACAAACAATTATAAAACAGAATCATGAAAATCACTAACCTGAATCACAAGTTTGACCTGGAAACAAAAACAAATAAAACACGTTATTAAACAGATAAAAACCTGAAATCAAGATTAAAAGCAAAATATCTAGGGTTTAATCCAAAACAAAAACCATACAAAACACTAAAGACGAAAAAAAAAAATCAAATGTTTCTTCGAATTATAATCGAAAAAGCAAATGTTTTCTTGAAGCAAAGAAAATGAACAGAGTCGGTGGAAATCACGAACCTGAAATAAAACACGTAATTAAAAAGATAAAAACCTGAAATCAACACTAACGACGAAAAAAATCGAAAAAGAAAATGTTTTCTTGAAGCAAAGAAACTGAACAGAGTCGGTGGAAATCACGAACCTGTGTGCGGATCGGAACTGGTGTTGGATTTCTCGGAGCCCAATACCACCGTCTGATCCATGAAACGAAATCGTCGTTGGATGAAAAATTGAGAATTCTAGAGAGAGAGAGAGAGGTTTTGGAGCGTTAAATGGAGGGATATTGAGGATTTGATTTTGAATTGAAGTGAATGTGAGCCGTTGAATGGAATAGCGTTTGATTTGGCTTCTAACGGCTATATATTACACATCTTCTTCACTTCTTGGTTTGACTGGCTTGCGACGAAAGAAAGATATTTTAGAGGGAAATATATAGGCGGTGAGTATAAATAGGCGTGGACAGCTATGTGATGCGTCAAAAAAGAAGCCTTTTTTTATGAACGGCAAGGATATTGATAATATATCCTATTTTAAATCTGGACCATTAAAGTTGGGAAAGCTATGTTTTATTTTAGTTTTTGGGTTGGGCTTGGTTAACTAGAGCTCCGGCTCTTGAAAGGGTAGACCCATTGGAGTTTCTGTATGTTGTATACAGTGTTCTAGTAAAACCGTATAGGCGGTGAAACTTTTTTTTTTTCTCTTTTTGTTTTATTTTTACTTTACTTTTTTTTATTTCTTTTATTTCTTTTTTACTTTACAATTTTACATAATGTACCACTAGGGATGCACATTTGGGGAATGGGGGTAGATATAAGTCCCCCCATCCCCATCCCCACTTCCTAGGCCCTCCCCCATCCCCCCCCTATTTCCCCATTTGGGGGAAAATGAGGTTGGGGGATTTTGGGGGGAGGTACCCCATCCCCAACCCAAGTTCCCCATTTCCCTCGTTTTTTCAATTTTTTTTCGTTTTTCCGTTTCCTCATTTCCCCATTTTACTAATAATTACAAATAAATAAAAAATTACATTACAAATATAATATTAAAAATCCATCAGTGCGTTACAAATACAAAGAAAATTCATTACAAAATAAAGTATTTTAATAAAAATTTAGATTTTGAAAGAGTAAATGATGTTTGTATAGTTAGGTTTTGAAATAATAAAAAAATTAAATATATATATATAATTATATTTATAATATTTTTTAGGAAATGGGGAAACCTCATCCCCATCCCCATTTGGGGGAATTTGTGGGGGAAATGGGGAAATGGGGAAATGGGGTTGGGGGAGGGTCTCCCCATCCCCATCCCCATTTCAATTTGGGGATGACATCCCCACCCGTTTCCCCATTTCCTTCCAAAAAATATTCCTTATGGGGTCGTGGGGAATTGGGGCTCCGGGGTAAAATGTGCAACCCTATGTACCACCAATCCATTATCACTAATGCCCTTATTAAAATAAAAATAATAATATGGAGAACTTTAAAACTAACTATAAAATTAGTGGATTTATTGTTTTTACCCAAGATTTGTATTTTTTTTGTTTCTATCAAATTTTCCACTATTTGGACAAAATTGTCTTTCTTTATAAAAAAAATTCTCTATTTTGTTTTTCTTCTTCTTTGAAAAAAAAAACAACTTTTTTCTCTATATTTTTTCTTTTTCTTCTTCCCAGATCTCTAGTATTTTTTTTTCTTTTAGACTTTGTGTTTAATTGATTTTCCATGGTGTGTTTAATTGGTCTGATTGAATTGTCCTGATGTGTTTAATTGAGTTGTCATGTTGTGTTTAATTGGTCTACCCTTGTGTGTTTAATTGAGTTGTTGTGGTGTGTTTAATTGATTTACCCTGGTGTGTTTAATTGAGTTGTTGTGGTGTGTTTAATTGAGTTACGTCTTGTGTGTTTAATTAGTCTGTCTTTGTGTGTTTAATTGATCTGTCATTGTGTGCTTAATTAGGTTGTCATTGTGTGTTTAATTGGTGGTCTAGTTTGTTTAAAGAAATCTGAAAAAAAAAATTCCAGATTTGAATAGATTTGGAAATTTTCCATATTTCCTCATACAAAAAAAATTAAAAAATCTTTAAAACAATAGATCTATAGTCAATGTTATTTTTTTTTAGGAATGAATTTTTGTTTCAATGGAACAAAATCAGAAAAAAAAAACATAATCTGGAAAAAAAAAATTAACAAACATAATCTGGAATTTTATTAAAATCTAGAAACATAATCTGGAAAATTTTCAAAATAAAAAAAACCTGGAATTGTATATGGAAAAAAATTTAAACAAAATCTAAAAAAAAAATTAAAATTAATCTGAAAAAAAAAAATTAAATCTGAAATTTGTTTAAACAAACAATACCTAAACTTAAACACAACCACAACCACCTTTAAAATCAACAGCTAACACTCAAACACAACCACAATCACCCTTAAAATCAACAACCGAGATCTGTAAATCAAAAGAGAGAGAAGAGGAACCAAAAAAATGCTTGGAACAAAAAACCCAGATTTGGAGACTTGAGTGAGGATTAAAATTTTCAAAATTTGCTTGGATTAAAGAGGAGAGAGGAGATCTGGTTGCAAAAAAAAAAAAAATCGTGGTGTAGAGAGGAGAGGGGCGTGAGGAAAAAAGAGAGAGAAAGAAGAGATTGAAAAGAGAAAGAAGGAGGTGAGAGAATCAAGAAAAAAATGATTCTTACCAAAGTAGAGAGAAGAGGTAAAGAAAATAGTGAGAGGCATTTAGGTTTTCACAGCCAATTATTGGGTAAAAATAATAAAAATATTAATGTTGGGTAAAAACAATAAACCTCTTTTTTTTACTAAAAACGGGTATTTCGTCAAATTAATAATGTATTTCAAATATGTATATATTATTATATTTAAATGTTTTTTTTAAAGTAAAACAATTAATAATATTAGTAATAGTAACTTATTATTATTAATAATAATAATAATAATAATAATAATAATAAAATAAACTCAATATATGAAAACCAATAACAGTAAAATAAAAAATGATTTTTTAAAAATAAAAATGATGGCTTGAAGAGTAACGACTATTGAGACTCTATTTACGTAAGATGTGAAGCGAAATGAGAGAAAAAAAACCACATATAACATATGTTATGAAGCAAATTCACGATATAGTTAAACGTTTGGAATGCGAACCACAAACATAGTTACAATTATGCTATTCAAAGTAAAATATTCAACTTATGCATTATAAAGCATTACAAATGTTTAATGTTTACTTAAATGTGTCATGTGATGCTCTCATCACGTAGAATTTCCATAGGACCACAACTACAAGCTTGTTTATAGCCAATATTTTTATTATTAATACCCCATTTTACTTTTCAATTCTGAAATTATCTGAATCATATATTGATTTTTTTACCAAATATAATTTGAAAAATAAGAACGCATTGAATGATTTTCGAACAATATTGGTAATTTGCTAGTATAAACTAAAACAAGACCAGTAACTTTTTTAGTAATAAAAAATAAAATTTAAAAAGGAAAACTAATTTACAAGATTGAGGTTTCCCTCCCAACCTTTACAAACCTTAAATTACTGTTATATTTATATATATAAAAAAAATTATTTCACCATAAACCAGTAATTGTTGGATAAATTTTTGAATACACAATTACACTTTCGAAAAAAAAAACACATAAAAACAAAACCTAACTAATAAACCCACAATTAATTTCCAAAATCAGATTCTTTGTGCTAGTTTATCACCCTTAATCAGCTGATTTTCCTTGATCAAGATTTCACGATCAAACTTTTTGTAATCAAACGTACAAGCATGTTCTGTAGCATACCGGTGCCTCCCACAGAATAGGTCCCCGCACCGGCACTTGAAGCCCGTCAACCCAACCTTCCTGTTGCAGTTCTTGCATCTGCTCTTCCATCTCAAACCCGAATCCGAACCGGGCCAGGCAGCATTCAGCGTTTTAGAGCCAGAATCTTGTTCAAGCAGTGCATGATCGGATGAAGAAAGTGAAGGGTTTGGTGGTTTAGTGTAAGCAAGTGATAAGCTTTCTAGTTGTTTGACGGTGTTGTCGATAATCTGTGTTTTGAGGAATTGATTGTAGCACTTTGAGCACATGTTCTTTGTCTCCTCCGAGCCGTAGAATCCACAACCCTTTACGCAGAGATCTCGACCACTGGCAGCATTGCTTGTAGTTGTAGAATCCATCGTTGCTTCTTTAGAATCTTTTGAATTGCTAGAGAGAGTGATTTGATTTGTAGAATTTTGATGAGTGATTGTGAGAGACTTGTGTGCTATATATAGGGAGGGTGGCTTTGATTGAATTTGTGTCGGATTTGGAAACTGAGTCGTACAAGTTTTCTTATTTGGAAACGGATTTAGAGACCCTTTTGAATCCTAAAGATGAAAGGAAATCCTGAAGATCTTATAATTAATGGGCCAATGATTATTTTGGGAATAGTTTCCTTGAACTTCAAGAACTTTAGTCAAAAACTAATGCGCAGATTTCTAGCCAATATTGTTTTTCTTCTAATTTTTGGGTCTACCCAATTTCAACGGCTCATGTTATTAGAGTTTTTTTTTTCATTATATGTGACACAGAACCAATTAAGAGTCTATTGAACTTAACAATATCAAAAATTACAATGAGAAAACTAATCATGTATGTTTATAAAATGTGTATGATAAGACTCATTCCTCACCACTAACGTTGCTTATAAAATATGTATGATGAGACTCATTCCCTAACGTTGAAGGAGAAATACACATCTGTGCTAATAGTAGATGTGTGTTGTTAGAATTCATGTGTTGTTGGAATTTTTTGTTTCAGGAATCATTAGGTATAAATTATAAGTAAAACTTGATACATTAATATGATTGCATGTTACAAGTGTCGATCTTTCCCGTTGGTGGAAATAATTATCTAGATTGCACTCATCAATGTAATATTTGATCTAGATAAGCCGTAACACAACTAAAATATAGTGTCCACCCTCGATGAAAAAAAAAGTTAAATTCTAATGAAATTATGAAAATATAAAAGCCATCTTCATTGTTTTCATATGAAAATATATCCCAAATTTTCAATACTCTGCAAACTATATCTAGATTACAAATCAAGCACCACCACAATTATACTATCATTGAAGTTGGCTAAATAGCTAACTTAAATGTCCAACACAAGAATAAAGCAGCAGTAGACAGGGTTTTTGACTGACCAAATCCAAAACTCTGGTGCTGTATAAGTGTTCACTTCTCTCACCATTTTTTTAGGGAGAGAAAGTGAGATAGTGCAGGTAAGCCTACTCCCTTCAAAACCTCCCACAAAAAAATAGTGCAGTTAGTAGAGTTGTTTAGGTTTTACTACCAAACTCCTCCTAACCCACTTAGTAAACCAATTTTATATATATATATATATATATATGCATACAGGAAGATTGCATGAAATTGTGCACAATTGATCACAGTTGTTCATTCCAGAATGGCACAAATCGAGCAGTCCCTTTTCTATGGGAAGTAAAGCCGGGAATACCTAAAAAAGACGGGAAACCTGAGGTTCCTTCGGTTATTATTCCAGGTCTAGCACCTCCTCCACCCAAGCTTGTTGCCTCGATACCATTCGATTGGGAGGAAAAGCCCTGAACATCATTACCTTGTTTCTCACAGCCGTCATTGGAATCACCTCTGGCTCTGGTGTGCTATCAGGGGTACGATGATGATGATGCTGCTAACGAGAAGTAGGATGTTAGTGACGAGGCTGATGAGGAACGAAAAGGGTCGTCTGAATTGGATCTCGAGACATTTGATTTTGAAACAGATGATTCATTCAGCTCGGTTCCCTCTCTCCTAACAAACTGTCTTGTGCCGCTGGAAGATATTTCTTCTTCTGTTCCAGTGCAGAAATCTTCCTCAGGTGATGATGATACAATTGATCAGCAAGAGATCCCTTCCTCACCGGCTTCTGAAACAAACAGTAGTACGAGCAGCCACGCAACTGGGATTACAAGCCTTGTGGGGGTTTCCTTCTTGGAATGCCTCTTTCCACTGCTTCCACCCAATTCTGGTTTCCTTGAAAAGGTAGGGTGCTCGGAAAAAAGGGTTTCATACTCCAGCAGAAGGGAAAAGCAAGGATTTCAATCATGAACGTGAAAGTAATAGCAATGTCGTGATCAGGAGGCCAACAACACTTGAAGAGTTGATAATGATGAGTCGAAGGAGGAGTTACCAGAGAAAAGCTGTTCAAATGAAAAAACAAAATCTGTCAATGGTAAATCCCCTACTCTTGCTCCTTTTTTCACTGTAATTAATACTGCAACTGATCTTAGGCAACAATAGAACAACTAAGAAGCATATTAGAAATCAATAGCTACTTAACATGAAAACAGGAGCCAAATTATAGGGTCCAATTCATTTCCTTTTGACACCATGATTGAAAAAAAAAATCATATTTAGCACAAGAAAAATCACAAACAACTTTTACTCTTGCCTGAATGCAACTGACAGGAATTTGCTAAGAGAGCTTCCGGATGCGGCATCTTTGGAACTAGCTTCAGAATGATAGAAGGATTGCAGAGGAAGATGCACCAGCCAATATTGAACCTGTTATAGAAGTAAGAAAACCGAATTCACCATGAAGTTCAAAATCACCAGCAATCATTCATTTTCTGCATCAAACTTTCTTCCGAATCATTTTAGTTTTCCACCTGCATCCCTCGATGATGTAAATTATTTACAATATCCATAATGTAAACTAAATGTTGAATTATGTAAGAACTCCAAGAAAACCGAAATTGAATTTTTGTTTAATTTAGAAGCTCTCCATCCCCAAATATCTTTCCCAAATGAAAAACTTCAACAATATATCAACCGGAAGATGTACTAGTTTCAGCAACTTTTCGGATCCGTTCTATAACCACAGGAATATCCTCTTGAGCTAAAGTGGTAAAACAACATCGGAACCATCCCGGTTCTATGCAGTGGCAAGCTGAACCAGGAGTGACATTGATCTTAGCAATATTATCCCATAACTCAAGTTCCCCTTTCTCACTGTAGGAGGGAATTAAATCACTCATATCAGCCCAACAGTATAATCCTGAGCTGCTATTTGCACACTTGATTCCTAATTGTTTTAAACCAGCCACAAATGAATCATACATTTTCTTTATCCTCTTTCTATTAGTCTCAATACATTCCTGAGTAAATTTAGTATCTGAAAGCATTGAGATTAGTAGCCTCTGAGTCAGAGCAGAAATTGATGCAAACCTAGTAAACTTCTTTGCAGCAGCTAAAACACTCTCATTATAGGAGTAGATAACTCCAACCCTAAATCCTGGAAGACAGAGGTCTTTCGACAGCCCATATACTATATGAACCCTGCTCATTGGCCTGCTCTTGTCTAAGGGCATTACCTTGTAGCAGTATAAGCTATGTCCAGTGATGAAACTGGTCTTGTCTTGATCGGCGGGGTGCATCATGATCTGATTGTACCCGGAGAATGCATCCATGAAGCTAAGGAGCTTGTTTCTTACGGTTGAATCTACCAGCTGATCGATCTTTGGTGACGGGAAACTGTCCTTCGGGGTAGGCACGATTAAGGTCTGTGTAGTCAACGCACATGCGCCACTTCCCGTTTGTCTTAATTACCATTACCACGTTTGTGATCCACTCAAGGTACCGGGACTTCCTGATGAACCTAGCCTTCATAAGCTTGTCAGCCTCCTTCTGTATCGCAGCATTCCTCTCTAGGTTGAAATGCCGCCGCTGTTGTTTAACTGGTTTAAAGATGGAGTCGACTGCTAGTGTGTGAGCTGTCAAGGTGATAGGAATTCCCGGCATCTCCTCATGGCTCCAGGCGAAGATGTCGCTGTACTCACGAAGGAGTCTTACCAGACCCTCCTTCACTCCTACTTCCAGTGCTGCTCCTACCTTCATCACCTTTGGGGGATCATCCCCCTTGATTGGTATCTCCTCTAATTCCTCTACAAGGTGGCCACTAGCCCACCCTCTGTCTTCCTCTTCCACATCCTCTGTAACTGGAATCTCTGCCTCGGGCCCCTCCTCTACTGCCCCCATCTCTCATGTGACATCTAGGTTCTCAAGATTCCCTTCTGGTAATACCTGCGCGCCTGCATAACAGCTACCTGAGCACACTGCTTGGCTAGTGCCGCTGGATTGGAGGACACTGCGTAGCATTTACACGCTGCTTGTTGGTCCCCTCGTACCTCGTTTACCTCGTCACCTACCAGAAATTTCAGGACGTTGAGGTAGATTAACAGGACACCCTTGAGGGCTGATAGGAAAGGCCTTCCAAGGATGGGGTTGTAGGCTGACGGGGTATCAACCACGACAAAATCGATCATGAGGTTCTGTTGGAGTGGCGTTTTCCCCACTATCACAGGTAGGATCATAGATCTTGTTGGTATTAGCGACCCCAGTGAATCCGTACAACGGGGTGGTGCGGCTATTGTAGCAGGGATTTTTAAGGTTGGACTGTTCCAGAGCATCCTTGAAGAGGATATCTACACTGCTACCGGTATCAATGAGAACGCGGTGGACCAAGCAGTTGGCTATCTGCACGATGACAACCATGGGATCGTCATGAGGCCGTGTTGTACATATCATCCTCTGTGAAAATGATCTGAGTTGAGCGGGAGGATCATGGTGTCCCTTGGACGATTTTGAGAACGCCATGACTTGCCTCGATCCGGGGCTCCTTTCTAGCGTGGGTCTTCCAGGAATTACTGGAAGTTCCTGCTAAGGTGGGACCACCGCTAATGGTGTGGATAACATGGATCTGTTGCATCAGCTCCTTCCACCTTGCTTTCCTCTTTTCTTCTGTTGCTTTAATGTCTGCATGTACCTCTTTCCCGGTCTAGATGCTATCTCGCACCTGTTGTAGGACCTCTACCAGGCAAGCTGCCCTTACCAGCGCCTCGATCAGGTTGCGTAGGTTCTAACACTCTGATGTGTTGTGCCCCACATTCTCGTGGAAATCGCAGTATTTGTAGTGTTTCCGCTGATCAGCTGGTGCCATAATTGGACTAGGCTTCCTAAGCAACTCCTTATCGTGGATGGCGAGGTAGATGGTTTCATGGGATGCACTGAGATGGGTGTAATGAGTGTACCATTCCTCCTCTCTAGATATCCACACTACTTCCTTTGGCGGAGGCGTTGCTCTATGAGGGGTCTGGCTGGCTGGGTATCGCTCCCGCTGAGGCTGATAAGGTGACGGCCGGTACGTAGATCGGTTGGGAGGTCTGTTTTGGCCCTTCTGGATCGGTGCAGGCTTGGAAGCCTCCTTCTTTGGGTGATTGGCAGATCTCAGGTCATCGTGTTCTATCTCGACCCTGAGTTGTTCGTCTGTCTCCACCTATTCGAGGGCCTTATCATAGGCCTCTTGGTATGTCTCCGGTGGGTGTTTTGCAAAGGATCGGAATAGTCTACCAGCCCATAAGTTTCTCCTGAAGTTGGCCAAAACCTCCTTCTCAGCGAAGACCCCCATCTGGATCACCTCCTCGTGGAACATTTCCACATAATACCTGAGCGATTCCCCCCGCTCCTGGATCACGTATTGCAGATGGATGGGATCCTTGGGGCGGCGAAGCTTGATACCGTGGAATTGATCACAGAAATCACTGGTTAACTTGGTCAAGGAATCAACACTACCTGCTGTTAACTTTCTGAACCATGTCTTGGCATAGTCAGTCAGTGTTGTTGGGAACATCCTGCACATGGCGGCTCTGGTAACATTTTGAACTTTCATTTGTTGCACAAAACCCTTAAGGTGGCTTAGTGGATCTTCTGTCCTAGAGTACTTATCGGCCGGCATTTTGAATTTAGGGGGTTAACTCTGCCTCCCTGATTTTTCTGGAGAATGGAGCGTTCATCTTACCCAGGAGGTCCTTCCGGTTCTCCCGGTGCTTACCCTTCTTTAGCTCCTGGATCTCTTTTGCCATCCTGGCAACCTAGTCCCACAGGCGCTTGTTTCTGAACAAATTAAGAGTTTGTTATCTATTCTTCTCCATATGGAGGCAATATATAGGGAAATACATGAGTGAGAATCAAGAAAATGATTCTCCTACAATCAATACAATGATTTCCCATAATCAAGCTAATGATCTCCTACAATCAAGCTAATTGTCAACTACACTAATCAAACAATCAATTACACTAATTAAGCAATCAATCAGTCAACTATACAATCTAATTAATTATATTCTAACACCCCCCCCTAAAGTTGGTGCATAGATGTCACTCATGCCCAACTTGCTAATTGAGTCATGAAAGTTCCTTCCATTAATGGCCTTTGTGAGAATATCTGCAAGTTGATCCTTACTTGGTACATATGGAAGCTCAATTATCTTTTCTTCTATCTTCTCTTTGATGAAGAATCGATCAATCTTCACGTGTTTGGTACGATCAGGTTGGACAGGATTATTGGCAATTTGAACCGAAGCTTTATTATCACAATATAGCTTCATGCTACCCTTTGGGTGAAATCCCAAATCGCCCAACAAGTTCTTCAACCACAACAATTCAGTAATTCCTTGGGCAATCCCTCGGAATTCTGCCTCAGCACTAGATCGTGATACCACAGTCTGTTTCTTACTCCTCCAAGTGACCAGATTACCCCCTACAAAGGTGAAGTAACCAGAAGTAGATCTCCGATCACTAGCATTCCCAGCCCAATTAGCATCCGTGTATCCCTTGATATCTAGGTGTCCATTTTTAGAAAACATTAATCCTCTGCCAGGAGATCCTTTTAGGTACCTTAAAATCCGAAGGACTGCATCCATGTGATTCTCCGTGGGAGCGTGCATAAATTGGCTTACCACACTCATTGCATATGCAATATCAGGACGAGTATGCGATAAGTAGATGAGCTTACCAGGCTTGATATCTTTCTTTGTTTGTCGGGGTTTGATCAAGGTGATCTGGACATTCACATAACTTGTGGTTTTGATCCATAGGAGTATCTGCTGGTTTGCTAGCAAGCATCCCAGTTTCTGTAAACAGATCAAGAACATACTTTCTCTGACTGAGGAAAATCTCATGTTTTGATCGGGCTACCTCAATTCCCAAAAAGTACCTTAATACCCCCAGGTCTTTCATTTCGAACTCTGTAGCCAAGTAACTTTGGAGATTAGTCATCTCCAGATCATCGTTTCCTGTAACAATCATATCGTCAACATAGACGATCAGTATAGTGATCTTGTCACCCTTACGTTTGAAGAATAAGGTGTGATCCGAGTTACTCTGATGGTATCCGAATCTCCTCATAGACGTACTGAATCGCCCAAACCAAGCTCTAGGTGATTGTTTCAGTCCGTAAAGAGCCTTTTTCAGCTTACATACTTTGCCAGTTTGAGACTCGAAACCGGGAGGGAGTTCCATATAGACTTCTTCACTAAGTTCCCCATGTAGGAAAGCATTCTTCACATCGAACTGTTTTAATGGCCAATCCAAGTTTACTGCTATTGATAAAAGTACCCTAACGGTGTTTAACTTGGCTACTGGAGCAAACGTCTCTTGGTAGTCAACCCCGTAAGTCTGAGTATACCCTTTGGCGACCAGCCTCGCCTTGTACCTTTCAATTGAACCATCTGCTCTGTGCTTAATGGTATATACCCATCGACACCCAACAACCTTCTTTTCTTTAGGTAGATCCACTATCTCCCACGTACAGTTTTTTTGTAACGCCTTCAGCTCTTCTTTCATGGCTTGTACCCATTTCTGGTCTGTCAGTGTATCCTGCAGTTTACTAGGAATAGATACAGATGATAATTGATGTGCAAATGCCTTAAAGGATTCAGACAATCTGTGAGTTGAGGTGTAATCAGTAATAGAGTAGAGAGCCTTACTATCTACTGGAGGATGCTCAGAGGAGAAACCAAAACGTATAGGTGGTGGTCTATGTTCTCGACTGGGATACCGTTGAGTGGGTAAACTGAGGTCAGGATCTGTGTGATTTTCACTAGACAAGTCATTAGATAAAGTAGAGAGTTCGGGAATTACCTCAGGAGCATTTTCCACCTTAGAGTCTGATTGATGAACTAGTGTTGGAGAAGGGGAAGTAAGAGGTTGTGCCACCTGTATGGGAACTAACTCCTTATGTTTCTCTTTCCCTTTATTTCGCCTTTCATACACTTTCCAAGTTGGTTCTGTCCTTTCAGGAATCTCACTATTTTCTTCAGAAGATTGACTTTCTTCTTCAGAAGATAGACTTACAGGCAAACTAATAGTGTTTGTAGGAGACTCGGGCAAACTAATGGGCAAACTAATAGATATACGATTATCTACCATAGAAGACTTCTCTTCATGGTTCGAGTTCCCCCCCTGAGGAGGATTCTCTGAGGCAAAATATGCCTCATTTTCCCAAAACGTAACATCCTGTGAAACAAACACCCTACCAGACGGAGGATGGTAACACTTGTACCCCTTTTGTGAGCTAGAATACCCTATAAAGACACACTTAAGAGCACGCGGGTCTAACTTTCCTCGATGAGGAGTATGGATATGTACATATACTACACATCCAAAGACTCGAGGAAGAATATGTAAGGCAGAGTTAACATCACAGAAATGAGACAAGGATTGCAGTAGAGTTTGAAAAGACAAAACACTGGACGACATGAGATTAATGAGATATGCAGCAGATAATACAGCATCACCCCAAAAAGATTTAGGCATATGCATTTCATGTAGTAAAGATCGTGCAACCTCTAAGAGATGACAATTTTTACGCTCGGCTGTGCCGTTTTGTTGTGGAGTATGTGCACAAGTTGTTTGGTGGAGAATACCGTTTCGTAAACAAAAGGTTTGGAAATTATGATTGAGATATTCACCACCATTATCAGATCGTAAAATTTAAATTTTCTTATGAAACTGTGTGTAGATCATGTGATAAAATTTTTGAAAAACATCACATACATCACTTTTATTTTTTAAAAGGAAAATCCAAGTCATACGTGTGCAGTCATCAATAAATGTAACAAACCAACGCATACCAGATACAGACACAACATTAGAGGGACCCCATACATCAGAATGGATAAGAGAAAATGGCATAGAGCTCATATTATTATTACTAGAAGGAAAAACAGTGCGATGATGTTTTGACAAAACACATGTTTCACATTTAAAATTATTTTGACCAGTAAATGAGGATGGAAATAAAAACTTAAGGTATCCAAATGAACAATGTCCTAAGCGACTAAGCCAGAGATAGATATTACTTTCCTTATCCGAGTTGACTTGTACTACTCTATGAGGTTGGCTAGATGAGCGTAAAGAGCCCAGAGTACTATCTGATGTAAAGTAGTACAACCCCCCTCTTTCCCTACCAGTTCCAATCGTCTCTTTGGTGTGAATGTCCTGAAACACACAATGAGTAGGCCAGAAGGTGACAGTGCAGTTAAGAGATTTAGTGATCTGACTGATAGGGAGTAAGTTATTAGATAAGGTAGGCACATGTAAAACGGATGACAAGTGTAAAGATGGCGTTAATGGTACAGATCCTGCCCCATTAACCAGGGTGGGTGTACCATCAGCATATGACACACTACATGTTTCGGTTGAACTATGATGACTAAATTTCCGAGAATCAAAAATCATGTGATTTGTTGCACCAGAATCAATTATCCAAGTATTATTACTAGAAATTGTAGAAGTACTGAAACCAGAATGTAATGTACCTGAGTCGGACATAGTAGTAGCGGAAGCAAAAGATCAGAAAATACCCGAAGAGTTTGGCAGCGGAACAGTAAATCCGGCAGTCAGAACAGTAAAACGGGCAAGTACTGTAGCAAAAATACTGTAGACGAGTACTGTAGCTAAAAACTGTAAACGAGTACTGTAGCAGTAAAAAGAAGAATTTTTTTTTTTTTTTTTGAAAACAGTAACAGAGAGGAAACCTAAAAATTTGTTTTAGGCTCTGATACCATGAACAAATTAAGAGTTTGTTATCTATTCTTCTCCATATGGAGGCAATATATAGGGAAATACATGAGTGAGAATCAAGAAAATGATTTCATATAATCAAGCTAATGATCTCCTATAATCAAGCTAATGATCTCCTACAATCAAGCTAATTGTCAACTACACTAATCAAACAATCAATTACACTAATTAAGCAATCAATCAGTTAACTATACAATCTAATTAATTATATTCTAACAGTTTCCACCGTTCTTGGACTCAACCTCAGAGTTTTCATTGTTTGACCCCTCTGATGCTACGGAGGATTTGTCCCGGTTCTCTCCCTGGGGAGGATTTTCCCAGGAGCTTCTTCTATTGTTGGTGCTACCTCCAGCTGCTGATCGAGGTTGCCTCCCAACAGCTGCCGGCTGGGCCAGGTGGTGATGCTCCCTATGTGGGATGTCAAAGGCAGATTTTACCTATCGAGGTCGATAATTTACAGGTCGGTCTGAAACCGGGGGCATGGGCCCAAGTCTGTCGTGGACCGGTACTGGTGGCGGAGGTCCAAATCTGTCAAAGGCCCAATTTGTAATTGTTAACCGAAAATTCGTATGGGAGTAAAATTCCGATTAACACCCTCAAACTACAACCTGGTAGGTCACAACGAGGGAGATATCTCTCTAATACTGTGATTTCGACAAAATAAATGTAACAAAAAGAAAAGGTGGCAATGACATGTATATGGTAAACGATGGGGAAGAGACTATTTTATTGATCACTTGGTTTTTTTTTTCTAAAAGTGGTGGAAATTACTCAGACTACATAACTATATTTTCTATCTCTCATCTTTACACAGTTGGCGATGGAGCTCTCATACTTGTCGATAAGTGGATATTTCTCTAAATCGTCCTCAGAAACCTCTCTTCATTTCTCCCCTTTTCGTCCTCAATTGCCGTATTTATGGACTCCTTCCCATCCCTCATTCCTGAGAATCAGGTCCCTTTTATTGAGAATTATTGAAGTCCCTTTTTAGGCGTTGAATGGCGTTGATTGGGGGTGAAGGCGCGGGATTTGATCCCTCTAATTAATGTTGTATTTGAATTCTGATTTGGTTGACCTCTTGGTCTCATTTATGGCGTAAGTGGCGAAAAGGTCAACTCATTTCCTTGCTTGGCGAAAATCAGTTTTATTCCTTCAGAGGCGGTACTGTACCATGATTCGAAGTATACATGTCTGTTCCTGCTGGCATAGTTCCTCCCTGGTGCGCCAGTAACTTCCCGATACCATTCTCTCTGCTAGGCGGATAAGTTACACTTACTATACCGGTCTGGGAGTGGTGGGGTGGTACCTAGGTATTGGGTACATGGTATCGCAGTACCAGCTTCACTTGGTATCTGGAGTAAAGGTGTAACGTGGCACCGATCCTTCTTAGGTCGTGGTTCTGGTGTTCATCTGGTGCCAAGTTAGCGAGGCAGTCACGGTTCCGGTTCTACCGAGTATCGATATTTCCTAGATCATGGTATCGATGTTTCCTAGTACCTGGGAGCTGGGAATGGTACCGATCATGGTCTTACCAGGTATCGGCTCGATGGAAAACTCTTCTTTAGACCACTTCCAAAAAAGGCTATTAACAGAAGTCCCCGCTAACTTGAACATTGGTACCTGGTTGGGGTTGGAATCAGGATATTGTACTACTTGAAGAATTTTTCTCGTCTCTCGTCGCTGGTTACCGATACCTGGGACATGATTTCGGGAAGAATCTCCCTTCAACACGCTGCTTTAATGGGCCTTCCATGTGTCAAAACAGGAGAGACCAATTTTAATAAAGGAAAGATTTTGCCGTCGCGCGTTTCTCGAAACCGTTACTTCCGCTTTACTAGTATCCCACGTCATTAATGACATCCCCTTTCCGTTTACGGTAGCCGATTACTTCCTCTAGAAGTACCTCGCCTCGCTTGTTCTTTACTCACATTGTTTCACTGCTTCTCAAAGAAATTTGAAATTTCAGCTACCTCGCTAAATCCTAGTTTCCTCTCCTTCTCTTTCCAAACTTGATAATGTCATCTGACAGCTTTGAAATTTTTTTGGAGTATAATGACGGTGATTCGGCCGACATTTCAAATCTCCCTCAAGATGAAGAGAAAACGTCGAGGTAGCGACGACAGCGAAGGCGCCGCTGCCACTCAGCGTCGCCGATCTAACCGAAATGTGGCAATCAGGTCGGGTTTCAGCAACTATCCTGAAACCCCGGTCAACATCGATGAAGATTCAACCGAGGAGGTTGGCGATGCCAGAGAGGGTGGAAATCAGGCTGGAGACGCTACTGTCTTAGCTGGCGGGGTACTTACCCTCCCTGGTGAATTTTGATGTGTCCTGAACTCCACCTGCACTGCGGATTCTGTTAGACGCGTGAAGAGGAATTTCATGATCCCGTCTGATATAACTGTCACCATACCATACCAGGGATATGACATGTACTCCCCTTCTCCTAACCAACTCCCAATTCATACATCCGCCTTTGAATGTGGAGTCAAACTACCCCTTCATCCTACCCTTCGTAGGGCGCTTCACGCTCTCCAACTCGCTCCTCTTCAACTAACACCAGGATTCTTGAGGAACCTGGTAGGATTCTTGGTACCCTGTGGAGGGAGCAGTGTGAGATGGACTGAATCACCAAGGAACCGGGGCTAGAGGAGCTAAGGCTCCTCCTCTGGATCGCGGCCAACGCCCCAGGTCCCATAGGCCAATTCTATGTGCAACCCAAGAATCCCCAGAAGTTCACGGTGCCTGGAGCTAGGAGAAAGGATAGTTCTTGGCGTTCCGAGTGGGTCGTCGTAGCAGGCGACTGGGGAAGCTCGGTCCATATTAGGGGGTCCGAGTTTGAGGTTCCCACACGATTTAGTGGTAGGACCGAGTGGGAGAAAGGTAGTATTTCTACCGAGGCGGGGACAATTTTGAAAAGCATCATGGCCCAGTCCTACCTAAACATAAAGTACCCCACATCTTATCCCTTTGAGTCTGGTAGGGTAGATTTCTACCTTCGGGTATCTCATGCTTCTCTAGGTATATCGCCTTCTTCTGTTCTCTGCTTTCTTTGCGGTCTATGATAATTGGCAGGTATTAACTCTCTTGTTTTTGGCAGTTTCTGCAGTATCACTACCAGACCTGGACGTGCCTTCCCAATCTAAGGATCAGTCTCCCTCTCGACAAGCTTCCCCTATCATGCCTTCACCTCGCCCCGATCCTGCTGTAGGGGCTGGAACCTCGTCTTAACCGGCTAGACCAGTGGCGAGTCCAGTCTTGGTACCTGGAAGGTCTCCTCCTCATCCTCCTCCTTCAGCTAGATCCAAACTGGCAGAGATGGAAGCCAGGCCTATAACCGGGAGACAATGTACTTTCTAAAATCGAGGGACGGTGTATGCTCATAACCGAGGGACTATAATCTTATAACTTAAGGAAAATGTATTCTTTTAACCGATGGGCAATGTTTTCTGATAGAAGGTGATTATTGTAAAATCACTCATTCAAATTTAACCAAGGGACAAATCACTCTTATAACAGAGAGACAATGTACTATTATAATCGAGGGACATCATACACTCAATAAATGTGGAACATTGTACTCTTATAATATAATTGAGGCGCAATGTATACTTATAACCGAGGGACAGTGTATTTTCTATAACCGAGAACAGTGTACTGTGTAGGAACTTGTATTGTGTGGAATAGGTCCTTCAAGACGATTATTAGCGAAATTCCTAATAGATGACTTTACAAGTGTTAACAGAGTTTAACAATTAAAGAGAAGAAAGAAAGGTTTTAATATTGATGATCGAACCTCTGAGTAGTACAAGACTATATAGGATACAAAAACTTGGAGAGAAAGTAAAATAGAATCATAAAAATAAAAGCACAGTCAAAGTTAGAGATGCACATTTTCCCCCGGATCCCCAAATCCCCACGTCCCCATCCCCATTTGGGGAAATTTTTTTAGGGGGAAATAGGGAATGGGGTAGGGATGGGGATGATTTTCATCACCATATAAGAAAGCATTTTTCACATTCAACTGAAACAAAGGCCAATCATGAAAAACAGCTAAAGATATAAGGACTCGGACAGAATTAAGGCTAGCCACAGGAGAAAAAGTTTCCATATAGTCAACTCCATAGGTCTGAGTATATCCTTTTGCCACCAAACGAGCTTTTAGTCTCTCTATAGTGCCATTAGGATGATATTTAATAGCGAACAACAATCTCCTTATTTTCTGGAAGTTTCTGCAACTCCTATGTACCACGATCACAAAAAGCTTTCATCTCTTCTTCCATAGCCAACCTCCAACCAGGGTGAGTAAGTGCCTCATGATAGTCCCTAGGTACAGAAAATGTAGACGAGGAAAAGGCAAAATTGCAGAAAGAACTAGATAAAGCATCAAAAGAGACAAAGTTAGCAAAAGGATATCTAACAGTGGACTTTTGACCTTTCTGAACCGCTATAAGAAGGTTAAGATCAGAAATATCATTTGAAGTAGACGGATCATGATTTGAGTCAGACTCTCGAGTGGAGGTAAAATCCGAAGGAGTAGTATTACCTTACATATCCTTGTCTGCTGGAGGTTGAGTGTTTCGACTACTATAAACTAACAATGGTTTATCTGGAGTTGTGACAGGCACAACAGCCGATGGAATAAGAGGACATGTTGTCATCAGATTGGAATCCAACTCGCTCCTTGGTCTGAAAAATACGAAGTTGACTCAAAAAAGGTGACACTAGCACTTATATAAGTTTTTCCATATATAGGATCAAGACATTTATACCCTTTTTGAGTTCTAGAATAACAGAACAACCAGCGAGAACGGAGATGACCGACGGTGACAATTTTCTGGTGGTGGCTGATAGAGTTTAGTTTTATAGATTGAATGAGTGGCGGCTAGGGTTTAGTTGACAGATTGGATGAGTGGTGGCTACGGTTTTCCAACAATCTTTTTTTTTAAGAAGGGAAAAAAAATATTTAGGTCGGATCGTTACGCTCTGATACCATGTTTATAGAGTGTAACAATTAAAGAGAAGAAAGAAAGGTTTTAATATTGATGATTGAACCTCTAAGTAGTACAAGACTATATAGGATACAAAAACTTGGAGAGAAAGTAAAATAGAATCATAAAAATAAAAGCATAGTCAAAGTACAACTAATTGCTAGTTGTAGATTCCTAAAATAACTTTAACAATAAGAAACAGTTAACCATATGTAAAACTTCAAGGAAAACGATGAAAACTCACAATTCAAATAACTGCTCTAGCTTCCCAAGCTCAGCAGAAATTGTCCTTGGCAAGTTGATTGTCATGCAATTGCCTACAAAATGATTGAATTAGCTACAGCAAGAGCAATACATGAAAAATATAATCAAAAAAAGAAAGACTGCCTACAAGTAGCTTAGCTTAGACGTATTTCCAAGCTTTGGTGGAATTGGTCTGGTAAGCATGTTGCCATGGAGATATCTAGAACAACAAACAAATTAGCGACGGTACTAAACAAAGAAGCCCAAGTAACATATACAGTATGTCTTTTAAATTAAACTTACAGTTTCCCAATGTAAGACAAATTGCCAAGTATTGGTGGAATAGGTCCAACAAGCTCGTTGTCACTCAGATCCCTGACGAAAAAGCATAGAACATTACAAAAATTAGTCTTCGGAACTATACACCAAATCCTGAATCTTGGAAATTGAAGCAACAAGCATACTGACAAATCAGCTAGAGCCTGCATTAATCCAATTACTTCTGGAATTTTCCTGGCCAGCTTGTTTCCTTGAAGTGATCTAACCATACAATAACGGTCGCTTAAGATTAGCTCAAAACGCGTTCACCTATCTAGGCACAACATCATTATAAAAAGATCAAATAATCGTGTCGAATTTTTAAGGAGAAACACTTACAGAGTTGCCACTTAAGGAAGCCAATATTGTATGGTATCTCCTCAGTGATCTGGTTGTAAGATACATCTCTGAAATTCGCAATCCATAAGAAGTTAATAAGAAAGAAAATGGGTAATAAACAAAAAAAAAATTGAGTCATTTTTCAGTAGACATACAATATCTCAAAACTTGTACAGTTTCCATAACCGAGAGATAGTGTACTATTATAACCAAGGGAAAGTGTACTCTTATAACTAAGGGAAAGTGTACTCTTATAACTGAGGGGCAGTATTTTCCAACAACTGAGGGACCATGTACACTCACTAACAGAGGGAACTCCTATAACTAACGGACAATGTATATTTCTTTAACCGAGGGGCAGTGTACATGTTATAACCGACGGAAAGAGTACACTTATAATAGAGGGAAAAAGTATTCTTACAACCAAGGGACAATGTTTTCTGACAGGAGGTGATTGTAGTAAAATCATTCATTCAAATTTAACCGATGGACAAATCAATCTTATAATCGAGGAACAATGTACTCTTATAATAGAGGGACAATGTATTTTCCATAACTGAGGGACAATGTACTCTTACAATCGAGGGAAACTGTACTCTTATAACCAAGGGGTAGTGTTTTTCGATAGGAGGTTATTGCAGTAAAATCACACATTCAAATTTAACCGGGGGGCAATGAAAAACAGTGGGATAATGTACTCTTACAACCGGGGGACAATGTAATCTTATAATAGAGAGACATTGTACACTTAATAACCGAGGGTCAATGTACTTTTACAATCGAGGGAAACTGTACTCTTATAGCTGAGGGGCGGTGTTTTCCAACAGGAGGTTATTGTAGTAAAATCACTCATTCAAATTTAACCGAGGGACAAATCACTCTTATAGCCAAGGGACAGTGTACAATCAAAAACAGTGAGATAAAATACTCTTACAACTGAGGGACAGTGTAATCTTATAACTGAGGGACATTGTACTTTCTATAACCGAGGAACAATGTACTCTTATAATCGAGAGATAGTGTACCGAGGGTCCGTGTTTTAGACAGGAGGTAATTCTTGTAAAATCATTCATTTAAATTTAAGTGATGGACAAATCACTCCTATAACCAATGGGCAATGTACTATTATAACCGACGGACAATGTACACTTAATAACAGATGGATAGCATACTCTCATAACTGGGTGACAGTGTACTTTCCATAACCTAGTGACAGTGTACTAATATAACTGAATGGCAGTGTACCCTTATAACCGAATGGCAGTGTTTTCCGACAGGAGGTTATTGTAGTAAAATCAATCATTCAAATTTAACTAAGGGACAAATCACTCTTATAACTGAGGACAGTGTACACTTTTAACCGTGGGTTAGTGTATACTAAATAACAACAACAATGTACTCTTATAGCTGAGGGGCAGTGTACTTTCTACAACCGAGAGACAGTGTACTCTTACAACAGAGAGACAGTGTACTCTTATAACCGAGGGAAAGTGTAGTCTTATAACAGAGGGAAAGTGTACTCTTTTAACCGAGGGGCAGTGTTTTCCAACATAAGGTTATTATAGTAAAATCACTAATTCAAATTGAACCGAGGAACAAATCACTCTTATAATCAAGTGATAGTGTAATCTTATAATCGACGAACAGTGTACTCTTATAACAGAGGGACATTGTTTTTCAATAAGAGGTGATTGTAGTAAAATCACTCATTCAAATTTAACCGAGGGACAAATCACACTTATAACTGAGGGACAATATACTCTTATAACTGATGGACAATGTACACTTATTAACTGTGGAACAGCGTATACTTATATCTGAGAGACGATATATACTTATAACTGAAAGACAATGTACTTTCTATAACTGAGAACAATGTACTTTATATAACTGAGAATAGTGTACTCTTATAACAGAAGGAAAAGAAACTCTTTTAACCGGTAATTATAGAAAAATCACTCATTCAAATTTAACAGAGGGATAAATCACTCATTTAACCAAGGACAGTTTACATTTTTAACCAAGGGACTATATACTTAATAATGATTGACAGTGTACTTTTATAACTTAGGGACAGCGTACTTTCTATAACCGAGGGACAGTGTACTCTTATAACTTAGGAAAAATGTAATATTTTAACCGAGGAGCAGTGTTTCCGGACAGAAGATGATTATAGTAAAATCACTCATTCAAATTTTACCAATGGAGAAATCACTCTTATAACCAATGGACAATGTACTCTTATAACAGATGGACAATGTATACTTAATAATTGTGGGACAGTGTACCCTTACAACTGAGGGATAGTGTAATTTTGTAGCCAAGGGACTATGTACACTCAATAATCGAGGATCTGTGTACTCTTATAACCGAGGGACTATGTACACTCAATAACCGAGGGACAATGTACTTTCAATAACCGAGGGACGGTGTACTCTTATAATCAAGGGACGGTATAGTATTATAACCAAGGGAAATAGTACTCTTATAACTGAGGGACAGTGAAGGGTGGAAATTGTAGTAAAGTCATTCATACAAATTTAACCGAAAGAAAAATCACTCTTATAACTGGTGGACAGTGTTTTCTTATAACCGAGGGGCAGTGTACACTCAATAACTGAGGGACAATGTACTCTTATAACCGAGGGACAGTGTACTTTTCATAACCGAAGGACAGTGTACTCTTATAATCGTGGGAAAGTGTACTCTTATAACCGAGGAAAAGTGTTTTCCGTAAGGAGGTAATTGCAGTAAAATTACTCATTCAAATTTAACGATGCACAAATCACTCTTATTACCGGGGGGACATTGTTTATTTAATAACCGAGTTAATAACCGAGAGACAATGAACTTTCTATTACTTAGGGACAGTGTACTCTTATAACCAAGAAAAATGGTACTTTTTAACTGAGGGGCAATGTTTTCGGACAGGAGGTGATTAGTAAAATCACCCATTCAAATTTAACCAAGGGAAAAATCACATATATAATAAAATAGATAGTCAATGAAAATATTGCAGAAAGATTAAGCTGAGACCTTTGGTCTTCGTCACCGGAATGCCGCATATTGATCCAACCCAGTTGCCGCACAAAAGTGGATTTCCGACGAAGCTTGAAAAAATATAACTAATCAAAACACTGATCAAAATTAGGAGATATGAGTTTGTGCATACTTTTCTGGAGGAAATCGCGAGAAGTTTCTGATAGGAGGTATGAATCATGTTAAGTTGTTATAAGACACATTCCTGATATGCACATAAATTGATGTTAGGCAGGATTTTATAAACAATTTGAACAGAAATCAAGGATATAAGGATATAATCATACAAAGTAAATTGACTGAAACAATTGGTAAGCTGCTGAGGAATTCCTCCATGCAAGTCTAAAACATTTTTTTAACATGACAATGTTCCATAAACCATAAGGGCACAATAATACTATGAACTTACAAAGACATGATATTTTGCAGCTGCCGGCCCAATTCTGCAGGAATGCTAAAGGAGAAGTTGTTGAATGACACATCCCTAGTAAAGAGAGAGGTACATATTACAAAAAGAAAAGGATCTCATGCACATAAAATAGCAGACTAGTCAAGAAAGAACTCACATAGTTTGTATGCTTCTAAGATTTCCAAATTCCGCAAGCAATGGCACATAGAGATGATTCCTACTCAAATTTTTGTGCAAATGAAAACAACATTTAGCTATTACACAACTATCAAATTAACATGGGTCAAAATAGTACTATGCTTTATTTACAAGCCTATAGAGTGAGGAAGGTGCTCAAGATCACCAATAGTAACAGGAACAACTCCAAAGAAATTATTGTCAAAGCGTTCCCTGAAGACATGAAAAACACATAAACTACTGATCTAGAAAACCAACACATGATGCCAAACAACTTACAGGGTATCAAGATTTATAATACGACCCAGCTCATTTGGTATCCTGCCTTTGAAATTGTTCTTCGAAAGGTTTCTGAACATCCAACATATATGGGGAATTGTCCCGGCAAGTTGATTGTCTTGCAACAATTACACAGATGAAAACCCACAATTCAAACAACTGCTCTAGTTTCCCAAGCTCAGCAGGAATTGTCCCAGAAAGTTGATTGTCTTTCAATTGCCTACAAAATAATTGACTTAGCTACACCAAGAACAATACATGAAAAATATAATTAGAAAAAGAAAGACTGCTTACAAGTAGATTAACTTAGACGTATTCCCAAGCTCCGGTGGAATTGGTCCGGTAAGCTTGTTGCGATGGAGATATCTAGGGACGGTACTAAACAAAGAAGCCCAAGTAAAATATACGGTATGTCTTTTAATTGGTAGTTTCTTCAACTAGTTCTAAAACAACTTAAAAACCCTTACTTAAACACACAAATTATAGAAGTAAAAGTGATAACACAATGCAGTAAAAACCCTAAAACAAAGAACTGCATCTATCAAAATTATAGTGATAAAACAAAATCGAAGAAAAATAACTATAATTTCTTGAGTTTTGAAGCAAAAAAACAGTAAAATAGTTAATGAACTTCATGTTTTATTGTTATTGATTAAAAGAAGCGAAAAACAAACAATTATAAACAGAATCATGAAAATCACTTACCTGAATCACTAGTTTGACTCATGCAAGTTGTTATTGTTCAATATCCTGTAACACATTTTCACGTCAGAATCGGTCTAAGCACAACATTTTTTAAAATGACAATGTTCCACTAACCATAAGTGAACGACAATACTATGAACTTACAGAGATATGATATTTTGTTCAATGACATATCCTAGTAAAGAGAGAGGTACATATTACAAAAAGAAAAGCATCCCATGCATATAAAATAGCAGACTAGTCAAGAAAGAACTCACATAGTTTGTATGCTTCTAAGATTTCCAAATTCCGCAGGATATGGCCCATAGAGATGATTCCTACTCAAATTTCTGTGCAAATAAAAACAACATTTAACTATTACACTACCTTCAAATTAACAACAAGGGTCCAAATAGTACTATGCTTTAGTTACAGGTTTACAGAGTGAGAAGGTGCTCAAGATCACCAATAGAAGCAGGAACAGCTCCAGGGAAATTATTGTCTGAGAGATCCCTGAAGACATGAAAAACATATAAACTACTGATCTAGAGGGTCAAAACCAACACATGATGCCAAACAACTTACAGGGTATTGATTTGGTATCCTGCCTTTGAAATTGTTCTTCGAAAGGTTTCTGAACATCCTACATATATGGGTTTAAAAGGAAAAGTATGCAAGAAACAAATTTAAATGCGAGCATAACCAGAGACTTTTTGTAAATTAAGAGCATTAGAACATACAAGCAAGTCAAAATCTCTGGATCCCAATCCCAGAATCTTGAAGGGATAGACACACTTAACTGATTACCATGCAATGTAAAACAAAATAAAAATTTCAGATAAAACCAATAAAATAACATGTCTCCAAGTTTTGAGGTATAAAAAATTAGATATCTTACAATTTATTCAGTTCTGTGCAGGAACTTATATTGTGTGGAATAGGTCCTTCAAGTTGATTATTAGCGAGATTCCCAATAGATGACTTTATAAGAAACAGTTATACTGATGGAAAACTACAAGGAAAAAGATGAAAACTCACAATTCAAATAACTGCTCTAGCTTCCCAAGCTCAGCAGGAATTGTCCTTGGCAAGTTGATTGTCATGCAATTGCCTACAAAATAATTGAATTAGCTACAGCAAGAACAATACATGAAAAATATAATCAGAAAAAGAAAGACTGCCTACAAGTAGCTTAGCTTAGACATATTTCCAAGCTCTGGTGGAACTGGTCTGGTAAGCATGTTGCCATGGAGATATCTAGAACAACAAACAAATTAGCGGCGGTACTAAACAAAGAAGCCCAAGTAACATATACAGTATGTCTTTTAAATAAAACTTACAGTTTCCCAGTGTAAGACAAATTGCCAAGTATTGGTGGAATAGGTCCAACAAGCTCGTTGTCACTCAGATCCCAGACGAAAAAGCATAGAACATTACAAAAATTAGTCTTCGGAACTATACACCAAATCCTGAATCTTGGAAATTGAAGCAACAAGCATACTTACAAATCAGCTAGAGCCTACATTAATCCAATTACTTCTGGAATTTTCCTGGTCAGCTTGTTTCCTTAAAGTGCTCTAACCATACAATAACAGTCACTTAAGATTAGCTCAAAACGCGTTCACCTATCTAGCTACAGCATCATTATAAAAAGATCAAATAATCGTGTCGAAGTTTTAAGGAGAAACACTTACAGAGTTGCCACTTAAAGGAAGCCAAATATTGTATAGTATCTCCCCAGTGATCTGATTGTCAGATACATCTCCGAAATTCGCAGTCCACGAGAAGTTAATAAGAAAGAAAATGGGTAATAAACAGAAAAATTTAGTCATTTTTCAGTAGACATACAATATCTCAAAACTTGTACAGTTGCCAATGCTGTCGGGAATGTTTCCAGTCAGGTTGTATCCTCTCTCATCACTGAAACAAATTAAAAGATTAAAGGTTTAACCAACATAAGAATTTCATTAACTACAGTACAAAGCAAATGTGTTAAAACCCTCGACTACTCACATGTACCACAAACTAGTCGATTGGAAAAAGTTAGGGTATGTAATTGTCATAATTACATACCCTGCATTGATCTCTTAGATCCCTTGATCAACTGCTGCTTCTGATGATTGAATTTGTACATGTTACAACCATTACTAACAAAGTGATGAAGCCCAACGTCATGCAAACAATAGCTGCCCGGGAAAATAGAACCGGAAAGAAGCAAACCTTGTTAACATTGTCTTTAGCTCACTAATCATATATATAACACACAAAAATAGTCAATGAAAATATTGCGGAAAGATCAAGCTGAGACCTTTGGACTTTGTCACCGGAGGGCCGCATATTGATCCAACCCAGTTGCCGCACAAGAGTGGATTTCCAATGAAGCTGGAAAAAATATAATTAATCAAAACAATAATCTAAATTGGAAGATATAACCTTTTTTTTTTGCGCATGCCTGTCAGGAGGAAATCACGAGAAGTCTCTGATAGGAGGTAATAGTCCTGTTAAGTTGTTATAAGACACATTCCTGAAATGCACATAAACCGATTAGAAGCAAGACTTTATAAACTACTTAAGCGGAAATCGAGGAAATGAAGAAATATTCATACAAAGTAGATAGACTGAAACAATTGGTAAGCTGCTGAGGAATTTCCCCATGCAAGTTGTTGTTCAATATCCTGCAACACATTTTCATCTCAGAATCAGTAAACACACAACATTTTAAACATGATAATGTTCCATCGACCATACTATGAACTTACAATACTATGAACTTACAAAGACATTATATTTTGCAGCTGATCCATTTCTACAGGAATGCTACCGGACAGGTTGTTGAATGACATATCCCTAGTAAAGAGAGAGGTACATATTACTAAAAGAAAAGCATCCCATGCACATAAAATAGCAGACTAGTCAAGATAGCATTCACATAGTTTGTATGCTTCTAAGATTTCCAAATTCCGCAAGTAATGGGGCAGAGATTATTCCTACTCAAATTTCTGTGCAAATGAAAACATTTAGTTATTACACTACCTTCAAATTAACAGCAAGGGTCCAAATAGTACTATGATTTAGTTACAGGCTTACAAGCTGAGAAGGTGCTTAAGATCACCAAAAGAAGCAGGAACATTTCCAGAGAAATTATTGTCGGAGAGATCCCAAAAGAAATGAAAACACATGAACTACTGATCGAGGGTGTTAAAATCAACACACGTGATGCCAACCAACTTACAGAGTATCAAGATTGATAATACGACCCAGCTCATTAGGTATCCTTCCTTTGAAATTTTTCTTCGAAAGGTTTTTGAACATCCAACATATATGGGATTAGAAGGATAAATAAACAAGAAACAAATTTAAATGAGAGCATAACCAGAAAATCTTTTTAAAAGCAAAGTTTTAGAACATACAAGTAAGTCAAACTCTCCAGATTCCGGAAACTTGAAAGGATAGACCCACTTAACTGATTACCATGCACATTGCTGTAAAACAAAATAAAAAACATTAGATAAAACAAAATAAAAAACATTAGATAAAACAAAACAAAGTTGGACATAACAAATGTCTCCAAGCTTCCAGGTATAAAAATTAGATATCATGTGCAGGAACTGATATTGTGTGGAATTGGTCCTTCAAGTTGATTGTTAGCGAGATTCCTGATAGATGAGTGATCAATTTATAAGCAACAGTTACACAAATGAAAAACTATGTAGCAAACAATGAAAACTCACAATTCAAACAGTTGCTCTAGTTTCCCAAGCTCAGCAGGAATTGTCCGGGCAAGTTGATTGTCATGCAATTACCTACAAAATAATTGACTTAGCTACAGCAAGAACAATACATGAAAAATATAATCAGAAAAAGAAAGACTGCTTACAAGTAGCTTAGCTTAGACGTAATTCCAAGCTCTGGTGGAATTGGTCCAGTAAGCCTGCTGCCATGGAAATATCTAGAGCAACAAAAAAATAAGCGACGGTACTAAACAAAAAAGCCCAGGTAACATATACAGTATGTCTTTCAAATGAAACTTACAGTTTCCCAGTGTAAGACAAATTGCCAAGTATCAGTGGAATAGGTCCAACGAGCTCATTATCACTCAAATCCCCGATGAAAAGGCATAGAATAGTACAAACATAAGTCTTCGGACCTGTAGACCAAATCATTAATCTTCACAATTGAAGCAACAAGCATACTTACAAAACAGCTAGAGCCTGCATTAATCCAATTACTTCTGGAATTTTCCCTGTTAGTTTATTTCCTTGAAGTGATCTAACCATATAATAACGGTCATTTATTTGCACAAAAATATTCACGTATCTAACTTCAGCACTTTAAAAAGATCAAATTATTGTATCAAAGTTTACGGATAAACACTTACAGGGTTGCCACTTAAAGGAAGCCAATATTGTATGGTATCTCCCCAGTGATCTGGTTGTAAGATACATCTCTGAAATTCGCAATCCATCACAAGTTAATAACAAGGGAAAAGGGTAATAAACAGAAAAATTGAGTCTTTTTCAGTAGACATAAAATATCTCAAAGCTTGTACAGTTGCCAATGCTGTTGGGAATGTTTCCAGTCAGGTTGTTGCCTCTCACATCACTGAAACAAATTAAAAGATTAAAGGTTTAACCAACCTAAGAATTACAATAACTACAATGCAATGCAATTGTGTTAAAACCATAGCACACCGACTACTCACAACTCACAAGTACCACAAACCAGTCAATTGGCAAAATGTCAGGGGATAGGGTTCCGATCAACAAGTTTCCTCATAGCCACTGTGAACACGAATTCATTAAAATGAATAAGTAAAATCATTGCAAACAACATTGGACGGATTCTTCATGGTTTTCTTATAAATTGAAAAAAAAAATAACAAGTACAGCATCAAAGTTGAACATCTAATGAAATTTTGACTACTTACAGGTATTGTAATACTTAATTCCAATAAATTAGCCTCGAAATCTCACCCGTAAGTTGGTTCAGATTAAGATCGCTAAAAAATATGAAAATCAATTAAGATCAAGATCGCTAAAAACATATGAAAATCAATTAAGATAACACACCACAATATAAATATCATATACATAAACAAGTTCTTTCATGTGGCAAAACCTGCAAGAGATCAATATACACCAAGGATTTCTAACATAAAGAAGTAACTCAGAGTCTTCAGATTAGGAATTTGGGTTAATGTTGAAGGAATAGGACCGGTAAGCTGATTGTTCTTCAAATTCATGCATTAAATTACAAAAACCAGACTCAATATTTTCTTACAAACCACAAGTGTGCATTGTTAGAAAAGGCTAGAAACTTTAAGAGAATTTAAACAATGAAACTTACAGGTATTCAAGGAGCTTGAGCTTCGAAACCGAAAAGGGTATATCTCTATAGAGAGAATTCTCAGACAAATCACTACATTAAGCAAGGCAAGCCAGCCATTAAACATGAGTATAAACAAACCATACAAGAACACCAACACAAAAAATAAATTAAAAAAGCCGTTTCCTTATAAGTCAGATGGAAGGATCCTTGGATAGATACTATAGTGGTCTTAGATAATAAGGGGTTTCAAACATGCATAAAGGTAAAGTGACCATCTGATGACCAGTTGCATGAAAATATTGAATCAAAAGACCAGAAGAACATTGTAAATCCATGACTGTCGAAAAATTGAATCAAAATACCAAGGAAACTACTCAAATACTTATAAAAGGTGACATGAGATATAAATATAGAAAATTTACTACAACTGATCACAAAATAAGATGTTGGTGCAAAACCAATACTTGCTTAAGTTGTCTCTATACTTTCAGAAGTGCTTTAACATTTAAAAGGTAATTTTCATCACAAACCGATGTAAATCATGCTTCAACAGTTCAACCAAATGCCCAATCCAATTCCAATTCACAAACATACTATGTATATACGAGGGACTGTGTTTTTCAACTAAAGGTGATTGCAATGAAATCACTCACTTAAAGAAACTGAATGTTCGTAAAAGTACTCTGTAAATCGGAGGACTATGTTTTTCAACTGCAGGTGATTGCAATAAAATCACTCACTTAAGTAAACCGAATAATTACAAGAGTAACGTCTATAACCGAGAGACTTTGTTTATTACAAAGAAGGGAAAGTGTAATCTTATAACCGAGGGCCAGTATACTCTTATAATCGAGGGAAAGAGTACTCTTATTACCGAAGGACAGTGTTTTCCGACATGAGGTGATTGTAGTAAAATCATTCATTCAAATTTAACTGAGGGATAGATCACTCTTATAACCAAGGAACAGTGTACCCTTATAACTGAGCAACAGTTTACACTCAATAACTGCAGGGCAGTGTATTCTTATTACCAAGGGTCTGTGTACTTTCCATAACTGAGAGATAGTGTACTTTCAACAGCAGGTGATTGCAATAAAATCACTCACTTAAGTAAACCGAATAATTACAAGAGTATTGTCTATAACCGAGAGACTTTGTTTATTACAACCGAGGGCTGGTGTAATCTTATAACCGAGGGTCAGTGTACTCTTATAATAGAGGGAAAGAGTACTCTTATAACCGAGGGACAGTGTTTTCCAACAGGGGGTGATTGTAGTAAAATCATTCATTCAAGTTTAACCGAGGGATAGATCACTCTTATAACCAAGAGACAGTGTACCCTTATAACTGAGCGACAGTTTACACTCAATAACTGCAAGGCAATGTATTCATATAACCGAGGGTCAGTGTACCTTCCATAACTGAGAGAAAATGTACTCTTATAACTAAGGGAAAGTGTACTCTTATGACTGAGGGGCAGTATTTTCCAACAACTGAGGGACCATGTACACTCACTAACAGAGGGATAGTGTACTCCTATAACTAACGGACAATGTATATTTCTTTAACCGAGGGGAGTGTACATGTTATAACCGACGGAAAGAGTACCCTTATAATCGAGGGAAAAAGTATTCTTACAACCAAGGGACAATGTTTTCTGAAAGGAGGTGATTGTAGTAAAATCATTCATTCAAATTTAATCGATGGACAAATCAATCTTATAATCGAGGAACAATTTACTCTTATAATAGAGGGACAATGTATTTTTCATAACCGAGGGACAATATACTCTTACAATCGAGGGAAACTGTACTCTTACCACTGAGGGGTAGTGTTTTTCGATAGGAGGTTATTGCAGTAAAATCAAACATTCAATTTTAACCGGGGGGACAATGAATAACAGTGGGATAATGTACTCTTACAACCAAGGGACAATGTAATCTTATAATAGAGGGAGGGACATTGTACACTTAATAACCGAGGGTCAATGCACTTTTACAATCGAGGAAAACTGTACTCTTATAACTGAGGGGCGGTGTTTTCCAACAGGAGGTTATTGTAGCAAAATCACTCATTCAAATTTAACCGAGGGACAAATCACTCTTATAGCCAAGGGACAGTGTACAATCAAAAACAGTGAGATAAAATACTCTTACAACTGAGGGACAGTGTAATCTTACAACTGAAGGACATTGTACTTTCTATAACTGAAGAACAATGTACTCTTATAATCGAGACAGTGTACTGAGGGTCCATGTATTAAACAGGAGGTGATTCTTGTAAAATCATTCATTTAAATTAACTGATGGACAAATCACTCTTATAACCAATGGGCAATGTACTATTACAACCGACGGACAATGTACACTTAATAACAGATGGATAGAGTACTCTCATAACTGGGTAGCAGTGTACTTTCCATAACCTAGTGACAGTGTACTATTATAACCGAATGGCAGTGTACTCTTATAACCGAATGGCAGTGTTTTCCGATAGGAGGTTATTGTACTAAAATCAGTCATTCAAATTTAACCAAGGGACAAATCACTCTTATAACCGAGGACAGTGTACACTTTTAACCATGGGTTAGTGTATACTTAATAACAAGAGACAATGTACTCTTATAGCTGAGGGACAGTGTACTTTCTATAACCGAGGGACAGTGTACTCTTACAACTGAGGGAAAATGTACTCTTATAACCAAGGGAAAGTGTATTCTTATAACAGAGGGAAAGTGTATTCTTATAACAGAGGGAAAGTGTACTCTTTTAACCGAGGGGCAGTGTTTTCCAACATAAGGTTATTATAGTAAAATCACTAATTCAAATTGAACCGAGGAACAAATCACTTATAACCAAATGATAGTGTATTCTTATAATCGACGAACAGTGTACTCTTATAACAGAGGGACGATGTTTTTCAATAAGAGGTGATTGTAGTAAAATCACTCGTTCAAATTTAACCGAGGGACAAATCACACTTATAACTGAGGAACAGTATACTCTTATAACCGAGGGACAATGTACACTTACTAACTGTGGAACAGCGTATAACTTATATCTGATAGACGGTATATACTTATAACTGAAAGACAATGTACTTTCTATAACTGAGAACAATGTACTTTCTATAATTGAGAACAGTGTACTCTTATAACAGAAGGAAAAGAAACTCTTTTAACCGATGGGCATTTTTTTTCGACAGGAGGTGATTACAGTAAAATCACTCATTCAAATTTAACAGAGGGATAAATCACTCTTTTAACCAAGGACAGTTTACATTTTTAACCGAGGGACTATATACTTAATAATGATTGACAGTGTACTTTTATAACTGAGGGACAATATACTTTCTATAACCGAGGGGCAGTGTACTCTTATAACTGAGGAAAAGTGTAATATTTTAACCGAGGAGCAGTGTTTCCCAACAGAAGATGATTATATTAAAATCACTCATTCAAATTTTACCAATGGAGAAATCACTCTTATAACCAAGGGACAATGTACTCTTATAACAGATGGACAATGTATACTTAATAACTGTGGGACAGTGTACCCTTACAACTGAGGGATAGTGTAATCTTGTAGCCAAGGGACTATGTACACTCAATAATCGAGGATCTGTGTACTCTTACAACCGAGGGACTATGTACACTCAATAACCGAGGGACAATGTACTTTCAATAACCGAGGGACAGTGTACTCTTATAATCAAGGGACGGTATAGTATTATAACCAAGGGAAATAGTACTCTTATAACCGAGGGACAGTGAAAGGTGGAAATTGTAGTAAAGTCATTCATTCAAATTTAACCAAAGGAAAAATCACTCTTATAACTAGTGGACAGTGTATTCTTATGCCCGGGGGACAGTGTATTCTTATAACCGAGGGGCAGTGTACACTCAATAACTGAGGGACAGTGTACTCTTATGACCGAGAGACAGTGTACTCTTATAACCGAGGGACAGTGTACTTTTCATAACCGAAGGACAGTGTACTTTTCATAACCGAAGGACAGTGTACTCTTATAATCGTGGGAAAGTGTACTTATAACCGATGGAAAGTGTTTTCCGTAAGGAGGGGATTGTAGTAAAATTACTCATTCAAATTTAACGATGCACAAATCACTCTTATTACCGGGGGGGACATTGTTTATTTAATAACCGAGTTAATAACCGAGAGATAATGAACTTTCTATAACTTAGGGACAGTGTACTCTTATAACCGAGGAAAATGGTACTTTTTTAACTGAGGGGCAATGTTTTCGGACAGGAGGTGATTAGTAAAATCACTCATTCAAATTTAACCAAGGGAAAAATCACATATATAATAAAATAGATAGTCAATGAAAATATTGCAGAAAGAATAAGCTGAGACCTTTGGTCTTCGTCACCGGAATGCCGCATATTGAACCAACCCAGTTGCCGCACAAAAGTGGATTTCCAACGAAGCTTGAAAAAATATAATTAATCAAAACAATGATAAAAATTAGGAGATATGAGTTTGTGCATACTTGTCTGGAGGAAATCGCGAGAAGTTTCTGATAGGAGGTATGAGTTCTGTTAAGTTGTTATAAGACACATTCCGGATATGCACATAAATTGATGTTAGGCAGGATTTTATAAACCATTTGAACAGAAATCAAGGATATAAGGATATAATCATACAAAGTATATTGACTGAAACAATTGGTAAGCTGCTGAGGAATTTCTCCATGCAAGTCTAAGCAAAACATTTTTTAACATGACAGACAATGTTCCATAAACCATAAGGGTACAATAATATGAACTTACAGAGACATGATATTTTGCAGCAGTTGCCCCATTTCTACATGAATGCTAAAGGAGAGGTTGTTGAATGACATATCCCTAGTAAAGAGAGAGGTACATATTACAAAAAGAAAAGGATCTCATGCACACAAAATAGCAGACTAGTCAAGAAAGTACTCACATAGTTTGTATGCTTCTAAGATTTCCAAATTCCGTAGGCAATGGCCCATAGAGATGATTCCTACTCAAATTTCTGTGCAAATGAAAACAAGATTTAGCTATTACACAACTATCAAATTAACAAGGGTCAAAATAGTACTATGCTTTATTTACAAGCTTACAGAGTGAGGAAGGTACTCAAGATCACCAATAGTAGCAGGAACAACTCTAGAGAAATTATTGTCAAAGCATTCCATGAAGACATGAAAAACACATAAACTACTGATCTAGAAAACCAACACATGATGCCAAACAACTTACAGGGTATCGAGATTGATAATACGACCCAGCTCATTTGGTATCCTGCCTTTGAAATTGTTCTTCGAAAGGTTTCTAAACATCCAACATATATGGGTTTAAAAGGAAAAGTATGCAAGAAACAAATTTAAATGAGAGCATAACCAGAAATATTTTGTAAATGAAGAGCATTAGAAAAATAAAAACTGATTACCACACACATTGCCGATTACCATTAGAATATACAGGAAAATCAAACTCTCCAGATCCCGAAAACTTAAAAGGGATAGACCCACGTAACTGATTACCATACACATTGCTGTAAAACAAAATAAAAACTTCAGATATAACCGATAAAATAAAATTTCTTCAAGTTTTGAGGTGTAAAAAATTAGATATCTTACGGTTTATTAAGTGCTGTGCAGGAACTAATATTGTGTAGAATAGGTCCTTCAAGTTGATTATTAGGGAGATTCCTAATAGATGACTTTATAAGCAACAATTACACAGATGAAAACTTACAACGAAAACGATGAAAACCCACAATTCAAACAACTGCTCTAGTTTCCCAAGCTCAGTAGGAATTGTCCCAGCAAGTTGATTGTCTTGCAATTGCCTACAAAATAATTGACTTAGCTACACCAACAACAATACATGAAAAATATAATCAGAAAAAGAAAGACTGCTTACAAGTAGCTTAGCTTAGACGTATTTCCAAGCTCTGGTGGAATTGATCCGGTAAGCCTGTTGCGATGGAAATATCTAGGGACGGTACTAAACAAAGAAGCCCAAGTAAAATATACGGTATGTCTTTAAATTGGTAGTTTCTTCAACTAGTTGTAAAACAACTTCAAAAACCTTACTTAAACACACAAATTACAGAAGTAAAAGTGATAACACAATGCAGTAAAAACCCTTAAACAAAGAACTGCATCTATCAAAATTATAGTGATAAAACAAAATCGAAGAAAAATAACTATAATTTCTTGAGTTTTGAAGCAAAAAAACAGTAAAATAGTAAATGAACTTCATTTTTTTATTGTTATTGATTAAAAGAAGCGAAAAACAAACAATTATAAATAGAATCATGAAAATCACTTACCTGAATCACAAGTTTGACTCATGCAAGTTGTTGTTGTTCAATAACCTGTAACACATTTTCATCTCAAAATCGGTCTAAGCACAACATTTTTTAAAATGACAATGTTCCACTAACCATAAGTGAACGACAAAACTATGAACTTACAGAGACATGATATTTTGTTCAATGACATATCCTAGTAAAGAGAGAGGTACATATTACAAAAAGAAAAGCATCCAATGCACATAAAATAGCAGACTAGTCAAGAAAGAACTCACATAGTTTGTATGCCTCTAAGATTTCCAAATTCCGCAGGCAATGGCCCGTAGAGATGATTCCTACTCAAATTTCTATGCAAATAAAAACAACATTTAGCTATTACACTACCTTCAAATTAACAACAAGGGTCCAAATAGTACTATGTTTTAGTTACAGGTTTACAGCGTGAGAAGGTGCTCAAGATCACCAATAGAAGCAGGAACAACTCCAGAGAAATTATTGTCTGAAAGATCCCTGAAGACATGAAAAACACATAAACTACTTATCTGTCAAAATCCAACACATAATGCCAAACAACTTACAGGGCATCGAGATTGATAATACGACCCAGCTCATTTGGTATCATGCCTTTGAAATTGTTCTTTGAAAGGTTTCTGAACATCCAACATATATGGGTTTAAAAGGATAAATATAGAAGAAACAGATTTAAATGAGAGCATAACTAGAAAATCTTTCTAAATGCAAAACATTAGAACCTAAGAGTACGTCAAACTCTCCAGATCCCGGAAACTCAAAGGGATAGACCCACTTAACTGATTACCATACACATTGCTATAAAACAAAATAAAAACTTCAAATAAAACCGATAAAATAAAATGTCTTCAAGTTTTGAGGTATAAAAATTAGATATCTTACAATTGAATCAGTGCTCTGCAGGAACTGATATTGTGTGGAATAGGTCCTTCAAGTTGATTATTAGCAAGATTCCTAATAGATGACTTTATAAGCAACAGTTACACAGATGAAAAACTACAAGGAAAATGATGAAAACTCACAATTCAAACAACTGCTCTAGCTTCCCAAGCTCAGCAGGAATTGTCCCGGCAAGTTGATTGTCATGCAATTGATTTAGCTACAGCAATACATGAAAAATATAATCAGAAAAAGAAAGACTGCTTACAAGTAGCTTAGCTTAGACGCTTTTCCAAGCTCTGGTGGAATTGGTCCGGTAAGCCTGTTGCCATGGAGATATTTGGAACAACAAACAAATTAGTGACGGTACTAAACAAAGAAGCCTAAGTAACATATACGGTATGTCTTTTAATTGGTAGTTTCTTCAACTAGTTCTAAAACAACTTCAAAATCCTTACGTAAATACACAAATTACAGAAATAAAAGTGATAACACAATGCAGTAAAAACCCTAAAACAAAGAACTAAATCTATCAAAATTATATTGATAAAACAAAATCGAAAAAAAATAACTATAATTTCTTGAGTTTTGAAGCAAAAAAACAGTAAAATAGTAAATGAACTTCATTTTTTCTTGTTCTTGATTAAAAGAAGCGAAAAACAAACAATTATAAAACAGAATCATGAAAATCACTAACCTGAATCACAAGTTTGACCTGGAAACAAAAACAAATAAAACACGTTATTAAACAGATAAAAACCTGAAATCAAGATTAAAAGCAAAATATCTAGGGTTTAATCCAAAACAAAAACCATACAAAACACTAAAGACGAAAAAAAAAATCAAATGTTTCTTCGAATTATAATCGAAAAAGCAAATGTTTTCTTGAAGCAAAGAAAATGAACAGAGTCGGTGGAAATCACGAACCTGAAATAAAACACGTAATTAAAAAGATAAAAACCTGAAATCAACACTAACGACGAAAAAAATCGAAAAAGAAAATGTTTTCTTGAAGCAAAGAAACTGAACAGAGTCGGTGGAAATCACGAACCTGTGTGCGGATCGGAACTGGTGTTGGATTTCTCGGAGCCCAATACCACCGTCTGATCCATGAAACGAAATCGTCGTTGGATGAAAAATTGAGAATTCTAGAGAGAGAGAGAGAGGTTTTGGAGCGTTAAATGGAGGGATATTGAGGATTTGATTTTGAATTGAAGTGAATGTGAGCCGTTGAATGGAATAGCGTTTGATTTGGCTTCTAACGGCTATATATTACACATCTTCTTCACTTCTTGGTTTGACTGGCTTGCGACGAAAGAAAGATATTTTAGAGGGAAATATATAGGCGGTGAGTATAAATAGGCGTGGACAGCTATGTGATGCGTCAAAAAAGAAGCCTTTTTTTATGAACGGCAAGGATATTGATAATATATCCTATTTTAAATCTGGACCATTAAAGTTGGGAAAGCTATGTTTTATTTTAGTTTTTGGGTTGGGCTTGGTTAACTAGAGCTCCGGCTCTTGAAAGGGTAGACCCATTGGAGTTTCTGTATGTTGTATACAGTGTTCTAGTAAAACCGTATAGGCGGTGAAACTTTTTTTTTTTCTCTTTTTGTTTTATTTTTACTTTACTTTTTTTTATTTCTTTTATTTCTTTTTTACTTTACAATTTTACATAATGTACCACTAGGGATGCACATTTGGGGAATGGGGGTAGATATAAGTCCCCCCATCCCCATCCCCACTTCCTAGGCCCCCCATCCCCCCCCCCCTATTTCCCCATTTGGGGGAAAATGAGGTTGGGGGATTTTGGGGGGAGGTACCCCATCCCCAACCCAAGTTCCCCATTTCCCCCGTTTTTTCAATTTTTTTTCGTTTTTCCGTTTCCTCATTTCCCCATTTTACTAATAATTACAAATAAATAAAAAATTACATTACAAATATAATATTAAAAATCCATCAGTGCGTTACAAATACAAAGAAAATTCATTACAAAATAAAGTATTTTAATAAGAATTTAGATTTTGAAAGAGTAAATGATGTTTGTGTAGTTAGGTTTTGAAATAATAAAAAAATTAAATATATATATATATAATTATATTTATAATATTTTTTGGGAAATGGGGAAACCCCATCCCCATCCCCATTTGGGGGGAATTTGTGGGGGAAATGGGGAAATGGGGAAATGGGGTTGGGGGAGGGTCTCCCCATCCCCATCCCCATTTCAATTTGGGGATGACATCCCCACCCGTTTCCCCATTTCCTTCCAAAAAAAATTCCTTATGGGGTCGTGGGGAATTGGGGCTCCGGGGTAAAATGTGCAACCCTATGTACCACCAATCCATTATCACTAATGCCCTTATTAAAATAAAAATAATAATATGGAGAACTTTAAAACTAACTATAAAATTAGTGGATTTATTGTTTTTACCCAAGATTTGTATTTTTTTTGTTTCTATCAAATTTTCCACTATTTGGACAAAATTGTCTTTCTTTATAAAAAAAAATTCTCTATTTTGTTTTTCTTCTTCTTTGAAAAAAAAACAACTTTTTTCTCTATATTTTTTCTTTTTCTTCTTCCCAGATCTCTAGTATTTTTTTTTCTTTTAGACTTTGTGTTTAATTGATTTTTCATGGTGTGTTTAATTGGTCTGATTGAATTGTCCTGATGTGTTTAATTGAGTTGTCATGTTGTGTTTAATTGGTCTACCCTGGTGTGTTTAATTGAGTTGTTGTGGTGTGTTTAATTGATTTACTCTGGTGTGTTTAATTGAGTTGTTGTGGTGTGTTTAATTGAGTTACGTCTTGTGTGTTTAATTAGTCTGTCTTTGTGTGTTTAATTGATCTGTCATTGTGTGTTAAATTAGGTTGTCATTGTGTGTTTAATTGGTGGTCTAGTTTGTTTAAAGAAATCTGAAGAAAAAAAATTCCAGATTTGAATAGATTTGGAAATTTTCCATATTTCCTCATACAAAAAAAATTAAAAAATCTTTAAAACAATAGATCTATAGTCAATGTTATTTTTTTTTTAGGAATGAATTTTTGTTTCAATGGAACAAAATCAGAAAAAAAAAAACATAATCTGGAAAAAAAAATTAACAAACATAATCTGGAATTTTATTAAAATCTAGAAACATAATCTGGAAAATTTTCAAAATAAAAAAAAACCTGGAATTGTATATGGAAAAAAATTTAAACAAAATCTAAAAAAAAATTAAAATTAATCTGAAAAAAAAAATTAAATCTGAAATTTGTTTAAACAAACAATACCTAAACTTAAACACAACCACAACCACCTTTAAAATCAACAGCTAACACTCAAACACAACCACAATCACCCTTAAAATCAACAACCGACATCTGTAAATCAAAAGAGAGAGAAGAGGAACCAAAAAAATGCTTGGAACAAAAAACCCAGATTTGGAGACTTGAGTGAGGATTAAAATTTTCAAAATTTGCTTGGATTAAAGAGGAGAGAGGAGATCTGGTTGCAAAAAAAAAAAAAAAATCGTGGTGTAGAGAGGAGAGGGGCGTGAGGAAAAAAGAGAGAGAAAGAAGAGATTGAAAAGAGAAAGAAGGAGGTGAGAGAATCAAGAAAAAAATGATTCTTACCAAAGTAGAGAGAAGAGGTAAAGAAAATAGTGAGAGGCATTTAGGTTTTCACAGCCAATTATTGGTAAAAACAATAAAAATATTAATGTTGGGTAAAAACAATAAACCTCTTTTTTTTACTAAAAACGGGTATTTCGTCAAATTAATAATGTATTTCAAATATGTATATATTATTATATTTAAATGTTTTTTTTTAAAAGTAAAACAATTAATAATATTAGTAATAGTAACTTATTAATAATAATAATAATAATAATAATAATAATAAAAAAAATAAACTCAATATATGAAAACCAATAACAGTAAAATAAAAAATGATTTTTTTAAAAATAAAAATGATGGCTTGAAGAGTAACGACTATTGAGACTCTATTTACGTAAGATGTGTAGCGAAATGAGAGAAAAAAAACCACATATAACATATGTTATGAAGCAAATTCACGATATAATTAAACGTTTGGAATGCGAACCACAAACATAGTTACAATTATGCTATTCAAAGTAAAATATTCAACTTATGCATTATAAAGCATTACAAATGTTTAATGTTTACTTAAATGTGTCATGTGATGCTCTCATCACGTAGAATTTCCATAGGACCACAACTACAAGCTTGTTTATAGCCAATATTTTTATTATTAATACCCCATTTTACTTTTCAATTCTGAAATTATCTGAATCATATATTGATTTTTTTACCAAATATAATTTGAAAAATAAGAACGCATTGAATGATTTTCGAACAATATTGGTAATTTGCTAGTATAAACTAAAACAAGACCAGTAACTTTTTTAGTAATAAAAAATAAAATTTAAAAAGGAAAACTAATTTACAAGATTGAGGTTTCCCTCCCAACCTTTACAAACCTTAAATTACTGTATATTTATATATATATATATAAAAAAATTTATTTCACCATAAACCAGTAATTGTTGGATAAATTTTTGAATACACAATTACACTTTCGAAAAAAAAAACACATAAAAACAAAACCTAACTAATAAACCCACAATTAATTGCCAAAATCAGATTCTTTGGGCTAGTTTATCACCCTTAATTAGCTGATTTTCCTTGATCAAGATTTCACGATCAAACTTTTTGTAATTAAACGTACAAGAATGTTCTGTAGCATACCGGTGCTTCCCACAGAATATGTCCCCGCACCGGCACTTGAAGCCCGTCAACCCAACCTTCCTGTTGCAGTTCTTGCATCTGCTCTTCCATCTCAAACCCGAATCCGAACCGGACCCGGCAGCATTCGGCGTTTTAGAGCCAGAATCTTGTTCAAGCAGTGCATGATCGGATGAAGAAAGTGAAGGGTTTGGTGGTTTAGTGTAAGCAAGTGATAAGCTTTCTAGTTGTTTGACTGTTTTGTCGATAATCTGTGTTTTGAGGAAGTGATTGTAGCACTTTGAGCACATGTTCTTTGTCTCCTCCGAGCCGTAGAATCCGCAACCCTTTACGCAGAGATCTCGACCACTGGCAGCGTTGCTTGTAGTTGTAGAATCCATCGTTGCTTCTTTAGAATCTTTTGAATTGCTAGAGAGAGATTTGATTTGTAGAATTTTGATGAGTGATTGTGAGAGACTTGTGTGCTATATATAGGGAGGGTGGCTTTGATTGAATTTGTGTCGGATTTGGAAACTGAGTCGTACAAGTTTTCTTATTTGGAAACGGATTTAGAGACCCTTTTGAATCATAAAGATAAAAGGAAATCCTGAAGATCTTATAATTAATGGGCCAATGATTATTTTGGGAATAGTTTCCTTGAACTGCAAGAACTTTAGTCCAAAACCAATGGGCCGATTTCTAGCCAATATTGTTTTTCTTTTAATTTTTGGGTCTACCCAATTTAAACTGCTAATGTTATTAGATTTTTTTTTTTCATTAAATGTGACACCGAACGAATCAAGAGACTGTTAGAACTTAACAATATCAAAAATTACGATGAAAAAACTCATCATGTATGTTTATAAAATGTGTATGATGAAACTCATTCCTCATCACTAACATTACTTATAAAATATGTATGATGAGACTTATTCCTCACTACTAACGTTGAAGGAGAAATACACATCTGTGCTACGAGAAGATGTGTTGTTAGAATTTATGTGTGCTGTTGGAATTTTTTGTTCCATGAATCATTAGGTATAAATTATAAGTAAAACTTGATACATGTAATATGATTGCATGTTATAAGTGTCGATCTTTCCCAGTTGTGGAAATAATTATCTAGATTGCACTCATCAATGTAATATTTGATCTAGATAAGCCGTAACACAACTAAAATATGGTGTCCACCCTCAATGAAATAAAAAAGTTAAATTCTAATGAAATTATGAAAATATAAAGCCATCGTCATTGTTTTCATGTGAAAATATATCCCAAATTTTCAATACTCTGCAAACTATTTCTAGATTACAAATCAAGCACCACCATAATGATACTATCAGTGAAGTTGGCTAAATAGCTAACTTAAATGTCCAACACAAGAATAAAGCAGCAATAGACAGGGTTTTTGACTGACCAAATCCAAAACTCTGGTGCTGTATAAGTGTTCACTTCTCTCACCATTTTTTAGGGAGAGAAAGTGAGATAGTGCAAGTAAGCCTACTCCCCTCAAAACCCTCCACAAAAAAATAGTGCAGTTAGTAGAGTTGTTTAGGTTTTACTACCAAACCCCCCCTAACCCACTTTGTAAACCAATTTTATATATATATATATATATATATATATATATATATGCATACATGAAGATTGCATGAAATTGTGCACAAGTGATCATAGCTGTTCATTCCAGAATGGCACAAATCAATCTCACACACCATTCTAACACAAGGAAAATCAGACAACCTCCTGCAGTCCCTTTTCTATGGGAAGTAAAGCCGGGAATGCCTAAAAAAGACTGGAAACCTGAGGTTACTTCGGTTATTATTCCAGGTCTAGCACCTCCTCCAGTCAAGCTTGTTCCCTCGATACCATTCGATTGGGAGGAAAAGCCCGGAACACCATTACCTTGTGTCTCACAGCCGTCATTGGAATCACCTCTGGCTCTGGTGTGCTATCAGGGGTACGGTGATGATGATGCTGCTAACAAGAAGTATGATGTTTGTGACGAGGCAGATGAGGAACGAAAAGGGTTGTTTGAATTGGATCTCGAGACATTTGATTTTGAAACAGATGATTCATTCAGCTCGGTTCCCTATCTCCTAGCAAACTGTCTTGTGCCGCTGGAAGATATTTCTTCTGCTGTTCCAGTGCAGAAATCTTCCTCAGGTGATGATGATACAATTGATCAGCTAGAGATCCCTTCCTCACCGGCTTCTGAAACAAACAGTAGTACGAGCAGCTATGCAACTGGGATAACAAGCCTTGTGGGGGTTTCCTTCTTGGAATGCCTCTTTCCACTGCTTCCTCCCAATTCTGGTTTCCTTGAAAAGCTAGGGTGCTCGGAAAAAGGGTTTCATACTCCAGCAGAAGGGAAAAGCAAGGATTTCAATCATGAACGTGAAAGTAATAGCGGTGTCGTGATCAAGAGGCCAACAACACTTGAAGAGTTGATAATGATGAGTCGAGGGAGGAGTTACCAGAGAAAAGCTGTTCAAATGAAAAAACAAAATCTGTCAATGGTAAATCCCCTACCCTTGCTCCTTTTTTCACTGTAATTAATACTGCAACTGGTCTTAGGCAACAATAGAACAACTAAGAAGCATATTAGAAATCAATAGCTATTTAACATGAAAACAGGAGCCAAATTATAGGGTCCAATTCATTTCCTTCTGACACCATGATAGAAAAAAAAATCATATTTATATTTATCAGCTACTTAGCACAAGAAAAATCACAAACAACTTTTACTCTTGCCTGAATGCAACTATGACAGGAATTTGCTAAGAGAGCTTCCGGATGCGGCATCTTTGGAACTAGCTTCAAAATTATAGAAGGATTGCAGAGGAAGATGCGCCAGCCAATATTGAAACTGTTATAGAAGTAAGAAAACCGAATTCACCATGAAGTTCAAAATCACCAGCTATCATTCATTTTCTGCATCAATCTTTCTTCCAAATCATTTTAGTTTTCCACCTGCATCCCTCGATGATGTAAATAATTTACAATATCCAAATGTAAACTAAATGTTGAATTATGTGAGAACTCCAAGAAAACTGAAATTGAATTTTTGTTTAATTTAGAAGCTCTGCATCCCCAAATATCTTTCCCAGATGAAAAACTTCAACAATATATCAACCGGAAGCTGTACTAGTTTCAGCAACTCTTCGGATCCGTTCTATAACCACAGGAATATCCTCTTGAGCTAAAGTGGTAAAACAACATCGGAACCATCCTGGTTCTATGCAGTGGCAAGCTGAACCAGGAGTGACATTGATCTTAGCAATATTCAACAGCTGATCCCATAACTCAAGTTCCCCTTTCTCACTGTAAGAGGGAATTAAATCACTCATATCAGCCCAACAGTATAATCCTGAGCTGCTATTTGCACACTTGATTCCTAATTGTTTTAAACCAGCCACAAATGAATCATACATTTTCTTTATCCTCTTTCTATTAGTCTCAATATATTCCTGAGTAAATTTAGTATCTGAAAGCATTGGGATTAGTAGCCTCTGAGTCAGAGCAGAAATTGATGCAAACCTAGTTAACTTCTTTGCAGCAGCTAAAACACTCTCATTATAGGAGTAGATAACTCCAACCCTAAATCCTGGAAGACAGAGGTCTTTCGACAGCCCATATACTATATGAACCCTGCTCTTGTCAAAGTCTTCTGAGTCAAGAATTTCTGCCATGCTTATAAACTCCTCACTTCCATACGTAGAACCCGCATAAATTTCATCAGAGATTATATGGATGTTCTTCTCTCGTGCAAAGTCTAAAAGATCATAGATTGTTTCCCGTGGCAGTATATTACCAACAGGATTCGCAGGGTTTGAGATGAGAATTCCACGAACTTTTACTCCTCGTTTTCTTGCCTGATTGAATGCTTGATCAAGGGCACTTATACTAAAAATGAAGTTGTCACTGCTACGACAGTGAACAGGAATTAACTCCACTCCTGTTCGCAACGGCACATCCCTGTCAAAACTGCATATTGTTTCTCTAATTAACTTTGGTTTCTCAATTTATTTCAAAACCTAGTTTTTGTCAGTGTCAGTACAAAGTCTAAATGAAGATAAAATTACCCAGGATAATAAGGTGTGGGAACAAGAAATGCATTCCCATGGTCTGCCACGCAGAAGCTTAGTATCTCAATCGCAGGAGTTGCACCAGCTGTTAATATTATTTGAGAGGGATCAAACGAGGCCCTTTGTCCCATGACCTGAGACATGAAACCTGCCATAGCCTGCAAGAGGCAGAAAAAGAGAATATAACTAGCAAGGCCAATGTCACAGACTCCATGGCATTCCATCACAATAATGGTAGGCAGTTGCACATAGAGAATGCAAAATTTATCAATTGCATAAACCATACAACACCATTCAAAATTAAAATTATCCTAGAAGAACAGTACCTCTTCACCCAAAAAAAAAATTTATATTATCATTAGAAACAGGGAACGCCTGAAGGAAATAGCATCAATATAAATGGCTATCTCTAATTCTAAACCCACATAAAATGTGATTGAGAGAATAGAAATTAATGTATACATAGTTACTGTATTCTCAACGTATCACGTAAATTATCATTCTCTTTTTTTCCTTTTTCTGGGAACAATCATGACTTTTCAAATCATGTTTGCATATAGTAAATGGAAATCTTTATCGGATAATAACAAGAAATTTGGCAAAACATTTTAATATCCAGATAAAGCAATTGATGCCAGGAAACTGAAGGTTCTACATATAAAAACTGACGTACAAATCAAAAAATAAAAGTTATAGATCTAGCAAAGGCAAACTATGAAATTATAATCACGTGTGGACTAGAATTGTATCCGTGCAGCACCAAGATTTATCCAAGGCTAATCCTACACCCTAAAAAAAGTATTTTTAACTAGTGACTCTTCTATTTGTTAACAAATAACTACTCTGAATAGCCCTATTCAATAATAAATAAACATCACTTTACAAAATCCACTGTTAGATTCGTGAAACCAGGACACCAACCGAGCAAACAAGGTCTCGCTGTCATCAAGTCTACCAGCCACATAACTCTAGTTTCCGACAAAATACTAACCCTGCTCTAATTAACCATCCGATCTAGCTACTCAACCCAGCCAGCATCCTGACAAGTACCCTCACAGGTCCTATTGTAAAATCTCAAATTGCCAACACAACATTTACAAAACCCTCATAGAAAATCTATTACTACAACACAGAGAATTACAATTACTTATCACAAGTCTAAACATCGGCATGTCAAGTTCCCCAAATTGCTATATAAGTGGCCCATACACTCAAATGCACCATTTTTATAAGAGCTCGTAATCAAATATATCAGAAATTCACAGTGCTGTATCTAATTATGATAAGTCAACATCCACCACATTGTAAGTAAATGAACAAAGATTTTAACATTACCACTTTCAACTCCAGCATTCCATCAAACGGTTGATACATAGCAATGCTGCTGATACTCAAATCACCACCATTGGTTCCCATTATGGAATCTGTTAAATTCTCCGATACCCATTTCTCAAACAAATCCAAACACAACTGGAACCAACCATAAAAATGAAGTTATCTAAATAGTACGAAATACAAATTTCAACAAAAAATGAAAAATAAAAAACCAAAAGGATCCGAAACTCACGTTGTTCTCAGCCAATCCAAGCTGAATAATCCCCTCCGGATTGTCCGTTCTATGATACGGATCCTGCTTGACCTTATCCAACCCGATATAATACAGCGAATCAGTCGGTTTCGCAACCGAGTTCGCCCGAGACGAGACCCGAGCGGGACCGAAAGATCCACGGGTCGACGACAAGCTGGACCGCGACAACGTTCTCGGAAGCTCCGCTAGGTTGGAAGACGAGGTGGACGGCGACGGAGGATCCGAGGAGGAGGGTCCGGGAGAACGGTGCCGTTTCAGATAGAACTGGAGGAAGTAGAAAAGCGCGCAGGGAATCAAAGAGCCGAGGATGAGGCCGCCTCTGCCTTGCACCACCCCCTGTAACGGCACAACAAGTCTCATGGCGGTGGCTCCGGCTGGTTTTCGGTGTTCGGGTCTGGTGGATGGATGGTTTCGGGTCATGGATTATGGAGGTAAACCCGATGACACCTTGTATGGTCCGTCCGTTTGCGCTGTGTAGAAGGACTGAGAGAGAGGGAGAGAGAGAGAGAGAGAAAGAGATAGGTGAAGAAGTTGGTGGTTGAGTTGAGACTTCTAGAGGTTTTTTTTTTTTTTTTTTGTTTTATTTGCGAGTGTTTTTTTTTTCAAGTAATTTTGTTTAGAGAGGGAAGATTTGAACATTATATATTTAGCTGTCATCAGCTTCTATATGTTTTCTTTCTATTTTCATTTTTTAATTTTAAATTTGACTCATGTAGAACGCAAAAAAATATTATTATATTATCAATTAATAAATGGGTACCGTTAAAAAGAAATTGATAAATAGTTACTTATTAATAATTATTTATTTCATTTGATTTTTTTTTTATGAAATATTACATGAGCTATTACAAAAAGAGCCGTAGGACTTGTCGAATATCTACTTCCATAATAGGAGATAACTACTCCTATAATCAGGATGACTATTCCCATAATAGGAGATCAATCTTATATGGATAGGATATGTACTACTAACTTTACTAAGAGGTGATATATCACTTGATATATATTATATAAATTAAATTGTCGAATCATAAATTGAAATCTAAATTAGAATATCTAGCATTACTTTGTGTATAAATAGATATGTATTCAGGTCCAATCTTAATACTGATAATTGAAAAGAAAATATATATATTCTATTAGTTTAGGAGCCAGTGCTACTTAATTTTATGTCAATTATCTATCGATAATGATTGACCTTAATGTGTATCAAAATAACACATATTAAGATAATCACATGTAAATACATATCAAATATCAATTATTGTTTATAAGAAAATCTTCAATATATTGGATATATTTATTTTATATTTTTTTAAGTAGTATAATGTATTTATTAAGATCATTTGTATATATAAATATATTTAAATATATCAGTGAACAATATTACTTCTTTTTTTTAGACATAAATTAACACATTTGTTACTTGATAAACTACTATTTATAAGCATAAAAACAGTTTTTTTAAAAAAAACTGGACTTATAAAATCATATAAAATTAAAAATTATGGGTCGTTTGTTTTTTTGTCTGAAGACTGAACAGTCCTGAATTTTTCTGAAGACTGAATAGAGACTGAAATCTGAACTTGAATGACATGTTTTTTTTTTCTCACATCTAAATATATTATCAACACGTTTGTTTTTTTAAAGTAAAATTGTCTGAAACTAAGTAATTTTACATTTATACCCATGTTAAATAATTATACATATAATATGCAATAAAAACAATCCAAAAATAACAATTATATATGAACACATATGATAATGATCTTCTTCTTCGATTACAAATAAACTTCATTTTTACTATAAAAAAGGTTTTTTTTTCCGAAAAATTACTCTAAAAAATTAATATATAAATACATCACTCTAATATCATAATAAAATATTGACATTACACACCAATATGAGAAGAGATTAGAGTTCTTTTTTATTTTTAAAGTTATTTAAAATAGGCAATATATTGAAATAAAGAGTTATGTACCATATATAATTATAATGAAATTGGAAGTATGTTATATATGGGGGATAGTATCGGAAGAAAAGATTTTGGATTGCATTTAATGCAATTCAGTGATTTGCAATTAAGTGAAAAGTCAAGATTTTATACTTTTTATTTTAAATTGTTTTTTGGTATTTTTAAATTGTTTAACCACTTATAAAAACAAACAAAACAACTTAATAATTATGATTCAGACCCATTAAATTTTTAAGTGGAAAAAACAAACGAAAATAATATTTAGGATTGAATAACAACTGCCACACCAATAACAACTAACAAAATGAAATCTCGCAATAAGTTTGGTTAGAATTATGAACGTGACACTGACAATGATTTTCTTATTAATTATCAACCTAGTCTTTTGATCTTTCTATACAAGTATAAAAAAAAACAATTAAATAAAATATTTATAATAAGTAACCAAAGAGGTATATTTAGAAAATAAACGAGATGCATTTAGCATCGCTCACTAATACATCAATTTTCAACAAGCCCAACTTGTAACGTGTGGACACAATGTGTGATTATTGGGCTTGAAATCCAAAAACATTTCATTTCGAGCCCAAACAGAACTTTTCCCCGGACTCCCCAAATGTGAGAAGAACTTGTGTGAGCCCAAACAGATCTTTTCCCGTGGCTCCCGAATGTGAGAAGAATTTGCGTACTCCGGGATGTACATATATTTTCTGTTACGATCTTACCAAATAGTAAAATTATCATGTAATAGAATCGTAATGAAAGATGCATGGTACATCTTTCTAAATGTGGGGTTCATCAAACCCCTGTAAAGGTTCATTTATAGCATGAAAAAGTGACCAAACAAAAATGAATTGGGAGAAGAAAAGGAAAAGGTGATGAGTGGGACTGTGGGAGCGTGGTACCGACTACTAAGTTTTAATCATACACATATTATTATTATTATTATTAATTTTTTTTTTTTTTTTTACTTGATCATACACATTATCATCCTTTATAGAAGAAAAGAAAACAGTGCTGATTATGTGATTGACTGATTGGCTAGTTAGTTGTGAGAAAGATATAAAAAGTTTATTTTGAATTTATGATCATGACGGTGCATCTCATTATAGCCAATTATAAAGATAATCATGATTTTTCTTTTTGGCTGTTTCTGTTTCTGTTTGTGTTATTATTGTGATTGATTGGCCAGGCTTTAAAGATAAATCATAATTGGTAGTCAATTATTGTCGAGATAATGGTCTGGTTCGGATATATAATTCTATAAAAATAAGCAAAACTTCTTACTGATATTTATAAGGGTGAAATCCATTTTATTCTCTCTAGTTGGACATATTATACAAACTAGTCCTTCGATTTTTAGAATTATATTGACAGGTCCCTATAGTTTTTAAAAATTTATATTTTAGGTTTTTGTTGTCCAATTCCGTTAGAGTTTAGAAAGATTTCATTCAAGGTTCGAGTATAAAATTATAAACAGACATCTCGAGTTTATAGGAACTAGTTTGACAAAGGGTAATTAAGTATTTTGATTTATAAATTAAACAATTAAAAAAAACTAATTATATCCATTCAAATTACAACCTGTCCTACACCATTGACAAAAAGGAATTGCAAAACTGATAATTAAAATTTCAAATAACAAAATTTCAAACCCTAATCATTAATAATTAAAATTAGAATATTAAAAAAAATATCTTCATTTCTCTCTCCTGACTATCTCTCTCTCGCTCATTAAATCTCTCTTTTTCTCTCTCTCACTTCCAAAATCATCAACCAACATCAACGCCACTACTACCATACCACCACCAGAAACCAAACGACCCAAACCACCGCCACCACCACCAGAAACCAAACCCTAGCCACCACACTAATACGTCTGTTATTTCATTGTCCATTATTTCATTAGGTAAGTTGTTAATAGGAAGATAGTTTGGCATGCAATGTTCCACGCATGCTGCCAGTCATCCAATTTGGTTATGACCAAGTTTGATGGTTGCTTTTATTTCGTTCTCAGTAGCATAATGGGTTATTAGGTTGCTGGAATTCAGCTCCCACTACTAATTATCTTTGTGTTGTTATTTTCAGTTCGAGTCTGTTTTGTTTGTTCCTCAGCAAGGTCTATAAATGGACCAAAGATTAGTCGAATAAAGGCATGGAATTACATAGCAAATAATATCTCCCAAAATCTCTGTGATTCGTTTCTTCTCATTCCTCTTAACTTCTCTAAATTTTGTTCGTATCATTGGTATCAGAGCGCAATTCCTCCATGGATACTCGTGGGAAATCGAATGCAGAGTTCCGCAATGAAGTCAACGAGATCCTAACCAGCCATGAATCAAGAATCGACCAAATCCTCACCGAATTACAAGTCATGCGTTTACAGCAAAACTGACTCACCACATAAAAAGACATCAATTCTTTTGCTTCCGGCGAAGCATCCCACAATTGAAATAATGTCCAAGCCAATCTACAAACCAACCTAACCAATGACCACACCAATCATCACCTCAAATTATCTTTTCCCAAATTTAACGGAGACGATCCGACCGGTTTGATATACAAGGCAGAGCAATATTTTGATTTCAAAAATTTTGTGCCTGAATAATGAGTGCAGCTAGCATCTTTTCACTTGGAAGGCATCGCCCTTCAGTGGCACCGTTGGTTCACCAAACTCCGTGGTCCATTAACCTGAGAAGAATTCACCAAAGCTGCCTTGCTTCGCTTTGGACCAACTGATTACGATGATCCTTCTGAAGCCCTCAACACCATCACTGTGAAGGATAAATATTGGATACCAATTATCAAGGAACTACTAGATGAACTGTATGGAGCCAAATTCTTCTCCAAAATGGACTTGCGATCCGGCTATCACCAAATTCGAGTGGGAGACGAAGATATTCATAAAACCGCTTTTCGAACCCATGAAGACCACTACGAGTTCATAGTATTGCCTTTCGGCCTGATGAATGTGCCATCCACCGTCCAAAGCCTTATGAATGACTTATTTCAGCCATATCTTGGACAATTCGTGTTGGTGTTATATATATATAGTCATTTCTTCTTAGTGCGCACTGATATAATTTATATCAGTGCGTTGCATGTGGACCACTGATTATGGAGAAGTTTTTACAAGTGCATATACTTTGAGTCAAAGTATGTAAATCTAATGGTCTACATCCAACGCACCGATAAAGTTATATCACTGCGTACTGACTTAAAAATTTCGGTATATATATATATATTGATAAATAAATACTTATTAATAATGATTCATTTCAGTTGATACATGTTATCTAAATTTAGATGTCTAGCATTACTTTACGTATAAATAAGTCTTGCTAACGTCTAAGAATACACATTAAGGTTGTTCTTAATACCGATAATTGAATATATATATATATATATATATATATATATATTATATGAGTTTATGAGCATGTGCTACTTAATTTTTATGTCAATTATCTATCAATAATGACCTTAATGTGTATCAAAAGGACACATATTAAGATAATCACATGTAAATACACATCAAATATCAAGGGGTCGTTTGTTTTATTGTCTGAAGACTGAACAGTCCTGAATTTTTCTGAAAACTGAATAGGGACTGAAATCTGAACTTGAATGACATGTTTGTTTTTTTTTTCCTCACATCTGAATGTATTGTCAACACGTTTGTTTTTTAAAAGTAAAATTGTCTGAAAATAAGTAATTTTACATTTATACTCATGTTAAACAATTATACATATAATATGAAATAAAAACAATCCAAAAATCATAATTATATATGAACACATATGATCATGATCTTCTTCCTCGATTACAAATAAACTTTATTTTTACTAAGAAAAGAAAAAAAGTCTATTTTTTTCAAAAAATAAAAGGGGAAGCGGAAAAACTCACACAAAACATTCTAAATATATATATATATATATATATATATATATATATAAATACATCACCATAATATCATAATAAAGTATTGATATTATACACCAATATAAGAAGTGATTATGGTTCTTTTTTTATTTTTAAAGCTATTTAAAATAAGCAATATATTAAAATAAAGATTTAGGTACCATATATAATTATAATGAAATTGAAAATATGTTATATATAGGGATAGTATCGGAAGAAAAGATTTTGGATTGCATGTAATGCAATTCAGTGATTTGCAATTAAGTGAAAAGTCATGATTTTTTACTTTTTATTTTAAGTTGTTTTTTGGTATTTTTAAGTTGTTTGACAACTTATAAAAACAAACAAAACAACTTAATTATTATGATTTAGACCCTTTAAGTTTTAAGTGGAAAAAACAAACGACCCTCAAGTATTGATTATAAGAAAATCTTCAATATATTGGATATATTTATTTTATATATATATATATATATATATATATATATTAAGTAGTATTTACTTGATAAACTACTATTTATAAACATAAAAAAATAGTTTTTTTTTAAATAACTGGACTTACAAAATCATATAAAAATAAAAATTAATTAAATAATATTTACGATTGAATAACAACGGCCACACCAATAACAACTAACAAAATGAAATCTTGCAATGAGTTTGGTTAGAATTAGAACGTGACACTGACAATGATTTTCTTATTAATTTATCAACATAGTCTTTTGATCTTTCTATATAATTATAAAATAACCAAATAGGTGTATTTAGAAAATAAACGAGATGTTCCAAAGAGTGACATTAGACAAGGTGATCCACTGTCACCATACCTCTTTGTCTTATGTATGGAAAAGCTCTCACATATTATAAAACAAAAAATTGTAGAGGGGAGCTGGAAACCTATTAAGATTTCAAGAAAAAGTCCTGCGATATCCTATCTATTCTTCGCGGATGACCTCATTCTTTTAGGATAAACTTCCGTTCAACAAGCTCAAACAATGAAGGACTGCATTGATGCTTTTTGTGATCTTGCTAGACAGCAGGTAAGCTTCCCTAAATCCAGAGTACTCTGTTCTAATAATGTCAGTAAAAGCTTTGCCAAGAATATAGATGCTATCTGCTGCTCTCTTATTACCAAGAACCTGGTTAAGTACCTTAGTGTCCCTCTTATCCATGGCCATATCACTAAGGAGACTTATAAGGAGATCCTTGAAAAGACTCAAAGCATATTGGCCACTTGGTAAAGTGCCACCTCTCCTTTGTTGGTAGATGCACTCTTATTAAGACTACTTCCTCTGTTATCCCTATATATGCTATGCAATCTATCAAACTACCTGCTGAGATTTGCTCCAACATTGACAAACTTAACAGAGACTTCTTATGGGGACACATGGCTGACAATAGGAAGGTTCACTTGGTTCACTGGGAGACTGTCTGTATTCCAAAATGGAAAAAAGGTCTAGGCATCAAGAAGTCGAAATTGATGAACCAAGCTTTACTAGCCAAAGCTGGCTGGAGACTTCTGCACATTGAGAATGGTCTATGGGGAAATATGCTCAAGCATAAGTATACCAAATACGATGTTTATGGGATCCTTAAGCATAGTAACAACATCAGATGCTCTAGTACCTGGAAAGTTTCACTTTTGAAGCTAAACTCCTAATGGAAGGATTGAAATGGAGAGTGGGTGATGGGTGCCAAATTGCCTTTTGGATTATAATTGGCTACCTAGTTTCGATAAGCTTCAGAATCATGTCGCCCTTCCTCTCTCTGCTTCCCAACTCTCTAAGAAAGTCTGTGATTATATATCTCATGAAGATTGGGATGTACAGAAACTTAACTTGGTTCTCCTTTGTCACGTTATTCACAGAATCCTAAGTATTCATGCTGAGAGTCATTATAATGGAGTGGACAAAGCTATTTAGGGCTTGACAAAAAATGATGAATTCTCTGTTAAAAGTGCATATGAGAGTCACTTTAAGGATGCCGAGCAGACTAATTGGAAATGGACCTTTATCTGGAAGCTCAGAATCCCCCTAAGGGTTCATAACTTCTTATGGATGTTGCTTCATGGTAAACTCCTCACAAATGTACAATGGGCTGCTAGGGGTCTGAGTATGGATACCACCTGTAGCAGATGTAGGGATGGTCGTGAGAACCTGGAGCATGTGTTCAGAGGATGTAGTGTTTCCTTAAAATTTTAGGAGGACATTTGTATAGGGATTACCAATTTAGGTCTGTTTATGGTGGATTGGAGTGACTGGATGCTTCAGAACCTGAACTGTAAAACACTGATCATGGGCAGAATCCCTAGCTATCTTATTTTTGCTGTGGCCATGTGGTTTATGTGGAAGTGGAGATGTAATAGTGTGTTTGAGTCCAAATTTGTTCTTCGTGTTTGTGCTGGCAAAATCATTTTGAACTATGCTAATGATTGGTTAAAAGCCAACTATGATGCATGTAGCAAGCCTGATATGAAGACTTGCTTCATAACTTGGTCCCCACCTGAGGAAGATTGCATCAAGATCAATGTTGATGGAAGTTTGAACACTGAAAAGGGCATTATCTCTGTTGGAGGTGTTATCAGAAATCATATGAAGATTTGGTTGGGAGGGTTTGCCTTAAACAGGGGTATGGGAAGTATTATTGAAGCTGAACTCTGGGGTATTTTTGAGGGCCTCAAGTTCGTTTGGAAGCCTGGATTCAGGAGAGTCGTTGTTGAGACGGATTCTCAGACCTCTGTGCTGTTGCTGAATAACAATACTCCTAGAACTCACCCTCAGTTCAGCATCATTCGGTCATGTAAGGCCTTGATGGATGATAATTGGAATTGCAACATCCAACATGTGTACAGGGAAAGCAATAGAGTTGCTGATGGTTTAGCTAAATTAGGGCACTCTTTGGAAGTGGGAATCATGTTCTTTGACGTCCCTCCCCCTCAGATTTTAGGCATTTTTGAGGATGATTGTAAAGGGCTAACCTTTGCTAGGCTTGCTAGCCTTTGCTAGTTTTCTAGGCTTCTTGCCCTCCTCTTAACCAAAATAAAAAATAAAAAAATAAACGAGATGCATTTAGCACCGCTCACTAATACATCAATTTTCAACAGGCCCAACTTGTAACGTGTTAACACAGTGTGTGATGTGTTGGGCTTGAAAGCCCAAAAAATTTAATTTCGAGTCCAAACCGAACTTTTCCCGTGGCTCCTTGAATGTGAAAAGAACTTGTGTACTCCGGGACGTATATGTATTTTCTGTTACAATCTTGGTATTATGATCTTACCAAATGATAAAATTGTCACGTAATAGGATCACAGATTCACAATGAAATGTGGGGCTCATCAAACCCTCATAAAAGGTTCATTTATAGCATTAAGAAAATGACAAAACAAAAAATGAAACAAAAAATGAATGGGGGAGAAGAAAAGGAAAATGTGCTGGGTGGGAGCGTGGTACCGACTACTGAGTTTTAATCATACACATATTATTTATTTTTTTTATTTTTTGACTTGATCATACACATATTATAATCCTTTATAGAAGAAAAGAAAACAATGATGATTATGTGATTGGCCAGTTATTTCACTTAGTTGTGAGAAAGATATAAAAAGTTTATTGTGAATTTATGATCATGATGGAGCTTCTTTTTATAGCAAATTATAAAGAGAAATCGTGATTTTTGTTTTTGGCTGTTTCTGTTAGTGTGTTATTGCTGTGAATCTGTGATTGATTGGTACCGCCATGCATAGGTATGTCAATATCAAACAATTCAGATATCTAATTTTACAATATTTAGTAAAACCTCTTATTTATATATATAAAATGAATAATGTTCGGTTTTTTTAAAAATAAAATTTCTAAAAATCTTTCAAAATTATCTGGTATGGTGATTTATCAAGATCTCATACATCATAAATTTATATGGTGATCAGTGTAATATTATCAATTTACTGTGCCACATAATTGGGAAGTTTTTTTTTAAAAAAAAATTAGAATATTATCATAAATTTATATGGTGAGTAGTGTAATATTATCAATTCACTGTCCCACATAATTGGGAAGTTTTTTTTTTTTGGAAAAAAATTAGAATATCTAACCTTACTTTTATAAAATAATAGTGGAATTTAAACTCACTACCATCAATGTAGAGGATGAGACCATTATCACATGTGTTAAAATATAAAGTGCATCAATTGCTCAATTTAAACAAATTATCATTCAATCTAATCCAATTTGATTTTCTATTTGAAATCAATTCTTTGTTACCGATAAAAGCAAGACTGGGTATGGCTTATATTAATTTTAAAACGTGGTTTAAATCTTGATTTTAAAACCCACCCAACAATCTATTCTCAATTCAAAAGTTAAAATACTTTTTAATTTTAACTGATTTTTAGAATAATGTGGCATTGTTTCAATTATAAATTATGAATTACAAAATGGTTGACTATTAATTAAAATTTAAATCAAAATTTCAAATTAATATAATCCAAACAATTGTCTCAAATCAAGAAACTTTTCGTAGTAATTTATATTAAAAGATAATATATTTTTATTAAGAATAAAGTTATAAATTTATTTAATTTTTTTAAAGAAAGAATAATATTATAAATTAAAATTTAGATTTAAATCATAATTTAAAATTAAAATAACCGCAAGCATAATTAAATGCATAAAACTGTTTAATTAAGAAACATTATACAATAATTGATAAAGACATAACTTTTCTTAAATATTAACAAGCAAATTGGTTTTAGATTATTTAAAAAAAAAACTTGAATAGATCCAATTAGATGTTCGAACACATATATACAACATATCATATTAATAGTTAATCGTCATAATTAATTCAAATTAATTAAACAAGTCGAATAGATTCGATTTTTTGAAATTTATATAATGCTTTTCATACTAATGTACAAATAATTTATTCTTTTTATGTGTGAACAAAAATAACCTTGACAAAAATTGTCAAGTCACCTTCTTGGCTTCTTATATTTTTGAATTTCTTCGTGGGAGGAGCGTCTCCACTGCCCTTGATTTGCAAAAGGACAAGCTCGTCCTCTCATACAATGAGGATAAAGACGTAATTTCACACAAGATTCCGCCGAAATGCAGACTTTTTGCACCGATGCCAAATGTAATTGCGAAGACCAAATTTCTTTAAGCTAAAGACAAAACATATGCTACTACTACTACGTGCTATACTGTTGTTGCTGTGCAATTTACCATTTTGTCCATGTCTTTATTCAATTTAAATTTCAAAGATACGTTTTGCATAGTTGAGACATTTGTTTGGTTAGTTGGTGGAACTATTTATTTTTGCATATTATTAAAGTAATATATATTTTATTTATATATATAATTTTTTTTATAACATAAATTGTAATAACACATCACCTCTTAGTAGGGATGGTTGTACATCTCCCTTCCACACATAGTGGTCAAAGGTTTGAGTCTCACAATACGCATTTTAAAAACATTTGTGGAGAGTTTTCGATTGTGAGAGTTAGTCCATATGTAACCTCTCCCCGATAGTGAGAGTAGTATTCTGGACCGTACTTATAGTGTTTAATTAATCTCACCAAGTTTCAACCATAATTGTATTTTAAAAAAATTAAATTGTAAAAAAAAGGGGGATTTTTTGAATTTTAGATTAATTTATTATATTATTTTATAATATATGTGTTGACCTTAGAAAGATTAGTGATTATCTTTATGGGTTATCTACCATTTATAGATGTGGCATCGGTGCCAATTGGCATTTGCCAAGCCCTTTGGAGTTTGGACCAACTTCTGCATGCTTATATGTAATATTTGCTCTACGCTAACACATGATTATAAGGAAATAAAAAATCGGCCTTGTTAGTAGTTTGAATTTTTGATCCTAACAATATATAATTATGTATGCATTTGATATTTATTTAGAAATTTGAAAATTCTTTTCACATTATACGGCGAAACATAGAGAATTAGTATGGTTTTAAAATTCACTAAAAATTATTGATAAAGACAAAAAAATGCTTTAAAAAGTACATTATATAGATGTATCCTATATTCATATGTATTCATTCATCTCATAAGATTCCCGAAATGCAGGCTTTTTACCCCTTCGTCAAATGTAATTGCAAAGACTAAGAGTGTGTTTGGTATAATTTTTCAAGTAGGACTTTTAGAGTAGATATTTTTATAGTAAAGATTCTATTGAGTAGAGTTTTAAACAAAAAAAGTTTTTTATTATGTAAATTACAAAAAAAAAAGTGTTGAAAATGTATTTTTAAAAATAGTTTTTGGTTGTGTGAATTACAACAAATGTGCTGACAGTGTATTTATAATAAAAGAGTTGTATGGTGGAATATCTAAAATTTATAAAGGGTAGTTGAGACAATTCATATGTTTTAAAAAAGCTTAAAAAAAACTTTTTAGATAAGCTTAAATTTTAGACTTTTCCAAATATACATAAAATAGCTTTTATAAAGGGTAATTGAGACAATTCATTAAATAAAAAAACTATTTTGAGTTTTTACAAAATAACTAAAAAAAATTCAAAATAACTTATAACATTAAAAAAGCTCTTTTAATTGTTTCAAAAACCATACCAAACAAAAAGTAATTTCTTTAAGCTAAAAACAAACATATACTACTAGTACTACTAGACTGTTGTTGCTGTCCAATTTACCATTTTGTCCATGTCTTTATTCAATTTAAATTTCAAAGATACCTTTGCAATTTGCATAAATGAGACACTTGTGTTGTTAGTTGGTGGCACTATTTATTTTGCATTATTAAAGTAATATATGATTTATAATATAAAAAAGGAATTTTTCAAATTTTAGATTAATTTATTATATAATTTTATAATATTTATGTTGACCTTAGGAATATTAGTGACTATCTACCATTTATAGATGTGATATCGGTGCCAATTGGAATAGTGAAATCCTTTGGACCCTTTGGACCAAATGCAACATACATATATACAGTTTTTTCTCTAACACAATTATAAGAAAATGAAATATCGGCCTTGTTAGTAATTTAAATTTTTGATTAAATGTTTGATCCTAACAATATATAATTATATATGCATTTGATATTTATTTAAAAATTTAAAAATTCTTTTCACATTATATGGCGAAACATAGAAAATTAGTATGGTTATGAAATTCACTACAAAATTATTGATGAAGTGAAAAAAAGGCTTCAAAAAGTGCATTACATTCTTGAATCCTGTTATGTATGTATTCATCTAATGAATATATTTGTGTATGAATCAAAATTTAAAATCAGCATCATAATTGGTAGGATTATTTCATTCATCATTTTTGTGTATAAATCAAAATTTTTAAACCAACGTCAAAATTGATAGGACTATAAAGTACATCAATGTAAATGGTGTGATATGTCATTCTTATTAAAACTTTTTTATTATTGATTACTTTTTTTAAACAAAATTATTATAAATTTAAAGGATTTTTAAGGCCTTTTTAATCAGTCCTTAAATCATAAAGTTATTTTAATTTAAACACTATAGTAAAAAGTTTAGCATAGAATCTGAACACTTGAATTTTTTTTTTTGAGTTTTTTTTGTTTGAAAGATATTTTTGATTTTTTTAATACTATATAAACACAACAAACATAATATATATATATTTTTTCAATATTTTAAATTATAAGACTATATTTATAAATCGCGTATAATTTATTTATAATTATACATTTAAAAAATCTTTTAATTTTTACTTAAAAAAATATAATTAAATCGATAAAGCAGTATATGTTCGATATATGAATTTGGATCATCCGTTGATCTGAATTTTTTCCTGACCTCTCATGACAAATAATCATTGCAATGAATAGGTGGTTAAGATGTAATTGATTTTTACAACGACTCTATCAACAACCAATCACATACTTTAAAAATGTCAAGAAAAATATCAGATCAACAGAGAATCCTTCGAATAGACTTCAAATAAACACTCATATTTAACTAAACACTGTTGGAGTGACTTTTCACCTAAAAAATTATAATAATAAATAAAGCCAGCAGGGGTATAAGCGTCATATGAAAAATAAACAGACATTATCCATCAAGAAATCTAAAACAGTATCAGAAATCGGGCCCACAATTTCAAAAAAAAAAAAAAAAACTTGGATCCTTCTGTGAAATCTCGACTCTATAAAAGGAGGTTCTTCAACCTCTGTCCGTCTCGGTTCTTTCGTTTCATGTCTCCTTCCTTTCTTTCAACGAAAATCTCGCCGTCCAATTCGAAATTTTAATTGCAAAAAATAAAAAGTAAACAATACACCAAACCAAATCATCTCCACCGGTTCGTCTCTCAAAAAAAAAAAAAAAAAATTTACGTCAGAAAACTCTCTTTCTCTCTCATTATTTTCCGAGAAAGTTTGAGAGAAAATCGAAACCAATGGATTCATGAATCGCATGGTTAGAACTTTCTCTCTCGTTTTTGAGGAAAGTTCACAAGAGAGAACGTGCCAAATTTTGTAGAATCATTTTGTTTGCTCCAAATCATTGAAACAGGGCTTCTTCTATATTTTGTAATTACTATTATTATAAGTTTGCAATGCTGTTGTTTGGTTCTATTCTCTGAAGAATTTGTAAAAAGAAGAAAAAGAAGAAAAAAAACAATGTCGGATTGTTAGCGTGAAACGGGAGGTTACAGAGATGGATGAAGAAATGGAGGAATTGTTCACGAAGACGTTCGTGGTCGATGATTTCGAATTCGATTTCGATTACGAGTACGAAGCGCCTCAATTCTATGATTTCACCCGGCCAGAAACGTTTCCAGAGGCTGAAGAAGCCGATTGCTGGTTCGAAACGGCTTCCAGTTATCCGCCTTCGCGTAAGTGTTTCAACAATCGTTCTCATTTTGCTGCTGTTGTTGAGTTACATTGATTGATCTTTTGTTGTAGAATTGTGTTATATATTTATTGACCTTTCAAATTTGTGAATGTCTTTATTAAATTTTGTATTTATTGTTAGCATTAGCATTTAAGGAATATGATTAACTCTTTATTTCGTTTAATATTGATTGTTAGCTTATATTATAAAGTTGAACTGGAGATACGATATCCACTATAATCCCGTGGAGATTGCAAGCGTGTCTTGTCATTCTGTAGACGGTGAAAGCATGACTTCTGTTGGTATTGACTCCAACAATACGATGGCCTTTAAGAATTCTTCCATAGATGACGATAATGGAGGTACCTATCTTGTTTACTACATATATATATATATATATATATAATTGTTTGTTGTTATAGTTTCTTGATTCCTTTGATGTAAGGTAATTATTCGTTGGAAAATGCTCATGCACCCTTCTTCTTCTTCTGTTTGGCGTTGCGCTTAGTTAGAGTTATACTTATAGTTACTTAATTCCTACACAAATTGCATGATTTCACAATGCACAGTTTCAGTACTAAGAGGCAAATGGAAAGGGCAGGGTGCCTAGACATGAGAGATTTTTAAATAAGTTTGGGCAGATGATGTAAAAAACTTGTATTGACAGTACCCTTCATGATATTTTGTCTTGGAGGGAAAGTATTTGATGTAGTTTATAGAGATGTGAAGTGAGAAGATGGAAGGCGGAGTTGCATGTCAGTTGTTCTTGATTGATTTTACGGGTGCATATGTTTTTGACGGAGGAGTTGTAATTTTGCCTTCTAATGTCATTTGATAATGTATCGGAGAAATGGTAAAAATCTTGTTCTAAGAAGCACAAGTGTTTGACTGCAAGTCTTGAGAACACCAATCCATATGAGATGCCAAAGGGTAGGACTGCATATAAAACACCCATTGTAGGTCCTTCTTTTGAGGGCTCAGCGTTGGGTTAGGACCTATTTTGAGGGTTCTGATAGAGAAGTTACCAACAACTTTGCAGCAAGCAATTTGGAAAAAGGTGAAGTTGAGAGACAAGCATTTGCTGCTGTCACTTTCATTTCCTTCGGTATGCATGCATAGGATACTGTTTGGTGTGAAGTAAGTTTCTGTTTTAACTAAGTGCAGCAGTGTGTCATTAATATTGAAAGAGGGTTATCATAGCAATTACAATTGCTTGATTTCATAATTAATAACCTTTCAGATAAGTATGTTCTTTTATTTCATCTTAGAGACGGAACAAATTTACCTAAGTTTATTGAATGTATGTAAAAGGCAAGCCTAGTAATTCCATATTGTTCCTTCATCTGTATTTTTTTTTGTATTACTTTCTTCAGGACCGGAATTATGTGATCACATGGGCCAAGACGTTCCTAAATCCAAAACCAAGTCTCCAGTCAAGTCATCTCTATCAAGGAGTTCAACTTTGATGAAGCCTACAGCAAGTTATCTGGCCAAGCATGATCAACTTCATGAATTTTATTCCAACCGTATTTCTAGAAGGTATTGGTTATTTCTTAAGTACTTTACTGTTGAGGACCTGTCTTCACATCATTTCTTTGCAATATCAGTTATGTGAGCATTATTTTTTTATTAGAAATAATATAGTTTACAAATCATTAATTGTTTTGATATATCAACTTATGTTTGTCGGTTACTTTAGATGTGTTTATTATATTTAAATTTGGTCAGAATTGTTTTTTTTTTTTGGAAATCTTTTAGTACTCTGATTTTTTTTATGTTGCACTCTTCTCTTAATCGTTTTGGCATTCTTTATTTAAAGGTTTCGAAAGTTGTTACTCAAAACAGACAAGAGTTCACAGACTTCATCCGTGGTTGAAAACCTAGCTACCAAAAGACAAAAGCTGGAGGCCGGTTATTTATGCAAGGTGCACTAATTTTGGAATTCTATGTTTTGGCATACATATCTTGAATTCATGAAGCTGGGCATATAAATGGTGATGTTATATTCTGTCCATAAACTAAAATTTTAATGATATACTATATGGTATAAAGATCAATATGCTACATTTTTGGTGTTAGTTCGTTTTCAGTTTTTCTTTTCTTTTCCTTTATGTATATTTTTCCATGAGTATTGAGATATAGAATAAAAAGGATAGTGGATTTTTTTCAATCTTTTGTTGAATCCTTTTCATGGTTCAATAGATAATTTGATAAACTAATGGTTTTTTTTTTCAAATTGCTTGGCTCCCTTCCAATGTATGCATGACAATGCATGTCTTTATTTCATTTTTCTTGTTTGTTAGATGTTTGCTTTCTTGAAAGTGTAAGTTCTCATGATAGTTCACATGTATGAGCAGGTTTTCTGAACCAACGTTATAATAAATTGTCACATTTGTGGTAGTTATTATATAATTAATTCCAGAAGAATTTTTTAGAATGCTTTATTTTGCAATTCAGGTGTCTCATCTGAAGCATCATGCTCTTTTTGTACACAAGATACCTAAAAAGGTAAGCTTTACATCTTCAGAAGTATATGATGCACCACATGCTTGTACACATCATTCATAGCTATGTTCAGGCTCTTTTTTATGTGTATTATTTTTTCTATGTTATCAATAGTTTTCAAATTACTTTGAGTTGATTGTCCAGGATGAAGTTAACTTGGTGTATGCTAGATCTAAAGTTACTATTCCTAGAGAACCAAATCTGGAAACAGCACATCGAGCACAAAGATATAGGTAGTAAGTTTACTTCCTGTCAAAAATGAAATATTTGATTTCATATATCTAGAGGTTATGAATTTTTATTTTGCTGAAGAGCTGTTGTCTGTGTTCCGTTTTCTGAATTTCAGATGCAAGGCAAATGCAGAGTCAGGTGAAAATGCAAAATCAAAGGCTTGTACCTTTAAAGCACATCCCTTGAACAGAAAAGTAGGTCTTTTCAGTAGGAACTAAGAATTTTAAAGAAACAGCGTCCACATTTAAGGTACAATAATTGAACTTTTACCATGAATTTTTGACAGATCCTTGAGGCCCCTTCATTCCCTCGTCCCAAAAAGAGCTCATTACAGCTGACAGAGTTTCAAGTAATTTCCAAAAATGTCTTAATTTACTTGTTTCTTTCTTGATATAAGTTTGATGCATCATTTGTAGTTAACTTACAAAATCTACTGCTTTGTAGGTCTTCCAACTGAGAACATCGGAGAGAGCTAGGCAACATGCACGAAATAAGGTAGGTCATCAAAAATGAACTATATAGATCATGATAATCGATATTATATTCTAAAACCTTTTCCTCTAAATCTTATAAACTTCTTATAATAAGTTTTACAATTTCAGAATTTCTTTCTTCTACCCATGGTGTCGCCTATAATATTGAACATATTTTGATTATTGAAAGCTAATGATTTCCTCATCACAGGTGGCACCTGTGTATGACTATGAATACATCTCACAAATTGAAACTAAAGACTACAAAAGGTAAATGTGTCTTGAATGTAGCTGATGTTACTTCCAAATTGAACATGCCGAGATTTACTCTTACCAAATTATAATGTTAGTAACATTAGGTGTTTGTAATTCCGCTTTGCTCATGGTTTTCAAGCTTCTTGTTACTTGGGATCACTGTATGGTCCAGGACTCAAAATTTTACATTTCTCTTGTATTAAGCTATCTCAAGATTGATTTAAACTTCTCCATCTTAAATGGTATATTTTATTTCATCATGGGAAACCACATTTCTCAAGCATTTATAATTTTTTTTATTCAGATTCTTAAGATCCTCGAACGGCTTTGAAGAATAATTTTTGTGATGATGATGATTTCTAACATGGTTTTTGTTTTCTCCTTCAGATTGAACTCTTTCGATACCCCTAAAAAGGAGAAATGTGAAGTAAAAACATATAAAGCCCAATCTCTCAATAAGAAGGTGATGTGAATATATGTATTTTTTTTTTCCTTATTTGCACGATCTTGTTTTATATTGAGTTCATTTGTGGAGCCATGTTGTTGCCTGAAACAGATACTTTCAAGTAAAGGAGAACCAGGTGTCTTCAGCAATAATATCAAGCAAGAAACTGCAGTTTCATTGGTAATTTATAACAGATCCTTTATTCGCAATTGTTTCTTGTTATCAATTGCTATAACCACCACACTTTTATTTTCTACCAGGAGAACACTATGCCAATAGATGAGAGGTGCTTGAATGAGCCACCTGCCGATCAATTTAGTAAGGTTGGTATCACTGAGTTCTTTGTTACTTTTTGTTTACCAATTCCAAACTGTATTATTATACCCAACACAGCAATTTCTCACTTGGTTGACATGATATCCAGCTCTCCATAGCATCTGAAGTCCAGGCTAACTTAAAATCTCGGTCAAAAACACCTGTAAAGGTTAGATCCCTAGAAACCTGCATTGACAATGCTTCCAAGGTTAATACTAATCGTATTTTGCATTTTTATTAATACTTGAGTGCTTTCATTGTTTGATTTAAGGGATCAAAAGAGAATGCACCAGCTTCGTTCCATCTAGAGCACGAGGTATTGTAGTACAACTCTTTATATTCTTCTCTATGCTATAAGTTCTTTTGTTACACCAAAAAGTAGCATCCTTTTTCGCAATGATCATGCCGTGGTCTCACATGACATTGAAATTGTGTAGATGATAAAGGCAGCCAAAGATAGATCACCCAGGTTTTTTCGAAACCAGTATCAATGTGGGAGTGGTAGAAGGATTACTGAAGTTGGATCCCAGATCAATACTAATAGGTAGTTTGATGTGATCCCATTTTTTATGTCTATTTTTTTTTTCTTTTGAAAAAGAAATAGAAAAGAAGAACATTTTCAATGATTTTTGTAGCAGGAAGTTGGATATTCGCTGAGAATTTCGAGCACAAAGCCATTTCTTTCGAGTCTCAACCAATTCAGATGAGTTTGACGTTCGTTCGTCCCAACCAATTTATTTATAGGAAGCGATCCTCACTGCAAATTCTTTTTGTTGTATATCAGTTTATGTGCAAAGGAAATAAAATAAAAATTATTCGTAAACAAATTTTGGAGACTTCAAGAATGTACAGCATTTCCATAAAATTATGTATTTGATAAAAAAGACGCATTTATTTTGTTGTGTTTGTTCCTATAAATGGGAGATTTTAAAGATCGTGATTGATTGTAATAATATAATGAAAAGAAGTAAATAGATTCTGGTAGTATAGCTTGATATTATTATTTGGGGGATTTTTTTTAATTATTATTACAGATTTTCATTCTCTAGTATGCTTTTAGACTTTCTTTGAAGAATAAAAGTTCATTATCTCCCAAATAAGTGTATTATTTTATTTTTATTCAGCAAATATACCAAAACCTTTTGATCATACCAAAAATACATCTAACTATGTGTTTCATTTTTTTAATCTAACACCAACCGGGTTGGAGATTTTCAGGACTCAGTGAGATCTAGTGATCTACTACTGCAGACATGTTAAGAGGGCTTAAATATCTGTTAGGCCATTTCCCATTATTTTAAGTTTTGGAGTTGCTTGATTACCGATATAGTTTAGGTCTGTTGATTACTAACATTGTATCGGAGCATTGATTGTCATTAAAATAATTAAATCCCAAATCGTATACGTAAGTATAAATAGATGTGTATATGGAAGTGCAGTGGAAACCATCAATGTTATTGAGTCTTCTACTATCTTCTCACCTTACTTCAGATTGCCTAATACATAATGGGGAGGTTACTTTATTCTGAATCACCGTATGATACGTGAGTAGAGACCCCCTATATATATTGTTACTTACATGAATCCTAACCCATAGAGGATTCTCATTCCTAATGGGAGGCAAACCCCAAAAGGAATACTAGACCCACACATATAATAGATCATCACATACCATATCCTACATAAATAATATAGCTAAGGTGCACAAAGCCTAACAATATTAATCACATGGGATATTAAGATTTTAGTCCCTCTAATTAGCATTAATCTGGGTTTAGTCCACTAGTTTTTGAAATTACTAACTTTAGTCCACTGGTTCTCCGACAATACCTATTCCAGTCCCTACCGTCCAATTTCGTTAGATTTCCGTTGACTTCCGTTAGGTCAACAAGGGCTAAAGTTAGATTTTTGTTAACTTTAGTCCACTAGTTTTTGGAATTTACTAACTTTAATCCACTAGTTTTTGGAATTTACTAACTTTAATCTACTGGTTCTCTGACTTTCGTTGACTTAACGGAAACCGTTATAGAAGGACTAAAGTTAGTAATTTTAAAAACTAGTGGACCAAATCCAGATTAATTCTAACTAAAGGGACTAAAATCATAATAACCCTAATCACATTAATAAAATGCTTTATTTGGTCAACTCTCTCTTACTTAAACATTTCAATCAACTCAGTTTTTCATAAACTCAAAAATATAATGTCATATGTTGCTCACAATTTTTATAAAAATCTTACATTCTCCCACTTATGCTACATAGACATTATCATTTTAGATTTAAAAAAATTCATTTTAGAAAACGACACTCTGAATCGACAAATAACTATATAGCCACTAATAGAATGTTTAATATATATATATATATATATATATATATATATATAGAAATTTTCAAGTCAATACGTACTGATATAACTTTATCAATACGTTGGATGTGAACCATTAGATTTACATAATTTGACTCAAAGTGTATGCACTTGTCAAAACTTCTCTATAATATGTGGTCTACATACAATATAAGTTATATCAATACGCATCGAAGAGAAAAATAATATTTATATATATATATATATTCAACTCCTCTCACGTGTATTTGTTATGTTATGTAATTTACATATGTATTTGTACTTGATCTACATGTGTCAAGCCAGTCCGCCATTTTCCATCAACCTAAACTTTTAAATTTGATGATTACCGACCTTTTTTTTATCTGCCTAAGCTTTTAAGTGTGTTGGGTTGCTACCAAAAACACAACTCATATCACATTGGTGAAATAGCAGTGCTTAACCACGTCGCAGAAGTGGTTGCACACTTCTCTATGTTCGGCCACTAAAATCCCTTTTAACTCCATTCCATATTCAATCTTAGAAGATTCAATTTGCATAAATTTCTTGATAATCTTCATCATAACAGTCTGCTTCAATTCCAATTCAGGTCTCCAGACAAGCATAAATGCACAGCACAATCTTTAATTACTCGTGAACATGTCTCTATCAGATCTTTCAATTCAGCTGCACATATCTCCTGTGTAAGCTTTAATGACAAAAGCCATTAATTATGCTCAAAATTGAATGCCTGAGCAAGCCACAAAAAATAAATAAACCAACTCATGCTGCTGACAGTACCAAAAATACAGACTAGAAATCTGACAGCTTCCTAGACATAAAATTTCCATATAAGTTACACAAGATTTTGCTTGTGTTGTTGTAACTTCTCAAAACCAGCCAGCAACCATTCAAAAAGACAATATAAAGTACTTCCAAATAATATTTCTCTAACCTAGTCAGTCTGAAATGTACAAAAATTAGTGATGATTAAAGACTGATTCATCATATCATATATCATATACATCTTCTTGGAAATGAAACTAAAAACAGCCCATTTGAACCAAAATTTGGGATTTCTATCTAATAATCTTCTTCCATGCCGGTGCCCGATTTTCGCTTCATGGCAGGAAAACAAAAGGACCCCCCTTTTAACTAGTAATTTAAAGAGTGTTCTTAGATATGACTTCTCCAAACTGAACAAACCACTGAGCATCAGATGAATTGTTCTCTTGCTTGACTTGTTGCTGGTGCTTAAGCTGTGGCTGTTGCTTCTGTCCTTTGTCGATCACGAACTTGGAGTAGTCGATTGGTTTTGGAGGGGCAGAAGTGGGTTTTGCGGGAGGTGGTGGAAGAAGGGAGAGCAGAACCCTAGAGACTTCTTGCATTGTTGGTCGGTCCAAAGGATGGCGCTTTGTGCACAGCAGAGCAAGTTGGAAGGTCTTTTTAACTTTGTTTAGATCCAAGCATGTTACGGAAACCTCCGGGTCGACAGCCTCCATCACCGTATTATCATCAGCTTTGGACATTATCTGAACAATGAACATAGGATACACACGTTAAGACTCAAAATACCAACATGTATCTGACAAACCAAATCAAACTTGTAAACAAAAATGTTCTTCAGCATACCAGTTGATGCAAGTTAGACTCGTTATCCACAGCTTTCTTCCCTGTCAGAAGCTCCAGAAGTACAATGCCAAAGCTATAAACATCTGATTTTTCATTGAGCCGAGATGTACGAGCATACTCTGGGTCAATGTAGCCGATCGTTCCCAAAACATAAGTTGAAGCATGAGGCAATGCAGTTGGTATGGATTTAGCAATTCCAAAATCCGAGAGACGAGGCTCAAAGTTCTCATCCAAGAGGATATTTGAGGACTTAACATCCCTGTGAATAATCCGAGGATTGCAATCATGATGAAGATACGCAAGTCCTTGAGCAGCTCCTACTGCTATTTTCAGGCGAGTTTCCCAATCAAGCTTCACCTTTTTAGATGGCCCTGTGCATATCAACAAAGGACCATATTATAGCCACCTTAGACTGATATAAAAACACAACTTTTATGGTTTAGCATTAATTATTTCACAAGTAAAATATTTTGCAGACTAAGGATGAAACATTAAAAGAAGCACAAGTCAACTCACCATGAAGAAGATCCCATAACGAACCATTTTCCATGTAGTCATAGAAGAGAAGGTTTCCATACTGACACAATGCATAGCCATGCAAGCTGACAATGTTTCTATGTCTAATGCTGCCAATGGTTTCAAGTTCAGTCTCAAACTCCCTCAAGTTGTGAGGACACTGATTGTAAAGTCGCTTAATTGCAATAGGTCGGGAACTTTTCAATACACATTTGTAAACTGTGCTAGATGCACCATAACCTACGATATACTTCTCACTCAAATTCTCAGTGACTCTCATTATATCGTCAAAGGTGTGAATAGCCATATCCATTTGAAGAATCACAAGCTTGGGTGGTCCTGAGAAGAAGGGAAACAATCATCGTAAGGAGTTTGGGAGGGAAGGTATGCATTGTGAGAATAATTACAAAGGCTTGTCATAATTACATACCCTGCATTGATCTCTTAGATCCCTTGATCAACTGCTGCTTCTGTTGATTGGATTTGTACACAGCGATTACAACCATAACCAACAAAGTGATGAATCCCAACGTCATGCAAACAACAGCTGCCCGGGAAAATAGAACTGGAAAGAAGCAAAGCTTGTTAACATTGTATTTAGCTCATTAATAAAAAATCAAATATATATTCAATGAAAATATTGCAGAAAGATTGAGCTGAGACCTTTGGACTTTGTCACCGGAGGGCCGCATATTGATCCAACCCAGTTGCCGCACAAAAGTGGATTTCCAATGAAGCTGGAAGAAATATTATTAATCAAAACAATGGCCAAAATTAGGAGATATAACCTTTTTTCTTTCACATACCTGTCAGGAGGAAATCGCGAGAAGTTTCTGATAGGAGGTATGAGTCCTGTTAAGTTGTTATAAGACACATTCCTGAAATGCACATAAATTGATTTTAAGCAAGACTTTACAAATTACCTAAGCGGAAATCAAAGAAATAAAGAAATAAAGAAATATTCATACAAAGTAGATAGACTGAAACAATTGGTAAGCTGCTGAGGAATTTCTCCTTGCAAGTTGTTGTTGTTCAGTATGCTGCAAGTACATTTCATCTCAGAATTGGTATGCACAACATTTTAAAACATGATAATGTTCCATAAACCAGTGAGGGACTAAGGGCACAATTCTATGAACTTACAGAGACATGATATTTTGCAGCTGACCCATTTCTGCTGGAATGCTACCGGAGAGGTTGTTGAATGACATATCCCTAGCAAAGAGAGAGACGTTCATATTACAAAAATAAAAGCATCCTATGCCCATAAAATAGCAGACTATTCAAGAAAGCACTCACATAGTTTGTATGCTTCTAAGATTTCCAAATTCCGCAGGCAATGGTCCATAGAGATGATTCCTACTCAAATTTCTGTGCAAATGAAAACAACATTCAGCTATTAAACTACCCTCAAATTATCAACTAGGTTCCAGATATCACTATGATTTAGTTACAGGCTTACAGGGTGAGTAGGTGCTCAAGATCACCAATAGAAGCAGGAACAGCTCCAGAGAAATTATTGTCGGATAGATCCCTGAAGAACATGGAAAAACACATAAACTACTAATCTAGGGGGTTAAAACCAACACACACGTGATGCTAACCAACTTACAGAGTATCAAGATTGATAATACGACCCAGCTCATTAGGTATCCTGCCTTTAAAATTGTTCTTCGAAAGGTTTCTGAACATCCAACATATATGTATTTAACAGTATAAATATACAAGAAACAAATATAAATGAGTATAACCAGAAAATCTTTCTAAATGCACAGCATTAGAACATACAGGTAAGTCAAACTCTCGAGATTCCGGAAACTTGAAGGGATAGACCCACTTAACTGATTACCATGCACATTGCTGTAAAACAATTTAAAAAAAATCAGATAAATCGAATCGAAGTTGAACACGACAAAATAAAATGTCTCCAAGATTTGAGGTATAAAAAATTATATATCTTACAATTGATTCAGTGCTGTGCAGGAACTGATATTGTGTGGAATTGGTCCTTCAAGTTGATTGTTAGCGAGATTCCTGATAATTATGTGATGAATTTATAAGCAACGGTTATACAAACGGATAAAAAAAATATGGCTAACAATGAAAACTCACAATTCAAACAACTGCTCTAGCTTCCCAAGCTCAGCAGGAATTGTACCGGCAAGCTGATTGTCATGCAATTGCCTACAAAATAATTGACTTAGCTACAGCAAGAACAATAGATGAAAAATATAATAAGAAAAAAGATAAGACTGCTTACAAGTAGCTTAGCTTAGACATATTTCCAAGCTCTGGTGGAATTGGTCCAGTAAGCTTGTTGCCATGGAGATATCTGAAGCAACAAACAAATTAGCAACGGTACTAAACAAAGAAGCCCAAGTACCATATACAGTATGTCTTTTAAATGAAACTTACAGTTTCCCAGTGTAAGACAAATTGCCAAGTATTGGTGGAATAGGTCCAATGAGCTCATTGTCACTCAGATCCCTAATAAAAAAGCATAGAAGATTTTAAAAATTAGTCTTTGGAACAATACACCAAATCCTGAATCTTGGAAATTGAAGCAACAAGCATACTTACAAAACAGCAAGAGCCTGCATTAATCCAATAACTTCTGGAATTTTCCCAGTCAGCTTGTTTCCTTGAAGTGATCTAACCAAAACAATAACAGGCACTCAAGATTATATCAAAAAAGTTCACCTATCTAGCTACAGCATTTTCAAAAGATCAAATAATTGTGTCGAAGTTTTTAAGGAGAAACACTTACAGAGTTGCCACCTGAAGGAAGCCAATATTGTATGGTATCTCCCCTGTGATCTGGTTGTATGATACATCTCTGAAATTTGCAACCCACAAGACATTAGTAACAAAGAAAATGGGTAATAAACAGAAAACTTAAGTCATTTTTCGATATACATACAATATCTCAAAGCTTGTACAGTTGCCAATGCTGTCCGGAAGGTTTCCAGTTAGATTATTGCCTCTCACATCACTGAAACAGATAAAAAGATCAAAGGTTTTTACAAACCTAAGGATTACAATAACGACAGTAGAATGCAAATTTGTTAAAACCATAGCACGGCGACTACTCACAAGTACCACAAGCCAGTCAATTGGCAAATGTCAGGGGATAGAGTTCCGGTCAACAAGTTGCCCCGTAGCCCACTGTAAACACGATTTCATCAACATGAATAAGAAAACTTATCGCAAACAACACTGATGGATCAAAAAAGATGAGCACAACATCAAGAAACCCTAAATTGAACATCTAATAGAATTAAACTCATGTCTTGACTACTTACAGGAATTGTAATACTTCATTCCAATAAATAAGCCTTGGTATCTCACCCGTAAGTTGATTCCGAGTAAGGTCGCTATAAAAAATCATATGAAATCAATTAAGAAAATACACCATAATACAAATATCATAAACAGAAACAATATCTTTTATGTGCTGAAACTAGCAAAGGAGCAAATATACGCCAAGGATTTCTAATACGAAGAGGTAACTCACAGCGTCTTAAGATTTGGAATTTGGGTTAATGTTGAAGGTATTGGACCGGTAAGCTGATTGTTCTTCAAATTCCTACACAAAATTATAAAAATTATGTTCAGTCCTCAGCTACAGAACACAACTGTGCATTGTAAAAAGCAAGAAACTATACAGAATTTAAACTTACAAGTATTCAAGGTGCTTGAGCTTTGAAATCGAAAAGGGTATATCTCCATAGAGAGAATTCTCAGACAAATCTCTACATTAAGCAAGAGTAAATACAAACCATATAAGAACACCAACACAAAAAATATATAAAAACAATGACAAAAGAGATAAAGATAGGAAAATTTACAGATGAACAAGAGATACACAGTCCCCAATCTCATCTGGGATCTGACCCGTTAATTTATTTCCTTGAAAATCTCTGCCAAGAAGAAAAAAAGAGAAACAATGAACTCAAATGGTTTTACAGCCAAAATTAACGTAAATTGATTCTTAATTTCCTTCAATGAAAAAAGAAAAACTAACATACATGGACTGCAAGTTCCTCAAATCTCCAATGGCTGGTGATATCTCTCCGCCTAGATTCAAGCTTGATAAATTCCTACACATAAAACAAACATAAGAAACCACTTTGTTTAAAAGTGAAGCTAAAACTGTACTAAAAAAATAAAAAATAAAAGAGATAATGTGAAGAAGAGAAGATTACAAGGAAACAACAGAGAGGCTGATATTGTCACAGAAGACACCACGCCAAGAACATAAATCGCTGTTTGGAACATCGTTCCAGTCCTGCAACACATTGGCCACATTGCGAAACGATGCTTTCATTGTCATCAAAGCCTTCCCTGAAAAAAAAAACCGCCATTTTTCTTTTTAGTTACCATAGAGACAATTCAAACCAGATACGTACGACAACTTATTTGAAAAGATTTTTTTTTCATTTTACTTCAAATAAAATAGTAAACTGAATAACATAAAGTGAAGAGATTATAAAATTCTAACAAATGATTAAAAAGATATCACAGGTGAATCTTTCGATTATGTATATATTATTGAAAACAATTCTATGCTGAGATTCACTTTTTTTCTCAGCAACCAAACAGAGTATTTCAAATTTTTTTTTGGGTAAGAAAACTCGCTTTCAAAGTAGTTTGGACTCTACAGCCTTTTAACAACGAAAAGGGTTGGTCGATTCCTGCGATTTAGAAGAAAAATATTTCTAAAACGATACATATTCCATACATTTCTCAGCTAAAAGAATCAAAGGTTTGAATTTCCAAAATGGGAAACCCAGAAGCCTCTACATTTTAAATGTTAAATCAAAAAAGCACACCAACCCACAAAAACACAAACAACAAAGACAAAAACAAAAACCCAATAGAGAGAGAGAGAAACAGAGAGAGTGCAAACAACCTTCGTCGCTAAGCGGAGAAACGGAAGAACAGAGTAGCAACAAAAACACAACAGCCATTACAAAACCCACTTCGGGCTTCCTCTTCCTTCCCATTTTTTTTTTCAAAATCACAGAGCAAAACTTCCAAGAGGAGAAAGAAAATAATTTGATAACGAAAAAGAGAGAAACTTTAAGCTTTAAAAACTCTCTCAACTGGGTTTCCTCTTCCCCATAGAGAAGAGAGAGAGAGAGAGAGAGAGAGAGAGAGACAACAAAAACAACAGGCGTTTAGCGTGAGCTGCAAGGTAGACTGTACATAGCTCTTATGAGGAGAGAGAGAGAGAGAGAGAGAGAAGAGACTGAGTGAATGAGAAAGTGAAGAAGCAGAGACTCTACAGAGAGAGAGAGAGAGAGAGATAGAGACAGAGTACAATATAAACGGCGGTGAAGAGACGTTAGTGGCTGACTAATCTAAATAAATTTATAAAAATTTAAAAAAAAATAAAACAAATGGATTCATAAAAGCAAGCAGCGGCCGTCATTCGTACTAAGCGTTTCCCAAAGTTGTTGCCATTTTTTTGACAGCTATAGATACTATCATTTTTACTCAAATCACTGTTTCTGTCTTTTCACACGCCCGCGCGTGGGCGCGTGGGATGATCGGACGGTGTGGAGTTACTTTTATTTGGTGTATCGTATAGATGGTGGGAGATGGGTCGTTGTACTTTTTTTATTAGTTTTTGGTCGGTTGGTTCCGATTGGGTTCCAGTTCGGTTTGGTGTCAAAGTTTTTGATATATCAAAAGAAATGGGGAAAATTTGCACTAAGAAATTCGAATGCTATCATGTATTTTTGAGTGAGGCACCGTCTTGGATATGTGTTCATTTTGGTAAAAAATTTAAGAAATATATATTATTATATCCGGAATGATTATCTATAAAAAAAATAAGAATTTATTTTTCAATAATACTACTTTGTTTAAATTTGATGGTCAAATCTAGTGTCAAATAATAATGTGACAACACTCTAATTCATTAATTTAAATTTGATTAGATTTACATGATTTAAAAAAATGGATTAGAATATTGATATATCATTTGGATAACAGATTTAGACATCAAAAATATAGCTAATAACATTGATGATAAATTATTAAAAATCCTATTCGGTATTTCTATAAGAATTTCTCAATGTAAAAAACCCAACTTCATAGTAAGTATCTATCTATACCATGTGGCAATAAATTTTACACAAATGTATAATAATGCTCTAAGCATGAGTTTAACTGTTTAAGCATATTTACAATTGTATGAAAATTTTTATTAAAATTGTACAAACCACCTTGTAGTTAGTTTTGTCAAGTGTGTAATTGAAAGTTCACAGTTAAGATTAGGGTTGGAGATTTGGTCAAACCTGACCTGCGAGCCACAATTGTTAGCCTTATTTAAGAATTAAGAGGTAAAATTGTCCTTTTGATAAAAAATAATAAAAACAACTTTGTCGGCAATAGAGAAAAAAAAAACTTATTAGGGCATTTTATTTTTGAAACTAATTCATGGTTAACTTAAACAAAAAAAAAAAAAAACTAACAGAAAAAATTTGTGCACTTTTGAACAAAAATTTCATTAGCTATAATTATAAATAATTGAGTTTTGGATATAGTCCTTTTGAATGTGGTGTGTTTTGTCTGTTTGTGATTTAATGATTGTTCATGTGATGTGTTTTTTATTTTAACTATTCTCATGCATCAACACACAACAAAACCTTCTTCACACGAAATACCAAAACTAGGCAACCGCTGCCTGGTTCGGTTGTGTGTAATGTGTTGAAGGACAGTTCAGTTTCGCTTGTGCTTGTGGACTAAGACTTTGAGTGATGACTAGTGTCTATTGAGTAGTATGTATTACTATTATTTCTACTTTGCTCATTTCATACGAAATGAGGTTGGTCCGTTAGTAAACTCTTTATATCTACACCACGAGGTTGTGGTAAATTAACGGATATCAATTTACTAATATATTGTCGGAATGATTTATCCGTTAATCAGTAATTAGTCAATGTTAATGGAAATTAAAAGTATTTTTATTTTTATTCATGATAAATAAACAAACGAAGGTTGCCTTTGGTCGGTTCATATCCTTCATTGTGGAGGAGATTGAACTTATTTTGCGTTCATTTTAGTAAATAATAATATTTATTTGTATTTCTTTAGAATGTTTTAAGAGGAAATAATATGTATTCATTAGGTTTTTTTTATGTTTTTTAATTTACTATTTTTTATGATAAGATATTTTGTATGGACATTTTAGGTCAAATAAAAATTTAAATATGCAAACAATTGTCGATGAAATAGTTTTTTTTTACCTAATTATTTTAAATTATGAGCAAAGTAATATTTTCACTTATTTTGTTATGTTTGACCTTCGGATAAACCATTTGATACATTTTTAGTAATCGATGAACTAACGACGAGATGAAGTTGGTTCGATAGTAAACCCCTCACACTTACGCCACGAAGTCATAAGTTCGAGTCATTCCCCTAACAAAAATTATTGAATTTAAGTAATATTTAAAAAAATAATGATGAACTAATTAGTTAATACGTGTTGGTTAGGTAAAAAAAATGGATTAAAAAATTATTAACCACAATCTCTATTTTTTTTTGGGACAAATTACACTGAACCCTTGAGGTTTAAACAAATTACACTTAGATTGATAAGTTTCTTTACTATACATTAACACCCACAAAATTTAAATTTGACTTTAAAAATACCTAAAATGCCCCTAGTTATATTATTTTACACTTTTTTTTTACCTTTTAATCAAACATTTTATAAACTTTAATAAAATAAAAAAATTAAATAAAAGATATGATTCATTAAATAATTAAATAGTTTAAAAATAAATAAATAGTCTTAAAAATAAATAAATAAATAGTTTTAAAAAAATTAAATATATAAATATTTTTAAAAAAATTAAGTAAATAAATAATTTAAAACATTAAATAATTTTTTTAAATCAAATAAATAAATAGTTTTAAATAAATAAATAAATAGTTTAAAAAATGAGTGAAAAAATTAAAAAAATAATTTTTTTTAAGAATATCTATTAACAGGGACAGTATAAGCTCTAAATATCTAAGGAGTGTTGGGAACCTTGAAGCTTTTCTCACCATCATCTTTACAGTAAAAGTTTAGATATTTAGAGTTTTTCTTGTCCATATTAATTAATATCCTTATAAAATTTTTTTTTTTAAGTTTTTCACTTATTTATTTATATTTTAAATTTATTTTTTTACTTTTTTTAAACTAATTATTTATTTTATTTCTTAAAACTATTTATTTATTTTATTTTTAAAAACTATTTATTTATTCATTCAAAATATTTATTTATTTAATTAAAAAAAGCTATTTATATATTTAAACTATTTATTTATTTAATGAATCATATCTTTTATTTAATTTTTTTTATTTTATTAAAGTTTATAAAGTGTTTTATTAAAGGGTAAAAAAAATAAAGTGTAAAATAATATAACTAAGGGCATTTTAGGTATTTTTAAAGTCAACTTTAAATTTTGGGGGTGTTAGTGTATAATAAAGAAATTTATCCATCTAAATGTAAATTGTCTAAACCTCAAGGGATTCAGTGTAATATGCCCTTATTTTTTTACATGAGGTCCACTCTAATAATAACTTGCGTAAGCATTAAAATAATTCAATAATTATGAAACATAAATTTCAATGATTTATTATAATGCAAGGTATGCTCTATAGAAAACCATTTCAACTACCTCCCAAATGTTGTCATCAAATTAGTTTTGCTCGTGTTTTTTTTCAAGTAATTAGTTAGTTCATAGCCTCGTAATAAAAGTAGGCATGTGATACAATCCGATGTCATAAATATTGTGGGACTATGTTATATATTGAAACTTTATTCTATCATTCCCTTGATCCCTACTAGCATGAGGTTCATGTTTGGAGATTTTACTGGGAAAAAATATTAATATAATGTTCAGTCATTCAATTATAGTTAAAGTGGGCGTGTATTTCCTTCTTATATTCGTGATAGGTGTTCAAGTTTTATATTTATTTATAAAATCACAAAGTGTGGGAAGACATTTCCCTTAGAGAAGAAATTGTTTTCCATACCGTACTTGTAATAGTTGATCTAACTAGATCTCGACTCCCGACAAACCTAACTCAGCTAGTGTCAGTGTCAGACTTAAATAGATTTTCGTTTTATTATAGATTTTAATATATTTCAAAGAAGTCCGTCAAGTTTATTAAATACTTTTTTTACTATCATCCTACAGAATAATATCTCATCTTATTTTATATATATATATATTATAATAATTACGAAGTTTAGGAGGGGGGATATAAATTTGAATTAATGTAGCTCTAGATAAGATGGGTTTTGTTATGTGGTAAAGCCTTTCACATCCACACTAGGAGATCGTGAGTTCGAGTCCCTATTGATTCTCCATAAAACTTTGAATTATTATAATATTTAAAATAAAATAAAATTTAAAGTTGCTCTAAGATTGATGTAATGAAATTGTTGCTTTTCAATTACATAAAAATTAAACCAACTTTACAACTTTACAATTTCAGAATTAAATAAAAATCTCCATACACTTGAGAAAAGGAAAAACCCTTATAGTTTAGATAAGGGTTTTTTTGTAAAAATAAAATATTGGGTTTAAATTTAACCAATAGTTTTTTTTTTAAAACAGTTTAAATTTATTTAACAATTATAACACAAATAACAATAAGGATTCGATTTAAAAATAAAAATAAATAGAAAGAGTTAAAAAGAGTAAGAGCAGAAGCAGAAGCAGCAGAGAAGTTGTGCCGCTGCAGCAATAAGCACTTTTGCAATAAACAACTGAGTTCGAATAAAGCTGCTCATGGTCGATGCTCCTTCCATTGTTCTATTTACTTGGTTTTTTAATTTTTTTTAATTTTTTAATCCTCTACTTTAATACTCAGTATAATAAATAAATAATTATATATATATTTATTAAAAAAATAAAATTAAAAATTATTAACTTTATGTTATGTAGCTATCTGGGGTCCAGTTTTTCTTATCGGGATCGGACCCCACTTGCAATTTTAATTGTTCAGAACCCAAGATGCATCCCCAGCCGTCCGATCTTGGCTTCGTTCGTTGATTTCCAATGTGGGGGAGATCGGAGATAGCAAATTGTGATTGTGCCGTGGTGGCAGTTGGATAAGATAAAACCTGTCACATGTATGAATTTACTAAAATGCCCCTGTATGTTGTCTGTTGGCCTGGTTTTTGGTTCAAAACCCGAAAAATGAAAACAAACAATGTTTCACGGTGCCAAATCTGATACGGATCTTTAACCCGTCCGAATCCCGACCGGATCTCCGATTCTCGGTTTCTTTTATCGCTCTACTTCGAGTCACTCACTGCTTTTATGGTTTTAATTAGTTTTGTACTCGCTTTTACAAGCAAATTATTTGTTATCATCTTTATTGTCTTTTTATAATAAATTTATAAAATAAATAAAATTACTCAATTGTTGAATGATCTTTTTAAAAGGTACAAAGAATTTATTTGATTAGTCAGTTTAGGAGGAGACAAAGAAAATTTGGATGTTATCCACGACCCAATTCAACTACAAAATGTTAATTTTGTTTGATTGAAAAGTATATCAAAACAAGTAATATTTATTGTTTTTAAGATACAATAAACTATGTCTTGATTAATAAAAAAATAAACATGAATTATTTAATTAATTTTAGGTAGGCTACCATATGTTAATACGACTATTAAATATATTTTCATTTTTTTAATTAAAAAAAATATAAATTTTTCTCCTATCTAATTGCATTTATTTCACATTTTGTTATCAAAATTATCAAATTGTATGTATGCTAGATTATTGAATATTTGAATTGCATCTAAAATTACAAGTATATAGTTGAATGGTTAATTATACTGAGATGTTAATCAATTTTTGAGTTTTAATATCAATAATTTTAGGTGTTTGCATAGTTTGTGACATGTTGATTTTTAAAGTTTAAATCCTTTTTCTACAAATAAAAATAAAATAATTAATAATTCATTAGAAAGAAGAAACTCAAGTGAAACAAGAGAAAAAATTCATTAGTATAGTTTTTATGTTATTTGCTCAATTAATTATCAAGATTTTTGTTATACCCAATTAGTAATATATTTTTTTTGACATTATATACCTATCCGGTGTTTTTTTTTTAAATCTTTTTACTATTTATAGGATTCAAATAATTAATTTAAAAGTTATTTATTTAAATCTTAAACTCATCCATATAACAAGTGAACTATGTCCACGAGGGTTACACAATTATTAATTATATATATATATATATATAAACCCAAAATAATAAAACAACAAATCCAATAGGTCATAACCAGGTAACCACACTGAAAAGAAGAAAAATCTTTTTCAGTGGTTGTGGCAGCCGAGGAAGGCAGATAAAGACGGTGATCATATCAGGGAAGCGAGATACGTGGCAAAATCTGAAAGCATCTAAGAGGTTTTAAGAAAGTGACAGCTGATTTGTAGCAGAGCCTAGCCTAGAGGCATCACGGTCCAACAAACAACAAACAAAAAACAAAAAAGCTAACCAAGAAACCAAACCGGCTACTAATCCGCCGGTTGAGACCGTCAGCAGTACTACCGGCGTGACACAACATGGGTCCCACCTCCCACTCTAATATATGTTGGGTCCCACGCTAGAACAACGGACACCGCATTCAATATTGGGTCTCCAAAAGTTGGGATTGATGTGATTTTGGCTTTTTTATAAGAAAATAAAAAAGGGATTTTAGAGTAAATCTGGAAATTGTAAAAAATTAAAATTAAATAAAAACAATGCGTTTTGGTCCTTTTGGATGCTGGTTGGATTTACTAATGATTGAGTTGGATTTTTTAGTTCTCCTCCTTTTCCAATAAATTCTTGCCATGTGGACTTTACAGAGTCCAAATTCCAATACTCGAAACTTTGTTTATTGAATATAATAATATATTGCCTAAAAAAAGAATATAATAATATATATTTAAAAATTATTATTATTATTATTCTATATTCTTCATATTTGTTTTAGTTTAAAGGGTCAATATTTGGTTCACTCATATGGTTGTTTATGTCTGTATTAGATTTTACTGTTTAATGGTTAAAAAAAAGATTTTTAGTTTCTTTTTTATAAAAAATTGATCCAAAAGTATTCTAACATAATCCGTAGGAACCAAACATAACATATACAATCTGAATATTACATCAACTTTAGTATTTGAAGATGTATAATCTTAGCACAACTATTAAAAAAATTATAATTTAGTCCTTCAAAAATATATTTATATATAAATATATATAATTTTAATAATACAATAAGAGATGACATACATATCACATCTTAGTAAAACCGGTAGTGTACCTCTATTCCACATAAGTGGTGAATGGTTTAAATCCCAAAATGTATATTTTACAAACACGTGTGAAGAGTTTCTTTCTGGATTGTGGGAGTAGTTAGAGCATCTCCAATGATATCATCAAAAGTAGGAGAGTAATCAAAATTTGATTATTTATCTAAAAAAGACGATTAGCTAAACAACACTTCAAAAAAGTAAAAATAAATAACAGACAATATAAATTTAAATAGGAGTGGTGTTATTGGCACACCCCCTACTGATCTATTCATGCCCCACTTTTTTAATTATATAATATTCTTTTTTTTCCTTTATAAAAATTACTTAAAGAGACATACAATTTATGAAATAAATTTTCTACAAAGTAAATCTATTAAAATCTCACATTCCTTTTCAAAAAAAAAAACACAGTAATCTGTTTCTTAAAAAAAAAACCAGTAATCTGTTTCTTTAAAAAAAAAAACTCTTAAACCCTAAAATCTGCATATTACATACATATAAAATATTATAGAATAATTTGAGAACGATATCAAAAATATGGAAGAATTGTCTAAGATCAATATCAAACATCTTGAAGAATTGTCTGAAAATGACATAAATCAAGAATTGTCTGACAATGATAGTAGATAGTAAGCATCTGGAAACAATTCATTCTCTGAATATAAGTTTGAAGTTCATTTTTTCTTTAGAATGATATCAAGCTCTTGTTGTATTGGAGTACCCTGTTATTTTTTATTTTTTTTATTTTCCATCATGAAATAAGAAGAAAAAAAAAACTAAGAAAAAAGAAATAAGAAGAAAATAAATAAATCAATCAATAGAGGTGAGAGAGATGTATACATATACATAAATCAGGGATAGAGACATCATATGTATTAAGTTTGAAAAATAAGTAAAACTGAATAGTTTTGGAAATAAACCAAAAAATTTAATAAAAATATTTAATTTTATTTAATTAAATCAAAATTTTAAAAAGTGGGGTATGAATAGATCAGTAAATGTGTGCCAATAGCACCACTCTTTAAATAGTCCAATGGTAAGTTTGTATTATTATTTTAAATAAATTAAAGATTTTAGGAGGATTTATAACAAAGTTTAAAAATAATAAAAGAATTGTAGGCATATTTCTTAAAATTATTTAGATATTTGTTTATAATAAATAATAATAATAATAATAATAATAATAATCATAATTTGATTTGTATATGCATCATATCAAAATCATCAAATCAAATCAAAAAGTGGTCAAAATGGTCAAAATTACGTAGACAGTAGAGAGAAATAAATAAGGGAGACGATGTGGGGCCCAGGGGATTGATTATACACATCATAGGACCCGTGACGCCTATCTTCCCTTATAATTCCTACGCTCTTTACTCTTTTTACTTTAATAATTTTGTATAAATAAAATTATTATTATATTATTATTACTACATTATGAGGTCCGAGACTATGAGGCCTTTATTAATATTATTTTTTAATTATTATTATCATTATTAGTATCAGATATTTATTGTTGGGCTCACACTCACACCCTTGTAAGGCGCGTGTAATTACTCACCTCACCATCTTATAAGAATATAGATTTTTTATTTTCAATATTTAAAGTTTTTCTTTTATAACTATTTTGATAAGAGTGATGGTTTTTTTTTTTTACGTATTATATAAATTACCTTTGGCTAATAAAAAAAATGATTTTTTTTAATAGACATTCGAAGTAAAACGAATGTCCATAAAAATTTCACAAATTTATATTTTATTAATGAATCATCTTTGGAATAGGTACGTTCAAAAATAAATAAATAAATTGATCTGTCAATAGTAAATATCCTATACCTCAAAAAAAAAATAGTAAATATCCTTTTATAAACTTATCACGTAGACAAATTAAATATATAGTTCTTTTATGGATAATTACAACGGTGGTCATCTAATTGATGAACACATATTAAAATGACCATTAGATTGGAAAGTTATTTTAAAATAGTCATTTTTAACGAACTTTGTGACACTAATGATCATTCCATCCAATTCTATCTAATTTCATCCAATGAATGGCATTTTAATAAATAAGGGGATGACAATAATTTATTTAAGATGTTTTTTAGAAAGCAATTTTTTCAATGAGTGGCATTTTGGTAAAGGGGATGACATTAATTTATTTTTAATGTTTTTTGGAAATCAATTTTTTCTTTTATTTTTTAAAACCAATAACTCTATTCTATTTAGTATGTATATATATATATATATATATATATATATATGTTTGAGATATGCTATAAAGTATATACACACACTAAATATAATTATTCGTTTCAAAATACAAAAGAAATGGTTTAGATCAATACATATGTCTTTTTGTTTTTTAGATTTTTTAGATTTTGTAATCTTAATTTTCCCAAAAAAGAATATATATATATATATATTAAATATATATTTGAGATATGTTATACATATATACACACACTAAATATAATTATTAGTTTTAAAAAATAAAATAAAAAATTGATTTCTAAAAAAACTATCTTGAATAAATTAATGTCATTAATTTATTTACTAAAATACCACTCATTTGATGGAATTTGATGAAATATCCATTAGTATCATACTTTTCATAAAAATGACCATTTTAAAACAACTTTCTAATCTAATAGTCATTTCAATAGTATGTTATCAATTTTATGACCAGCCAGTTTAATTATCCTTTTTTTTTTTATTTGAATACAAAGTTTTAAAACCAAATGTTTCAATCAAATCCCCAACACAAGTCAAAACAAGAATTTGCTAAAAAAAAAAGAATTTAAAAGAATTTAAAAGCTCTTACACAGTTAAACAACTATAAAAGACTTAAAAACCAATCATTTGATCTCAATTTTTTTTTTTCGTTTTGTGCTTTGTTTAAGTTTTAGTCAAACATGGCAAGACAGACAAATATTTCACAACCGTTTCAAAATATGTATATATAATATATATAAAAAACATCACTCTTATTGAAATGAGGTATATAAGGACTTCCACAAATCATATCAATTTAATAAATTTTGATCTACATTTTTATATGGATGGTAAGTTTAATAAAATATACATATTAATAAAATTTGAGAATTTTTCAAGTACCCAATTTTGTTAAATATAAAAATTTCAATGAATTTATCATCAAAAAAAAATTAGATCAAAATTCATATGATTTTATCAAGGTCCTTATCGAAATTAAAGTAAGATATACCTCATTTGATAATTACCTATATATATATATATATATATATATAATTCACAACTATTTAATAACATTTCTATCCATACCTAGAATAAAAACACATTACACATTACAGGTTTTTCAAAACATTAATGGTAGACAACCCAAAAAATTATTCCAAAAGCCGGCATGAATAATTTGAATGATTTGTCTATTCACCAAGTAATCAAATGATTTTTATAGTGATAACAATTCAATTGCCATATCATTTTAGATCATATAATATTACTCTTTTCCAAATACTTTTTGGGACATTTACAAACCAAAATATTTGAATTTCTTGTTATATTTTTATTTTATTTTTTAAAAGAGAGATAATCTAAATACTATCTTAAGATATATTTTCATAATTTCACCTAACAGAAAATGTAGAAGTACTAATCAAAAATTTAAACCTCGATAGTGTGAGGAGACCTTTTCCGTAATTAGGAGCTAACTTCTTCCAATCATGGAAATAGATATCCGAGTTACGTTACAATGTTGCTTGATCTCAGTAGGTATAGGTAATTCAAAAATATATAAATATCGATGATAGCAACATTCATATAAATGGCACATGAAGCCATAAAGAAGCAACTAGGGAGTAGGGGCATGGTTCTTTCTAGCGTGTGTATATAAATAAAAAATCTAACTCAGCAGTGTTTCTCTGTAATCAAATACTGAGCACAGTATATGGGCCTAAGCTGAGGTGTAACACTATTTAGAAAGTGATAAAACACCAAGGACTGTTCAACAACAGATACAACACATAAGAAGCTGACATAGCAAACTTCCAACCATGTAACGATGAAGATAAAGCACTTTTGCTATTGTTAAAAGTACTTCCAAACGAAATGAATAATTAATTTGTCTGATATTCTATAAAGCTCTGGAACAATGATCCTGTTACAAGAACACAGCACTTTAATCTAAAGTGGGTAGTCATTTAGTCAATTGGTCTCCAATATAAGATTATTGAATAAGCACACTTTTTCCAGAATCGAATAAAAGGCAGAAAAAGTACTTTAAAGAAGTAGTTCAGCCATTGAACAAAAAATTTAAGTTACAAAGGAGACACAACCTCGTCTAGATCCACTGATCATGATTCTGGATTGGCGTCGTGCCATCCCTTGGTGCATGGTGGAATGCTCATGAACTCATCGAATTCTTTTACATGAATGTTGCAGCACTTCCACTGCAAAATTTAAATATAGCATAAAACATTAAGATAATCAATAAAAAAACAAACTATAGAAATTGAAGACAGCAGAATTTGAACAGACAGAATTCATACCCCTCTCATCCGGTCGTGAAAAACAGCAGGCCCAGGATGGTGAATACATGCCGACTCATGATTATCCTTTTCTTTGAACGTCTTACCACATCCCTTATTTCTACAGGTTTGTGGCTCGTTTATACCAACTATCTTCTTCACTGGAGCAGGAGATGACTGAACTTCAACATTATTTTCAGCATGCGCAACTTCAGCTGAATGGTTCAGGCCCTTGGCTTGTGAACCTATATAGAACATTTCGTAATTCAGCTTACCAAGTAAAAAATAATTTCACAGATATTGGAGAGTTTAAGAACCACGGAGAGAACTTAAATATATTAAATAACAGCGCTTCCTTCATAGACAAAATGTTTGAGGCAGAGAAACAATGTCTTGCAAAGGCATGTTGCTGGCAATCCTTGATAGCTTTACAAAGAGAGCCAAAACTTTTCACTCACGGTTTGCATCAATTAGAACATGAGAAAACTAAAACCTCCACATAAAGCAAAACCTAATACATGACTGAATAGAACTTCCACATTTCTTAAAAATAAGTATGGCAGAAAGTAGAGAATTCATTTTTTTTTCTTAACCAGGAAGGTAAATCATATCAAAGAAAATTCAATAAGAAGGTAATGGATAGTCGACTTTCATTCAACTACAGAATTTATTCTACCATGCTCTACAGGCTACAAAAGCCCATGTTGTGGCATTGCATATAACAATATAACTGTTTAGTTTTCCACTATAAATCAGGGCTTGGGTAACTACCATTCCCATAATTTTATCCATATATGATGAAAACAAATTTGAAACATTCCACCTCCAAGAGACCCAAAGTAAGCAAGACACGAACTATGTACAGTTTCAAAATATATCGGTAAAAGCATAAAATGAATACCATGATCTGAGCAAAAGAAACCCTGTCGACATCTAGAGCAAACTTCTTTTGATGGTGTACTGGACGCAGGAGCCTGTGAAGCTGCAGATAATGAAGCTTTTGGAGCAGCAACCACCTTTTGTAACACTGGTTTTTCAGTTGTGTGTTTACCTGTCTTACATCTTCATTAATAGAAGAAACTTTGAGCAACTACTACAAACAACAACTTCGTAAAATACTAATCAACAAAAGGTACTGATCAGTGATCAAAATCCAAGTAGGCTTATAAGCACACGAAATGAAAAGCTCATGTAAGTAAATATGAAATTGACCACCAGCACATTCTGCATTGTTCACCAGATATTGCAATACTTCTCAATAGGCAGCATTCAGCAGAAAGGAATAAGTATTAATACAGTCTTACAAATCGCATCCAACTTAACAACACGTGAACAATCCCAAAATCGTAAAAGAATTTATCCAATTTGATCACTAGAATTTCTAGGAATTTTGTTGCATTGTGCTTGTAACATTCAAAATCTTACTAGTCATTTTCGTTTTGCCTACAAAAAACATTTTAATGGTTCCATCGGTCTATGCCCAAAATGGAAAACCTATATTACAACTGTTAAGTAATTCTAGAATTCTCCATCCAAAATTGCTTTGGCTTTTACAGAATTTTTGTAATAATAGGTTTTCCATTCTGGTATAGACCTATGAAACCATTAAAATGTACACAGTAAGATTTTGAATGTTGCAAGTCCAATGCAACACATTTTGTAGAAATTGAAGTGATCAAATTGGATAAATTCTTTTACAATGTTGGGTTTGTTCATGTGCTGTGTATATATCAAAAAACCATATACTAGTTCTTCGGGTAAAACTTTGTCCTTGAAATCATTCCTAACCGAAGATACTATAAAATGGTATGAGATTTCAGGCAAGCAGCATATATATAAAGTCTTATACTTTTCCCCCGTTTAACACTTACAAAAATAGGAAGCAAGTCCCCAAAAATATGGATAGATGAAAAAACAAAAAACAAATATAATTCCTACTTCTATTACAGATCACTTCAGTGAGACTTATTCAACCTACTATGTTCCCTCAAATTTGAGAGTCGGGTGTCTATTTTCTTTCACATATAAGGGTCAGGACTCAGGACTATGGAGAACAGTAGTGGAATGTGTCCAGAAGCAAAATTGTTAAACATGTATTTGAACTGAGAACTCAGCCATTTTTTGTTGAAATCAAAGTGTTGCAATTTTGTGACTTAACAGATAGTTTCCAAGGGAGAAAAGAAGTTTTATAATGTCAGGAATAGTCACATTAAATGGTGATGGGTAAAATTCGGACTATTATTTAGGGCTTGAAATCAAACCAGCTTTTTTGGGCTTGCAGAAGGAGGAAAATACTACTAAATTACGAATTTCTATGAAGGATGATCTGATGAACCAATCTACTTTGACTGAATGTATGAAGCCTCACCTTCACAGTTGAATGGGAGATTTTCACAACCATTTCATAATCAATAAAAAAATCAAATTGCCAATTTTTAAGCAATTACAAATATCCAAAAGAAACCAAAATGACCTATTAAGGTCACTAGCCACAATGACATTCCTATATGCTTCAACCAATACAGAGCAATAATTATTTGAAAACAACAACAATGGGTAGTATTTTTGTCACTGATACAGACTGAGAAACAAGCTTTGAGCTTTTGACTTGTAAGCTTTTAAGTTCAATTAGGGAATATGAGAAGCACTTACCCTGGAATTTCTAAAAATAAGCTGAAATCATGACTTCTTTTCTTGCAACAACTCCACTCTTTCATCCCATCATGAAATATAGGCTGAAAAATGCAATGATAGTTCATATGGTAAGCAAAGATTATGAAGAAAGGAACCTAAAAAAGTATTTAATTGTTAAATCTGACTTACTCCCTGATTGATCGAAACGCCAATGCAGTAAAACAAAGCCCAACCATGAAACAAAACAAGTCAGTCAGCATAGAGAACAAGAACTAGTTACATTTCACAAAATCACAGTAAAGATTCAACATTGCACAAAGCCAGTTCCAAACACAATTAGCAACATAAATGTCGATCAACAAATGAAATCAACCCAAAAAGAAACGTTTTACTAGTACAGATCCATATAGTCCAAAAGCAAAAATTTGAACAATAACAAGAACAGACGATGGAACAAATCAAAATTAGTGAAACCTCTGCGAACTCTCTTAAACGAATCCACTACTATTAATTCAGACAATTATCAAACCTAATGTCTCTTTTTACAGGAACTTGTAAAAAAATTTGTTTTACAGTTGCTCTCATAAATCATAAAAAGCTTCAATCAAACATTAATGATAATATATTAACAAATCAATCTTCCAATGAGATGAAAATACTAAAAGTGGAGTGGCTACATGTGGAAAATTTTGATGAATTCGGTGGTTGAACTATTAAACATAGATGGATCGTTATATAAAGGAAACAATAATAATAAGTCTGAGAAAACCCAAATATGATTTAAAAGAAAATACCATGAATTCGAAAAAAAGAGAGCATAATACCGAATCGTGGAAAGTGCAGGAACCTTCGGGATTGTCGTCTTCGGTGAACATGGCGTTGCAGCCAATTCGCTGGCAGCGAACTCTCACGATCTCCTGTTGCGGATTCTCCATACTCTGTTTCAGTGCCTGTGCGTGTGGACTGTGGACTGTGGAGGCTGTTGAGCTTTTTTGAAGACTTCTCGAAGACTCCAAGCAAAATCTGGAAATATTGCCAAGGCAGTAAATCTGAAATAAGGAAAGACCCAATTTTTTTAACTTTTGAAAACTTAACTATTTGAATTGTGAAAAGACAGAATTGCCCTAATAACATTTTTTTGAAGTTTGACACCTGTTAGGTCAGGAACTGACTTAGCGAGATCAACGGCTGTAAGCTTAGGGAAGCTACTCCCACTTGAAGGGAAGAGTCTCCTAACACTGTGATTTTATAAGATAATACGAGAATCGAACACCGAATCACCGATGTGAAAGAGAAGTGATTTTCAAAACGAAGTTTGGAAGTATTATTTATGTTTCCACTTGTGGCGCTTTTACTTGTCGAGAATTTTGATGAGGAAAAATAATTTAATTTCTAATATGTATTACAATGTTACGTGGATTACACACACGAATTAAAAACAAAGGAATTAGAAATTGTGACTGATGCTAATTATTCTTAAATTTTAACGGAAAAAGGGCTCTAAACTACTTTTGGAACTAGCATCAACTTAATAATTTAAGTTTCTATAACACCAAAAATGTGTTTCCGATAAAGATACCCTTAAAACATAATCATAATTTCTTTTTCATCTTTTCAAGACTTAACGGGGAATGTAAAAGAATAAAAAATTTGGACAATAAGTCTTGAGTGAGGCACCCAAACTTATAGCCAACCCCCATTTTTTTTTAATGTTTTCTTCATTGGCCTCCAAGGCCTCCATTGGACGCAAGTCATTTTGGACATACCTCCAATGGAGGTCTATTTAAACTCTATTGATGGAGGTGAAAATAGAGGTTTTTGAAAAGAAAGAGAAAAAATCAAAGAAAAAAAAATCTAGAAAAAAAAATTCAAGTAAAAATGGAGGCATTTTTTTTTTCCATCACCATGCTTTTGTGACATTTAAACACTCTAATTATCAAGTTAGTGCTAGTTTCAAAAGTAGAGGCGTAAAGAGTGCTGTTTATCTCTATTATATCTAATTTATTATTATTTTAGAAGTTGATTTTTGCTAAACAAAAAAAAAATTTGCGAACAAAGAATGGACAAGCAAAATTACCGCATACATATAAGTAGAGCACAGTAGAGGATAATGGTTTCTGTTATATTTCATTAACAAAAGTCAAAGTGCCTCTCAAATATTTGTCTACAACTTTCCTTCTGGAAAACAAAATCGTTAACATTTGAAGTAATTTTATAGGACTGATGGGAAATAGGTTACAGCGTGCCAAACTGACTAGCATCAACAAGTCACCGGCGGAAAAAAAATTATATTTACACTACTCAACAGAATTTATAAGAAAAAATTATATGTACAACGGATTTCGAGCTGAGTTTTACTAGAATCGGAATCTTAACATGTCATCTGGAACCAGGAACTAGCCGTGGCACAAAATCATGGACATGATTTCACAAATCGTAATCATTGTCCCAATTACACGAAGAAAGTCACAATGTTCTGTTATGGACTTCAATCAGGTTACTTCTCTCCTGTAAATATAAACAGAACAATGTAGAGAATTTTACATATTTCCAGATGTAAGAAGCCTAAACACATAAAAAAGGATAAAATTTTGAGATATTAAAAGTAAATGAATTGTGAGAAGATATCCGCCATGTATAATTTCTGTGTGTGTGTGCGCACACACATGCACAAGCAACAGCTGAACAACATTCATTGTTTATGCTCACATGTGTACATGTATGTGTGTGTGTGGGTGCACACAATCTATCGCACAAGAGTGCGCATGTGAGAGAGAGAGAGAGAGACCTCGTCCTGCGTGCTGCCTTCTGGGGGAAACCATTGCAGAAGAATTCCCAAGTTCATTACGTTAGGTATCAATTTGAACAGAAGAGGAGTTGTTACCTGAAAACGAGATGTTACTACTATCAGTGACTCACCCAAGTAAGGGTTTTAACTTCTAAACAAAATTACAAATAATTATGTAAAGCTTCCACGTGAAGATTCTGTATCGAAATCTTACTAGACTAAGAGCTGTAGTTCCAAGAAGAAGAAGATACATCTTTCCCTACATTATCAACCAAATTTGAGTCAACAATGTGTGTGTGTGTGAGATGACGATGATGTGAAATGGCATACTTAAACACAACAAAAATACGACATTTTATGGTGGAAATTTTTTGAAGCAGTCAGGCAAAAATCAAGCATCAGGAAAGAGACAAAGAGGTCGTCACCTCAACAATATGAAGATTGGAGGCACGACTTAGAAGAACAAAAGCAAATTCTCCAATTTGAGCAAGCATCACTCCAACCTACACCATCATATATGTAACAATTTCAGAGAATCAGTGAACTGCATACAGGATATAAAAGAATCAGCATACTGCACACAGTGTATAAAATTTGTTCAACTGCATCGAAAGCCGGCTTACAATGAATGATGTCCTCATGTTATATCCGAACACCTTAGTAACGGCAGCAACAACAGCTGTCTTGACAACAATAACCAAAATAACAGATGCTAGCAAAATGTCCACATGGTTCCATAGAAAATGGACATGTATGAGCATTCCAATACTAGAAAGGAAGAGAGCTGCAAACAGGTTACGAATCGGTTCCACCTGCAGTGTATAGGATCAAATTCAGGAAATATTACTCAGAGAATTCTAAGAAACATGGAAAATAAATGAAATATTTTGTAAGTGACAACTACAGAAATGCAGCATCTCTAACCTATACACCATTACACCTCCCTCTGGAGCAATTATCTTTCCACGAGTGTTCCAAACCAGGTAATACAAATTAGTGCATATTCTATACCCACTGAAATCCTATTTTAAGGAAATTAAGACAGGACTATATGGAAAAAGAAAAAAGAATTGCCTATTCAAGTTCCAAAAGGATGAACAGGAAATACAAACATGTAAATGAAACGAAAAGGTTTCCAAAAAGATATATATTAGATAGAATAACTTCTTTCGGCACCAAGGATATGTATAAAGAATTAATGAAATAACTTAAGGCCCTTTCAATAGCCCAGAAGAGTACCTGGTCTAACGTATGCTGTGCAAAGTCAGTGGTAGATATCATAACTCCAGCCACAAATGAACCCAATTCAAGACTAAGGCCCAATTTATCACTGCACTGAAAAGGAAGTCCGAGTCTTTACATTGTCAAGGGGTTGACCACTCAACAGAATAAATACATACAGTAGAATATATAAAATATGCTCAGCATATAACATTCAAATTCTAGAAACATGAACGGTTATCAACCTTGATATAACAGGTATCATTATATTGCACTTACCCAAGCAGATAATAAGCAGAAAGCCACAGCAGCAAGCTGATAAAGTTCATTTGTCTGGATCACAAAATAAAACCAAAATAAGCTTATAAAGAAAACTATCTTAATCAATGCAGAAAAGTAATTAAGTGAAGCTGCAGAAGCAAAATGTGATCAATAAGGACAAAAATATGTTCAAAACTCACTTGAGATGATAGCCGCATCATTAGCTTTAGAAAGCGAGGAACAAATGACCAGGACAAAAAAGATGCAGCAGTCAGATAGAGGAACAAGACCAACAACCTGAAGTTAATAAAAAATATACATCAGATTCAATATATACTACTTCCATAAGACAACTGGCCAACAACAGCACAAGAACCATAACTGAAAATGAAGAACAACCATATAAGAAGATAAAATAAAAGCTCAAACAAACTTACAGCTTTCCCATAGCAACCATTCCATGCAGAAGTCCACTATTACCACCCAAAACTGGGAGCAAAGCAAATAGTAAACCGACAGCACAGTCCTGAAATAATTCAAGATCAAAGAATAAAGGGATTTACCTCAATAAGCAGTCCTTCCAACTCAAACATGTCATTCATTGATTAATTATGATCGGAATATAAATATATCTTTTTATACTGAACCTGAAAAATAAGAGTCCCAATTGTAACTTGACCATGAAGAGCATTATTACTATTCTGTTCCATTAGAAACTTCACCACCTAGTACAAGTAACAGGAAAAGCATTACCATACATAGCATTTGGCAAGCGCAAACCAAATGGAAAGAGCAATTCTAGAAAAGTACCACTGCAGTTGATGACATTGACAAGAAGGAACCAACAAATACACCCTCTGACAACTTTGCTCCACACAACTGTGAAGGTATCAGATAGTCCAATTTTAGCAACCGTTTGATGGGAATCATAATTTCAAGACTTTACTCGAAAAAAGAAAAAAAGAAAAGAAAAGAGGGTTTATTGTCGACGTACAACAGAAATTATGGCACACAAACACATAAATATCATAATTTGAAGTAGCCCTCCAAGAACGGCAACAGGCCCCACTACTTTTAACTGCATCAATGATGAACAAATTAGAAGTGAAAAGGTATCATAAATTAGCATAGAACTTTAAGCATGAGCTAACATAAAGGATCTAATCAAATGGAACTTCCCAGGCTGAACAATGATGTACCTTTGTCAAAGAGAATTCCAGCCCTAAAGCAAAAAGAAGGAAGACAACACCAAACTGAGCAAAAGTTTCAACCTGTGATGAAAGAAACAAAAAAGAGCGTGCCACCAAAATCATTAAATAGAACAGAATACTAAACGATTGCACATGGTATATGTATCGCAAGATAAGTAATAGCAGTTTACAATATATCTACTCAATTCAACTAAGCCTAAAAATCCCAAGTGCATGAGCTCAATGACAATGATTCATAAAATAAATGGTTCCTTTTAAATTAAAATTAGTGTAATAATGACAAAGTTCTAATCTTAAAAAAGATAGTCAAGTGACAGATCGGGAGAATGTTCCCTTATTTTGTACATGATTGTTTTCTAAGATAATTTTGCTGAAAAAATTAACTCACTGTCTCCCTCAAACTTCAGAAAACAAAATGAAATTGGTTGAAACATACTGGTTTCAGAGGTGGCTTTCCATCAAGTTCTCTTGATAGACGTTCTGATTTTTCTCAAATAACAAATCGAATCTACCAGTGCTAAAATAGAGAGTCAAATTATTATATATATTCTATCAAACCATAACTACTTCACTTCCAGTCTACCACCCCTAAATGAACTCAATCACTCAACACTCTATCTGCTGACTTGTGCATGCTATTTTATATCATCTAGCCTTTTGCAAAGAGAATATTAACAACAAAATAATCTCACAAGGCAATAAAATTTTCAACAAATGGCCCGTCAACAAAAGTTTGCATTACATAACCCTCAAGAGTCAATATTATCTAAAGATACAAAAAGAAAAAATAAAAACCAAAGGCAAAGACCAGGGTACATAACAAGTGAACATAACATTCTAACTTCAATAAACAAGGATATTGAGCTAATCACCACAACATACCTGTACCATTTCACTAATGAATTTCAGACCCCCTGGTCCAATAATTGAACCCGCAAGAAGGTAGCCTACAATAACCTACCATGTGGATCCATAAATAAATTAGACTGGAAAAACAAACAAGAAACCCACTGCTTCACATCATAAAAATCTTTAAATGTAGCTTAAAATCAATCACATTAGAAGAAAATTGGATGATTAATACAAGCAATTAAATAATGAATGTAGTTAATATGCAGAGTACAAACCGGTTGTCCCAAGCACGAAAAAATAATTCCACCAATGGCAGCAGAAACTATAACAATCACCAGTTCTGAAATTAATCTGCAGCATTTGTGAAATAATATATTAAAGCATAAATCTCAAGCAGTACACAAAATCAAAACTCAAGTACAACATTAAAGTCGAGCCAAAAAATGACAGCCCTCAATAGCATATGCTGCAACATCACCACACTGTCATATAACAAAGGCCTTAGAGACTAATGTATATTCTAGTATATCATTCAAGATATAAAGATTCTGACCTCAAATCTACTTGAAGTACAGGATACTTGGATTTCTTGTTAGACATCACAAACACATTGTCCTACATTATGTAAAAGACGCAAGTTAATATGGGTTAAAATTGAAACCACAAACTATTTGGACCAAAAAATCTGTCCAAATATTTCCACAAAAAATTCTTTAGAAATTCTCAACACACCTTCTTGTCAATCAAGGTAGCGGTGTCGTCAGACTCTTCTTGATCCAGGGAAAAAACATCTTGAAGTTGGAATGGCCTTGTCCTTGTACGACTGACCACATATATAAAAGAAAAAAGAAGATTGTTATTTTGGTAACATAAGTAAACATCGTCACTGGTTTCAATCTATTCAGCATATATAGTCATAAAAGCAACATTTTAAAACCACATAAGATTTTATACATTCCCATACTTCGCCTCTTGTGTATCATTCGTCTTGGCCTTGTCATGAGTTACTTTTGCTACGGTCTCCAGTACAGCCTGAAAAAACACAATAATGACTCAACTTTGAAATACACATAAGGGAACAATAGCTGGAGGCTAGTAAATTAAACTAGGAATAGCATTCCTACAGTCAGAAATTGACTACATTTACAGTAAACAGTCAGTCCATTAAAAGCACATTTTAGTTCTAACACATTATGTCACCCAAAATAAGGTTACAAAAGAAAAACAAAATGACATGTATGTACTTCAATTGTATTTGTCCAAGATAGAAGATACAACGAACAGGAACACTGTATACTATTCAAGGGTTGCATGGTCCTAACACACCAATAAGCCAGATCCCTGACAACATTTAGCTTATTTAATTTATTCCTTAAAGGTTTTACTAGCAGAATTTAAATGTCAGCTCAATGAAAGCCAATTAGTGAATACTGAAAAAAAAAATCAGATGATATTTTCAGAATAGTTTAAGAATACAAAGGATACTTCTCTCTCTCTCTCTCTCTCTCTCTCTCTCTCTCTCATATTCCCTTTAGTCTGCAGAAGATACTTCATTCCTCTATTACATAATATTGCATTCACATCCAATAGCTTTTAATAAAGAAGAAAACCTACTTGCTGATCGGCTACACTGCTGTTGAAGCTGCTTCCATCAGATCCTAGTGAAAGTAGAAAGTGAAATTAAATATCAACTGAACAAAATAGAAGCAACTAATGAACCACCAAGGAATATAATTGAGTACATGGGACAGTCACAGTCCTGATACAATGAATAACTAAAGCAATTAACATGTGTAAAACAAGCATTAGACATAGGCCAGACCACCAGTCTGGGTTCTAAGAGCGTATATGAGTATATAATATCAACCTTAAGGAACACGGCTGACTAATTCAAAGAGATTCTTCTCCATATAGGGATAATGGCATTTGAAAAGAAAGGATGTTTACTTTATTTTCAAAAATAGAAGTCAAAGCAACAATTCAGTTTTGGAATGTATATTGCAGTTACGTAGAAATGGAAGAACTTAAAACTACTAAAAATCTAGATAAAATAAAAGGTAGACGTGTGCCTATTCATGTAAGCCTTAACTAACATAGTTTGCAACTGAAAATGCCTTGAACAAACAACAGAGCTATATCCAATAGCCAAATTAAAATTTTACCTGCACAAAAAATCAACCATCAATGCACACAAAATGAACTAGAATTGCTACTCTGAGAACAGACAAAGGGTGGACTTGCCATCCATATGAGCCTAACAGGTAATAGAGAAGCAACTATCTAAGACATGCTTTCAGTAAGTTTAAGTCTTCCAACCACCTTGTTGAAACCTATAAACTAATTTGAAATTTCGATGAAACCCACAATACCCAAGATCCACAACAATCAGGGGATGCAACGAAAGGAAACTAACCAACTCTCTGTCACATCAAGCCTATAGAACCGATCTAAAACAGTGCAATTCTCTTAATAATATTATCAAAACTTCATGCGAATGTAGACCCTAAGACAAGCTCTTGAAGCCACATAAAAAGATTTCAACCTTAAATTCATAGGTGATATAGACCATCCCAACCTCCCGGACCTCGTCCCCCTCCCCTCCCCTCTCATTGTACTATCACACAAGGCTGCGATGAAAAATTGAACGTCACTTTAAATTATCACCAGAGTCATCCATATAAATTATAAACTCACCACCTAAATTAATTGTACACAATGCACGGTGTCTTCTTCTCATTCTTCCTCAGCTCAAAATTTTTGCAGGCCAATTTCATTCCTCGTATAACTTTTTTTTTCTAAATCGAACAGTCTTCAATTGCTGTCTTTCTAATTTCTAGCTTTTTATATTCACCGAAGTCACAAATTTAAATCAATATTATATATTAAAGCAAATCAACTTTAATTCGAAACAATGTCCATGAACTGAACCTAGACTAAAATTATCTAAAATCCTAAAACAAAAACATAAATTCAGCAACAAAAAAAAAAACAATAGAGAATGAAAAAGCCAAGGAGCCTCACCAGAAGACTGTTCATTATCGGGAAACTCTTTCTCGAGAACCCGATCGAACATTTGGGCTATGCTGTCGTCTGCATTACCCGACTCGGACGTGTTGACCAGGTTGCCGTAAAACCTCTCCCGGACTTCCTTATCAGATCTCGCGAACACAGATGTCCTCCCGCAAATCAAAACCAGGACCAGACAGTACCCGATCCCAAACACCCTACTCTTCGCGCAAAATACCGCCATTGTGAGAAATTTTTTTTTTTTTTTTAAAAAGGTTGCCTTTGGATCGAAAAACGGAGAGTGGAAATCGAGATTACGTCGTGGTGGTGTCCGTTAAAACGATTTAGATTTTGTTTTTTTGTTTAACAGTCGAGAGCGGGATCGTGTCGTGTTTGATAGTGAGAGAGAACATGAAATTGTGATGGGAAATGAAAATTGAAAAAAGTGAAAACGCTATCTAACTGCATTTGTTTTTCATTTTAAAATCATGTTTAGTGAATTTTAAGTAATGTGTTAACGTTGACGTAGTTGTCAAACATCGTTAGTTACAGTGGTGGGCCCGCCATGATTATTACACACCTGTCTACTAAGCACGTGCGAGAAAAAGCGCTTTTATATTAGCTAGAATAAATTATACCAAACTCCTCTGAGCTTTACTCTTTTACACTCGGAAACAACTTTACCGTTAATTGACACTCACCTCCCTTGCCGTTAGGGGTTAACCATTAAGTGTGAAAGTTGACCGTTAAAAAATGATAAAAGACAGAAATATCTATGATTCACCAAAATTCTAAAAGAACTAATTGCATCAAACTCCCCTGAGATTTGTTTTTTTACACACAGAAACAACTTTATTGATAAATGACACTCACCTCCCTTACCATTAGTTAAAGTTAGTCAAATTAAACCGTAAACCAGTTTTGACTATCAAAACTAATGATAGTTTAGTCATTTAAAGCATTTTAAATATATATATATTTAAAAATTGAATAAATATTTTAAAATGAATTTTTTTAAAAGTATTTTAAATGAAGATTAAGTATAAAAAAACGTTTTTTAAAATTAAGATTTTTTTTTGGAAAGATAAATAAGATCAACTGAAAATTAGGAATTAAAAAAATAAAGGAATTTTTCATTAGAAAAAACGGACAGTTCAATCTAATTTAAAAGAAATTCAAATTTAAAAAAAGAATTAAAAAAATCTTAATGCTTTTAAAAGTTTGCGAGTTCCACCAATAACACAAATCACAATCCCTTCCTAATTTGTTTGATCTCCTCCATGAGAGATTGAGCTAGATTTCTTCTTAAAAGTTTGTTAGTTCGCCAGTTCCACCAACAACACAAATCACAATCGCTTCCTAATTAATATGATGCAATTTGTTCAAAAAAATTTAAAAAGGAAAAAAGCTCAAAATCTATCTATAAATAAGAAGAATTTTTTTTTTCCAAAAAATAGAATTAAATTTTTAATTTTTTTAATAAATAGGAAATAAAATAAAAACAAATTAAGAAAGAATCGTGATTTGTTTTGTTGGTGGAACTATCGAACTGGCTCAATCTCTCATGGAGGAGATCGAACAAATTAGAAAGAGATTGTGATTTGTGTTGTTGTTGGAAATGGTGAACTGTTAAAGGTATTAAGATTTGTTTTTTTTATGTAATTTGAATTTCTTTTAAATTAGATTGTACTATCCGTTTTTTTAATGAAAATTTCTGATTTTTATTCTTAATTTTCGATTAATATTTTTTTTATTTAAAAAAAATCATGAAATCCTTTTTTTTTTTCCTTTTCATGCCTCCCAAAATCCAATACCACCACTTCTTCAACTCATGGAGAGTGAGATTGATGTGGTTTGTGGTTTTTGTGAAATTGATCGTGTTTGGAGAGTGAGATTGATGTGCTTTTTGTGAAAAAGGAGAACTTATGGGCTTGCAGTGTTTGTGAAATTGATGTGGTTTTAAAGAATTTAATTTTGTGGCTTGATAATTATGTTTGATAAAAATGAAAATATATGGGATTTAGGAGGATGAACGATGAAGTGAGAGAAGATGATGTTATTAATATCTAAAAATTTTGAGTTAAAAAAAATCTGGAAGACCAGAAAAAGAGCTTGTTAGAGTGGAGATCATAAAAATATTTAGAGAAGAGAGAAGACCGATAATAGTTTCATCAAACAAATCGAGAGAGAATAATCTACGGATATTTGGGACCGCTCTCAAAATGCATTTCTTGTCTTTTAAAAGACAGAATTTCACATAAGTCTCATCTTTTTGGTGATTTGTCACCTTTATAAATGTCTTTCCAAATTCATCACTTTAGTCCTTACTTTTTCTAAAACTCACCACTTTAGTCCATTTGACCAAATATGTGAAAATCAACTATTTTAAAACACATGAAAGTACACTTTTACCCTTATTACTATTTATTTTAGCTAAAATGATTATATTAGCTTTAAATTAAAATAAAAAATAATAAAATTCTCAATAATAAAATCTTAAATAAACATATTACAAAAAAACTTAAATAAATAATAATAATAAAATCCATTAATTTTTTCTTATTTTGTATTTTTTTTTTCACAATGGATATTTATTTAGTTAAAATAATTATCTTAGCTTTAAATGATTTTGAAAAACAATAAAATTCTCAATAATAAAATCTTAAATAAATAGATTACAAAAAAATTATATAAAAAATCATTTAAGCTAAGATAATCATTTTAGCTAAATAAATATCCATTATGACAAAATACAAAAAAAGAAAAAATTAATGGATTTTATTATTATTATTTATTTAAAAAATTTTATAATATATTTATTTAAGATTTTATTATTGAAAATTTTATTATTTTTCATTTTAATTTAAAACTAATATAATCATTTTAGCTAAATTAAATAGTAATAAGGGCAAAAATGTACTTTTATGGGTTTTAAAATAGTTGACTTCACATGTTTGGTCAAATAGACTAAAGTGATGAGTTTTGGAAAAAGTAAGGACTAAATTGATAAATTTAGAAAGACATTTATAAAGGTGACAAATCACCAAAAAGATAGGATTTATGTGAAATTCTGTCCTTTTAAAATTAATTTCTCAGATCCCTCTTTTGTCTTTTCAAATCCTCTTTTTGATCTTTTCAAAATTTTTATTATATTTATTATGATATATGTCAGAAAACTTTTTAATTAATGTGCATGTGTCAAAAATTTGAAGTTTAATGCATTAAAGACTAAAATACCCTTAAAATTATTATCTTTGACTAACTGGTGACTAATAGAAGGACTAAAACGATGAATTTTGAAAAAATAACGGATTAGAGTGACTAATATGACTAAGACATTTAAAAATATGACAATTCATAAAAATATAGGGGTTTTTGTGTTATTACCCCATTTCTATACGAAAAGAACTTTAAATTTTAAGGGTTTTAGGACATATGTTAAATTTTATTACTAAAAACAAAAATAAAAATATATACCAATAAATGCATTCATTGTTTTATTACAATAAATACAATAAATTTTTTCCCTTTTTTTAGTTATAAAGTGGTTATTAAGGATACATATTAACACTACCCAAATTTAAATTAAATTCATTAAATTTGTCAAATATACTTAACCTATATATAATTACAAGACAATAATGAAAAAGAACATTAGATCTTTTCAATTATTGATTTGTTATTTTTGTATTAAATTGGTCCACCATAGTTAATAGTAATTGATGTTCCTTGGATAACTGATATTTGACAATGTCAATTGCAACAATGACAAAAACTCATAAATTGCAAGTTATAAGCAAATGATATTCCTTTTTCTAAAGGAAAAAAATGTTAACGATAATCCTTTTAAATCACCCGACTCTCAGTGGAGCCCCAGGTAATGGGAGGAGCAGCTCTAATCTTATAAAGAACGAGCCGAATATAACATAACAATAGCGAGTCAATTATTTCAGTATTGAGTAATCTATTCATGAACAAGATAATGTTGAATAATTAGTAGATGAATTGTTGTTACTTGTTAGGGGTGAAACATCACTAGAACATTTAGTCAGGGAAGGTGGCAGTATAGAGCCAGAGGTGGCATCTACCCCACCTGAAGTTTTCAAATGTAACAATGTTAATTTTTATAAAATCTTTAATTTCAGATATTTATGCTTTTACCCTTATTTTATTTTTTACTTTTTTACTGTTAATTTTTTTGAAGCAATTTTCTAATGTTTTTATAAATTAACTAGACATTTAGAGTTAGTCATAATTTTTTTCACCCAAATCACATAAAAAAAACATATTTGATTATGTACATAGTATTTCTTTCTATGTATATTAAATATAACTAAAAAATCTTATTATAATATACGTGTTCTATCTTAATTAATATTATTTTCTCATTCAAATAATTTTTTTATCTCCTCCGAATCGTACTTATCTCACTCTAATACTATATCATATTTCTGATATGTTATTTATTTTAAAATAATCAATATGTGTTAATTTATACGATTAAAACATGTCAACCAAACATATATAATTTATATTAAACTATTAACATATTTTATCAAACAAACTTTTATCATTTTTAAAAATTAAACTAGTTTTTGGATGTTATAAAAATACAATGAGTACAATTTAAATTTTAATTAGTTTAATTTCTAACTCTTAAACATCATCATTGAATCATGAATTAAAAGCCATATGGTTTTTCTATATTATTTTTAGAGTAATTTTAGACATTTCAACTATATATGTCAACTTGTATTCCCACTACTAATGTATCAATTGATACACATCAACATTCTTTTTTATTGATTTTTTTTTCTTTTAACATACCCTCTTAGATACATGTTAATATAACTAATTATTTTATGGCGCCCCTACTGGAAGCAATTTCTGACTCCGTCCCTGTCTTTAGTAAAGGAATAATCTCAAGAACCTTCGAGCTTTTACTCCTTAAAAAAAAATCTTAATTTAGATAAAAAAATGCTTTTATATTTATATATTGGCTGGGCCTGATGGGCCGAGCTCTTTCTTGGATTGTTGATAGATTATCGGGTCAAGTTCAATCCAAATCCGAAATAGTCCGTACATAAATGACGTGTCACATGCAGCGTCCACATAACTTTCACAACAACAAATTAAAGAAGTGTGTCGGCCACAAGTTCGACACCCTAACTTTTTTTTCTCTTTGCCTCAACAAACACATATTTCACATACAAACACAGCTTTGATTCAATGGCGTCGATCCTCAGTACCACCGTGGCTGCCGGATTTTGCTACAACAAATCACCAATGGTGGTGGGTCGTGGAGCTGCTGCTGTGAGGCCACCTAGGCGTGTGGCGACGGTGGTGGTGAGAGCGGAAGCTGGACAGGGAATCAACCCAGATATCAGGAAGACTGAACAGAAAGTTGTCGACTCTGTTGTGGTCACCTGAGCTCTCCAAGCCCCTCACTGCATATTGTAGGTAATAATTCTCTAGTCAGGACGGTCCTGAATTTTGTTTTGTAACATTACGAAACCCTTTTCTTTTCTGATCCTGACCAAAGAAGCACCCTCTACCTATATAGTAATCAAAATTCAAAAACGACCAATATTTGTTTTGTTTTATGTGATTTTAATTTTTGATGCATGGATGATTTGGTTTTTGGGGGATAGGTGTTGGAGGTCAGGAACGTTTCCTCTGTGCGATGGATCCCATGCAAAACACAACAAAGCTACTGGTGATAACGTTGGGCCTCTGCTGTTGAAGAATCAGTAATATGTATAAGTGCAGCTTTTGGCATTTTGTAGCTAGTTTTTCGAATTGGAATAAATATGAGATATTTTGATTGTATGGAGTCTAGAGACTAGATTGGTGGTGCCAATTATGTGTTTCATGTGCTTGTGTTTGTTTTATTTAATTTAAATTTTTCCTGAATAGGTGCTAAACAAATCGGATTAAGTATCTGAATTCATTTGATGGTTTTGCTTTGAATTATACTGAACTAATATTCAATTTCATAAACGTAGCTTTTAATTTGAAAGTTTGCTGTCAACTATACAAATTAACATGCAATGTACATGGTACATATCGATATCAAATGCTCTTTCATAAAAAAAGTGAGTATAAGTTGAGCCGTCTCTAGATTTTTTGGGACCCGAACAATTGTATGACATTACCAAAAATTGGGGCTCTATATAAAATTAATATCATTAACATAAAAAAGATTCAATAAATAACTCTTCATTTACCAAGTACAATGTAATTCACATAAATTAAAATAAAAAAAGGATTTATTGTTTCTAAAAACATAAAAACATAAAAACAAAACATCATTTACATTTCTATTCTTTTTGCTTTCTAAGGTGCAAATTTACTAATTATACTACTACCATCAAGACTAGTTAACACTTTTTGACTCGGATGATGTCAATTGTTAACTTAGCAACTTAGCAACTTAGCAACTTAGCAACGATGTCTGATAAACTGGTAATCTGCTATGTCAGAATTCTTGTTTGGTTTTTATTTTTTTACAGATGCTATGTTAGAATTGAGTATTTTGTTTATTTTTGTTAAATTGACTAGTTAATTGGATCTCGATGTGAATAAATAAATAAATAAATAAAAGGTTTGCGATTGAACCCTTTTTAGATTTAAATAGATTGGGTCATGAGACCCCTAATTTTATATAAAAAAAAGTATAAGTACATTGGACCAATTGGAGGCCCCAAAAGAAGAAGAAGTACATTTGGCCAATTGGAGGCCCAGCAAATGGCTGGGTTTGTTGCCCTCATAAGGCGGGCCCTGAGTATAAGTTCCCTAACAAAGTCGTAGCATTTCCTAAATTTTATCGGGGACAAACATTTATTAATATATATATACAAAATTTTCAAGTCAGTACGAACTGATATAACTTCATCAGTGCGTTGGATGTGAACTATTAGATTTACATATTTTGACTCAAAGTGTATGCACTTGTCAAAACTTCTCCATAATCAGTCGGTCCACATACAACGCACTGATATAAGTTATGTCAGTGCGCACTGAGGAGAAAATGATTATAATATATATATATATATATATATATATATATGTTCATTAATTTTGCACATACATAATCTTATTTGATTCTGTTAGTATCATAAAACATTAGAGCCGGACATGATGCAAGGGATAGAAATGTACGTATAGCACCATTCCCTACCCGATACTTGTAATTTCCATATTCTTTAAATAGAGCTTTAACATCATCAGTGACACAACCTGCCTCCCCAATTTTGGTATTATTTCCATTAACATGTGAAACTACATTGTAACCATCTAGTTCCAATATTACACACCGCAACTACCAACCACCTCAGCTTCTGCAGAAGTTGTCATTTTGACCGTTCTTTGTTTTTTGGGAAAATCGTATTTTAGTCCCTGTAGTTTGCCTAAATCTGCGTTTAGTCCACGATTTTTTGGAATTGTAACTTTTAGTCCATACTTATTCTGACAATCTCGATTGTAGTCCCTACCGTCCAATTTCGTTAGGGTTTCACTGAATTCTGTTAAGTCAATGAGGGTAAATAGGTAATTTCACGAATCAGTTTCCAGAAGCTGTGGTTTATGAAGGGTATAATTGTCTTTTCAGATGTGAAAAAATAAATAAAATAAAAAAGAAATAGATGTGGCTTCTATTTTAGTTTGTCAACCCTAAATCATCCTGTTCCTTTTTCTGTTGAAGTCGTTGCAGATAGGTTGTGTTGCAGAGGAGTTTTTGGAAGCAAAGTGTCTCCAAGGTACGTTTTATATCGGTACAAAGGATTTTCCCTGATTATTGTTTATATTGTGTTGCATGGTGTGTATTCAAGGGTTTTGTAATGATTTGAACATAGTTTTCTAAGGTTTCAGAGATCAAAAATTAGGGGTTTTTGATTTAAAGGCATTCAAGTGTAATTTTTAGGTTATTCAAACAAATATTGGTGTCTAATTCAGAAAGAAGTTGCATGGAGTGAGATAAGTTGTGTTTGATACATGTATTTCGTTACATTAAGGTTTCAGAGATTTGAAATTTGGGGTTTTTTCATTTTAAACAAAATTTAAATGTAATTGACTATTTTTTGAACCCATTTAACTTGTTTGGTTGATTAATAAGTTGCATGGACTGTGTTTAGTTGTCTTTCATTAGTGTATTTTGTCAGATTATGGTTTCAGTGTTTCGAAATTGGGGTTTTTTTTAACTACAAAGAAATTAACAAGCAATTGAGAGCTTTTTGAACCTATTTCATGTGCAATTGCATGTACTTGCATGTAATTGCTTATGCTTGAAGTCACATGTTTAAGTTATGTTGTTCTTGAATTTTCATGTTTATATTATATTGTTGCATGAACTTGTATGTTTGTGTTATATTGTTATTGCTCTTGTAGATGGATAACATTTTCAAAATCAAAGTTTTGCATGAGACCACTATAATTGACTTAGGTCAGTGTGATGCTAATCACATCAGTTTGATTACTTTGGTCTATGGCTCCATGCAATGACTGAGCAACTCACTGGCAGCTCTAATGTACCAGCAGAAAAATACTCAGTCTGGGTACAATTACCATGGTGTAGTGATATAGTAAAGGTTTTCATAGATAAGGATTTACTAGATGTATTCAGGGAGTTTGGGCTTCGTGGGTTTGACATTATATGTTTCCAGGTAGAGTAGGCCTGTTATAAATCGTGTCCTCCTGCACAGGGAAGTCCTAACCAACCTATAGAAGAGCATGAGGTTGTTGAACAAATAGGTTGGTGTGATGACGAAGCTATATTATTTGATTATGTAGCTGACAGTGATGGCGAGAGTACAGAATCTGCTGCAGATGAAGAGAATGATGATAATGGGGATGTTGTAGATTTAGGTGGTGACAATGGGGATGGTGTAGGTTTATGTGGTGATGATGAGGATGATGAGGATGGTATAAGTTTAGATGGTGATAATGAGGATGATATGGATGAGAGTATGTTTGAAAATGTAGTTGGAAATGATGAGATTACCAAGTAATGTATGGATTTATTTGAGGGGTATGAGTCCAATGCAGATGATGAGTTCTCTTTCAGACTCAGACACTGACAAATCTCAAGTGAAGGTGGATAAGTTGTTGAGAGGTGTACCTTTCTAGAGAGAGGGGAATGAAATTAAATTTTCTGTTGGTCGAAACCTTTGCCAACAAAGAGGTAATGAGAGACATTTTTAGAGAGTATGTAGTGCAAGAATGTGTAGTTCTAGATAGAATTAAGAATGACAAACAGAGACATGCCTACTAGTGCAATGCTACAGGCTGTCCTTCGAGAGCTCATGCTTCATGGATGGTAGACAAAACCACCTTTATGATCAAAACCTTAGTTGACCAACATGAATGTCATAGGGTTTGTAACAATAAAGAGGCAAAAGTGAAGTGAATAGCCTCTAATTTTGATTCCACAGTGAAGAGTAACCATTTAATCAATGTGAAAGTCTTAGCTAAGTTGCTGCCGGAGAAGTTCAATGTATCAATTGATTTGAAAAGGCTTTATAGTGTAAAACATAGAGTTCTAAAACATATAAGGAGTGAGTATGTACATAGTTTTAAGTACCTTAGGCAATATGCCTACACTTTGAACCAACCTCAACCATGGGACAGCAATACATATAAAGGTCCAAAAGCCATTGTCAACCTTCCACATATTGTTTTTAAGTTTTGAAGCATAGAGGTTAGGGTTCCTATAGGGGTGTAGACCTTTTATTGGTCTTGATGGATGTCACTTGAAAGGTCCTTATGGAGGAATCCTCTTATCTGTAGTGGCATTATATGCTAATAATGGGTTGTTCCCACTTGCTATGTGTATATGTGAGAAGGAGACAAATAATAGTTGGATGTGGTTTCTCAACAACTTGAAGATGTACACGCAGTATCCTTCTGACATACATCTATGTTTCATGTCTGATAGACAGAAATGATTGATCAAGGCTTTGGCAAAACATTTCCCTAATGCTAGCAAAAGGTATGTGCTCAAGGCTTTGTCTAATTTTTGTTATCCTAATCATGTTTCATAACCACGTGTCAACTTTTAATTTTTCCTTTTTTATTTAGGTTAGGTTTGTGCAAGGCACATATATGCAAACTTTAGAGGAAGTTATTGTGGTGACAGCTTCAAAAAGCTGTTTTGGAAGGCTAGTATGAGTAGTAATGTATATGACTTCAAAGCTGCATTGAAGGATATTGGTGAGATTAAGCTTGGTTCCAATGAGTGGTTAGCTAAGATAGAGCCACATCTATGGTCTAGGTTTGCCTTTGACAAAGTGATTAGATGTGATCATGTTACTAACAACATGACAGAGGCATTCAACAGCCTATTAGGTACCCATAGAGCACAAACTTACATGCAGCTGCTATAGTTTATTAGAAGAATGGTTATGATAAAGTTTCAAGAGAGGAAGGAGGAGTGTGATGCATGGAGGACAGTACTACCCCCAAAGTACATGGAAAGATACTAAAGCATAGTAAAGCAAGTAGTCAAATGACCATATATCAGCAGGAGAATAAGAATATGAGATTATAGGTCTAAATGAGACTTTTGCAGTGAAACTGAGGCAGTACAATTGTGGATGTGGCAGCTAGCAGATCAATGGCATTCCTTGCCCCATGCCATGGCAGCCATAAGCCACAATTGTGTTACAGAAGCATTGAGGGATAAAGTCCCTATATATGTCCACCAGTCCCTCACTAAGAGTGTGTACATGCATACTTACTAGTGCATGATCCACCCAATGCCAAACCAGAAGATGTGGCATGAAATTGAAGCTAATGAGGTGCTTCCACCACCATTTGAAGTCCAACATAGCAGACCCAAAACTGCAAAGGAAGAGAGAATCTGGTGAGAATGGCAAATGAGGCAGGACATGGAACTGTTGTCTGCACATATTGTAAGATGCCCGGGCATAACGAAAGGACATGCAAGAAAAAAAAAGGAGCCAACAAAGGTAGTATTTTCTATGCAATTTACTTTGAAGCTTCAAGTTAATTTAGTATTTTTCATGCAATTTAGTATTCTTAAACAGAGAACACCATCAACAGCTGAAGCTTCAAGTTCACAGGTAGCTGATGCCAATTCAATGAGAAAGAAGAAAACCAAGGTAATATACAAGTTCATTGTATTGGGAAATTATGGTTTGGAAATTGTTTCACTAATATTTTGTATTTCTGTTGACAGAAAAAACATCCAAGACCAGGAAGAGGTTCCAATAATCCATCTCAATCTCAACCACAGTCACAGCTCACTCAAACATTAGAATGAAGAATATGGCTTGAAGTAGGACTTATGCGGCAACTGGTTTGATGTAGGACTCTTGCATGTTAACATGCTCAATATTAGGAATTAGTTGCTCTGTGTTAACTGAATGATGAATATAAGTACTGCACCATGCTTTTGTAATTCTGACTAGGTTTACTCATAGTCATAGTTATAGCCTTATAGGTAGTAATGCTTTTGTACTGCACCATGTACTGGAATGATAATATAAGTACTGCACCATGCATATATAAGTTGTTCTTACATTCAATGTCTGCTTCTAGTAGAATTGCATAACTAGGTTTACTCATAGTTATAGGTAGTACCATTGCTATGAATACATCAAGTTAAACTAGGTTAACTACTAAAGTTATGACTACTAGCCTTTTATAACTACTTAAGTAGAAGCATTGCCATTATTATACCAAGTAAAACTAGGTTAACTCCCACAATTAGCTTTGACCCTCCTTGCATAGACTCTAGGTGTTGAATTCTTCCATGGAAGCTTTCTAGGTACTGCACCATTTCCCACAACATCTTCAGCCTCTGCACTCTTCCATTTAGAACTGTCATTTCATGTTGAACCATAAAATTACCTCTACCATCATTCCTTTGTGATACACTGTCACTGAATTGTCCTAAGTTGAATTCTTCATTATCTGGAGACCAAAAACTGTAGAATTTGCATTTCCCTTTCTCACATACGAAATACAACTTGTGTGAGTTGTTTTGGGATTCAGAAATCTTCACAGCCACTTTAACACCGCATAAGCATCTTCTGTTTTTGAATTTTATAAACACACCATTGATGTTGGTTGTTGAGCTTGATGTAGCCCCCATTGTGTGTATGCCACAGTTGTTTTTGTATAGATTGATGAAGGAATTTTGAATGTGTATGGTTTATGAATGGGTTGATGACGGAATTTTGAATGTGTGTATGGTTTAAGTTGACAGATGATGAAATGAATGTAATCTATGAATGTAGGACTTGTTTGTGATGAATGTAATTTATGAATGTGTATGTGAGAATTGTGTGTGGAGTGATGAATGAAGTGTAGGTCTCACCCTTTTTAAAGGGAAAAAAATTGTCGTTGGAAACAAAGAGTAAAATGGTAATTTTGCTTCAAATTAGCCGTTGAAAACAGTTGTAGGAATCAGTTTTTCAATTTCAGATAACAAGGGTAAAATGGTCTTTTTGTTAAAATTTAAATTATTTACATATAAGACAAAATTAAGAGCAAAATGGTATTTTTTGATAAAATTAATCCATTCATAGAAAAGACAAAAATAAGGGTAAAATGGTCTTCTCAATGTAATCAGCACATATCAGGGTCAAGAAGGTCATTTCACACGTCTGACATACCAGAATATGTAATTTTAACGGATTCTGGTACAGAAAGATTAAAATTCATAATTTCAAAAAACCGTAGACTAAACGCAGATTAAGACATACTACAGGGACTAAAATACGATTTTCCCTCGTTTTTTTTCCTTCTGAAAAGGTGGTCATCATGCAACAATTTAGATTTTTTTATTTTTATTTTTATTTTTACAAAATATTCAAATAAAACTACAATTTCCTCTTCATTTTTTTTATCTAGTCGTGGGTCGGAGTTTTAGAATTCTTTCATGTTTCTTTTTAAATTTCATGTTCGGATTGGTCCAGGCATAGCTTGTGTAGTAATTTATAGAGGTCCAACCCAATTTTAAAATTCAAATAAATAGACCTAGATCATAAACAAAATTTTAAAATATTGGATTGAGCTACGTCAATTCAAGAATAAACTCGGATTTGTCCGAGCTAGCCAGACCCTTGTCACACCTCTAGATGTGAGTTGGATAATGAAAAATTACAAACTTTGCATTAAATAATAATAAATCAACCTACTATATTGCCTGCAACAAAACTAAATTTTAGGATTATAGCACAATTATTATCTTAGAATTCAACAAATAGATTTCTTAACATATAAACTACATTCTAAATTTTGGAAATTCGAGAACATTCCTCACATGTCTAATTCTCATTTTGCCCTCGAAAAAGCACCCTATATAAGCCCACTAATGTGCAGTGTAAAAATTACAAAAACAGAGAGACTATACAAATACAGTGTGGAGAAATAAAATGATGAATCAAGAGACTTATCTAAACGAAAGGGTTAGTGAATTGTGGAAAGAAATCAAGAAGGTCCAACAGGAAATCAAAGAAATGAAGACCTCATATCTTTTGCACTATGTTCATCAAGGTAACAACCTTGATGAACTTAGCGTCGATGACATGCAAACTCTGGTTTGGTACGTTAATGAAAAGCGCATGAAGATCATGAACTTGTATGGAGTCTAGAGACTTGATTGGTGCCAATTATGTTTTCATGCATGAACCCGTGTTTGTTTTATTTTATTTTTCTTGATGAGATCTGAATTTGTTTGAGGGTTTTGCTTTGGTTGCATAATAAATAAATAAAGATAAGGGTTTATAAGTGAAGGTAAGATTTTTACATTGAGTTATACCGATCCTAACATTCAATTTCATAAATGTAACTATTAATCTGAAATGTAGGCTGTCAATTATACAAATTAACATGCTATATACATAGTAGTATGGTACATATAACATACTGATATCAAATGCTCTATCATTAAAAAAAAAAAATTTGTGAGTATAATTTCCTAACAAAGTCGTAGCATTCCCAAAATGTTATCGGGACAAGCATTTTGCTAATAATACATGTTCATGCATTTTGCACACATATAATCTTATTTGATTTTGTTAGCTTCATAAAACATTAGAGTCGGACATGATGCAAAGGATAGAAATGTATGAACACTAATTCCTATTGCAAATACATATAGTATGATTACTAGTTAATTAATAACGTTGGAACCATATAATATCTGTTGATTAATTTATAAAACATTAGAGTCGGGTATGAGGAGGAGAGGATTTTAGCTCAATTATTTGATTGTGGTCCGGACTTTAGATCTTTTAAAACTAACAAACTAATGGGCTTTTGGGCCTTTTGATATCTGGGCCTTCAATGAACTGAACTTTTATATTGGAAATTGGAATTGTTTTGGTCCGGTTGTTGTATTTGTATAAACCCGCAATTCTCTAGTGTTTAAAATCTCAGTTACATTGTTGAACTCCACAACTCTATGGTTGAAATGTACAAATATAAATATTGATCAATTTCACAATTATAACGTATAAATCTTTTTTCAATCTCAATCCGTGCAATTCCCTCGACTCACAACATTGAAATTTATAAGTTCAACGTTAATATTACTATTTATATATACGAGTACACCAGTTGGACAATAGCAGAGGACCCGATGTTAAATAAAAGAGTAATGCTAAATTTTCCAAAAAAAATTTCAAATTCCTTTCTAAATGGTGTTGGCACGTGAGGTGTCAGACATCACATCACTCACAATATAATCTCATAGTTTATAAGATACCGACACCTCACGTGCCAACACCATTTGGGAAGAAATTTGAAAAAATATTTAGAAAGCCTAACATTACTTTACATAAAATGTGTTGGTCATATCCAAATGGCTCAGCTTCCTTTAGAGGAGGAAATCTTCAGTGGGACGGTCTTATTGACATGTCATTGACATGCGGCTGTCCAATAGAAGTGTAACTTTTTTAAGTTTTAAAATATATTTTGATGTTTTCAATAAAAATGTACACTTCTGTTGGACAGTCTTACCACCTGTCAACGAGACCATCCAACTGAAGATTTTCTCCCGTCCATAGATATGGAAAAATACAACTCAAGCAAACATCTTGTCGATGAGAGGAGGTTGGTCCCGTGACAAACCCTCTTACACCTACACCACGAGGTAGCGGGTTCGAGTCCTCCCATTTCCTTAAAAAAAATACCCTGAATTTATGTAACAGCGTAATACTAAAAAAAAAAGACAAAAACATCTTGTCACAACTAATTCTTTCTATAGAAAAAAAACTCAAAAGAGACTAGATTACTAGCCACACCATTCCCTACCCAACACTTGTAAATTCCACCCTCTTTAAACAGAGCTTTAACATCATAATTAGTGACATAACTACTTGCCTAGCCAATTCTGGTGTTATTTCCGGTATCATATGAAGCCACATTTCAAGCATCCGGCCAGTTCCAATTTTATACACCACAATACCAATCAGCTCAGCTTCTGAAGAATTTTTCATTTTAACCATTCTTTGGGGAAAGTCAGTTTAGCAACCTCTTCACTGTTATTGCTTACACTCCTGCAGAGCTCTAACATTTTTAATATCTTTATACAATACAACAATTACATTTTTATGTTTTAACATTTAAATTAGTTTTATTTATGATATTTTACAATGATTATTTATAATTAAACATATAAACTATCTACCGGTCCTGTTTCAGGAACAAACAGTCCGCATCATTTTTGTCTGAATAAGTTTACGTTACAAGATATTGTCGTGGCATTGGAAGGCATCATCATTGCCTTGCAAGGTTCGTACAAAAGAGGTTAAGGACTATGCATACTTGATAATTTTCGAACTACCCATATATCTTTTCTTTTAATCTATATATTTTCTATTATTTAAAAATAAAAAGATTCTAGCTATTGATTAAAATTTTACAGTTCAACATCCATTCATTCATTCACTTTCGATCCAATTATGAAAAAAAATAAATAAAAAAAAAATCATAAAGTAACACTGATACGTGAATAAATATGTGGGGCTTCCTTGGTTTCATTCAAGCCAAGCAATGTTGTCATGCAGACTATGGATACACTGAGTCAAGGGCCTACACTGGATGGTAGTTATAGTTATTTGAGTTTTAGTTATCGCTCCACTTCTTTTAAGTAGATAGGTAGTGCAGATTGGTAGTGCAGTAGTGTGCTGAAAATAGCACCTAGTTGTTTCATGTTGAATGTAATTTGGTTATCGTTTGTTGTAGTTGGTCTATAAATAGCTAAAGACAATGTTTTAAATTTTAATAAGATACGACCAATTACAAAATATCTCTACCTCCTCTTTTTCTCTTCCTCTTGCTGCAGCCTTTTTTATTGTCAAATTCTTACGTATCAAATACATACATTTAAGTCAAAATTTTAAATCGGTATAACCTAAATGTTAAAAATAATTATGTGTTCACTTCTTATTTTATATTAACAGCATGTGCATAGAAGAATAGATGGCATCAAGAGTGGCAATTGTAATTCATCAACTAGAGTGTCATTACATGAAGTTCCCCGTTACATAAATGGTCAATAGCTGCCTAAAAAATTTCTGAGGTCAAAATTTCTCAAAGATAGAAACTAGCTATATATATAATTTCTACAAAGACACGATGATCTTTTAAAAAAAATACATAAATTCAGGTTTTTTTTATAGGGAAAATGATTCAAACCAACATCCTTGATATATGTGTTAAGTGATTATTGATTTTGATTGATGTAATTAATGAATAGAGATGCCGGTTTTAATATAACACGGTTTGTATTGCCATTGATCGTTGAGTTATGACTTGCATAGTAACTTATAGAGGTCCAATCCGATTTCAAAATTCAAATAAATAGACCTGGACCATAAACAAAGTTTTAAAATAGCAGATTGAGTCAGGTTGATTCAAGACTAAGGGATCGTTTGTTTTTTTCACTTAAGACTTAATGGGTCTGAATTGAAATCATTAAGTTGTTTTGTTTGTTTTTTTGAGTGGTCAAACAACTTAAAAATATCAAAAAACAACTTAAAAATATCAAAAAACAACTTAAAATAAAAAGTAAGAAATCCTGACTTTTAACTTAATTCCAAATCACTGGATTACAATTAAAATATTCTCTTCCAAGTCTATCCTCCAAAAAAAGATATATTTCTAAATTTATATTAATTTAATATGGTATAAAAAATTCCCCTTTTAACATATTTCTTATTTTAAACATGTTTTAGAAAAGAAAAAAAAAACCTAAATACTTTTCATAATGAAATTTTTCAGAGATTGAACAATTGAATTTCTCTCCTGCCAAATCCCGGTAAGAACTCTTTATTTATTTATTTTTATCTAACTATTCGTATAGTGCTCAATAAAGTTGTCTATCATATTAAGTAGATTTCGTGGCTCGAAAATGTTATAGAATTATTGTATATAAAAATTCAAGAACCTTTTTTTTATTTGGTTTCCAGTGCATATGATCCAGGAAAAAAAAAACAAAAAAGGTTTCGTGAATTATAATAACCGGAAATGTGGACAACGTATAAAATTGAACCTGAATTTGAACTTTTTTTGACAATAAATTTAACTTAAACTTTGTTTGCAGAACATGTAAAATTATATTCTTTGTTTAACTTTTTATTTTGTTAAATTAAACTTTGTTTGCAAAAAAAAAAATGATACAAAATATTATAAAGAATTGTGCATGTACAATTACTTATTTTAATTAGTATGAGTATATATGTACAATTACTTATTTTCAGACAATTTTATTTTTAAAAAACAAACATGTTAACAGCACATTCAGATGTGAGGAAAAAAAAAAAACATGTCATTCAGATTCAGATTTCAATCCCTATCCAGTCTTCAGAAAAATTCAGGACTGTTCAGTGTTCAGACAAAAAAACAAACGACCCCTAAACTCTGATTCGTCCGGGCTAGCCAGACCCTTTTTACTCCTCTAGATGTGAGTTGGACAATGAAAAATTACAAACTTTGCATTAAATAATAATAAATCAACCTACTATATTGCTTGCAACAAAACTAAATTTTATGACTAAGCACAATTACTATCTCAGAATCCGACAAATAGATTTCTTAACATATAAACTACATTCTAAATTTTGGAAATTCGAGAACCTTCCTCCCATGTCTAATTCTCATTTTGCCCTCGAAAAAGCACCCTATATAAGCCCACTAACGGGCAGTGTAAAAATCACAAAAACAAAGGTCTAAAAAGACGGTGTGGAGAAATAAATGATGAATCAAGAGATTTATCTAAACGAAAGTATTAGTTAATTGTAGAAAGTAATCAAGAAGGTCCAACAGGAAATCAAAGAAATGAAGGCCTTGTATCTTTTGCGCTATGTTCATCAAGGTTGTCCTTGATGAACTTAGTGTCTAGCTGGCCCTGGGCTGGTACACCAGGTGCAACCGTCCCGAGCCTAGGTCTAATGATTTTTTTAATTAAAAGTTGATTATGTTAGTCTAAAAAATGTTTTATTAAATGAAAAGATTATGGTGCACAAAGTATAACCGTCTTGGGCTCCAATTTTTTTGTTAAAGCTAATGTGTAGTATTGGATTTTGGATATATAAGTTTGTACCTGTTGTGAATTGTTATAGTTCATAGGAAAAAGAATTGTGACTCTGAAAAGCTCAATTCATTTTTTTAATTATATATATATATATATAATATTAAAAAAAATTGTGACTCTAAATGAGTCCAATTCATTTTTTTAATTATGTGTAGAATATATTAAAAAAATATAGCCCATTTTTGACAACACTATTCCACATTCGATATATTATGGGACCCATTTTTTCCATCCTTTATATTTTCACCCTGGACTCCCAAAAACGTCAGGACCGACTCTGCTGGTTTAGGTACCTTAATGAAAAGCACAGGAAGATCAGGAACTTATATGGAGTCTAGAGACTTGATTGGCGCCAAATATGTTTTCATGAACCTGTGTTCGTTTGTTTAGGGTTTTGCTTCGGTTGCATAATAAAAAAAGATAAGGGTTTATAAGCATAAGGGGTACAATTTTTGCATTGAATTATACATTTATACCGACCTAACATTTAATTTCATAAAAGTAGCTATTAATTTTAAAGGTTGGTGTCAATTATACAAATTAACATGCTATGTACATGGTACGTATTGATATCAAATGCTCTATCATAAAAAAACAAGTGAGTATAATTTCATAACAAAATCGTAATATTTCCAAAATTTTATCCGGTATAAGTATTTTGCCAATAGATATACGTGTTCATGCTATTCTGTACACATAATCTAATTTGATTTTGTTAGCATAAAAAACCATTAGAGCCGGACATGATGCAAGGGATAGAAACGTAAGAACACTAATTCCTATTGCTAATGTGTATAGGATGTTTACTATAAATTAATAATGTTAGAACCTAATATTTTTGACGTGACGAGATGAGGTTTCGGTGGTCCGAGTCTCCCCCATTTCTAGAAAACCTTCGAATTTATATAACAGTGTAATATTTAAAAATAATAATAATAATAATAATAATGTTAGAACCACATAACTCCGTTAATTAATCGATAAACATTAGTTAGGGAAGAGGAGGAGAGGATTATAACCCTATTATTTTATTATGGTCAGGACTTCAGATCTTTTAAAACCAACAAAATAATGGGCTTTTGGGCCTCTTCAATCTTACCTGTTCGTGCAGACAATTTTTAAATATCTAATGGAATTGTTATGGCCCGGTTGTTGTATTTGTATAAAGTATAAACTCGTAAATCTAGCGTTTAAAACCTCAATTACATTATTTAACTTCACAACTCTATGGTTGAAAAATGAAAAGTACTAATATAATATATCATCAATTTCACAATATAGAAGTGAAAATACAAATATAAGTACAAAATTTCACTCACAACATAAAAATTTACAAGTTCAACATTAACATTAGTACTGTATATACGAGTACACCGGCCAGTTGGGGCATAGGATCCGATGTTAAATACAAACGCATCGGTTAGATCCAGATAGCTCAGCTTCTATCGGAGACATGGAAAAATACAACTCAAGCAAACACCTTGTCACAACTGATTCTTTTTACTGGAAAACAAAAAAACCCAATTCTAAGAGACTAGATTATGAGCCACAACATTCACTACCCAACACTAGCAGTAATTTCCACGCTTTATAAACAAATCATTAAGTGACGCTCTAAATTTTAACTTTATTAACTTAAATTTTACGAATTCAACCTTTATTCATTCATTTATTTTCATTCTAATTACGAAATAAAATAAAATCATAAAGTAATACATTTAAGTCAAAATTTTAAATTGATAATCTAAATCTTAAAAATAATTGTGTGTTCACTTCTTATTTTATATTGATAGTATGTGCATAGAAGAATATATGGCATCAAGAGTGGCTATGTATAATTTCTACAAACACGTGGTGATTATTGATTTTTTTTAAAATATTACATAAATTTAGGTTTTTTATTTTTTAAAGATGACTCGAACAGACAAGTGGCGTAGGTGTGATGTGATCATTGATTTTGATTGATGTAAATACTGAATAGGGAATGTCGGTTTTAATTTAACATGGTTTGTATTGTCATTGATTGTTAAGGCTCTTCGATGCATGTGGTGGCCATTAATCCATAGTTTGTATTGTCATTGATTGTTGAGGCTGTTGGATGTGGTGGCCATTAATCCATGTGTTGGAGTCGTTTTCAATATTAGATTGATAAAAGAGTTTAGGGTGACATGAACACATGGGGGCTTACAACACATTATCATCAAGACTTCAGCATGATTTGTTTGTTTAAGAGTTATTTCATAATATGTGAAATCTTGCATGTATTCTATATATGAAACTGTTAGGGTTGTGAAATTTGAATCAACGATATTGAGAGCCGAAGTAGAGAGAGTGTCTGACCGTTATAAACAACTGTTTGTTAGTGAAGATTGAGTGTGGATACGTTCTATGAATGTATGCTTATGTCAAATTACGTAAAATCTTATCACTCTTTATTATTTATGTTGCTTTCATGTATGCTTGTTTTTTGTTGTTTTAGGTTTTGTTTATTTCGTAACAGAAATTATGTATTTTATCACATTAAATTATCACTCACTTTATACTACTTAAAATCTTTCACACTTTACTTCGTGAGTTATTAATGAAATTTTCCCACTAAAAAATGTGTTTAGAGGTATATTGTGAAAAGTTGTTCTTCTGCAAATCAAACTAATAGGAATGTGCATGATACTAGGTTTTTTCTTATATTTATTTTCGAATATTCATCTACTACTGTTTTAGAAAATATATTTAAATTAGAATTCGAAGAACAATGACATGCACAATTCGAATATATAACTTTATTAAAATAAGTGTGAGAAACTTAAAAACCGATGGTCTAACACAACACTGTCAATATTTCTACTAGCTAACCCACTTTTTCTTCTGTTCAACAACTTTTTTTTTAAAAAATAATAATAATTTAAAAATTGTTAGCTAAATATATTGATCTAACTTTTGTAGAATATGAAATGGTCTTAAATTAATCTCGGAATCCATTCAATAGACAAAAAGAGTTTTTTCCCTATTCACTAAACAAAAGAGAGCCATCAACCAAGAAGAAATTTGAAGTGATCATAGGATGCCAAAGATGACTAAGAAGTAAGAACCCACAATTAACGCAATGATTAAAGCAAAATCACAGTTATTAAACTATCAAAAAGCAGAGAAGTTCACATTCCATTCAAAAGCTTCATAACATTAATTAAATAAATAAAAAGTGTATTTCAGCAACTATTAATCAATTCCTTAAAAAAAACAATTAATCAAACTTATTTTTATCTTCAAATTAATTTATCAAAGCCCCACCCATTTATTCCAAACCCAAAGTTAGAGATTTTTAAGTTTGGATTAAAACTAGTCAATCAATCATGCTCTGCCATTTTGAAAAGCATGACTATTTTTGGGCATGACAAGAGTCTTTTAAAGGAATTGTCTTTGTAATAAATTATCACATTCTGTTGCAACTTGCAACTATAAATTATGATACTTATTAAAGGATATATCGATCATCCATTCACATACTTCTAAAGCCAATTTTTTTTTTTTTTTTTTTTAACAATATGAGGTTGGTAGGAGTCATATCCCTCCCGGCCTACCATAATCTTCGAGATATGGTAATATTTAATAAAAAATTTAATTTTTTTTCTTACCTAGAGTCTTTTGACCTAATGATTAAAGATAAGATTAACCTTTTTTTTCCTCTCCTCTTCTCTCTGTTTAGTGGGAGGGTGTCTTCTTCGTTTGGAAGGAGTGGTCGAATCTGCTAGTGCTCGCTAGTGTAAACGTGGCTGGGTCTCTGTTTTCCCACCTTTAGTTTTGTTGAGGGTTTTCTTTCTAGCCAATATGTATTCAACAGAGATAGAGAAACTGTACAAGAACCTGTCTCTAGCAGATGAAGATGGGGTCATACTCGAAATGTCTGAAGAATCCAGAATAGATGGGTTAGAAGATGTTGATAGGTCTGGTAGGGAAGGTTTTGTCGGGTAAGAAAGTCAATAGAGAAGCCTTTAAGGGGCTGATAGAATAGATCTGGAATCCATTTGGACAGGTCGGGGTTGAGTTGGTTAGAGATAACATCGTTATGTTCTACTTCATCAACAGAGAAGACCGGAATAAGGTATGGCAAAGAGGACCGTGGCATTTCGGAAATAACTTGATAGCTCTTGAGAAACCGATTGGATCGGGAAACATCTCCAAGCTAGGTTTCAACAAAGCTGAATTTTGGATTCACATTCACGATATTCCTATTCTGTGTATGAATCGGAGAACAGCAAGATGGTTAGCGGAACAGTTGGGCGAAGTTGTGGAAATTCCATCGGAATTAAGAGAATGCCGGGGGAAATTCAAGAGGGTTAAAGTCAGTATTGACATTACAAAACCTCTAAAGATGTGGCTTAGACTGAAGCCAAGTACATCAGATGAAATTATAATGGTGGGGCTTGAAATATGAGAGACTCCCAGAATTCTACTATGCATATGGTAGAATTGGTCATGGGATAAAAGAATGTGTGGATGAAGCAGCTAGGAGAGTAGCTTTGGATGGGTCACCCATAAAATTCGAGTCTTGGCTTAGAGCATTAATCCCGGAGAAGGGGAAGTTCAGACTTAACCCACAGGCGAATGGAAGCTCTTCAGACAGGTCTTGATCCCTTGAGGCGTCCAGCGAAACTACAGGCGACAGATCAGTTAGTGTTAGATCAGAAACGATGGCTTCACACAGGGAAGGAACAACAACTAGAGTGGAAACCCTACTCAATGAAAGGGGAAATGGGCCCCTAATTGCAGATGATAGCTGTGTAGAGATGCCAGAAGCTGGGCCGTTTAGGCCCACAAAAGATTTGGATCAGCCAAGTAGTGAAATGTTAGAAAACCCAACATATGTGTTTGTAACCCATGACCCATCAGGCCTCAGTTCGGCTAGAATAACAGACCGAATAAATTCGGGCAACCAGGTAAGTACTCAAGTTTCTCGTGTGCAGCTGGTGGACTCTGAAATCCCCATAACTACCCAGTCACCCAAAAAAAAGCTACTAAAAAATGGAAACGATCAGCTTGAGAAGGGCAACATCCTCAAGTTGTTGGAATTATCTCTAGTCCTCTCCACATAATACGTGGGGTCAGACAGTCAAACCGAAAAACTTCAAAAGGGAAAGTTTCGTCCCCAGCATCTGCAAAGTCTCCCTCAAAGTTCAAAATGAGAATTAGTCCACAGAAGCTTCAGTCCCTAGCCTTCTCCTTTCTAGATGAGCAACGGTCTGTTCCCCCACCCAAAAAAAAGGAGGAGGGCCAAGTGTGCAAGAAGAAAATGGTCTTTAATTTTCCGGAGGTTGAGACCGAGGGACCTTAAAAAGGGGAAATTTACAGTACTGAGTTCGAAAAATGATTTCTGTGGAGCCTGAAATCCAAGCTCACCGAGAATAATGATAGGCCTTTGCTGGAACATTCGGGGCTAGGGAATCCTCGTGCGTTCGCTGCCTTGCTGAGGCTGCTCAAACATCATTCCCCGAATTTAGTTTTCTTGTCAGAGACGAAATTAAACAGTTTAAAGGCTTAAAAAGTAAGAGTTATGCTTGGTTTTTGTGGGCGCTTGTGTGTTGATAGTGTGGGTAACAGTGGTGGTCTCTTGATGTTATGAAAGGACAGTATTCAGGTCACGATTATGTCCTTTTCCTCGGGTTATATTGATGCTCGTGTGTGCAATAAAGATGGTTTTCTATGGCGTTTTTCGGGGTTCTATGACAATCCAAATATAAGTAAAAGAAATATGTCTTGAGCCGTCTTAGGCGGCTTAGGGATATCGATAATCTTCCGTGGGTCTGTGGGGGCGACTTCAATGAGCTTCTCAGTTTGAAGGAAAAGGTAGGAGGGTCAAACTCTTCGCTCTCAAGTATGGTTCAGTTTAGACAAGCCATCGATGACTGCAACCTCTCTAATCTGGGTTTTTCCGGGCCGAGCCTCACTTGGAACAATAAAGGGGATGGTAAGGATAATATCCAAGAGAGATTAGATAGGTTTCTGGCTAACAATCAGTGGCGGGACAATTTCTGGAACGCGAAAGTGACTCAATTGGGTGGGACTTCTGCTTTAAACTTTTTTAGCTTAAAGAAGAGGATTTTAATAATACAGTGTGGGCTGCTTGGAGTGGGAATGGGTTGCCTCATGCTAGTAGCCTTAAAGCTAAGCTTTCTGCATGTGCCTCTAAGCTCAGTGATTGGAGTAAGGCTTAGTTTGAGTGCCTTCGGAAACAACTGGTGGAAAAAAAAAATAGAGAGTTAGAGCGACTTTACCTGAGGTGTGGGAAGCCTGGTGTAATGAGTTCTATCAGGAGGCTGGAAAAGAAAGTTGAGGGATTGTTAGAAAGAGACGAGATTTATTGGAAACAATGGTCTAGAGACAAGTGGCTTCAAGCGGGGGATCGAACCTCGAAATTCTTTCACGCGAGGGCTACTGCTAGGAAAAAAAAGAATTTCATTGCATCCCTCATCGATTCTGAGGGTCGTCTGCAAGACTCTGAAGAGGGCTTGGCCCAAGTTATATATGAGTTCTTCTCCTCCCTTTGCAAGTCTTCCAACCCTTCTTTTCCAGAGATTCGGACAGCTTCGGAAGCCATTAAGTCTAGGCTATCCGACGATATGAGAGGGGCCCTGATTGCTCAGTTCTCAGCAGAAGAGGTTAAGGAAGCTGGTTTTAGTCTAAACCCTACTAAAACTCCAGGTCCATACGGCTTCCAAGCGATTTTCTTTCAGAAATCTTGGGGGTTGATAAGAGGGGACGTCACAGATACCTGTTTGCGCGTTTTGAATGGGGAGAAGTCAATTAGATAGTTCACTGAGACTAATGTTGTTCTAATCCCGAAAGTGAAAAATCCCACTGATCTGAAAGATCTTCATCCAATTTCCCTGTGCAGTGTTGTGTATAAAATAGTTACGAAGGTGATGATCTCGAGGCTTAAAGAAATTCTGCATGATATCATTTCTCCATTTCAGTCCGCTTTTGTCCCAGGGAAACAGATTTTTGACAATGTGCTTGTAGCCTTTGAAACCCTTATTCGTTAGGCCGTAAGAAATCTAAAGTTAGAGGGTAGATGACGTTGAAGCTCGATATAAGTAAGGCGTATGACCAGGTCAAATGAGATTTCTTAGAGGCAGATATGAAGAAGATGCGTTTTTCAATTCATTGTTACCTCTTCATTCTGTGTGCTGAGGCACTTTCAGGGTTGATCTCGGCATCAGAGAGAAATGGTCATGTGCTAGGTACTAGATTTTGTAGAAGGGGACCCCTAATCAGCCATATTTTTCTTTGCAGACAACAATATCCTCTTCTGTAAGGCCTCCAAAGTTAGCAAGTGAACGGATTCGTAGGAATCCTGGAGATTTATGAGAAAGGGTTCGGGCAGTGGATTAACCTGAGAAAGTCCAAAATCACCTTTAACCCCAAGGTGATGAGTTTTGTAAGAGAGGAGGTTTGGAATATGCTGAATATTAATGTCTATAATTCTCAAGACCGTTACCTTGGCCTCCCCTCAATGATTGGGAGAAGCAAGAAGCGTTTGTTCTGTGATATAAAGGAGAGAGTTTGGAATAAATTAAGGGGATGGAAAATAAGTTTGTTCTCTTTTGGAGGGAGAGATGTCCTTATCAAGACGGTGGCCCAAGCGATCCACACATACTTTATGAGCATGTTCAAGATTCCAATTAGTCTTTGTCAAGAACTTAGCTCATTGACTTCGAAATTTTGGTAGGGGCTCTAGAGATGGCAAGCGAAAAATAAGCTAGGTTAGCTGAAAGAATATGTGCCTCCCTGAAAAGCCTGGGGGTTTGGGGTTCAAAATCTATCCTTGTTCAATATAGCCCTCTTGGCTAAACAGGCATGACGCATCCTCTCTTTCCCGAATTCGTTGGAAGCCAAGGTTTTAAGAGCAAAGTATTTTAACATGATGGATTTTCTTTCAGCTCCCATCAAAGAGGCTACTCCCTCGTTTGGCGTAGTCTGATTTGGGGGAGAGAGTTGCTCTCGAAATGCCTTAGATGGTCTGTTGGTGATGGGAGCAGCCTTAATGTCTTTAAAGACAAATGGATTCCTCGTCCCAGTTCCTTTCGTCCGGTCACTTTCAACCCTGGTACTGATATTCTTGTTTTTACTCTTATTGACAGGCCGCAGCGGGGATGGAAGTTGGACAAAATAGATCAAATCTTGCTCCCTATCGACAAGGATATTGTTTTGTCCATTCCTATTAGCCTGAGAGGTGGCAAAGACTCCCTTTGCTGGCATTTTGAGAAAAAATGAGTGTATACTGTCAGCAGTGGATACCATATGGCTTTGATGAATAGTATTAAAGCTTCGATCGCCAATCCCTTGAAGGCGTGCAGCTGGTGGAAGTCCCTATGGAAGCTCAACATTCCCCCAAGGGTTAGAATTTTCATTTGGTGGGCTTGTTTGAATGCCATTCCCTCAAAGGAAATTTTGTGGAAAAAGAAGGTTGTGTCTGACCCCTGTTGTGATAGATGCGCCTCTCATGTGGAAACTTCCAGTCATGCCCTCTTCGACTGTAAGGAAGTTAGATTGGTTTGGAGGGATTCTCGCTTCGGGAACCTCCTTGCTAATTTGAGAACACTCCCAGAGTTAGATGTGATGAGCTTATTGGCTAGGAAGATTGTTGCTGATGACCTTAATCTGGTGTGTATGATTACCTGGACAATTTGGGAGAATCGCAACTCTTTTTTGAACAATGGGAAAGCGAGAGAGAGTGGTTCAGTGGTTTGCTAGGCTTCAGAGCTGCTGGGTGAATTTATGGATTCCAAAATGGCCTTAGCTCCTATCTCTCATTCCCCTCCAATCAGGTCTGCTGCTGATTGAGTTGCCCCTCCACTCCCTGGTCTTCTGAAAATCAATGTGTGTGCTGTTTCTAAGAAGAGCTCCAGGAGCTTGGGTGTGGGGATTGCTATCAGGGATGACAAAGGGAAAGTGTGGGCTGCTCGATCAAATTTGATGAGTGGCGTTTTCTCGGCTGAGGTGGGCCACATGTTGGCTCTGCGTGAGGGCCTCCTGTTGGCGATTTTCTATAAGCTTCCTATTTCAATCGCTGAGATTTCCTCTTCTACTGTGGCCTATTTCCTTAGCTGTGCTAATCCTTTTATGGGGGACTTTTCTTACATCTTAAATGATATTAAGGCTCTGTTGATTGAGGTTGGTGTTTGTAAGTGCCAAGCCACCCCTTTGCATGGGAATACCTTGACACATAAACTTGCCTCTCTAGCCTTCACCTCTTTGCATGAGCGTTTATGGCTAGATCTCGGCCCTCCGTTTGGTTTTTCTGTTGTGTAATGTTCTCTTCCCTAATCAAAAAAAAAAAGATTTAAGATTTAAAAATAAGTTCGTGTTAAAATCATGGTATTGTAAATATAATATCATATTTATCCATTAAATCACGAATTATAAACTTGCATTATAAAAGGATCAATAAGTCTTTTGCTCTTTTGGCTTTATATATATATATATATATATATATATATATATATATATATATAAATATATATAAATTTTCAAGTTAGTACGCACTGATATAACTTCATCAGTGCGTTGGATGTGGACCATTAAATTTATATACTTTGACTCAAAGTGTATGCACTTGTCAAAACTTCTCCATAATCAACGGTCAACATGCAACGCACTAATATAAGTTATATCAATGCGCACTGAAGAGAAAATGACTGTGTATAAAATATATATATATATATATATATATATTAATATATATCGTTTACATTCTAATATAATATTTTTAATGTGTTGATTCTATGATTCATCACTTGCATTAAACTAAACAAATTATAAAATCAACATCACATATGCGATATTCAACTACACATTAATATACTTATATATATATATATATATATATAAATTATGGGATTAAGGTTGAAACTTTACATATATTACTATTACTATCACAGTTCAACTACACATTAATATACCTTATTATAAATAAATTATGGGATTAAGGTTGAAACTTTACATATTTTACAATTATTATCACAGATCAAAAGTTCAATTATATATATATATATATATATATATATATATATATATATGACCCATTGAGGTGTGAATATAGTATAGATAATTATCTAATAAACATGTGTAATTAAGTCAACTATAATGCCGACATCTAACCCAACATGTTTAATTAAGGCTTTCATACATTGCATCAAAAAAGTGTCATTAGAGTATCTCCAATGCAATTTTGCATTTGGAGAAAATTGAGTGTCACATATGATAGTTAGATAATGAGGTGGAATAAACATCTTAAATACAATTATCTAACTTGATTATGAAGGTGATGTGACAAAAAAAAAATAGAAATGATGACTAGGATTTCTAACCTTTTCCCACCAATAATATGACACATCATTTAATGGTAAAATAAAAGAGGAGGGAGAATGAGATAAATGTTGTAAGATGATTAGTGAAAATGGGATATATATTTGATTTTAAATAATTGCATTGAAGGTGAGAATATACATTTTTTTAATATTTTTTGACAAATATGGATCCGTATTCAATATATATACAGATGTGTTACTAATTAAAAACCGAAAAAATACATATTTACATTGAAAATGCTCTTATTTAATTAAGTATTAATATTCTACTGAGTCTCTCTGCATTTTATATTTCAGATTAGCATTAATATGCTACCAAAAAATACGAAGACAATCAAAATAATAATACATATTTTTTTATGTCAAAAGGATTTTAAAAAAATAATAATACATTTTTAAGATTCTCCCTTCCTTCTTGGGTGCTCATGGTGCTCCCTAACCGAGTTACCAATCTAGACATGATGCCGGTTCGGTTCGAACCGGTAAACCAAACTGGAACCGCAAGGCAAAAAATCGGAACCGAAATTGGTCGGAACCGGTACCGGGCGGTTCCGGTTCCGGTTCTCATTTTTGAGGAACCGCCCTGTTTGAACCGGACTTGAACCGGCGGTTCGGTTCCAACATTTAAAAAAAAAATTGGTTGTAAGAGGGATTTATTTATTTTATTTTATTTTACGAGTGACCCAATAAAATGCATTTATAAATTACAATTTTACATGGTTAATTTTTTATGAAATAAGATTTAAAAAAAAAGTATCGAACCTGTGGAACCGGCAGAACCGGAACCAGCGTCATGTCTATACCAATCACATGGTATATATAACACGCGTATCTTCGATGTTTTATTTATTTATTTTTAAAATAATGCTATGCAATCCAATAATGTGTATATATATATATATATATATATATATATATATATATATATATATAACTTAACAGTAAAAATCATTTATCCAACCTAATAATATTACACGTTCAAGCTGCTATATTTATAAGTTGTGAGTGATATATAAAAGGGAAAAAATGGTTCTTTTTTTATGTGGCACTCTTTCCAAGGCCATTGGTGAAAAAGTCACCAAATTAATAAGTGTTATGGAAATAGCACCAATTAATGTGTTCTGTCAAAATGGCCCCTAATTCTTTTACTTTTGTTTTTAGCATTTTTAAATATATATATATATATATATATCTCTCTCTTCCTCTCTCTCCTCTGTTTTTTCTTCTTCAAAGATCTCCATTGATCCATCAATGGAGTTCGAACAAACCTCCAATGGAGGTCGTCGAAACGGTCAACTCTATTAGAGGTCGTTTCGACGACATCCAATGGAGGTCGTCGAAACGACATCTGTTAAAAAAATTCTGGAAATAAGTCTCGGATGGCTGACTGTAAGTCTCGGATATATGAAAATAAGTCTCAGGTAGTTGGCAATAAGTCTCGAGTAGCAATAAGTCTTGGGTAGCTGACAATAAGTCTCGGGTACCTGGCAATTTTTTTGGTTTTTTTTTATCTTCTTCTTCATCGACCACCAATGGAGGTTGAGGTCATTTCGACCTCCATTTGGGGTCTGACCGATCTTCATTGATGGATCAATGGGGGGTTTTGAAAAAAAGAGAGGAGAGAGAGAGAGAGAGAGAGAGAGAGAGAGAGAGAGAAATATAAAAAGTAAAAAAGTAAATTAAAAGAATAAGTGAGGGTATTTTAGTCTCATCATATACTTTGGTGCTAAAAAACATTGAATTAATAACTTGGTGATATTCCTATAAAACCAAACACATTTGGTGTTATTTCCCCTTATTCCCTGAAAAAAAAAATGTAATACAAGATAATATGAGTTTGGTTCATTGACAAACATCTCACACCATCACACCTACATTAATAAGGGTGTGTGTTCAATTATTCAAATTATGTCACGTCCCTTAATCCTAAAACATTATAATAATTAGAAAAATGTAATTAAAAAAATCAACAATGTGATAAGTGAAAAGTGATTTGTCATTGTTATGTTATTGATTAACGACTACATCCGATAAATTATATGGTAACGACAAATCATTTGTCATGACATTTAAGTTGATTTATGAGTAATTTTTTTTAGCTATGTAACATCACTCTTTTTTTATTGAACTGTTTAGGAATTATCGTAATAATTTTGTTGATATATATGAATGATGTGTTGATTTATTTATTTTTTCTTAGTTTTGATCATTTTTATTAATGTTTTGTCAGATTTGATCAACCTTTTGAACTTGTTAAAACTCTAACAAAAGCCATTTAAACATAAATGATTTTTGTTAAAACATGTTGGTTGCACAATGTAGTACTAGAGGATGATCATGAATTATTATTAGTTATTAGGTAAATACATGCGGAGCCTTAAGTATATAAAAAAGCCTAATAATTAATCAGTAATCACTATGTCTAAAAGTTTAGGGCTATAAAATTATAGTTCAAACTCATATTAAGATCTCTCTCACGACAGATCGAGATTGTCAACCATTTTATATCTAAGTTTGTATAATATATTTTAAAAAATTCGGTAGACAAAAAACTTAAGTTATAATGTAATTGTCTCAACTTCTCAACTATTATAATGCAAAGTTTTCCTCTCTTTTTTTCAAATAATAATAAAATTAATTGGCGCCAAACCCCCTCGAATTGTATAGGAGGTTAAAACCTACCCATAAATATTTTTTTTATGTATTAAACCCCTCTGAACTGTAAGAATTTAATAGAAACTGTTGCAATCTGCCACCTTAGTAAAAGGGGTTCTGTTTCTATTCCGTCTCTTTCTGTCAAATTCCAACAGTTCGAGGGGTTTAACGTCTTAAAAAACATTTAGGGGGCAGATTGCAACTACATGTATAATTCAGGGGGTCTATCATCAATTAGTCTAATAATAATAATAATTACCATTTTATGCGAGCATTATAACGTTTAATCTTGACCGTTTAATTTGTTTTATAATTTATTAATTTAAAATAGTTTAAAAGCTTTTAGGAAAAAATATATATAATATTCAAGATTATATAGCATTTAAAGTAGACATGACGCCGGTTCGGTTCGAACCTGGTGAACCGAACCGGAACAGTCCAAAAAAACCGGAATCGAAACCGGATTTTTCGATTCCGGTTATGGTTCCGGTTCTTAATTTTCAGGAACCGTCCTGTTCGAACCGGACGGGAACCGACGGTTCCGGTTCCGGTTCGAACCGGCGGTTCCAATATATATATATTTATTTTATTTTATTTTTTTTAAACCCACTACCCTACCCATTTACCCAATACCCACTACCCTACCCACTTACCCACCTACCACTACCCACCTCCCACCAACGCCCATTTCTTTCTCTCTTTCTTCTTTATTTTTTTTCTCACTTTCTCAGATCTCTCTCTCTCTCTCTCTCTCTCTCTCTCTCTCTCTCTCTCTTTCCTTCTTCTACTCACGACGCCGACGACCGATCTCTTCGCCGCCGCCGGTACGCCGATCCCTTTATCTCGACGCCGATCTCCTCTTCATTCTGATCTCTTCTTTCTTTCTTTCTCTCTATCTCTCTTCGATCTCTTCTATCTTTCTCTCTATCTCTCTATCTCTCTATGATTTCGATCTCTTCCCTTTGATGGATTATGGGTTTGTATGTGTTTGAGTTGATTGGGGCATGGTATGGAGCCTGGTCAGATTTTTGGGGCATCCAGTCTCCAGGACGCTGGAAAGGGTTAGTACCAAACAAATAAATTCAGTCCAGCCTGGATGTTTGGTTGATTTTCCAGGACGCTGGAAAGGGTTTGTACCGGTGTTTAACGAATAAATATTAAGAATTTAGGGTAGGATTATTTATATATAAAAAAAAAAAAACCGATTCCGAACCGGCGGAACCGGACCGGAATCGAAACCGAAACCATCGGTTCCGAACCAGAATCGGAAGCGAAACCGACGTCATATCTAATTTAAAGAGGATATGGTGCTTTCATTAGTTATATTGGCCCATTTGCCATCGAAGTTTTTCTTCTTCTTCTTCTTCTACTTTATTTTTTCTTGTCGGTGGATCAAACCTCGATGTACTTATTTACAAATTTCCTCTACTGTTATTATGTTGTAAAACTTCAACCCTTCAAAAAAAACCAAAAAACAAAACGTTAACCGATTCCACAAGTTTCTTCTAATCCCGTATATAGAGATTTGAGCAACAAGAATCACATGATTCAATCTTGGAGTTCTCAAATGGCGATACCATCGTTTGCTCCTAGTGTCTGCAAATCATATGAATTACTACTAATTAATTCTTTACAACAAAATCACTTCAGTTAATAGAAACATATAGTACATACAACTTTATTATTTTTTTAAAATTGTAAATCAATTGAATCCCCAGTGTTCCTTCTTGGGTGCTCATGGTGCTCCCTAACCGAGCTACCAATCACATGGTATGACACGCGTATCTTTGATGCTTTATTTAATTATTTTTAAATTAATACTATACAATCCAATAATATATATATAATTATATATATATATATATATATATCAATTAGCGGTAAAAATCATTTATCCAATCTAACATTGTTACATGTTGGAACTGCTATACTTATAAATTGTAAGAGAGATATATAAAAGAAAAAAAATGTAATACAAGATAATATGAGTTTGGTTCAGTGATATACATCTCACACGATCACACCTACATTCATAAGAGTGTGGATTTAACTGTTCAAATTATCATAAGGGTGTGTATTTAACTGTTCAAATTATGTCGTGTTCCTTAATCCTGAAATATTATATTAGTTAAAAAAATGTAATTAAAAAATAAACATAATACAATGTAATAAGTGAAAAGTGATTTGTCGTTGTTAATTTATTGATCAACGGCTCAACGTATCATCCCATAAATTATATGGTAATGACTAATCATTTGTCATGTCATTTAAGTTGATTTATGAGCATTTTTTTATAGCTATGCTGAAATCACTTTTTTTTTTAATTGAACTGTTTAGAAATTATCGTAATAATTTTGTTGATATATATATATATATATATATATGTATGTATATCAATGATGTGTTGATTTATTTCTTTTTTTCTTAGTTTTGATCATTTTTATTAATGTTTTGTCAGATTTGATCAACCTTTTAAACTTGTTAACACTCTAACAAAAGCCATTTAAACATAAATGATTTTTGTTAAAACATGTTGGTTGCACAATGTAGTACTAGAGGATGATCATGAATTATTATTAATTATTAGGTAAATACATGCGGAGCCTTAAGTATATAAAAAAGCCTAATAATAAATCAGTGATTACTATGTCTAAAAGTTTAAACTAGAAAATTATAGCTCAAACTCATATTAAGATCTCTCTCACGACAGATCGAGATTGTCAACCATTTTATATCTAAGTTTGTATAATATATTCTAAAAAATTCGGTAGACAAAAAACTTAGGGGGGTGTATGCAACTAGGATTTCAAATGACTTTTAATGACTTTTATAGAATTAAAAAGTTTGGGTGTATTCAATGTAGACTTTTAAAGACTCTATAAAAGTCATGAGGTATTCAATATAAACTTTTATAAACTTAAAAAAGTCTTTAAAAGTCATAGTGGTATTCAATCAAGACTTTTTAACAGTCTATGAAAGTTACGAGGTATTCAAAATCTCAAACTTTTAATGACTTTTAAATATCAATGACTTTTAGTTATAACAAATCTCACAATTTGTCTTTCATTCCTACCAAAGACTTTGAATGACTTTTTTTTTTTAAAAAAAAAGAATTTCATTTTAGAAGAAAAACATAAACTCTTTGAAAAACATTAATCATCAAACATATGTTATATTTTCAAATAACATAACACACATTCATAACAAATTTTACAAATAAAATAAAATTAATAACTTTTAAAATGAATAAACATTATAAAACAATACAAATATTAACAATCTATAACAAAAAAAATTAACTAAAAAATAATATAAAACAACTTTCCATAGGCTATGCAATTAATGACGAGATTTTTTTTTACCACTATTTTCAAAGTAACTAAATAACAACGAAACAAATCAAACGAACTTTATTTATGTTAATTAAAAATAATAAAAGACAAAAACCACTACTCAATCATGCTAATATGCTATAATCAAAGTCGCGTATGAGCATGACTTTATGTAATATTATCAATATCAAACCACCCACTTTTAGGCGTGAATATTGTTCAACAACTATGTGCGGTTTTTATGTTTTATCTTCAGTAACTTGAATTAATTTTGGGTAGATTTTTTATACTCATTGACATACTTTCGTAGAGACCTGTAAACGTTAATATTATTGTCGATTTACTACATTTATTCTAAAAGAAAATTTATAATATTTTGGCTAATTATAAAATAAAATAAAATTTAGACTAATTATTAAAAAAATTAGGTGCATAATATCTTTATGATGCAAAATATAATAAAATTCCAAATAAAAAATTTAAAATCACATATATATGCAAGAATGTTTTCGTCAAGTTTAATTAACAATGATTTTTTTATTCTTTTTAAAAATATATAATTTTATTGATATTAGAAATCTATATAATTTTACTAAAACAAAGTATATATCATTTTTAAAAATCAATAAATGTATATAAATGTCTATGAAAGTCTCTGAAAGTCATTTGAAATAAAAGTCTATGAAAGTAATTTAAAATGAAAGTCTATGAAAGTTTTTCATAATTCTGTAAAGTCTGTAAAAGTCCATGAAATCTGCAAAAGTCGTTCACTTAAAAAAATCATTAAAAGTCTTTTAAAATCCTTATTGAATATACTCTCCTTAAGTTATAATTTAATTGTCTCAACTCTCAACTATGATAATACTGTTGTAATTGAATTGATAATAAATGAAGAACAATAAATAATAAAGAAACTAAGTGAGAGAATGAAGAGTGAAGAGAGACATGAGAGAGGAGAGAGAGACGAGAGAGATTTGTATTGAATTTATGGACCCTTTTTACAAAGGAGAGACCACTCAATATATATACAGTCTTCAATGCTAATCCCACTTGCATGTCTCTTACTCATAGATGAAGCAAAGTTCATCAAGTGGGCTTCTAAGCAGGCGGTGGATCACTTGATAAAAGGTGAAACAAGCTCATCAAGTGTAGTATCAAGTGGACACTAGACATGGCGGTGGGAATATATTGTGTGTATATACAAGTGGTAAAGGCCACATGTTATAACACTCTCAATTGGATTTATACCACTTATATTTTAATTTGTTAGAAAAAATCTAGTTGAATAAAAACTTTTGAAAAAAATATATCCAATGATCTTCTCGATCTTGTGATGTTGGAAGCTCTCAAAACTATCTCATTAAAAACCTTGTCAGGAAAACCCAGTGGGATAAAACACAATCAAGGGGAAAAAGAGTATAGTGTACATATGTCCAGATTTATTGTTTTCTTCAAAACATTTCTCATATTTATATTTTGCTAGGAAAACCCAGTGGGATAAAAACATGAACAAAGATATTCATTGATCTGTAGGATCAAAGTATTATTTATGATGATCTTCTGGATCAAGGTAACATATATACGATGATTAGAAAGATCAAAGTAATGTTTATAATGATCTTCTTGATCAAGACAACATATATACGATGATCTACTAGATCATGTAATATTTATGATAATCTTTATAGATCAAATAATTTTGGGTGTGCTTAGAGAATTGTCTCATTAAAACCTTGTTAGGAAAACCCAGTGGGATAAAACCCAAATTAAAAGAAAAAAAAGTACAATACACATATGCCCAAAATGATTAATATACTTTATTAGATATGCTCCCCCTGATGAGACGCTCCCCCTGATAAAAGTTATTTTGAAGTAATCTTCTAAATTGCTGAACTTAAGCAACTGATGTTATGTTTATTTCATGAAATGTAATAACATCATAATTGCTTGGAGAGAGGATAAGCAAAGACTTACTTTGTGAAGTAGTATCCATATGGAATCTTTTCATAATCTTTTCAATATATTTTGATTGATGGACAAGCATTCCATTTGATCTATGCTCAATCTTCAGGTCGAGACAATAGTTTCTTTCTCATTTTTTTTATGAAGACACATGAGTATATAATATGATTATTATATCCTTATCTTATCGGATATTAACTGAGACAGTTATACCACACCCGTTTATATTATTTTTAATCCATATATATATATAAGGATTTTTGTATATTCATCAAATACAGATTACGAGATCTCGATTTACATGCTTCTAGCATTTTAAATCCTTCAAAATTTATAAGTATCTGCATTGAGTGAATCATATACATAAATGATTACTACGTCTAGAAGACGTATTTCAAGCCTTTCAAAGATAACCAAATTTATCAAAAATTCGGAACGTAATTGTATTCATTAGTAGTGAATACCAAGTTTCTATAAGAAAACTTGTACTACCAGTCGTGCCTCATATCTCACGATCTTGTTTTTCTCATTACGTTTCCATATAAAGACCCATTAGTATCCAACTAGTTTGACATCTCCAGGTGTCTGGAGTACTATTGATCTAAATACTTTATTTTTTGGCTTATGAAGTCAATTGTTCTTGAATTGCTTCTTTCAACTAGGCCAGTCATGTATTTTGTCTACAATCATTGATATTATGAATATCATAATTATCATTTATAATTTCAGTAGCGCTATTGTGTATAAAAATACATTATCAATGATTGTTTCCTTATGATTCCACATTTCTTTCATATGACTTTATAGAAATTTCTCAACTTCTATACTCTTGTATCTTTGTTGAGATTTTTTCCATTTCAATGGATTTAGTCATTTCATAGACTTGTATGATTTATAGAATTTCTCTCAACTTTTATATTCTTGTATCTCTGTTGAGATTTCTTCCATTTCAATGGATTTAGTTATTTCATAGACTTGTATGATTTATAGAATTTCTCTCAATTTCTATATTCTTGTATCTCTGTTGAGATTTCTTCCATTTCAATAGAGTTAGTCATTTCATAGATTTGTGTCACTTTAGATATATCAGACTCTTATAGAGTTGATTTATAGAAAGTGGATTTATTTATAACTTGAATTTTATTTACGTTTAGGATCTCAATAACAATACCTTTCAAAAAGGTTCATAAGCTTATGATATGTATCAAAAGATTTATTTGTTGTCTTCTTCTCTGATCGTTCTTCAAGAACAATCACCTGACCGGGGTTTATGAGATGACAACTTATAAAATCTTGTTACCTTTAATATACCAGGTAACAGATTAATAACCATCTGACGATCAATTATCTTTCGTATTTGAGAGATACGAAGATTGAAATGAGACACGTATATATATAGAGAACCGAACTAGTATCTCTATTTTGTATATAAGTAACTTTTTATTTACTTTTCTCTTCTAGAGAAACTTTCCCATTTGGAAATTGATGATAATATGCAGATTGTGCGTAAAAATATAAACTATCACAAGTTTAAATAATATAATAGCAGGTCAATCAAAATCAATATTAATCTCATATTGATATAGAAGCCTTATATGAAGACGTTTGATAAGTGATTCACTTGATCCATTTTGATTATGAGTATATCTGAAAAACTAATAATCAGTGCAAGTAATATGAAATGTTTGATAATAAAAAACATGTGATCATCTCGTAGATGCATCAATCAGAACCATATAATAATGAAATGAATTCTACGTAAGAGTGATGAGGATTCAAAACCAACTTTTAAAATAAGATGATTTTACTGCTAGTTTCTCATTTGAACATGCAGTACATAAGTTCTCATTAGATAAAGAATCTTTTGGTTCTTTAATGGATATCAATGAGAATTTTTAATTATTATACGCATCATTATAGATACTGGGTGACTAATACGGTCACGTCAAAGTATAAACATTTTTAGATCTGGGAACATTTGATTCATAACTGTATAAACATCTACACTCTTTATAATAGTGTAATATAATCCATATGATAATGCACGCAGCTTTTCTATAATGAGTTTCTGATCTGAATTATGAGAAGTAATGTATATATATTAAACATTCTCATTACTCATAGTTTCAATATGATATCTATTCCTCTGTATATCTTTGAAACTAAGTAGATTCCTTTATATTTTATTTGCATGATATAAAATATCATCGATACATAATTTAATACCATCTGGTAATAAGATTCTAGCTCTTCTAGAGCCTTTAATCAAATTCGTTGAATCTGATCTGGTACTGACTTTATATGTCTTTGAACTAAGCATATATCTTTCTGTTTGAATAATATCAAGTACCATTGATACATAATTTAGTATTGTTTGATAACAATATCCTGACTCTTCCAGAGCTTTCTATTAGATCCGTTGGACCTGATTCAGTATTAACATTTGCTTTGAGCAAAGTCAAATTGATTAATATTTTTAACTCCGCAGAGTTGTATGACTCATAGCACTCTCGGTAAGACATATATCTTTTTTTTTCGGGAATTTTATAGACATTATATGTAATTTCATTTTATATCTCATATGAAATGATAATATAATCTTTTCAATAGGTTTATTCCATAAACATTTTCTCTTGTCATTTACAAGCATCAACTTCTGGGGTACGTTTGATATCTCATGAATATAAATATATATAAATTTACTCTCTTGATATTGCTCCTTCAGGAGCAAGTATAAAATGGATAAAATATCATTTACAATCTCATTATACGTGATATTATGATCTTAAATCCTTTTATGATACTCGCAACATCCTACTGGATGTGTAGATATTTTTTCTCAAATGAATGATACTTTAGGATCTTAAATCATTTTTATGATACTCACAACATCATATTGAATGTGTAGATCATTCTTTCAAATAAATGACATGTAAACATATCACTTCATATATATGAGATACCTTCAGATTTGAACGGGTTTGAAACCCCATGTTCTAAATAATGAAGTATGACATTCATGTATATAACACTGGATCCAGAACTCCAGGTTCTCATCGATTTTTAAAACCGTGCCGTATGGCGTGTATATAACACTGGATCTAGATCTCCAGGTTCTGTTAGGGGTATAACCCAGCATGATATGTTGAATAAAAATAAACAATTTAAGGGTCATGAGATCACCTGATATATGCATAAAAATAACAATTTCAGGGTCATGAGATCACCTGATATGTGCATAAAAATAACAATTTATTTGGAGACACATCATAAGCCAGTCCCTAGACACAGCATAAGCCAGTCTCGTATATTGCAAAAAAATAAATGCTGGATATTTAAACAATTTATCTGGAGACACGACATAAGCCAGTGATGAGACACGACATAAGTACACATCATAGGCCAGTCATGAGACACAACATAAGCCAGTCATGAGACAAAACATAAGCCAGCTCTGAGACACAGCATAAGTCAATCACATATATTGCATAAAAATAAATACTGAATATTTAAACAATTTATTTGGAGACACAGGATAAGTCAGTCTCATATATTGCATAAAAATAAATACTGAATATTTAAACAATTTATTTGAAGACACAGTATAAGTCAGTCTTATATGTTAGAATATTAAATCCCTTTTATGATATTCAAAGCATCCTATTGGATGTGTGTGAAATGAATAAAATATTATTCCAATTTCATTATACGTTAGGATCTTAAATCATTTTTATGATACTTACAACATCCGGCTGGATGTGTATATCTTTCTCTGAATATTGCTCTTCATGAGCATCAAATATGTATATAACACTGGATCCAGATCTCCAGGTTTTGGATCTTTCATCGCGCCCGAAAATAGAGTTACTAAAGCTTGAATAAATCAAAATAATACTTACAAGTGGAATTAGCTGAAACTGATGACACGGTTGCGTTCGGAACGGTCAAAATAGCTGAAAATAGGTCTGACTTCGGTTGAAAACGGGTGACAATTGTACAGAGTTGGACAAAAACATTTCTGGACCGAGTTGACTCGGGAATATTCCGTTAGGCTAACGGAATATGCTCTAACGATAACGGAATATCCTATGATGGCAATAAAATATTCCCTGACTGGCGATGTGGCGCTAACATGGCATATAGCTGACGTGGCGATGAAGTGGCGCTGACTGGACAACGATGTGGCGATGATGTGGTGCTACAGTATCGTCTTCTTCCTTGGAAACCTGTAGAAAATTTCTAGAAATTTTTCTATGTTTGACCAACCTTTGACCGGTGCTAAAGAGTTCGTTAGAGCTCCGTTTGAGACAGCGGTCAGTGGTGTCAGAATCGTATTTCCAAGAGGATCACAACGGTATCCTCCGAAAAGCAATTCGAGCACTTGAATTTTCTGGACTTGACCAAAAACCAAAGCTCTATACCAATTTGTTGCTCACTTGTCTTGCCTAGTCTATAATTCTTATTGATAACGTGTTGTAATTAAATTGATAATAAATGAAGAACAATAAATAATAAAGAAACAAAGTGAGAGAATGAAGAGTGAAGAGAGACATAAGAGACGAGCGAGAGAGAGAGAGAGAGAGATTGATTTGTATTAGATTTCTTGACCCTTTTTACAAAGGAGAGACCACTCAATATATACAGAGTCTTCAATGCTAATCCCACTTGCGTATCTCTTACTTAGAGATGAAGCAAAGTTCATCAAGTGGGCTTCTAATCAGGCGGTGGATCACTTGATAAAAGGTGAAGCAAGCTCATCAAGTGTAGTATCAAGTGGACACTGGACATAGGCGGTGGGAATATATTGTGTGTATACACACGTGGTAAAAGCCACATGTTATAACAAATACAAAGTTTTCCCCTTATTTCAAATAATAATAAGATTAATTGGCATCAGACTCCCCCTGAATTGTACACGAAGTTGTAACCTACCCCTAAATATATTTTTTAGGTGTTAAACCCTTTCGAACTGTTAGAATTTGATAGAAACTGTTGCAATCTGCCCCTTGAGCAAAAGGGGTTTTGTCTCTATTCTGCTACTTTCTGTCAAATTCCAACATTTCGAAGTGTTTAACGTCTAAAAAAACATTTAGGGAGCAAATTGCAACTACGTGTACAATTTAGGGGTCTAGCATCAATTAGTCTAATAATAATAATAATAATAATAATAATAATAACCATTTTGTGCGAGTAGTATAACGTTTAATCTTGATCGTTTAATTTGTTTTTTAATTTATTATTTTAGGAAAAAATATATATAAACTATTCAAGATTATATAGCATTTAAAGAGGATAGGGTGCTTTCATTAGTTATATTGGCCTATTTGCCATCGAAGTTTTTCTTCTTCTTTTTTTTCCTTGTCGGCGGATCAAACTTCGATGTACTTATTTACCAATTGGGTAAATTACACTGAACCCTCTGAGGTTTGAGCAAGTTACACTTAAATGGAAAAAGTTTCTTTATTATACACTAACACCCCCAAAACTTAAATTTGACTTTTAAAATACCTAAAATGCTCCTAGTTATATTACTTTATACTTTATTTTTTTTTTACCTTTTAACCAAAAACTTTATAAACTTTAATAAAAATAAAAAATAAAATAAAAATATGATTCATTAAATAAATAAATAGTTTTAAAAAATAAAATAAATAAATAATTTAAATAAATAAAATAAATAAATAGTTTAAAAAATAATAAATAAATAGTTTTTAAAAATAAAATAAATAAATAGTTTTAAACAAATAAATAAATAGTTTTAAAATGTAAATAAATAAATGAAAAAAAATTCAAAAATAAATTTTTTTAAGGATATCCATTAATAGGGACAAGAAAAACTCTAAATATCCAAACTTTTATGGTAAAGATGATGGTGAGAGAAGCTTCAAGGTTCCCAACACTCATTGGATATTTGGAGCTTATCTTATCCCTATTAATGAATATTCTTAAAAATTAATGTTTTTAATTTTTTTTCATTTATTTTTTAATCTATTTATTTATTTAAAACTATTTATTTATTTGATTTTTTAATACTTGTTTATTTAATTTTTTAATTATTTATTTACTTAATTTTTTTTAAAACTATTTATTTATTTAATTTTTTAAAACCATTTATTGATTTAATATTTTAAAACTATCTACTTATTTAATTTTTTAAAACTATTTGTTTATTAAATTTTTTTAAACTATTTATTTATTTAATGAATGATATTTTTATTTAGTTTTTTATTTTTATTAAAGTTTATAAAGTTTTTGGTTAAAAGGTAAAAAATAAAAATAAAGTATAAAATAATATAGTTATGGGCATTTTAGGTATTTTAAAAGTCAAATTTAAGTTTTGGGGGTGTTAGTATATAATAAAGAAACTTTTCCATTTAAGTGTAACTTGACCAAACTTCAAGGGGTTAAGTGTAATTTACCCTTACAAATTTCCTCAACTGTTAGTCTGTTATTATGTTGTAAAACGTCAACCCTTACGTTAACCGATTTCACAAGTTTCTTCTAAGAGTGGTGCTATTGGCACACCCCCTACTGATCTATTTATACCCCACTTTTTAAAATTTTGATTTAATTAAATAAAATTAAATGTTTTTATTAAATTTTTTGGTTTATTCCCAAAACTACCCATTTTACTTAATTTTCAAACTTAATACATACCATATATGACTTCTCTATCTCTTATCTCTGTATCTGTATACATCTCTCTCACCTCAATTGATTGATTTAATTTTTTTCTTCTTATTTCTTTTTTTTTTCTTCTTATTTCACGGTGGAAACGAAAAAATAAAAAATAATAGGATACTTCAACACAACGACAACTTGATATTATTCTAAAGAAAACAAATAAACTTCAAACTTATTTCCAGAGAATGAATTGTTTTCAGATGCTTACTATCATTGTTAGACAATTCTTACTTTATGTCATTCTCAAACAATTCTTCAAGACGTTTCATATCGTTCTTAGATAATTCTTCTATATTCTTGATATCGTTCTCAAACTCTGTCATAATATTTTAGATGTATGTAAGAAGTATATTTTAGGGTTTAAGAGTTAAATTTTTTTTTTGGAGAAACATATTACTGGGTTTTTTTTTGAAAAGGAATATGAGATTTTAATAGATTTATTTTGTAGAAAATTTCTTTCCTAAATTGTATGTCTCTTTAAGTAATTTCGATAAAGGAAAAAAAAAGAATATTATATAATTAAAAAAAGGAGCATGAATAGATCAGTAGGGGGTGTGCTAATATCATCACTCTTCTTCTAATCCCGTATATTGAGATTTGAGCAACAGGATTCAATCTTGGAGTTCACAAATGGCGATACCATAGTTCGCTCTAGTGTCTGCAAAGTCTCTCAATTACTACTAAATACTAATTAATCACTTCAAGTGAATCCCTTCACTTAGAGGTGCCCACGGTTTGGTTAAACAGTTGAAACCAAACCGAAACCGACCACCCAAAACCGAAACCGAAACCGTAACCGAAACCGCCGGTTACGAAACCGGTTCGGTTACGGTTAAGGATGTCCAAAAATCGCCCAAAACCGGCGGTTTGGGGCGGTTTTTATAAAAAATAAAAATTAAAAAAAAATAAATCAACCAATAGAAAAGTGCCACGTGGACAAAAAAACAAAAAAAACAACAAAAACCGAAACCGAAACCGTCCAAAACCGAAACCGAAACCGCCCAAAACCGAAACACAAACCGCCCAAAACCGGCGGTTTGGGACGGTTTTGGGAGGTTTATATATTAAAAAAAATCTAATCAATAGGAAAGTGACACGTGGCCATAAAATTGAAAAACAAATATAAACCGAAACCGAAAACCAAACCGGTTTTCTCGGTTCGGTTACGGTTTGGGTGGCCACGGAACCGAAACCGCTCCGAAACCGAACCGTGGCCACCTCTACCTTCACTTAATGGAAACATAAAGTACATATAACTTTATTATTATTTTTAAATTGTAAATCAAGTAAATCCCCATGTTCCTCTTTTTTTTTTTTAAGTAAATCCCAAGGACACTATGTAATGAGAAATTTTAGATAATTTTCTTATATGAGATGAAAATTTCAAAAGTTTGATCATCACCGGACACCATTAAGGACATTGAGAGGAGTAGTAAGAAAGAAAGAAAAAATCTTGTATTATGGAATATTGTGGAACTTTCTAGCATTATTAAGTGGATTCATCACCACATAAAAAGTTGACCAATGTAACCCACGTAGAAGCTTTGTGTTAAATGCTTCAAGCTTAAGATAATTAGTTACAATATTACAACAACTACCCGTCTCTTAATTGCCTATATATATATATATACATAATTCACCTCATTTGTACCAGAGATATCAACATCAATAACACAAAATATATATATTTCTCTATCTTGTTTTCTCTCTCTCGCCAATGTTAGTATCAATCTTCTCATCCTTTCTTTTCTTTATTTATTTATTTATTATTCATTAATTTCACAACACGTTATCAGCACGATGCTGCTATTTCCAGAACCTGAAGTTCTGAGTTTATTACCACTAGAATCTGAAGTTCTTAAATTTATTACCAGAACCTGAAGTTTCTGAATTTATTATTACTAGAACCTGAAGCTTCCAGACTTTTATTTATTAAATACCAGGACCTGCAGTTCTGAATTTACTTTGTCACATTTTATTTTTACGCAATTTACTTCCTCACACTTTATTTACTTTTACGCAATTTTTATTTAAACAATTTGGTCACCCATCTAGAACCTGAAGTTCATGGATTTATTTATCATTGTCGGAACCTGAAATTTCTGGATTTATTCCTATATATATCTAAAGATTTACGTTCCTCGGATTTTTAACAGACCAGAAGTTCTGACTCTAATTGTGATTTTCAGTTAACGCTGTAATAATGTCAAAGCTTGCAAGTTTAAAATTTACTGCACTAGAAGTGTCCGGGGAGAATTACATGTTCTGGGTTATTGATGCTAAGCTACTCCTAAAATCAGAGGGCTTATACTATACTATTGAAGATGGGACTGATGCAAGTGAGCAAGATAAATCTACTACTATGGTGATTATCCGTCGCCATTTGCATGAAGATCTAAAAGCACAATACCTAACTGTCATAGACCAGAAGTTCTATGGCAAGAGCTGAAAGACAGATTTGAAAACCAACCCGATGTTAGCATTACCAAATACAAGGTACCAGTGGCAACATTTACGTTTTCAAGATTTTAAATCAGTCTCTGATTATAATTCTGCTTTATTCAAAATCACTACACAGCTGAAATTGTGTGGTCAGGATGTAACAGAAAATGATATGCTGGAAAAAATATTTAAAACCTTTCATGCCTCTAACATGATATTACAACAGCAGTATCGAGAACGGCGATTCTCAAAATATTCAGAGTTAATCTCATGTCTCCTGGTTGCAGAGAAAAATAACGAGATTTTAATTAAAAATCATGAATCATGCCCGACGGGCTCTACAGCATTCGCAGAAGTGAATGCCAACACTATTGGAGGACATACTAGCGGTCGTGGTCCCGGTCAAGGTCGCGGTCGCAGGTTTCTACCGTGGTCGTGGTCCTAACCGTGGTCGGGGTCGGGGTCGGGGTCGTGAAAGATCATATGATTATTTTGTTCCGGGTAGGTATAATCAAAACACTCCCCATAAGCGGAATGTTTATAAAGCCAGACCAGATAAAGGGAAGGGTATCCAAAAGGGACCTTAAGAAGGATGATAGCGTTTGTTTCAGATGTGGCTATCATAACCATTGGTCACGTACATGCCGCACACCTAAACATCTGGTTGAGATTTATCAGGCATCGATCAAAGAAATGGGAAAAGAAAAGAATCATGAAACCAACCTCATGGAAGATTCAGATTTTATGGATATCACCCAGTTTAATGTTTCTGATTTCCTAAATGATCCGACTGATAAAGTGACCACTTCAACTGGTGATGGAAATATCCATATCAATTAAGTACTGCTTGTAATTTGTTTCGTTATCATGTGAAATGTTTGTGTAAATATTCCTTATGTATATATTCCTATTTCTTTTACCACTCTATCTGATATGTACTTCATTTATTTTTGTTGTTTTATTGTTGTGAATAGATATGTCTTTAAACGATAAGTTGGGTGACATTCAAAAGCAAGATACATGAGATATATGTCTAGCCGATAGTGCGACGACACATACGATTCTGCAGAATCAGAAATACTTTCTGAATTTAACCCTACTGAAAGCAAATGTTAATACAATATCAGGTCCAGCAGATCTGATAGAAGGCTTCGGTAGAGCTATGATATTGTTATCAAATAATACTAAAATATGTATCAATGATGCTTTATATTCAAGCAGATCCATAAGAAATCTGCTCAGTTTCAAAGATATACGGTGTAATGGATATCACCTAGAAACTATATATGATAAGAATATTGAGTATCTGTGCATTACTTCTCATGATTCAGGTCAGAAATCATTATGGAAAAGCTGCATGTTTTATCATCTGGATTATATTACACTCTTATAAGAGGTGTAGAAATTTATGCAGTTATGAACCAGAAGTTCTCAGATCCAAAAATATTTATGCTTTGGCATGACCGTCTAGGTCACCCGGGATCTACAATGATGTGTAAAATCATTGAAAATTCTCATGGACATCCATTAAAGAACCAGAAGATTCTTTTATCCCATGAAAATTTATGTATTGCATGTTCACAAGGAGAAATTAGTAATAAAACCATCTCATTCTAAGATTGGGTTTGAATCCCCTACATTCCTACAAAGAATTCAAGGGCATATATGTGGACATATTCATCCACCAAGTGGACCGTTCCACTATTTTATGGTCCTAGTTGATGCATCCGTCAGATGGTCACACGTTTGCTTATTATCAACACGCAATGTTGCTTTTGCAAGGTTACTCGCACAAATTATCAGGCTTCGGGCACATTTCCCCGATCATCCGATTAAATCAATACGCCTTGATAATACTGGTGAATTTACTTCCAAGACATTTGATGAATATTGCAGATCAGTTGGGATTGATGTTGAACATCCAGTTCCACACGTTCATACTCAGAATGGATTAGTAGAGTCACTTATCAAGCGTCTCCAGGTAATTGCAAGAACTTTATTATTACGAACACAATTACCAATTTCTGTTTGGGGATATGCTATTTTACATGTTGCTACATTAATTCAGTCTCCGTCCCACTTCTTATCATCAATATTCTCCAGTGCAACTTGTATTTGGCCATCAACCAGATATTTCTCATCTGCGTACTTTTGGTTGTGCAGTATATGTCCCAATTGCACCTACACATGGAACTAAAATGGGACCCCAACGGCGTTTGAGAATATATGTTGGTCTAGATTCACCATCAATAATTAGGTATCTGGAACCTTTACCTGGTGATCTTTTTACTGTACGATTTACAGATTGTCATTTCGATAAGAAAAATTTCCCATCATTTAGGAAAGGAAAAACTTCTCCTGAAGAGAAGCGTGAATTTTCTTGGAAAGTCCCTAATCTAATTCATCTTGACCCATACACATCTCAATGTGAGAATGAAGTACGAAAGATAGTTCACCTTCAAACAATAGCAAATCAGTTACCAGATGCATTTACAGATTCTACTAGGATAACAAAATCATATATCCCATCTGTTAATGTACCGGCACGGGTGATTGTTCCAGAAGAACGATCTAAACAAATAATAGCAAAGGAATCATCTACTGTACGCCAGAAGCGTGGTAGACCACTTGGTTCGAAAGATACTGTTCCCCGAAGGAAGAAAATAAAAAATCAGGATCATACTCCTGAAATTATAAATAAATCCACTTTCTCTAAATCAACTCCACAAGAGTTAGATGTATCTGAAAGGACACAAGAAACCCCCGCATGGGAAGGAATCTCTGAAGAGATACAAAAACATAGAAATGAGGAAATTTCTATAAATTATACAGGAGGAATGTGGAATCGTGAAGAAACAATCATCGATGATATATTTTCGTTCACAGTGGCTATCGAAATCTTAAATGATGATTATGAGCCTCATAACCTCGAACCTCGATGATTGTAGGCAAAGGTCTGATTGGCTTAAATGGAAAGAAGCAATTCAAACAGAATTAACTTCATTAACCAAGCGTAAAGTATTTGGACCAATAGTCCAGACGCCTGAAGACGTCAAACCTGTTGGATACAAATGGGTTTTTGTACGAAAACGTAATGAGAAAAACGAGGTGGTGCTATATAAGGCACGACTCGTAGCACATGGTTTCTCACAGAGACCTGGTATTGATTTTGATGAGACTTATTCACCAGTGATGGATACAATTACGTTTCGATTTTTGATAAGTTTGGTTGTCTCAGAAAGACTTGAAATGCGTCTTATGGACGTAGTAACTGCCTACCTATATGGCTCATTCGATTTAAATATTTATATGAAAATCCCAGAAGGATTTAGGATGCCAGAAGCATACAGCTCGGGACCTCAAAATATATATTCGATTAAATTACAAAGGTCATTGTATGAATTAAAGCAATCTTGGCGCATGTGGTACAACCGCCTCAGTGAATATTTGATTAAAGCGGGATATATTAATAATCTTATATGCCCATGTGTCTTCATAAAGAAATCATAATCTGGATTTGCTATTATAGCAGTTTACGTTGATGATATGAATTTAATTGGAACTCCTGGAGAGCTCCTGAAAACTGCCGAATATTTAAAAATGCAATTTGAAATGAAAGACCTGGGAAAGATAAAATATTGTCTCGGCCTAGAGATTGAGCATAAATCAGACGGAATACTTATCCATCAATCAGCATATACTGAAAAGATTCTGAAAAGATTTAATATGGACAACGCTTATCCATTAAGTACCCCTATAATTGTTAGAAATCTTGATCCTAAGAAAGATCCATTCCGACCACTTGAAGATGGTGAAAAGATACTTGGTCCTGAAGTACCATATCTTAATACAATTTGTGCTTTATTATATTTGGCTCAATGTACTAGACCAGATATCGCATTTTCAATAAATTTGCTTGCTAGATTCAGTTCAGTACCAACTCAAAGACATTGGAATGAGATTAAACATCTTTTTCGTTATCTTCATAGAACAAAAGATTTAGGATTATATTATTCAAAATCCAACAACTTTTCATGTTTACTTGGTTATGCTGATGTCGGGTATCTATCTGATCCCCACAAAGCTCGTTCACAAACGGGATATGTTTTTACCTATAATGGCACAGCAATCTCCCGGCGCTCCACAAAGCAAACTCTTGTGGCTACCTCCTCTAATCATTCAGAGATCCTTGCACTTCATGAAGCAAGTCGAGAATGTATTTGACTAAGGTCAATTATTTATCATATTCAAAATACATGTGGATTTTCATTATCTACAGAAATGCCGACGCCGATATTTGAAGATAATGCGGCTTGTATTGCTCAAGTGAGAGGGGGATATATCAAAGGAGATAGAACCAAACATATTTCTCCTAAATTCTTCTATATTCATGAACTTCAACAGAGCCGACAAATTGATGTTAAACAAATACGGTCTATAGATAATCTTGCAGATCTGTTTACGAAAGCATTGCCTACATCAACCTTTGAGAAACTAGTATATGGGATTGGTATGCGTCGACTCTGCGAATTATAGTATTGATATTGAAGTTTTATTCAGAGGGGAGCATTCAATCAGGGGGAGCGAAATTTGAATGGACATACTGTACTCTTTTTCCTTTACCGGATTTTGTCCCACTGGGTTTTACCGGAAAGGTTTTAATGAGGCAATTTCGAATACGTCCAATACCACTTGATCTAGAAGATCGTTGTATATATTTTGCTCAGGTTTTTATCCCACTGGATTTTTCCTAACAAATTAAGATACAAGTGGTGATAATCCAAATGGGAGTATTGTGGAATATTGTGGAACTTTCTAGCATTATTAAGTGGATTCATCACCACACAAAAAGTTGACCAGTGTAACCCACGTGGAAGCTTTGTGTTAAATGTTTCAAGCTTAAGATAATTAGTTGCAATATTACAACAACTACCCCTCTCTTAATTGCCTATATATATATATATATATATATATATATATAAAATTCACCTCATTTGTACGAGAGATATCAACATCAATAACATAAAATATATATATTTCTCTATCTTGTTTTCTCTCTCTCCAATGTTAATATCAATCTTCTCATCTTTTCTTTTATTTATTTATTTATTTATTATTCATTAATTTCACAACATCTTGAGCATTTTTTAATAATGTTACACACAAAAAAAACCCAAATATTAAACTCGTGACTTGTATTTTTTTAAGTTAATTTATTTTGAATTAAGTAGTATTATTTAATGTTATTTATGCAAAAAGAAATAGCGGAGAATCCAAACTCACTTAAGAGATCAACTAATTTTGTTTTTATAGATGTACGGTGTGACAATTAGAACTTACAGCATTTCAGAATTCGAACTTACAGCATTTTCAGATTGAATGAGTTCAACACCGCCAATTTGATAGGAGTTGAAGATGCATTATTAGAAAAAAAAAATGAATAAATATTGTCATCTCATAATTTGTTTTTAACACAAATATACACATCTTACAATTAATTTTGAAAAAAAAAATGGAAGATATTGACAAACCCCATTATAGGACAGCAAATCAATAAAAATTTGTGCAATCCATGTGATATCACCTATATATATATATATATATATATATATATATATCTTTTAAAATATCTATTAATTCGATTTATGTATTTTTTAGAAATTCTATCCATTAGTAGGATTCGAGTGGCTGAAGCTACTACCCTTGCAGGCATATCACCTCAATGAAACCTTGTATTATCCTATAAAATCTAAACCATGATTCATACCATAACCATGTGCAAAATCCATTCGATCATTCCTTAATGTGGGTCCAAATTTAATCCTCTATCATCATGATTGAGCCACGTGTCGAGTTGTAGACCAAATTTTTTCACAAAAAAGATAAAAACAAATTTGTCGGCGATTACTCTTTTGGATATTTTGAATGGGGCCCATGAGAGCCACCAAGCGGTTAACGTTAGCCACGAGCCACCTTCCTTCATCAATACAGCTAGCTAACACCCGGACGCCAGACCCATATATTTTGACTCTATTCTATTAACCAACGTGACGTCCGCATCTCCAAAACGACGCCGTCTGACAGGTGTCTCGACCTCGAGGGCTCGTGTTGTGTATCGTGTGGCCGCGCACCGCGGTACACGTGGTGGGAGTGGAGTCATGGGGTCAACGTTTTTGAAATCTCAAGAGTCAAGACGACTTTTTTTTGGTGAGTTGTTGTTTTTGTATAAAAATCTTTCAATGATGATTGAATCTGTCATTCTGTTGCGTTAAAAAAAAAAATTGATATGCGGAAACTTTTGTCGTTTGGTGATAGGTTGTTGTAAATACAAAGACCTGGTTAATGGGAACAACAACTAAGGGGAGTTCAAAAGATTTTTATTTTCTTGTTAGTTTAAAATTATTGTTAAATTTTTTTAAAAGAAAATCTTTTTTCAATTTTTTAAAAAATTATGAGTAACATTCTATAGATCATTAGATTGTGTCATTGTGTGGTGATGTGTGGTGATGGTGACAGATCACTTTCATTAATGTTAGGTTGCTCAATAAATTTGTCAAAATTCTTGTCCAGATTATATGTTATGTAATTTAATCCTAACTGGTTGGCTTAGTGAAAAGGGTAAGCCTTGTGATTTATGGTTAGACACACAGTCACAGGTTCTATTCTCCCTGGTGTCAAATTCTTGGATCCGTCCTCGGAACATTAGCTCAGTTAGTGGAAGGACGGATATAGGTCTATGTAGGGGTGGGTACTAAGTTCGGAACAGAACCGAACCGAACCGAACCAAAAAAATGGTGTTCGGTTCGGTTCATAAAATGAATTCGGTTTAAACCGGTTCAAAAAATTAAAAACCGAAAAGTTTTCGGTTCAAACCGGTTTGGTTTCCCAAAAACCGATTTGAACCGATTAAACCGCCTATATAAGTAAAAAAAAAAACTCTAACTTATTTCTTTTCTTTTATTAAATATTATTATTTATTAATTAGGTTTGATTTGAGTTTTTTTGGACTTGGACTATTAAAATTTATGAACTTTGGCCCAAAATTAGAATCCAAAAACCCATCAAATTTTAAAACATATTAAAATGACTCATTAAACTCATCAAGCCCATAAGGCCCATTAGACCCAAAACTAAAATGAACCGAACCGAACCGAACCGATTAAAATCAGTTCGGTTCAGTTCGGTTACCATTTCTTATTCGGTTTAAACCGGTTCAATTTTAGGTAAACCGAAATATTTTCGGTTCAGTTAGGTTTTACCCAAAACCGAACCGAACCGAACCGAACCGTGCCCACCCCTAGGTCTATGTGGTTCCTAAATCAGTTCAAATTCTACCAAGATAAAAACTAGTTCTGATTTATCCGCTTGTATCTTTATCCTTGTGGGGCCTAGGTGTGGGCTGGAGTTTCCTATCTGTCATATTCCATGAATCTAACATACATGCGACAATGAGTCACACAGTTGACAAGGACGGACAGATAAATGCCTTGTACAAAGTCCGAGATCCTTAATATTAAAAATATATATATGTTATGTAAGTTATTAACGTAACATATTTTATGATTTACAAAATATTGGTAACTTATACATCATTTGAATATAAATTTAGATCGTCTACGATATTCGATAGTTTTCTATGTATTCTCATCTATAAAAGATTAAAAGTAATCCCATTTCCATAAAATATGGTTTATTTTTTTCAAAAATAATGGTTTATTTGAGGGAGATAAAGTGAATAAAAAATGGTATATAAAATATATTTTTGCCTTAAACCATAGAAAAAGATTAATTTAGTTGCTATAATTAGTTATTATTATTATTATTTTAACAATTAGGAAACAGTTTTACTCGAAAAGTCGAACCGTTAAAACTTGAAATTAAAATTTACAAACAAATCAGCGCGTCGCGGCCAATCAGGCAATTATAAAGGAAGTGGAACTTTCAAGGGGGACCCACCAACAAAAAAAACTTCACGTTCTAAACCCTTGGTTTGAGTTCAACACTTCTGTCGGTCATTGGTCACCCAATCAGACAGTCACCCACACGCCACGTGTCCTCTCCCTTTGCTACATATAATCATCTCTCTCTCTCTCTTAAATCTTCACAGACACACACTCTCTCTCTCACAGAACTAGAGATAGAAGCACAAACAGGCCTTCGTTTTAGAAATCCAGAATAACAAAACAAAACACTTGACACGGGAAAATTCGATTTCACGGCAGAGTCGACATTTTTTGTTTTCCGGTAAATCTTCGCCGGAAAGATTCTCACTTGTGAAAATCTGATGCTTCCGATTTCAAGTCCTACGTCACCGTCACCAGAACCAGTCAAGAAACACAAGACCGGTGAGTTAGATCGGAAGAACTCGTTCAACTCGTTAAAATCAGCGATTCAATCCGCTCTCTCACTCAACAACCCACGTTCATGGCTTCTCCTCTCGATCCTCTTCATCCAGATAGTACTCCTCCTCATGCTCCGCTCAATCCCAGCCTCTCTCTCCATTTCTGGCGGCGGTGCCGCCGATCAAACCTCCGCCGAGGTCCCCGGAACCTCCATAGCGCTCGTAAAGGACCAATGCGAGTCCGGAAGAATCTACGTCTACGACATGCCCAAGACCTTTAACGAAGAGCTAGTCGAGAACTGTCACGTGCTGAGTCCGTGGGGTTCTCGTTGCGACAAGTTGTCTAACGACGGATTTGGTAGAAAAGCGACAGGGTTAAACGGTGTCGTACCGGATGATTTGATCCCGGCATGGTACTGGACCGACCAGTTCTCGTCGGAGATTATTTTTCACAACAGGATTTTGAATCACAAGTGTACAACTTTGGAGGCCGAATCAGCTACGGCGTTCTATATTCCGTTTTACGCTGGACTCGCAGTTGGAAAATACTTGTGGTCTAATTCGACCGCTAAGGAACGTGATTGGCATTGCGAGAAGATGATTAAATGGTTAAGAGATCAGCCTCACTGGAAAAGATCGGACGGTTGGGATCATTTCATTACGATGGGGAGGATCACATGGGATTTCAGACGGTCTAATGACGACGATTGGGGTTCAAGCTGTATCCACTTACCGGGAATGCGTAACATCACGCGCCTCCTGATTGAGAGAAACCCGTGGGACTATTTCGACGTCGGTGTACCTTACCCCACCGGATTCCACCCCAGATCCGACTCTGACGTCGTCCAGTGGCAGGACTTCGTCCGAAAACGCAACCGCTCCACCCTCTTCTGCTTCGCAGGAGCGACACGTGGCACAATCAGGAACGACTTCCGTGGTCTGCTGCTGAGTCACTGCAAGAGCGAACCCGACACGTGTCGGGTCGTTAACTGCGCCGGCTCACGTTGCTCCAACGGCACGTCGGCAATTCTCGAGACGTTTTTGGACTCCGATTTTTGTCTGCAGCCGAGAGGAGATAGTTTCACTCGCCGGTCGATTTTCGACTGCATGGTGGCCGGTTCGATTCCGGTTTTGTTCTGGAAGCGATCGGCTTATTATCAGTACCAGTGGTTTTTACCAGGTGACCCGAATATTTACTCGGTTTTTATAGACCGTAACGAAGTGAAAAACGGGACCAAGACGATAAAACAAGAGCTTGAAAAGTATAGCAGAGAGGATGTGAAGAAAATGAGAGAGAAAGTGATCGAATATATACCCAAGTTTCTGTATGCAAAACCCCAAGAGGGTTTGGAGACTATAAAAGATGCGTTTGATGTCGCCATTGATGGAGTGTTGAACAGGTTCAGGCAACAAGAAGAGTGGGGATACAAGTGGAAATAAGTAAAGTTATCAGGTTCAAGGTGGTAAGTTTTTCAATAATGGATTTTCCAGTTTGTGTCAGATACATTGAATAGGAATATATAGAAGAGAAGAGATTAGATTCTTTTATTGCAGTTATTTGAGAAGCTGCACTTGTGTATTCTTCTTTTGTTTTATGTACATTTTTACAGAGATATTGATTATTTATTGCTTGCTACTACAGTTTTCTTACAGTTTAAATTCTTTGATTATGAAGATCCAGAATTTCAGATTTCGTGCTTGCAATGCAATTGGGTCAGTTGGATACTTGGATGAGGAAATATATCTATAATTATATTGATGATTGGATATGGTTTGTATACTTGTATTGTATTGTGTATGATATGATTTTGTTTTATGAAAAAAATTTCATTTTTGTTTCAGACTTTTTGTGACATGACTGACTTGATATGATATCTGGGTTGATTGTGTGTTGGGCATTTGTGATTCTGGATGGTAGTTGATTGCTCCATAATTGCATATGGAAATGGGTTCTGTTTGATTTTCTTTTTTTGAGGTTTAAAATGGCAGCAAGTTCTGAAAATGCAGCAGAAGATAGATTATCTATAAACTCCCATTATCTTTTCCAAGAAGGATTGCATGACCACTGTATTATCCGCGGACTACTTCCGGTCCACTCACAACATATCCGGTGGAAGTGCTTTTTACATGACATGACCCTACCTCGGGTCTTTTTTTTTTTTTTTCTAAGACAACATATTTATTAAATCAGGTATTTTTTTGAAAGCTTTTCTCCATTGGTAAGATTCGAGCCGCTGACCTTGGAGTCATTTGCCCAAACCTCAAATTCATCCATCTACCAGCTGAGTTACGTCCCTGTTGGCTGGGTCCTTTTCACCATCATATTATGACATTAATGCATCCCGTTAGAGTTAAATAATGTCAAGTGGAACGATCTCAAAAGAGAGATGCACGAAAGCTATTATCTGTCCTGTAACTTCGATGCAAAATGCATGTAACATCAGTGGCCACCCTCCCACACAATTAACTATGGTTTGATCGAATTGGTTCAAGTTAGAAGATGCATGATTTTATCAACGAATCCAAACTGTGATTGGCAGTGTTATAAACAAGGTAAAGATACAGGATGATATTGATAACATCAGTCATATTGGGATAAATATTTATGTACTTTGAACTTGATCAAAAACTTTATAATAGAAGCATTCAACTCTATATAGTAAAGTTGGTAGGACATCTCATCTTCTCCATTAATGGAGAGGGTTTTAAGTCTCACCGTAAGTATTTTATAAATATTTGTCAATAGTTTTCTCTTTATATGTTTGATAATAGATACTTAACAACCGTACATGTAACATTGTAATATTTAATATCAAATGTTCTCGTTAAATCCTTTATTTATTTGGTGTCAGATTTTTTTTTAAAAAAAATATAAGTAGAAAGAATTTTGTCATGTAGTGAAATTTTGTCCAATGAGTTTGGCCTTTTGGGCTTATATGTGAAACAACTAAACAAATGTTAGTGGTGGGCCTTCACGGAGATAAAGCTAAAGCCATAACATAAAAAGTTGTAGGGATGAGGGAATCTCCATCTTTTGCTTCTTTAATTTCTTTTTACTTTTTTAGATAGAAAAATTGTTGTAGAAGACAAACCTGCACTACACTTATTAGTTGAATTAACTAGGCCATTAAAATGGGTAAAACAACAGAAAGAGACAATAAATTATCATTCTAGGGGATGCAAATTATAAAATAGGTAGCTGGCTAGTTTCAATGGTAGGAGGATAAGATGAAAAAGCTAGGTTTAACAGATTCTTAGTTTAAGATCATACCACCAAGTATAACAGAATACAATGATAAGGGTTGTAATTAATAATTTTTCAAAAAAGTAGGTTCGATATGATCTTGATTAATGTTCCGTGGTCTTGATGGTTCGATCAACAATATGAAATTAGTCGAGAGCTTTCAAAATTATGAAAACTTTGATCATGACTTTTACATTATTGGTTAAAAAACTATTTAACTTGATAATTAATAGAGAAACTATAAGTGTGATATAAAATAAGGAATTAGATTTTGATTGTTTGTGATATGGAATGTAGATAATTTATATTCAAAATAAACAATCAAAGAAATGCATTTGATACAAGTACTTGAAGAAGTATAGATAGAGTTTTGCTACACATCAATTTTTAGTCGAGTTGGTTTTGCATTTTCCCCTCCATCTCGTTGATGAGTGTTCCGAGTTCCATTTTACTCATAAGAGTGCGAGCAGAAGGTTTTACTTCTTTGGTGGAAGTAGATATCTCTTTGTTTGTAAGTTCCAATATTCGAACCACGATCATCATTACAGTACTTGATTTATGTAAATCTCCACAGGCTCCTAACCTTAGTGTCATTAAAAAAAAAGTTTACATATTTGTAGGAGGAAGGTAGAGATTAGAAACTTGTCAAATATTACCTTTTGGAGAATAAATTACTCAAATAAAGTTTAATGATACAAGTGTGAGGGGCTTGGTGCTAGTTAATATCTTTGTAACAGAGAGATGCAATAGGCAGTGCTCTAATGAAGACTAGGTGAGGTTGAGGCCCAATTTATCAGTCCAATTCTACATTATACAAAGTTGAATTTGGGCTGATTTTCATTTGGGTCAAGAGGAAAAAAATGGGTCATGGTTTGGGCTCATTGGACTCTATCGGGTTCAGCTTCAATTAAGCTACATGAACCACCACAAATTTTATTGTGTTTCAAACCGTTTGATCATAATCAGATAGTTGGAGCATTCAAAGGTCAACTTACTTCACTAGAATAATCAACAACGTGAGATGCGTGTTTTTGTTTTTATTTTTTTTTCTGGGCAAATTGCATAAACGTTCCCTGATGTATAGTCAACAATCTTAATATTCAACTTTCTCCCCTATTTACACAAACATACCCTTACGCCATCCAACGATCGACCGATCATTAATGATCATGATTAACCAGATTTTTTAATAAAAAACCCAAATTTCCCCTGCTGAAAAGCTTAAAAGAGATAGGATGATAATGAATGGTCCATATGTGCAAAGCTTAAAAAATGATGGTCCATATTTTCAATAAATAAAAAGAAAAAAAAAACACAATGAAAAAAAAAAGTTTTTTTTTTTATAAAAAAAATTTCATCCAAAAATCTGGTCAACCGTTATTAACTGTTGTTGACTGACGTGAGTATGTTTGTGTAATTAAGACTAAAGATTGAATGTTAAACATTTTAGCTATATCTCAGGGTCTTTTGTGACATTTACCTTTTCTTTTCTTAAAGAAAAATTTCGTGGGACGCGTGTTCTTGAAACTCTAAACTATTATTATTTATACACTACTGACAATGATAATTAATATCTCGAAATGTCTGTTTTGCTCTTGTACGAGCACTGGTGAGTCCATCTTTTCAATTCAAGGCAGTTCTGAGAAGAACAAAAAAAAATCAGCAGAAGAAGAAAATGAAAAAAGCACTTCCGTTTCTGCTTCTGCTTCTCGTTGCGTCTCTGTTTTTACTATCTGACGCCGAAACGACGAGCTTGAAGCCTCGAGCTTTCGAATCGTTTAATGTCAGTTATATTCAGGTACTGGTTAAGTAGTCCAAAAATACTTATATTATTTTATTCGATTTTTTTTTCTTCAGATTTTCAGTTTTTGATAATTTGATTATCGAATTATCATTATTATTTTTTTGAAAAAAAAAATAGAATCTAGGGAGCTGTTCTTACTCGGTGATTATAACAACGAGTTGTTCTTCAAGTGTGCACACTCGAGATCATATCAGTCTCTCTTTTGGCGATGCTTATGGCAATCAGGTTTGCAATTTTTATAGCATTTATTCATTTTTTGTTGGATATATATCGGTCTTTTTTATTTACATCGATATAACTTATATCAGTGCGTTACATGTAGACTATTGATTAGGGTAAAGTTTTGACAAGTGCATACATGTTGAGTCAAAATATATAAATTTAACGGTCCATATCCAACGCTATGATGAAGTCAGTGCGTACTGACTTGAAAACTATATATATATATATATATATATATATATATAATATTACATATGATTAGGACAATATATAAAATTTTATGATGATTATGAAATTTGATGTAAGGTTTTTTGATGCCTAGGCAGAAAGTAATACAGAATTTAGTATTTATTTTATATATATGTGTGAATATATTGAAAGCAAATTTAATACATGAGATTAAAAGCTTCATGGAGTTCATTAATGTTTGTGTTGAATGATATATTTCATGACTGAACCGTTTAGTCACTCTATAGAACAAAGTTGTTGCTATAGTGATATGTGGTAGCACTTTGACGTTTCTTCAAAAATCTGGACTACGAAAATGAACAAAGCGATTGATGGATAGAAAATGCTTTCGATGATGTAAAAAATGTACCTAAAGTTTGTGTAAACATTTCTGGATAGAGTTTAAATCTAAATCTTTGAAGGAAATTACATTATAATTTGGTAAAATTAAATTTTGATGGGATTCTCGCATCCTAGATCAAGTATGTTTTTATATATCCAATACATACGAAAGCAGTCCTTGATAGAATGTATGCAATGGAACTTGATAATTTTTTATATTCATGATAATAATGTTGTTATTATTGTTAATCAGATATATGTACCAAGACTGGATGATCCGTCTACAGGAACATTCGACCGGTGTTCGTCAGATTCATTTCAGATAAACGGATCATGTGCAAATCAAATCTGTTATGTGTATCTCTATCGAAGTGGATCTGATGGTTGGACACCAGAGACTGTGAAGATTTCTGGTTATAATTCAAAAGATGTTTCGTTTTACTACAACACTTCTATTCCTGGTGATGTATGGTATGGATTCGATTTATGCGAAAGCGCTTCTTCTTCGCAACAACAATCCGTCCGAAGATGGTTTACGTATGCGATTCTGGGTGTCGTTCTCTTTGCTCTGTTGTAAGTTTTTAGTTGCCATATTGTAGTAGTTATACATACAGTACAACTACATTGCTGGGCGTAGAAGATTATTATTCAAAAGACCACCGATTGGTCCCCGCCCACTCCCTAGTCGGTGGTCTGCCACCCTGACTAGGTGGTTTTCCGTCTAGTTGACCTAGTCGGTCAAAGTCAATGACTAGTCAACGTTAACCGATTAGGTTGACTTTCTTTTTATTGACTTTTTTGGAATTTGATTAAGTTATGGATTTTCAATTTGAGGTTTAATATATTAAATAGTATGAAAATTTACTCAATTACAACAAAAAAAAATTAAAAAACTTTCGACCGATCGCTGGCCAGCCGTCAGTCGACTTTCAGCCAGCCACCTAGTCCCCGATTAGGTAAGCTAAGCTACCCCGCCCGACTAGCGCCTAGCACCTAGCACTTTCTATTATTGAGTGAAGAACAGGTGAGAATGTGACATTAAGTTCAGGCTTCATTGTAATTTTTTATATATATATATTATTATTGTTACAAATTTCGGAGTTGGGGAGGGATCCACTTCAATGTAAATTGAATTAGATAATTAAATTAAAAAATATTTAAAATCTGATCAAATATTAAATTGATTGAACTTGACTGAAATTTAAAAAATTTAAACTCGAAAAGTGATTAACAGTATATAAAAATTTTAGATGAATGGGAAAAAGGCATATCGATTGGTTTTGATCGAATGTCTATTATCCCTATAGCAGTTTAATAAAAAGATGATTTGCTTCCTATTTTCTTTTCAAACTTTTGCATCCTGATTCCTGACTATCAAAATAAATAAATAAAAATATAATTAATTCATTATTTTAATATAATATAAAAAAGTTGAGGTAAAACAATTAAACATTTCTTGATTTTATAATTGAGACCAAAAGTTTTAGATAACTGTGAAAAATATCAATTTAAATTGATATAGCCTCACCTTTTATAAAATAGAATATAAATTGTTTTGTTAAGAATGTTATTATTATAATTTTGACAAAAGTTGAGGTGAATTTGTGGTTAGCACCTCAAACCCAAGCATTGAGGTATGAGTTGTAGTCGTATCCAGCTCAATTTTATAATCTACACACATACATTAAAGAATTTGTGGGTTTGTGATGTGTCTTATTCAAATTTGGAATTAATTATAATAGTTAAAATAAAAGTAAAAGAAAAGTGGTGTCAGATAGTTTTAACAAATTTGTCAAAATTTATGTCCAATTGATGTGTTATGTGAGTATAACTAACATATGATTACTCATAATCGTCCGATGTAGCTTCGTTATGAGAACGTTTATTCAGACCATTATTGTCTTAAGTTTAAGCCGTTGCCATCTCATATATATATATATATATATATATATATATATATAAAAGGGTTAGACAAACTTAAACCCCTATCAATGAGATGTGGACCGCTATTTATAGGTCCGATGGGAGTGAGGTTGGTTCATCGGTGCAATCGCTAAAATCACGAGCCAAGATCGTGATTTTGTGATTCTCAGGGTGAAAATGACATCACTAGTTTGGCCAGTGAGAGTGACCGTGGGTTCATTGACTTGGTCCAATTAACTATGTCTTCGTTGACTTGGTTAGAGTAGGATTTAAGGTTGGGGTTTTCGGCCTTAACCGGTAGTTAGCCCTTTTTCGCCTCTTTGGAGGTGTATAAAAGGGCTAAACATAATATTAGGCCTAAGCATTCCATTGTAAGTCGATTTTGATCACTATGTTACTCTTATATCATGATTTATACGTTGTTAATAACCCATTTCACACGTTATTTGGACAAAAATTTTAAAATATAGCATTGTTCCGATAGAAGTATAGTGTGGCAGCGGATCGAATCCTACCAACGACAAAGCTTCAAAAAAATACATGGTCTAAATAGGTGGATAGACAGATATTGTTAAAAAGAGTATAGTGTGTCTGGTATAATTTTTTAAGTAGAGCTTATAGAGTATATCTTTTATTGAGTAGAGTTTTTAACCAAAAAAAGTTTTTGGTTGTATAAATTATAAAAATGTGTTGACAATGTATTTTTAATAATAACTTTTGGTTGTGTAAATTACAAAAAGTATTGACAATGTATTTATAATGAAAAAGTTGTATGGTGAAATATATAAAATTTATAAAGGGTAGTTGAGACAATTCATATGTTTTAAAAAAAACTCAGAAACATATCTGTTTTTTCCACTTAAAACTTAATAGGTCTGAATCATAATTATTAAATTGTTTTGTTTGTTTTTTTAAGTGGTCAAACAACTTAAAAATACCAAAAAACAAAATAAAAAGTAAAAAATTCTGACTTTTCACTTAATTGTAAATCACTGAATTGCATTAAATGCAATCCAAAATCTTTTCTTCCGATACTATTCCCCATATATATAACATATTTTCAATTTCATCATAATTATATATGGTATAGAAAATTTTATTTTAATACATTGCTTATTTTAAATAGCTTTAAAAATAAATAAAAAATAACCCTAATCACTTATCATATCAGTATTTAATATAAATACTTTATTATGATATTAGGGTGATGTATTTATATATTTGTTTTTTGTTTTTTTTTGAAAAAAAATATAATTTCTTTTCTTAGTAAAAATGAAGTTTGTTTGTAATCGAAGAAGAAGATCATGATCATATGTGTTTGTATATAATAATTGTTTTTTTGATTGTTTTTATTCCATATTATATGTATAATTGTTTAACATGGGAACAAATGTTATATTACTTATTTTCAGACAATTTTACTTTCAAAAAACAAAGGTGTTGACAATACATTCTAATGTGAGGAAAAAAAACATGTCATTTAAGTTCAGATTTCAGTACATATTCAGTATTTAGAAAAATTTAGGATTGTTCAGTATTCAGATAAAAAAACAAATGACCCCTCAGTTTGGCATTGTGGGGGGTGTTGAGGAAAAAAAACATGTCATTCAAGTTCAGATTTCAGTACCTATTCAGTCTTTAGAAAAATTTAGGACTGTTCAGTATTCAAACGAAAGAAACAAACGATCCCTTAGTTTGGCAATGGGGGGGGGGGACTTTTGGTTCTGTTATGGAGTGAATTGCTTTTAGAGGATTTGTTGTGAGAAGAATCGGCTGAGTGCTGAGGGGATGTGAGAAAAAAAAACATGTCATTCAAGTTCAGATTTCAGTACCTATTCAGTCTTTAGAAAAATTTAGGATTGTTCAGTATTCAAAAAAAAAATGATCCCTTAGTTTGGCATTTGGGGGGGGGGGGGGGGGGGGGGGGGGGGAGGTTCTGTTATGGAGTGAATTGTTTTAAGAAGATTTATTGTGAGGAAATCAACTGAGTGTTTTGTAAATTGATTTTTAAAAATGTTGTAAGAACCAAAAACAATTTTAATGTATTTGGTAAATTGTAAGTAAAAAGTGATGTGACTGTGTAAAATTACTAGAAATGACATAAATGAATATTGAAGATGTTTTGAAAATAAATAATTTGTTTTATTTTTTTGTGACCATAAACATGTTATAAAATAAATAATTTGTTTTATTTTTGTAAGACCATAACACATTATTACTTTTTTTTTAATTTGTTGCCATATATATTGCGTATATATCAAGAAAACTCTTTAAATTTTTTCTATAATTTTTTCTAAATAGCAAAATATGTTTCAATGGGTCATGAGATTACAAAATTGAACGGACAACAAAAGATCCTAAATAAATGCTAAGTGCCCCGCCTTTTCATTACTGCTTCTTAGGAAGCAATTTTCTAAATAAATCCCAATGAAGGACAAACATCTCCTACCCCTTTCCAAGTCTTGACAGAAATCCTTGAACTAGAACCTGCAGTTCGAACCATTAATGTTCTTAACAAAGAAAATACCATTAATTATGATTTTCTGCTTGCAGAATATCATTATTCTTATAACAAAAATATGAAAGAAAAATATGAGACAAATTACAACAATAAGAAAAGGAAACAATTCCTTGATAGATGGATACAAAGTATTAAAAAGCTTAGTAAAGAAATATCATTCTTCGAATGGTATGCAAATAGGAAACAAATTGAAGAACAATGTCTTGTTCTTGACCAACCAAATCTCAGGACTTATAAAACCCGCCAAGAGAATGAACAACAACTCCATCCTCCTCCTAGGAACTTTGAAATTGAAATAAACAACGAAGACCAACCAGAAAGTACTAACAAAAATACTGAGTGTACTCCATTCATTATTTTTGATGAAGCATTTTCATAAACAGTTCCTGCATCCTCACACCAAATTGGCATCGTCATGAAACAAAACAATTAAAAAAATGTTTTCCTAACTCAATTAGAGAACAATTAGACAAAATAGAACTCAAAATGACAAGCACAACTATCCCTTCTAATATCTCTCCCAACGAAACACCTCAAGTTTATGTTCCTCAAACTCATATTGAGACTAATAAAAGATTAAAATCCAAAATGCCAGAATATGAACCAGATATTCTTTTATTTCCTGACTCTATTGTATCAAAAAAATGTTTCGACCAATTTTTGAATGAAACAGAATTGCTCAAGGCCTTAGAAGACAGACTTAAGAACATTCCCAAACTAGAAATCCAAACTCTAGATGAAAACATTACCTCCTCCTCTAACGACAAAGATTTTGATAATATGATCCAACGTTTGACCTCAACTGATAAAGTAGACAGTTATACATATACTAGATATTACCAAAACACAAAACCTTATTACCCAAAACTAACTTCCCCTGACCTTCAATATGAAGAAACGGTTCCTTACAGAGCTTATACATGCAATGTCTGCTATCAATTTAACATTGATGGTCTGTCAGAATATCAATTCATGGCAGTCCTCAGTCAAATGCATACTATTGGATATATTTATATCAAAAAACAAAACATGACTCATGCTAATGTTGTTGCCTCACTTGCAACTGTTTAGATGGTGGACTCATACCATGAGTCCAAATGCCAGAACATCCATCATTAACCATACAAAGCAAGTTGTCACCACAACTCTGAACCGTTCAACAACAGACTCATCTTCTTTTATACCTTCAACATCAACTACTATTACTACATCCCAACCAGATAATATAGATATCCTATGTTACACCATATTAATGCATTTTGTTGGAAACCCTAACCGATTCCAAGGTAAAGAATTTTCAAAACTCCAAAATCTTAAATGTAAAAAACTCAGTGTTTTCAAATGCTACAAAGACATATTCTTGACCAGAGTCCTTTAATGGGCTGACAATGCAAACTCTTACTGGAAAGAAAAATTTATATCCGGTCTACCAACACTTTTCTCTAACAAAGTTAGAGATAAGATGGTTGAACAAATGGCTAGCACTGATTGGTCTCAAATTGACCTTACCACTTGGACTTATGGCGAAATCATAAGTACTATCAACATTGTTGCTCTCCAATTGTGTAATTATATCAGATTAAAAGGTCTTTTCAAGATATTTGGTGGGAATAAGGGTTTCTCTTATGCAATTCAAGTCAGCTCTGGTATCCACCAAGGCATTGACTCTTAAGCTATAATCATTTGAGATTCTGATGTCAATTTCAATGTAACATTTTTGAATTTTGTATTTTTTGACAATGTTGGTGAAAGTACAATTTTCTTAAAGGTTTGCCAGTTCGTGTTCATGGTCAGAAGGTTGTGGGTCTGTACTAGAATCGTCAGAGTTATTGAAACTGGGTTTTTTGGGGATGGTAGATTGTTTTTCAGGGATGTTATTGGATATGATTTTCTTGGTAGTTTTCTTTTAGGCTTGTAGCTTCTCAATGTTGTTTTTTATAGTTTTTATTTCATCTTTAATGTTTTGGATTTCTTTTTGTAAGTCTGAAGTGGTCACCTTCCTAGGTTTTGACTGAAAACGTCCAAGGACATTTTCATCAAAGTCAGGGGTAGTGAAGGATGAAGTGGATGGTTGGCTATCAGCTGGATGAGTCGTGGGAATTTGTTTATGTTTTTCTGTCGAAATTTTTTGTTGTAATTGTCTGATATGACTAGCTTTGAGTGTGGGATCCTCAATGCTATCAATCATGCTAATTATAAGGGAATAGCCATGTTGGTCTTCCTTTTCTCTTCTTCCTCAGAGTGCTTCTTGTAATATATCTCTCTTTCTCCCTTTTCCTCTGTAAAATTTTTGAAGATTATCAATAAAGTGTGCGACTTATTCCTGTACATCTCCATTCTTGTCAGACTATATTGATGTTATGGTAAGTAGTATTAATTTCCATTTATGTTAATTAATTTTCTATATATTATTATGTGGATTCTACTGTACTTGTTAGTGCTACATTTTGGTATCAGAGCCTTGAGACTTGTTGGAGAAGGAAATAGTTAGAATTCTTTTCTAGGTGCAAAAGTCGGTAGTCACCGGGTGAGATAGCTGTAAGCTAGGGGAGCGTTAGGTATACTGTAATTCAATAGACAGGCTGTGAGTTAAAACCTAGTAAGATTTTTGATTGTTTTTCTTTCTTTACCATGTCTGCAAGTAGTTCTAGGCCCGGAATAGAGCCTGACGATGACAATAGTGTCACATGACAAACTATAGCAAACTATGAAACTAATTGGAATGACAAATACTTAGACAATCGGCAGCTTCCTAATATTCAACAGCATAACATCTATAAGAAAAAGAACATTTTAGATTTCAGAACTTTACTCGGACAAAAAACCAAAGCAATCAATATCAAATTCCAAAATAACACTTTCTCCATTAATCTATTAAACAAAAATAGCCTAAATCACTATCATAAGATCGGTTATAACGACATGCACATTGGCAGTGTGCAAGTTGGTATCAAACCACTATCAAAGATTGGCCTCAATAAATTCTTTATTAGGTGTCCTTCGTGACAAAAGGATCAGAGACTATAAAGAATCCATCATTGGGATGGCTAAGACCACCCTGACTTATGGACCCATGTATTTCCAATGTTATCCAAACTTCACCATTGCCGTAAACACAGATGAACACAAAGAAAAATGCCTTGTTATTGATATACAAACCCATAATTATAAATTTCTTAAAAGGTCAAGCCCTTATAAATTTGTTTACAGAGTCCATTACCGTATCTTAACTTCTGGTCTAATACCTAGTTTTATAACCCCCCCCCCCATATTCCACAGTGCATCCTCCTCTGTCAATGTTATGGTCCCTACACCAGTTAGATGGGAAGATATTAACTTTCCAGAAGCCTGGATAAAAGAAAAGTTGACCAACCATGCTATAGACCACTTATGAGAAGCCTTCGTAACTGTATCAATGAGCAAGATGGAACCCTAAGAATATCTTTCAGAAGAGATAAATCTAGATCTTATAGGGAACCAAGCACTCCCTCCAATGATGATTTCCAATCTGCTAGAAACTCACTGTCAAGTTTATCCAGACTTAATATCCGGAGCCAAATCCCCAGTCTAACCCCGAACCAGATTAATCAAATACCAAGTTTGACCCCCAACCTGGCTGACCAGTACAGGCCAAGCTCCAGCGAAACTTCTGAACCCATAAACTTAGTCCCTAGACGAAGGCGCCAGCCAATGTGGAAATCCTCACACATGTCATAGTATACGTAAAACACCAGTATTATAAGTCAATGATAAGTCTGTTGATAAGTCTGCATCAATATTGGGCTTGATAGCCAATGGTTTGTTTCCTCGGCCTACCTCGGCCTCGGCCCCTGTAACTGCTACTCATAGGTTTTTCCCTGTAAAAATTCTCTGGTTAAAAAATTTGGAAGACTATTTTCAGTCCCTTTAATATATTCAATAGTAAAATCAAAAACAGATAATAGAGCTTGCCATCTGGTAAATATTTGCTTGGAAGCTAGATTTTTAACATCTTTTTTCAAAATAAAATTTGCTTGATTGACAATCAACTTTCAAAATGAAAGTTTGGTTAATCAAATCATCATGGAGTTTTTGAATAGTTAGGACAATGACTCAAATTTCTTTTTTAACAGTGGAATATTTCTGCTGGGTAGTGTTCCAGGCACTTGAAACATATCGGACAAGACATTCTTTTTCGTTAATGACTTGTTTTAGGATTCCTCCATAACCTAACTCAGAGGCATCAATTTCTACAATATTGGGAGCAGTAAGATGACAAAAATACATACAAGACAATGTTTTAACATGTTGTTTGACATGTTGGACTGATGTGGTATGGACCTTTGTCCAAGGAAGATGATTTGTCTTTAGTCTTTCGAAAAGAGGTTTACACATTATTCTTAATTCTTTATAGAAATTTGCAATATAATTTAAACACCATAAGAACCTTTGTAACTGTTTTTTTTTTATCTTTGATCTCATCAAGGAATTTGTTAGCAAAATCTAGATTCCTCTGGATATGGACAATAGTTCCTCGAGTGATATTATGACCCAAAAACCGAATATATGTCTGGAATGAAGTGATTTTCGGAGCAGAAACCACTAAGCCATGGCGTTTAATGGTTTTAAGAAATATGTCAAGATGCTTCCAATGTTGGTCAACATTGCTAGAGTATAAAAGTACATCATCAATATAAACAATGAAAAATTCAGTATAAGGATTGAAAATTTCATTCATAATGCACTGAAATTCACTGGGGGCATTTTTAAGTCCAAACGGTATAACATTCCATTCATACTACCCAAACGGAACTGTGAACGATGTTTTGTATCGGTCTTTTTCAGCAATTTGAATCTATAAAAATCCCGATTTCATGTCAAATTTTGAAAATATTTTTGCATCATAGAGTCTTTTTAATAAGTCCAATTTGTTTGGAATTGGATATCTTATCCATTGAAGGGCTTCATTTAGGGATTTATAATTGATGACAAGTCGTGGCACCCCTCTTTTGATTTCAGCAATTTTCTGAACATAAAAGCATGACAGCTCCAAGGTGACTTAGAGGGTCGAATCAATTTTTTTTTTTTTTTTGTAATAATCATCAATTTCTGTTTTGCAATATTTGACTAATTCTGCTGTCATTTGAATGGGTATGGCTTTTGTGAGTATCCCTTTTTCAGAGAATTCTTTGTTATAATGGAGGAGAACTATGTACTTTTTTCTGTCCCAAAAAGCATTAGGGAAAGAAGAACATACTTCTTTTTCTATTTTTTGTTTAAATATTGTTATCTTACTTATCTTGTAGTTTGGGATTTTCTAAATATTTCTTTTGTTTTTCAAAACTTAAGTCACCTTTGAGGAAGGGCAATTGAGTTTGTTTGATGTTAAGGTTGATGATACATTGTTCAAGGGGAACAAATATATCTTTAGAATCTTTGTACACGCATTCTCTTTTTAATATGTCTACGTCTCTTATATTGAGTGGATAGATAAAGGGAAAAATGATTTCTTTGTTAAGATACTCAGTGACAAGGCCTTCACTGGTAACTTTAAAGGGTGATATTAGATGCAGGAATGAGAGACCTATGATTACATTTTGAGATAGTGTTTTGACCATGAGGAAATCAGTGGTATAACAGAGTCCTTGGTTACAAACCCTAGCATTAGTGAGCTTGTATATAATCCCATTCAGATGGTTTTGAGAGATAGGTGACCCAATAACCATATCCTTCCTTGACAGATGGGGGAAGAACATCAATAGTGGATCCATATTTATCCCACCACTCCAAAAACTAGAAAGGAACATTGAGTGGAAAGTCTCTGTCAAAATAAATGAACTAGGACAAAGAGTTGCATGGGTTCTGGCCATACAACTTATAAGTCCAGGCATCAATATAATCATAATAGGAGAATTCTGAAACTTGAAAAGGCCTTGAAAAATCTTTTGTCTTGTTAGGATCACCTCCCCATTGGTCTAGGGTTAATATTATGCAAAGCTTGATTTTTCTAAAAATTAATTTTTCTTTGTCGGTTTTATCAAAAATATCAGAGATGTATATAGAGTCACTATCCACAAGAATAAATTCATAGAATATATGTCTCTTCGATAGGTCTTTTGGAACACAGAAAAACAAGGGATTAATAACTGCATCCGCAAGTTTCTTAGGTTCCTTGAAATATTGGTCAAGTAACAATGAGGCTTCAATTGCAAAACATCTGTCAAAGAAGGGTTAGGTTGGATATGGATAAGTGGGGTGATCGAGTTTGGGAAATGTTGGTGAAACAATCTGGGTTTGTTGGGTTGATTTGTTTAAGGCCAATTTGTCTTGCTTAGTTGAATGTGGACTAATATGGGATGAGGTAATAGTCTTAAATGATGAAGAGTATATATATACAGAAATTTTCAAGTTAGTACGCACTGATATAACTTCATTAATCCGTTGGATGTGAACCATTAGATTTACATATTTTGACTCAAAGTGTATACACTTGTCAAAACTTCTCTATAATCAGTGGTCCACATGCAATGCACTGATATATATCAGTGCGCACTGAGGAGAAAAGGAATATATATATATAAATATGTATATATATATAGGTTAAATCCACCAATGTCCCCTGAATTATATACGATGTAGCAATGCGTCCCCAAAACTTTTTTTTTATAGTAAACCCTTGAACTTTTATTTATTGGCAGAAGTTGACAGAAGAGTAACATAACTTCATTTCTGCCCATTTTTTTGTCACGTACTCTTTACGTAGGTTCGTACCAAGGGGCAAATCTGGAATAACATGTTAGGGTTAATTGCACCAATGTCCCCTAAATTATATGCGATGTAGCAATGTGTCCTATGAACTTTTTTTTTGGGTAGTAAACCCCTTGAATTTCCATTTATTGAAAGAAGCGGACGACATAGTAACAGAACTTCATTTTCCTCCATTTTTTGTCACATGCTCTTCACATGGGTTCGTACCAATGGGTAAATATGGAATAACATAAAAAAATTGATGTAATATATTTCCCATTTTATAACCTCGTTTTCCAAACCTTCTTCTTCTTCATATTTTGGCAGTTGTCTTTTTTTTGTAATTTTTTTTTTAAATTAAATTTAAATGTTTAATATAATAATCTTTGTTAAGATAATAATCTTTATAAAAAAAATTCAGAATTTTATTCCAATTTTTCCCTTACACGTGCAAGAAGGTGGACGGAAAGTGGGTTACATCTCCATTTCGTCTATTATTGCCAATTTTCTGATAGTTCAAGGGGTTTACTGCCCAAAAAAAGAGTTTTGTGGCACATTGCTACCTCGCATATAATTTAAGGGGTATTGATGCAATTACCACTTTATGTTATTCCAGATTTGCCCCTTTATACGAACCCACGTGAAGAGCAAGTGATAAAAAATGGACAGAAATGAAGTTTCATTACTATTCTGTCAGCTTCTGCCAATAAATGAAAGTTCAAGGGGTTTACTGTAAAAAAAAAGTTCAGAGGCACATTGGTACCTTGCATATAATTCAGGGGACATTGGTGCAATTAACCATATATAATAAATATATATATATATATATATATATATATATATATATATATATGGAGAACTAACTACACCAACCTCCCCTGAGGTTTGCTTTAATTCACACGGAAACAACTTTATCGTTAATTGACAACCACCTCCCCTACCGTCAGTCAAAAAACGTTTAATCTAATTGTTGACTTTGTCAGGAAGGGTAATTTCATCATTTAATAACTTATGTATTGTACACATCAGACTCATTTAATGACTGACATAATATTTTGTAATTTAAAATTAAATAATAACAAAAAGAAAATTAAAAAATAAATAAATATTGTGAATATTGTATACCAATAATCAAAATCAAACCAGGCAACCAATATCATCATCAATCCCAACAACCAATATCGATTTGGATCAATCAATCCCAGCAACCTATTGTTGGAACCCAGTTCACTGGTAACGCAGCGGAAATATGTTTTAAAACTTTTATACTAGATCATAAACGATCTGAGACCAGTGAACTTATGATCGTAATTCTTTTTCCAGAACTAATACATACAATATGTAAACACAGGAAATTGTAATCAATATATTAAAAATAAATTTAGAACCTTACCAACGTTTGGAGGATACTTCACTTCACGATATGCTCCTGGTCTATACCACTGATCTTCCTAGCTATTCCCGGAACTGGTAACTGCGTGTGGGCGCGTCACGTACTCAGGAACTTAGGAGGATATAGAGAGAATGAAGAAGAAACAATTTCTTCCAAGAGAAAAATACCTAGAACAATTCTAGGATGTTCAAAGAAAAATATATTATATTTTTTTATCCTTTCACTAGTGCACCCAACACATTTTTTTATTTATTTATCTCACGCGCCCCTGTGCGATTTTCACTTTTTGTTTCTCTTTAAAAAAAATCACACGCACACTATCTCTCTTGTTTCTCCTTTTTGTGTTACACACAATATGAGTTTGTATCATATACAAACACTTGTGTATATCCTTTGTGTGCTATATTTTTGTTATCAATATATATCATATATATATTATTATAACTAAAACTCTTTAATTAATATCTCTTTAGATTTTAAAAGATAATTAAATATTTATTTTGAATTTAAACATTTTAAATTCAATTTCAAATATTTAATTTAATAAAATAAAATAATCATATTATCTTATTCTATTTAAAATCAAATATCAACTAACATCCTCCATTTAGTGATTAATAACAAAATTAAATAATCTTATTATTTAATTTATTTAATCACCATTATTCATTAATTAAATAATCTCATTATTCAATTATTTTCCGAATAAATACGTGTCACTTTCGTAACACAATTAATTGGACAATCCAATTAATTAACCGTGACCCTTGTTACCTAAATCGATCGGGCTAGCAAGGGGATATTATGGACCTACAGTATTTTGAGCTCCAATAATCATCGGAATTATTAATTAAACTATTTAATTAATATTCTTTGATTATTAACTCCGGTGTTATTCCACTAAAAACACGAAGCTGCACTCTCTCAACTGCAGACGTTTTTACACAGACCGATACAACTCGGTGTCCATCGATATAGCTATTACACATGGTGTGATCCTCCACAGTAGTTCATAATTAGAGATGGGTCATAATGTCCGTTATACCCCTCTAATTACATATATCCTTTAAGTACCATTGATTCTCTAATGAACAATAAATCATATTTCCTCACGGAATTAGGAGAGCGCTCATATTGTCCAAGCCCCGAATCAACCCTTAAGGGAACTACCATCTACTTCTCACAAGAATGAGTTGATTCCACTATTGTGTACATACCTTCCCAGCCACAAGCCAAACCGTAATCCCAACATACGGAGTATATTGATCAGGAATTGCATCTGACCTCACCCATGGTATATCAAAGACCACGATCTAACTTGAAGGAGTCGATAAGACACTCAAGATTAAGATCACCCACATATAGCCATCATTAGTTGATATATATGAATCTCATCTGTAAACGGATCTTGGTGAGAGATTCATATAGATCATGGCCCAGTCCAATATGATCACATCATACAAGGTGCCTTCATTCCTATATCTCATATGAATGATTCAGGATAGAATCACTGTACATTACGGAATGGACCGCAGCTATAGATTAACCACAAATAAAGTACCCAGCTTTATTTGTTATCTATGGACTCTTTAGATTGCACGTCTCTTACTAGTATACATCCATATATGACACTCATATACACAGTTCGAGATTACATCTGACAATCTAGGATGTTAATATATGCACAAGTTATAAAATAAACAATACAACAAGAATGAATTGAACTTTTCTTTTTATTTATTTCATAAATCCATTTACAAAATACATCTTTAGGGCATAAACCCCAACACCTATATCATCATCAACAATACCATCACCAGTCCAGATTCAATATCATCATCAATCCCAGCAACCAATATCGATTTGGATCAATCAATCTCAACAACCAATATCATCATCAACAACACCATCACCAGTCTAGATTCAATATCATCATCAATCCCAGCAACCAATATCGATTGGATCAATCAATCTCAGCAACCAATATCATCATCAACAACACCATATCATCATCAACAACACCGTCACTAGTCCAGATTCAACATCACCAGTCCAGATTCAACACCACCAATCTCGATTTGGATCAACCAATCCGCCACAAACCTATCCACCTCTCCGCCACAAACCCGAACCCCACCGCCACCACCACTAGGAATCCAAAAAAAAAAAACACTGAATCCTAAAAAGAAACCTATCAACCAAATCCAAATACAAGAAAACCGAAATCCATTTTCTTCTCTCTCTCTAACACCCACATAAACCCAAGAAAATCGATCCAGTAAGCCAAAAACCCTAACCACCGACTCAAAATTGAACCACCCAGAAACCTCCCCATAAATCTCCATCGTTTGTGGGGTTCGATTTAGTGATGGGAGGGGCCGGTTTCGCAGCGGCCAGCGGGCGATGGATTCAAGTAGCTTCTGGGATTTCATGGAGGTTAGAGAGAGACCGAGAAGGTGAGAAAGGAGAGGAGAGAGATCGAGAAAGAGGGAGATGGTGTCTAGTGTGTGAGAGTGATGATCATCAAGTGAGAGAGAGAAAGATATAGTATTTTATATATTTTAATTTTAAATTTAATTTGTTTTGTTTTGTTTTTAAAATTATTTGTAATGTTAATTTAAAAAAAAAACATTTCTTTTTCTTTTTTGTTTAAATGAATGAATCTCCACCATCAATTTATGTGATTGATGGTTGAGATCCATCTTCTTTTATTTTAATTTTAAAAAAAGTTTCCAATTTTTGTTTGGTTTTTTTTAAAAAAAATAGTTTTTGTCTTTTTGTGGGGTTATAATAGTAAATAGACATACTTAGGGTTATTTTGGACTTTTACATAGCTTGATAAGGTCAAAGGTTAAGTTTGACGGCCGTTGACTGACGGCAGGGGAGGTGGGTGTCAAATAACGATAAAGTTGTTTCCGTGTGAATTAGAGCAAACCTCAGGGGAGGTTGGTGTAGTTAGTTCATATATATATATATATATATATATATATATATATATATATATATGAGTAACGCTAGGCTTTCCTAATTTTTTCCAAAATTTCTTCCCAAATGGTGTTGCCATGTGAGGTATCAACATCTTATAAATCATAAGATTATATAGTGAGTTACCTGATGTTGACACCTCACATGCCAACACCATTTGGGAAGAAATTTGGGAAAATTTTGGGAAGTCTAGCATAGCTCTATATATAATGCTTTTGTCTAGAAATGGCAACTCTTAATCTTAAAAAATTAGAATAAAATGATGAATTCATTAAAAACTCCTGTTAAAAAAATATAAATTCCATTAAAAATTGATCGATCATTTTATATATTTGTTTTTGATCCTCATTCCTCCAATCAATTGCTTGTTTCTCGAGTTATTAAGGGGTTTTAATTTGTGTGTTTGAGCATTTTCAGGTTGTTGAATCTAAGAGATGTGTTTGGAGAATTTTAGACAAAAAGTGTAATTATTGAAGAATCAAGGGGTTTATATGAAATTTTCCTGAACCGCTCCAATACCGTTGTTTATTATCACAACGGTGCAACAACGCTCCTTTCCTAGAAGCTTACCACTCCAAGATCGCTGTGAATTATCACAGCGGTACCCAACGTTTCAAGATCAATAGCTCACCGTTGTGTGTACTGCTGTGGTGAGACTGTTGTGCCACCCATAGCTGTACACACATCGGTCGGACAGATTCCTTGTTGAACGAAGATTTCTACAATCAAATAAATGCATTTGATACAAGTACTTGAAGAAGTATAGAAACAATGTTGCTACATTTCAATTTTTAGTCGAGTTGGTTTTGCATTTTCCCCTCCATCTTGCGGATGAGTGTTCTGAGTCCCATTTTACTCATAAGAGTGCAAGTAGAAGTTTTTACTCCTTTGGTGGGAGTAGCTATCTCTTTGTTTGTAGGTTCTAATATTTGAACAACAATTATCATTACAGCATTTGATTTATGATTTATGTAAATCTCGATAGACTCCTAATCTTAGTGTCATTAAAAAAAAAGTTTACATATTTGTAGGAGCAAGGTATATATTAGAAACTTGTCAAATTTAATATTTACCTTTTGGAGAATAGATTACTCAAATAAAGTGTAATGATACAAGTGTGCGGGGCTTGGTGCTAGCTAATTTCTTTGTAACAGAGATGCAGTAGGCAGTGCTCTAATGCAGACTAGGTGAGGCTGAGGCCCAACTTCTCAGTCCAATTCTATACTATACAAAGTTGAATTTGGGCTGATTTTCATCTGGGTCATGGTCTCCATCAGGTTCAGCTTCAATTAAGCTATATTTACCACCACAAATTTTATTTTGTTTCAAACCGTTTGATCATAATCAGACCGGTTGGAGTATTCAAGGTCAACTTACTTCACTAGAATAATCAACAATGTGAGATGCGTGTTTTTGTTTTTTTTTCTGGGCAAATTACATAAACGTTCTCTGATGTATAGTCAAAAATCTTAATATTCAACTCTTCTCCCTTATTTACACAAACATACCCTTACGCCAGTCAACGTCGATCGTTAAAGTCTTAAAGATCATGATTAACCAGATTTTTTGGATTAAAAATCTAAATTTCCCCTGCTGAAAAGCTTAAAAGAGATAGGATGATGATGAATGGTCCATATGTGCAAAGCTTAAAAAATGATGGTCCATATTTTCAGTAAAAAAAAAAAACACAATGAAAAAAAAAAATTATTTTATAAAAAAATAGCAATGATATACTCTCAGCTATTGATTTTTTTTAAAAAAAATATTTAATTTAATTTTACATTCATTAAAATTTTGGATCGTTCATTTTTTTAGTTTTACATCTCGATTGTCCATCATCCTCACCCTCATCTTCTTTCTTTTAAGCTTTTTCAGCATTGGTGATTTGGACTTCTCATCCAAAAATCTGGTCAACCGTTATTATCTGTTGTTGACTGACGTGAGTATGTTTGTGTAATTAAGACTAAAGATTGAATATTAAACATTTTAGCTATATCTCAGGGTAAATTTATGAAATTTACCTTTTCTTTTCTTAAAGAAAAATCTCGTGAGGCGGAAACTCTATACTTATTTATGAACTACTGACAATGATAATTAATATCTCGAAATGACTGTTTTGCCCTTGTTCGAGCTTTAGGCCTCTAGTGAGTGAGTCCATCGTTTTGAATTCAAGGCAGTTCTGAGGAGAAAAAAAAAATCAGAAGAAGAAGAAAATGAAAAAAGCACTTCCGTTTCTGCTTCTGCTTCTCGTTGCGTCTCTGTTTTCACTATCTGACGCCGAAACGACGACCTTGAAGCCTCGAGCCTTCGAATCGTTTAATGTCAGTTATATTCAGGTATGGATTATATTATTCGTCCAAAAAAAAACTTATATTATTCGATTTTTTTTTTCAGATTTTCAGTTTTTGATTATTGGATTATTATTTTTTTTTGAAAAAAAAATAGAATCTAGAGAGCTGTTCTTACTCGGTGATTATAACAACGAGTTGTTCTTCAAGCGTGTACACTCGAGATCATATCAGTCTCGCTTTTGGCGATGCTTATGGCAATCAGGTTTGCAATTTTTATAGCATTTATTCATTTTTGTTGTTGGATATATATATATATATATATATATATATATAATTACATATGATTAGGACAATATATAAAATTTTATGATGATTATGAAATTTGATGTAAGGTTTTTTGATGCCTAGGCAGAAAGTAATCCAGAATTTAGTATTTATTTATATATATATATATATATGTGTGTATTTATTGAAAGCAAATTTAATACATGAGATTAAAAGCTTCCTGTAGTTCATTAATGTGTGTTGAATGATATATTTCATGATTGAACCGTTTAGTTACTCTATAGAACAAATTTGTTGCTATAGTGATATGTGGTAGCACTTTGATGTTTCTTCCAAAATCTGGACTAACGAAAATGAACAAAGCGATTGATGGATAGAAAATGCTTTCGATGATGTAAAAAATGTACCTAAAGTTTGTGTAAACATTTCTGGATAGAGTTTAAATCTAAATCTTTGAAGGAAATTACATTTTAATTTGGTAAAATTAAATTTTGATGGGATTCTGATATCCTAGATCAAGTATGTTTTTATATATCCAATACATACGAAAGCAGTCCTTGATAGAATGTATGCAATGGAACTTGATAATTTTTTTATTCATGATAGTAATGTTGTTATTATTGTTAATCAGATATATGTACCAAGACTGGATGATCCGTCTACAGGAACATTCGAACGGTGTTCGTCAGATTCATTTCAGATAAAAGGACCATGTGCATATCAAATCTGTTATGTGTATCTCTATCGAAGTGGATCCGATGGTTGGATACCAGATACTGTGAAGATTTCTGGTTATTATTCAAGAGATGTTTCGTTTTACTACAACATTTATATTCCTGGTGATGTATGGTATGGATTCGATTTGTGCACAAGCGCATCTTCTTCGCAACAACAATCTGTCCGAAGATGGTTTACGTATGCGATTCTGGGGTTCGTTCTCTGTGTTCTGTTGTAAGTTTTTAGTTACCATGTTGTAGTAGTTATACATACAGTACAACTACATTGCTGGGCATAGAAGATTATTATGTATCCATAACTACGAAACATTTTTTGAGTCTTACTTGCTTGGCATTGTTCACTTTAAAATAAACAGAGCTGTGATTTTAGGGCAACAAATAACTTAGAATGCTTCTATGATTAGTGCTTCTCTATGAAGTGATTTTCAGGGACTAGTATTTACTATTTAGAGTGTATCTTGGGAAAGCAACTATGAGCTATCAGTTGATTCTCAGTGAGCACGTACTCTTGGATATTTTGGTAGAAGTATTAGTGAGCGAGTAAAAATGCTTCTACAGAACATCTCTAAACACATCTTAGACTGTTGAAATAATATACATATGACTTTCTTGATACTCTTAAGACACGGTTTGGTGATTTCTTCTTCTTGTACTTCCAGTTTGATACTTGTTTTTGACATCCTGGACTAGTTTATATTATATCAATCATCTTAATGACTTTGTGGGCTTTCTTACTTCCTCGTTGGAACATGACATGACATCCTCAGGATTGCATCTATATTTCCCGAATGATTTAGTGTAATGCGATTAAACATTTTGACCACTTACTCGTGTGGAATTTACGTGTTTAACTCCGATCCAACATTGTTGTTTCTTTAAACACAATTAGTGGTATAAACAGCGCCTATGTCGACAACAGTCGACACACAAGTATATTTCTTCTGCTTATTGGGTACTAAATGAGCATAGCAATGATGGGAGGATTTTGTCAAGTGAGCAAAAAGAGAGTATTCAGGAGTTACCCAGTTTCTTCATCTTCTATGTCTAAACACAGGGAAAATAAATGCATCGTAAAAGAATTTCAGGTTAGTGGTAGTAGGCTTGTAGCTTCAAACTCATCTTTTGTGCCTTTGATTGTGTGCAATTCTGCAAAGTAGTCTTACTGATAATAGTAGAATAAATAAAAATAAAAGAGGATCTCTGAAATTATTGAGTAAAAAACAGGTGAGAATGTGACATTGTTCAGGCTTCGTTGTAATTTTTATTTATTTATTTATTATTATTATTACAAATTTCGGAGTTGGGGATGGATCCACTTCAATGTAAATTGAATTAGATAATCAGATTAAAAAATATTTAAATCTGATCAAATATTAAAATGATTGAACTTGACTGAAGTTTAAAAACTTTAAACTCGAAAAGTGATTAGTATTATATAAAAAATTTAGATGAATGGGAAAAAGGCGTATCAATTGGTTTTGATCTAATGTTTATTATCCCTATAGCAGTTTAATAAAGAGATGGTTTGCCTCCTATTTTCTGTTCAAACTTTTGTATCCTGACTATAAAAAAAATATCATTAATTCATTAGTTTTATTTAATATAAAAAAGCTGAGGTAAAACAATTAAACATTACTTGATTTGATCATTGAGACCAAAAGCTTAAGATAACTGTGAACAATATCTATTTAAATTGATACAGCTTCACCTTTTCAAAAATAAAAATAAAAATTGATATAGCTTCACCTTTTTATAAAATAGAAGATAAATTGTTTTGCTAAGAATGTTATTATATTTTCGACAAATGTTAAGGTGAATTTGTGGTTAGCACCTCAAACTCAAGCATTGAGGTGTGAGAGGAAGTCGTATCCGGCTCAATTTTATAATCTACACATATACATTAATGAATTCGTGGGTTTGTGACGTGTTTTATTTAAATTTTGAATTAATTATATTAGTTAAAAAAAGTAATATTAGGTAATTCTAATGAATTTGTCAAAATTTATACCGAAGTGATGTGTCATGTGAATATAAATAAAACATGATTATTTATAACCGTCCAATATAGTTTGGTGATGAAAACGTTTATTCAATCTGACAATATCTTAGGTTTGAATCGTTGCCATCGCATATGATATATATATATATATATGTTACAAACAAAAAACTAACACATTACTTGTAGATGTTTTGATCTGCAATTAGTTGTAAATAGGCATCAACGACAAGCAAAACTGAGAAAATGATTGTAGGACACTTGGGTCATCAGGAGTAGTGCAAGCCGTATGCTCTATGAGTTAGGTGGGTGCCTTGGTGGATGATGTTGGCTGACTAGTGGATGGTCGAACGAGAGCATCTAAGTCGAGCACAAGAAGATCGACATCGTGGATAGCTTGACAATATCATGAATTGTGTAGCTCAATTATGTTCTCAATGAGATGGGGATTACTATTATAAGACCGATGGGAGTGAGCCTACGGTTGGTTGTGATCCCTAAAATCACGAGCCAAGATCATGATTTTGTAATTCTTGGGGGTGAAAATGATATTCACTAGTTTGGCCAGTGACAGTGACCTGAGGGTTCGTTGACTTGATCCAACGGACTAGGTCTTCGTTGACTTGGTCAGAGTAGGATTTAAGATTGGGCTTTTGGGCCTTAACTTGTACTTAGCTCTTTTTAGCCTCTTTGTAGGTGTAAAAAATGGCCAAACATAATATTAGGCCTAAGCTTTCCACTGTAAGTGGATTTTGATCACTATGTTGCTCTCATATCATGATTTATAAGTCGTTAAAAACCCATTTCACACGTTATTTGGACAATTTTATTAAAATCTAGGATTGCTCCGATAGAAGTATAGTAGGGCTACTATAGAGCCGTTAGATGTACACGTATTGGGTTTAAATAAATAACTTTTAACTTAGTGATTATGGCAAAGCTTTATAAAAATACCTGATCTAGATCGGTGGATAGATAAATACTGTCAAGTCAATCCGTTAACTCTAACGGTTGACTAACTTTGACCATTGGAAAACCAAATATACTCTTGCCACATCATCTCAAATATAAAATAATTTTTTTTAAATTAAAATTGAAATATGAAATAATAAAAAAAAACAAGATAATCTACCCGCGGTAGAGTAGGAAACAATAGGTCTTTGACGATCTCCTATTACCGGAAGAGATCTTCAACGATCTCAGAGATCTTCAACGATCTTAGAGATCGACCTTCTGCAGTTCATAGATGAGGCTCCTTCGTGATTGATGATGTTTCCGTACGCAGCCGATTTATTATATTTTTATTTATTTATCAATTTTTAATTAAAAATATTTTATAGCATAGGATGGTATGGCATGTGTATATTTGGTTTTCCATAAGTCAATGTTAGTCAACCATTAAAGTTAACGGATTGACTTTATGGTAAGAGGGTGTTTATGTTAATTTATGGTATCTTTTTGAAATCTTGTTAGATCCAATAAAGTAAGGATGAATTAGTGTAATTAACCTTATTTACAGGTGAAAAAGTTATACGGTGAAATATCTAAATTTATAAAGGGTAGTTGAGTCAATTCTTATATTTTAAAAAACATAAAAGTATACCTGTTTTTCAAGTTTTTTATGACAATGAAGCTAATTAAAAATGATAGAATTCATGAATTTTTAAGAAATATTTACCTATAACTAGCCGTGGCATTCGAGTCATTACACTCTGTCCGAGCACAAACGAAATACTTTAAAAAACAGAAATATTGAAAGAAAAAACCTGCTTCACACGGTACACAACAGTTGTCACAAGCACGACTTGTGCGTTTATGCAGTACACGTGCTTATTCTGAGATATTTGTGGCGTACAACAATTTTAAAAGTAAACCACAATAAATATCTTAAATCTAACGGCAGATATCCAAAGAAAATAGGGTTTCACCATCCAACGGCCAAAACGCCTCACCGCAAAACCATAAAACTCAAACCCTAACAATATTTCTCTTCCTCTTTCTCTCCTGCTTCTGCACTTCACGGCAACATCACTTTGTAGCAGGAGAAACTCTCACAATCTCCGTCTCTATATCTCTCTTTGTGTGTCTTCTATATCCTATCTATCAATGCCTTCTCTAGCCATCGCCGACCGAAAGGAGCAAAAGGAAGAGAAGAAGATGAAGAAGAAGATAGTGCTGGATAGTCAAGAGGAAGCGGACTATTCTATAGAGAAGAAGAAGAAGAAGGAGTTGAAGTTGAAGGTGGCCGAGTCCGACGAGGACGGTGATTCGGTGAAGAAGAAGAGTAAGAAGAAGGAGAGCAAGAAACGGAAGGCTTCCGATGATGACGACGAGGAAGAGAAAAGCGAGACGAGCTCCGAGTTAGGTGAGCCAGTTAATTTGAAGTCGGAGAAGAAGAAGAAGAAGAAGTTGAAAGTTTCCGATTCGGAGGAGCACGAGATCATTGAGGCCGAGAATCCGAATGCGGTCTCGCGGTTTCGGATATCGGAGCCGTTGAGAGAGAAGCTCAAGTCGAAGGGGATTGAGGCTTTGTTTCCAATTCAGGCCATGACTTTTGATATGATTCTTGACGGCTCTGATTTGGTTGGACGTGCACGCACCGGTCAGGTATAATTTCTTACCTAATGCTAAATTTTTTTGTTTAGAATTATTAAATGTAGCGATATGTATTGTTTGATTGGAATTATAATTATAAACATGACTTTGATATCGAAAATATTTCTTGTTACTGCAATGAGATCAAATAATGGAAATATGATTCTAGTTTTTGTTGAATATTCTGTTATTGTTTTAGGAAACGTAAAATGCAGTTGATTTTTTAAATAGTGAGCTTGCCGGGTGTAATGGGAATTGTATATTGAGTTAAATGCTTTTCATGTAATTGTTCTTCGGTTTTTTTCGTTCTTTGTGGTTGAGGACTGTTATTGTCTGGAGTCTCCTGTTTATTTATACACCTTTGGCGTGTTTCAAATGATACAGGGTAAAACACTGGCCTTTGTGTTGCCAATTTTAGAAGTCTCTGATGAATGGCCCGACAAAAGCATCAAAGAATACTGGATATGGCAGGGCACCGAGTGTTTTGGTCCTTTTACCGACTAGGGAATTGGCCAAACAGGTATGGCACGAGAGATTTAGCTGTTGAATTTTTCTTTCTTTTCCTGAAATTTTATGATTTGACACTCTTTGGCTCTCAGGTGTCTGAGGACTTTGAGGTCTATGGTGGGGCAATGGGGTTGGCCTCATGTTGCTTATATGGAGGAGCTCCCTATCATTCTCAGGAGTTTAAATTAAAGAGAGGGGTTGATGTAGTTATTGGAACACCTGGCCGTGTCAAGGTACCCCTTTATACCAATTTCAATTAAGCGTCAGAAATTATTTTCTTGTGAAATTTTGGATTTATAATATATTAATTGATCTTGGGATATTAACTTGAATGCAAATATGTATAGGATCACCTTGAGAGGAACAATATTGACTTCGGTTCATTGAAGTTTCGGGTCCTTGATGAGGCATGATGAAATGCTTAGGATGGGATTTGTTGAAGATGTTGAACTTATACTTGGTATGTGTTTCTTCATATAAAGTTCTCACTTAGTTGGTTTTCTTGTGCATTATTAATTCTCTGTAATTGAATTTTGTAGGCAAAGTTCAGGATGTCAGTAAAGTTCAGACACTTCTCTTCAGTGCCACCTTGCCACCTTGGGTGAAAAATGTATGTGTTTTGACTATGATACTGGATTATGATTTCTTGCAGAATTATATATATGCTGAAACTTTCTCCAATAATACAAGTTATGCTGTTGTATGAGATAGCATAATGCTATCTTTATATATCATTATCACTTTCTTTCTCCCTGTATGACTAAAACTCGTGTATTATCACTGGCAGATTGCGTCTAGATTTTTTAAACCAAACAAGAAAACCATAGATCTTGTTGGAAATGAAAAAATGAAGGCTAGTACCAATGTCAGGCATATTGTTCTTCCCTGTTCTAGTTCAGCAAGATCTCAAGTTATTCCTGATATCATTCGTTGTTATAGCAGGTTAGTTGTTTCTTGTTCTCGATGGCTGTAAAATACAATATGTTGATCATAGTCTCACTATCTATTGAATATCGTTATTTATGTCTAACTTTGGGGTTTTTCTGGTCCAGTGGAGGTCGCACCATTATTTTCACCGAGACAAAGGAATCTGCTTCCCAACTTGCTGAATTTTTGCCTGGAGCTCGAGCTTTACATGGGGACATACAGCAGTCGCAGCGCGAGGTAAATTGTTTCCATGCACTATTCTTTTTCTTCTCTATAGGATACCGTGAAAAATGGGAAAAAAAAGTTTTAGGCACATTCAATGGATTTGGCTGGCCCTGTACATGGTAGAACTGTTGGCACATTTAAAGAAAAGAAAGAATAGTTGGGAACATTTAAAGAAGAGAAAGAATAGTTGGACACATTTAAAGAAAATTCTGAACAGTTACCAGTTACCACCTATCCAGCAATCGCTCTTTTAAATATTAGGTTTATAACCTGTGTGGAAAAACTGGAGTCATGGGCAAGGTTGCTGTGATCTTCATTCATCAATGGAAATATGCTGACCACTGTACTTTCTTTGTTATAAGCTGGTTGTTATCTAATTAACATTGTTTAAGGAAAATTTTGATATCTTCTTATGAGACTTGTCTATAAAAATCTTTTTCTATAAACAAATGGAACTAATCATTTTATTTGTAATGTATCTAATTAATTAACTCTGCTCGCGTTTTCTTAATTTGTGATCTCGTACTTGTAGATCACACTCACTGGGTTCAGGTCAGGCAAGTTCCTCACATTGGTGGCAACTAATGTGGCAGCACGGGGTTTGGACATTAATGATGTGCAGTTAATTATTCCAGGTCTGTCTCTAGTTATAAGTTACAAGTCTTGGGAATATTTTAATAACGTCTTAGTGTAGAATATACTCATTAATGTTTCTGGTTTAGTGTGAGCCTCCTCGTGATGTAGAAGCATATATCCATCGATCTGGAAGAACAGGAAGAGCAGGTATACATGGAAAGCTTGCTATATAATTGTTGTATTGAATGCATTCAGTTTGATGAGGTTCTGATGCCTATTACCTTTTTTAGGCAATAGTGGAGTCGCTGTCATGCTTTATGATCCAAGAAAGTCAAGTGTATCTAGGATAGAAAGAGAATCTGGTGTGAAATTTGAGCACATATCTGCTCCTCAGGCAGCTGATATAGCGAAAGCTGCTGGTGGAGAAGTAGCAGAATCCATAATCCAAGTTTCTGATAGGTATGCTTTTTCAGTCTATTCTTAAGAGGGTTAAGGTGCTATTTTCCTGAATTGTTGTTAATATGCATTGTATTAAATTGCAGTGTTATTCCTGCCTTCAAGTCTGCTGCTGAGGAGCTACTGAACACTTCTGGTCTATCAGCGGTTGATCTCCTTTCAAAAGCTCTTGCCAAGGCTGCTGTAAGTTATTTTCTTTGTTCTCTTTCTGATCCAATATTATGCTGTAGTTGTGTCCTTTTCCGCTCTTCACCAAGTTCTAGAATTTTTTGTATTTAATCAATTGGCTTGTTGCTTGATTCGCAGGGTTTTACTGATATAAAGAGTAGATCTCTTCTCAATTCCTTGGAGGACCATGTTACAGTGCATCTTGAAGCGGGCAAACCCATCTACACAGCATCGTGAGCTTCTAGAACTTTTCCCACTTCTGCTTTTGATCTTTGATAATGTTCACATTCCACAAAAAGAAATAAGAATCATTCTACAAAGAGTTAAAATTTCTAATCATGTGACTATGTGAGGCATTTGGAACTCTTTTAAGTTAAAAAATTTGTTCTATCCAGTTAGGATAATGGCCTGTATTGTTTTTAATGTCTGGTCTAGTGTTCAACATGCTCATGCATTGGTGAGTCTGTTCTAACTTCTAACAATGAAATTTGAGATATGAGTGGAGTGTGCTCAATCACCCAGATTTGAATGAACAAAGTTTATTTTCTCATAGGCACATCATATTCCTATAATCCTGTGCCATTTCATATTTCTAGTGTCAAGATTGTGTAGACAAGAAGTATCCTTTTGACATGTTGGACACACCTTTTTCGTCTTTGGTTGCTGATTAATGTAAAACTAACTGGTGATCTATGATTTAGACATGATTAATGGGATTTTGCCAAGTTTCTGTGTCTGTTATTGGAGCTGTTTAAATAGTTGACTGTCTTGACTCTTTCATGATGTTGCAGTTTCGCTTACAATGTCTTGAGGAGATTCGTGCCTGAGGAGAAGGTAGAGCTGGTGAAGGGTGTGGCTCTTACAGCTGATGGAAGGGGTGCAGTGTTTGATGTCCCAGTGGAGGATGTGGACTTGTATCTTGCTGGTACTATTTTTTATTTATATTTTGATCCATGACAGTTACAACTTCCTATAAAATTTACTTTATTCTTGTTTGTTTCCGCAACCATGTTTCTGATTTCTCGGTGATAAATCTGTCGAGTAAATCACCATTTGTGGTAATCATTTGATTGCTCGTGCACATTGACAATATGGAATTGCTCAAGTTTTATTTGATGTTTAATTTATCATTCATGTTGTTTGCAGGCCAGGATAACGCTGCCAATGTCAGCCTAGAGGTGGTGAAAACATTGCCACCCTTGCAAGAAAAAGAAGAGGTGAGAGGAAGATTTGGTGGTGGTGGTCGTGGTGGCTTTGGGAGAGGTGGTGGTAGGTTTTCGGGTGGCAGAGGTGGTGGCCGAAGAAACGATAGGTTTTCTAGCGGTGGTGGTGGAAGGGGAGGTCGCAGATGGTGAAAGTCTTCGAAGCTGTCATTTTGATCTTTGGTTGGCCAGTCAATAGAAGAATTTATATTTATATTATAGGCAAATTAGTTTTCTTTATGATGAAGAAAAATATTCAATATGGGTCTGTCCACGGACTTTCAACCCTAGAATGGCTCGTATAGGAATTATTTTTCTCCTTTTGTGTTGTTTTTGTTTATTGGTTTAAACTTTTATTATCCGTTTAATTTTCTCTGGGTTTTTTTCCCGTGTACCCATTCAAATTTTGATGGAAGTGTAAGAAGATTACTTGATCGTTTATTCTAATTTATTTTGAAAGTATTATGTATTCTTAACTTCGCAATCGTGAATGATTGTATAATGTGATTTTAAAAGTGTAATATTTATGGAATTATGGCTTACTGTGAAAATACATATGTATGTATGGCCCATTTGGTGTTCGATTTTTTTTGGGTTCGGGTCATTTGGTGTAGGTTTTCAAAATAATTATTAAAATTATTGGTTCAATTCCATCTAGAGCTCAGAACGTTAATCCAGTGTTTTAGCTACTATGGCTGTACAAATATCTTATAAAATAAATTAAAAGAAAATGACTTTCTCATAATACCTTAACTTTACAGCCTTTTCTAAATCAGACCTTAGTATCTATAAAATTAAAAATGAAAGTTTAATAAAATTAAAATTTTATGGACGCTTCTGTTATAAGAAAGATATGAGTCTACAAAGAAACAGCACAGGTGCTGCACAAATCCAACCAACCTTAGTATATAAAATTGAAATTTAAAGTTTAATAAAATTAAATTTTTATATACTCCCTGTTACAAGAAAGTCAAAATCTTATTCATTAGATTTCAATTCAAAACTCTATAAAAATCAAATATTTGATCATTTTTTTAAAAAAAACAACATTTCTCCCTTATAACTTTAATGTAACTATGCGGATCAGCTATATCCTATTTTTATCAATATCAATCCTTAAAAGGATCGACTACTCCAAAATTCAATCCAAATGATGTAAGTGAGTTGTACTTACTATACAAATCATAGGATGATGTGGTTAATGATAAAACCACTTACCACATGATTTGAGTTGGTTTATGGGTTAATTTTATTGGGTTGTCCGGTACAAATGAAAAACAATATAGAGTGACAATAATAACACCCCTTAAAAATTATATCTACATCCGTTTCGTAATTACACCTAACAAAAATTTAAAAAAATCTTTAATTTGTAAATATACCCCCTTTAATGCAAAAATACCCTTTCTTAAATTATAATGTATTGTATTTTGGTAAGTATACACCACCTATAACTATTATTATGTTATTTAATCAACTTTATTATTGTTTCTAATTTTGTTGTTATCTTTAATTCTCTTACCATTCTTTATCTTCCTTACTTCTTTTCTCTTCTCGGTTTTTTCAAAATCAAACTCCATTTTAGTTATTTATTTTTCGTTAAAAATCCATTTAAATATTTTTTTTATTGGAGAACCACTTTCAATTTGAGAGAGTTGTAGAGATGTAAGATTTATGTCTTGTCTCAATTGATGTGAAACTAGACTAGATGTTAAATGATATTTAAAAAAAAAAAGACAGGTATTCCTTGAAATTAAAGTGCATCTAATATTGATAAATAAATAAAAGTTTAAAGTGTGTTTGAAAGAAATAAAAAATAAAGATAATATAGTTAATTGAAAAGTCTGTTTATATACATAATGATTTTGTTCTTTGAATAAAAAAAATTTAAAACTTAGGAGAACCACTTTCAATTTGAGAGAGTTGTAGAGATGTAAGATTTATGTCTTGTCTCAATTGATGTGAAACTAGACAAATGTTAAATGATATTTCAAAAAAAAAAGACAGGTATTCCTTGAAATTAAAGTGCATCTAATATTGATAAATAAATAAAAGTTTAAAGTGTGTTTGAAAGAAATAAAAAATAAAGATAATATAGTGAATTGAAAAATCTATTTATATAAGTAATGATTTTGTTCTTTAAATAAAAAATAATTTAAAACATACTTTTTCACAACCAAATTTATTTCGTGATTTTGATTCATTTTTCAAAATTAAGCAATAAATTTGTATTTCATTTAAAGAGATTGAAAATATATTTAGAAGAGAATCTAGAGTTTATTAAAATAAAAATAGTTTTTATGATATATATTAATATCAAACCATTAATAGTAAAAAATAAATTACAGAAGATTAAAATAGAAAACTAATTAATAATTATTGGTAGGTGTACTAACAAACAATTAGCCCTCTACATAATTTTACTTAAGGGTATTAAATATTACTAATTTATAGTGTACATATAATTTTTAAGAGTGTAAATGCCGTCACTCAAGATATATATCCAAAACCCGGACGGATAGATCTTAATACCCGACGGCCCACTTGTTATAACTAAAGAAACTCCACAGTCTTCTAGTTCATTCAAAATTTATTTATTTATTTTTTCTGCTTCCTGAAACAACGCTACATCGATCCTGAATGTTTTTCAACCACTTCAATCATGAGCTGTTACAGACGAGCAAGATTAGCATTCGATACCTTTCGCAATCTCTCTTCCAGGATTGTTACCAGAGCTTCAATTCAAGAACCCACTTCAATAATCCTCCAAAATGGGTCATTAAATGCAGCTAAGTTTTCTGGGTTCTCTTCATATTCTTGTTTTTCGAAAAGACTAGGTTTTTCAGTTGGTACTAGTAAGAATTATTGTAATTCGGCTTTTGGTTTTGGGAGGAGATATTACTATGTCGATCGTTACCGTGTACAGCATTTCAGGCCACGAGGACCTAGAAAGTGGCTTGAGAATCCGAGAAATTTGATGATTGTTGTGTTGGTGAGTTCTGGGGTTGTCATCACTTTGTATTTTGGGAATTTAGAGACTGTACCGTACACTAAGAGGACCCATTTCGTGCTTTTGTCGAAAGATATGGAGAAACGGATTGGTGAGTCCCAGTTTCAGCAGATGAAGGCTTCATATAAGGGCAAGATATTGCCTGCGATACACCCGGATAGCGTGCGTGTCAGGTTGATTTCCAAGGATATAATTGAGGCTTTGCAGAGAGGGTTGAGCCATGAGACTGTGTGGAGTGATATGGGGTATGCGTCTTCTGATACTGATGCAGCGCAGGAAGGGAAAGCTCATGATGCGTTGATGGCACTGACTGAGGGCGGCGAAGGGAAGTTTGAGGGGAAATGGAGCAAAGACGACGAGATTCTTGATGATAAGTGGGTTCAACTTACTAGGAAGAAGGGTCAAGAGAAAGGGTTACGATCGGCGACTTCTCATTTGGATGGTTTGAATTGGGAGGTTTTGGTGGTGAATGAGCCTGTTGTCAATGCTTTTTGCTTACCTGGGGGAAAGATTGTGGTGTTTACAGGGTTGCTCGAGCATTTTAGAACTGATGAGGAGATAGCAACTATTATTGGGCATGAGGTAATATATTGATTCCCTTAAATGTGTTTTGTAGTAGGCTAGTAACGTTTCTATGTTAGTCTTGGTAGTGGACTTTTGATTGATAGTTTATGTTTGCTATTCTAATTAGGTTGGACATGCTGTGGCTCGACATTCAGCTGAAGGGATTACAAAGAATTTGTGGTTTACCATCCTACAACTGATCCTATATCAGTTTATTATGCCTGATCTTGTTAACACAATTTCAACTCTTCTCTTGAGGCTACCTTTCTCCCGGAAGTACGTTTTCTTGGCTTATTCTATTCTCCTGAATAACTTTTGGCGTTATGTTTACATTTGTATGCATGTTTGCTTCATTGTGATGATGTTGTATTGTTTACAAATCACAATTGGGGGAACGATCTAGCACTGTCAATCTCTCTGATGACATGCTTGATATAGGAACATTTTAAGTATGCTAGGTGTATGCTTGTGCACCTGTGTCATTGGTGATATTTTGTTTTACCCATCTCATGGCGTTGGTTTCTTAATTTTAGTTTAGATCCATGCCATAGCCAACAGCCAATAAGGAAAAAAGAAAAGAAGAAATCTAGTGTTTTAGGGCTTTTGTATGCTTTACATATGAATTAAATCCTCACATAACAGATGCAATTTGGCTTAATATCTTACTGAAGTTAAGGTTTCTTGGTAGAGCCTACTTTCTTAGTTGGCTTGTGGATGGTTTGCATTGAGTGTGTGTGAGTGTGTGTGCATATATATATCGAAGTTAGTAGGCCATTTTTATGGAAAGGAGCAGGCTAAAAGTTATTGAAGGTGTAGAATTGAGTGTTTAGGTGGAATTATTTCTCTGGTAGGCTATGTGTGCTCAGCCATTTTGCGGTCAGAAGGCACAAATGTTTATTTTTCATACATAGGCATTGTGTATCCCCTGCATTGAATTCATAGGTAGGTTTATTAATATTATCTTTTCATATTTAAAAATTTGATTTTCCATGTCAAAAGGAAAGTGCTAGTAGTTCGGTTTTTGTGAGATTTTTGACTCAAATTCACTTGGTGACATGGCAAGGAGAGATCAGATTCTCATTTTGAGCACTTGCTCTTGTTACTGTTAATTTCCCACTTTAGTTTTAGCAAGCGGTTAGTTAGTTCTGCGGCTGTCAAATTAGTGTTGAGCTATTAGATAGTGATCGGCTGATTGCTGGTAGTGGGATAATTCTTTGTAATTGAGTGAGGCTTTGTAACAGTGAGAAAAAAAAGGGTACAGAGAGAATTCTGGTCAATCTGGTGTGAGAGAGTATTACTGTTTCATTGTGTTTTCTCTAGGTTATTATCTCAGTGAACTTGATCTTTGAGTGTGTAATTTTTTGCCAATTCATAATGAAAACTCCAGCAGCAACTCAGAGTGGATGTAGATCAAATTGATCGAACCACTAAAAATTCTTTTGTCTCTTTTCAATTTCTGTTCTCTTTATCTCTGTTGATCATTAGCATTGTTCAAAGTTTTCTGTGAGTTTTGCACAATAGTGGTCCATTCTGTCTCAGTATTTGGTCTGTGAACAAAACTATTTTCATGGCCCTCTCGGACCTGAATGTAAATTTGCCCGTGTAAACATGTTCTGTTTAAGTGAAATTTGTCAAAGGTTCTCATTGGAACAAGATTCCATGCATTTATACGAAATTGGAATCAAGGTGACCTTGTGTTAGTCTGCAACCCCCTAACTTATAACATCAGTGGTGGCATATAACGCAAACATCAAATCAACCAGAGTAGCGACTCTGAGGCTCTGAGCATTACTTGAATACTTGAAAGAAGGCTTCTTTCTACATATCCAGAGGGAATGTGATTTTCTTAGTTCCCTAGTGGTTCAATGAAACCTGTATTGTTGTGAGTATGATTTCGGAGGATGTGTGTAAACTTTCATTTCCACTAAAATATCAGATTGTAGTTTAGCTTCTGTTTTGTTCTACTGATATCTGGGTAGATATCCATGAAATTGATAGTGTATGGGTTCCATAGTATCAGGATGCTAACCTGTTCGAATAGTGCTAAATTCGGTCGGGTCCCATTTATTTACTTCTAATGGATCATATGCAAATATGATATACAGTTGGAATCCCGGTGAAGATGCTATTGACATAGTTGCTTTGTCAATTGAGCGTTTGTCTATATTACTAACACGATATAAATATAGTTCTGTAAATGTCAATCATATTAGAAATTAAAAATACTAAAAAACTAGTGTCATTGTCACCATTGTGATTTTAAATTGGCTGTGGCTTTTCTGCTTACATCATTATGTAATTTCTTATTCTTGTGGTCCTGAGACTGACCTTAGTATTTGCCATTCGCCAAAATGCAGTATGGTAGATGGAACATTAATTAGCTTTCAAGTGCTGACCTTATATTACTTGTTCTCATTTTCGACAGGATGGAAATGGAAGCAGATTATATCGGGCTCCTGCTGGTTGCTTCTGCTGGCTATGATCCTCGAGTGGCACCTGAAGTATACGAGAAGTTAGATCAAATTTCTGGTGATAATTCGCGGCTGAAAGATTATCTTTCCACCCATCCGTCCGGGAGGAAGAGAGCTCAATTGCTGGCTCAAGCTAAAGTCATGGAAGAAGCACTCTCTATCTATAGAGAAATAAGATCGGGTTACGGAGTTGAAGGTTTTCTTTGAGGCAGTAGCAAATACGAATGCGAGAAATAAGATTGGGTTACGGAGTTGAAGGTTTTCTTTGAGACAGAAGCAAATACGAATGCCAAATTGAATTCTCCGTCTTTCATTTCTTTTACGTGTTGAAGAAATCATAAAGATGATGTTTTTCTAAATGGATGATTACACTGTTGGGACATTTTCCAACTTTGTCAAACCAAAAAGTGTTAATATATAGACGTACAGTTACGAGGGAAGTATGGTTCAGTTTTGATTTTTGTTTCCAAATGTGAATCTGAAATTTAACACTTGTTCTTGCTATGTTAAGGAGACATTGGATTGCAGTGAATAACGCTGTTCTGGGTTCACTTGAGTATTGTCAATGTCCATAACATTTCCAGTCAAATTTTCAATTCTCAGAAACACAATCGAAGAATGCAAGAACATGAGAGAGCTCAAACAAATACATTCCCAGATCATAAAATCTCCATATACACAAGAACCAACACGATTTTGCTCATCTCTTCTTTTGAACCTTGTGTGGTCTACTATTCATGGTCAAGCCATTAAATTTGGGTTGTATGATGATGTTTTTGTGCAAAATTTTATGATTAGTTTGTATATGGCTTGTGGGTTTGGTACTAGATCCCAGAAGTTGTTTGATGAATGTTTAGTAGAGATGTGGTCTTGTATCTTGTTGGTAGTATTTTTGCTTTATATTTTGATCCATGAGAGTTACAAGTTCCTATAAAATTTATGTTATTCTTGTTTGTTGTTTCAGCACAACCCAACCATGTTTCTGGTTTCTTGCTGATAAATCTGTTGAGTAAATCACCATTTGTGGTATCATTTGATTGCTATGCATGAACATGAACATTCATGGATTTAATTTCATGCCAAATGTTGATTAATAATAATAATTACCCAAACACCATTATTGGTTTTGTGGCAACTTAAGATCAGGGTGTGCAGCTTGATGAAGCCTTTTAAAACGATTTATATAATAAAACCCTGATGGATAGATCCGACGTAAAACCCGACCGACCCACTTGTCATAAGTCATGACTAAACTAAACTAACGAGCTGCTCCACCGTCTTGTACTTTGAGGTGTCAAAAGGGCCGAATTTATCTGGCCCGATCCGAGTCCGTTCTGATCTGGCCCTTTACTGTATAAATCCGAAATAGAGTTAGGCTCAATAAGTACAATCCCAAAATAGAGTTGGGCTTTGAAAAATTACTATACAGGCCAAGCCCGGTCCAGTCAAAGTACGATCCGCCCAGTACTACATCGATCCTGAATGTTTTTCATTGTTCCATCATGAACTTTTACAGACGAGCAAGATTCGCATCCGATGCCTTTCGCAATCTGTCTTCCAGGATTGTTACCAGAGCTCCGGTCCAAGAACCCACTTCAAGAATCCTCCAAAATGGGTCTTCAAATGCGGCTAAGTTTTCTGGGTTCTATTCGTATTCTTGTTTTTCGAAAAGATTAGGGTTTTCAGTTGGTACTACTAGCAAGAATTATTGTAATTCAGTGAATGTCATTATTGGTAAGAGATATTACTCTGTCGATCGTTATTGGGTACAACATTTCAGGCCACGAGGACCTGGAGAGTGGCTTAAGAATTTGACTCTTATGGATCGTTACTGTGTGGCTGGGTTGTGAGATTGCTAAGATCATTATTTTTTTACCCTACACTAATCGGACCCGTTTCGTGTTTTTGTCGAAAGATGTGGAGAAACTGCTTGGCGAGCACACGTTTCAGCATGTGAAGGCTTCATATAAGGATAAGATATTGCCTGCAACACACCCGGATAGCGTGCGTGTCAGGTTGATTTTGAAGGAAATAATTGAGGCTTTGCAGAGAGGGTTGAGCCTTGAGAATGTGGGGAGTGCCTCTTCTGAGACTGATGAAGGGAGAGCTCACGATTCGTTGACCGAGGGCGGAGAAAGGAGGATTGAGGGAAAATTGGGCAAAGAAGACGAGATTCTTCAACATACTAGGAAGAAGGGTCAAGAGAAATGGTTTCAAGCAACGACTTCTCATTTGGAAGGCTTGAATTGGGAGGTTATGGTGGTGAATGAGCCTGTTAAGCTAACATTTTGCATGCCCGGGGGAAAGATTGTGGTGTACTGAGCATTTTAGAACTGATGAGGAGATAGCAGCTATCATTGGGCATATTGAATCCTTTAAATGTGTTTTGTAGTAGCATTTGTATGTTAGTTTTGGTTGGGGGGTTTACATTTCCAATTCTAATTAGGTTGGACATGTTGTGGCTCGACATGCAGCTGAAAGAGTAACAAGTAATTTGTGGCCTCTCATCTCAATTTTAACTCCTCTCTTTAAGCTACCTTTCTCCCACAAGTATGTTTTCTTGGGTTTATTCTATTCTCTTGAATAACTTTTGGGTGCTGTTTTTACATTTGTATACATGTTCGCTTCATTGTGAGTTGGAATCCCGGTGAAGATGCTATTGAGTATTTACATAGTCGCTTAGTCAATTTAGTTATGTCAATGTCGATATTATTAGAAAGTAAAAAACTAGTGTTATTGTCACCATCTTGATTTGAATTGGCTGTGGCTTCCCTTGTTATGTAATTTCTTATTCTTGGTACTGATACTGACCTTTGTGTTTGCCAGTATGGTAGATGTCAAGTGCTAACCTTATATGTGAAATGGAAGCAGATTATATCGGGCTCATGCTGCTCGCTTCTGCTGGCTATGATCCTCGAGTGGCACCTAAAGCATTAGAAAAGTTGGATCATATTCTTGGTGATAAAATCTCTCTGTCGGCGAAGAAGAGAGCTCAGTTGCTGGCTCAAGCTAAAGTCATGGAAGAAGCACTCTCTATCTATAGAGAAATAAGATCAGGTTACTGGGTTAAAGGTTTTCTTTGAGGCCAAATTGAATTCTCTATCGTTCACCTAGTTTCTGTAGGATAATAATTTGTAATGTTAATCTAGTTAGATTTTGTAGTCCAAATTATAATAGGTTATCTGAATCCTAATGGGATTCCTTATAAATAGGTTTGTCAAGTTGAATTAATCAACAATATGACTCTCACAGCTGATGGAACCCAGTCGAGGATGTGGACTTGTGTCTTGCTGGTACTATTTTGCTTCATATTTTGATCCGTCACAGTTTTAAGTTCCTATAAAATTTATGTTTCTCGATTTCTTGCTGATAAATCTGTTGAGTGAGTGAATCAGTATTTGTGGTATTCATTCATGGAATGGATTTCATACCAAATGTTAATTAATAATTTTAAACTCAAAATTTGTCCGCCAGCCATTTTTCAAAAAACCAAAAAACCTGGAAATCAATTTTCATGATTCAAAGCTTTGATAAGTGAGAATGTGCAAACACTTTGTTTATGTTCTCATTTTAACGTGAAAAGCCAGTTAGATTATTAACGTTTTATGACTTTATCTTTCTTTAATATGAAAATTGAAATCAATCTTTTTGTTATAATTGTTTTTTGGGAAAAAATAATAATAAAAGACACAAATCAAGGTTAATTTAATTTAAATTATTTTTAATATATACCCTTGTTTACCACTTCTAAGTTCTAAGACAAACAATTTCGTTGGTAATTGCTACAAATTCAACCACCTTGACCACTATCTCTGCCAGCAGAGCTTCGATCATCCACCGCTGTTAAGCCTTGCTCCCTCATCTTTCATCAGTCTGTTTCTAACCCAAAGAAGCAACCCCCAGCCCTTCATCCACAACTTCTTTATTCTGCTCATAGTATGGTAGATCTGAAAGCCTCCTGATTAACCTCTTTATTGGACAAAATCTTCCCCACTAAGCACAGCCCAGGTTCATGACGGTTTCAGCGTCTATTAATGATAGCCTCGAACAAAACAGATGCTGATGTTCGGAACACAGATTTAGAAAACATTACTCTTCTCTATTTTACATATAAACCCAACCATGCTAACTTAATTTTTTAATTATATAGTTAGAACATCCATAGATTCATGTCATTATTCTCATTGTTTGAATCCCGAATCTATCTTGTAATATGAGCAATAAAGGATTCTAACTCCATGCAAGAAACCCCATCCTTACCAAGAGACTGCTTGAAAGAATCTCTCAATGCATCGGCCCTTTTCCTCATCTGATCCCCTTCCTCGGACGCCATCAACCTCCTCACAGCTTCGTTAATATGTGATGATGCAACAATTTCCTCTCTGTGTGTCCATTTCTTGACTATAACACCAACCCTAAGCACCTCTGATATCAGCACAGCATTCTTTGGTTGGTCCGAGTGCATAGGCCAAGCTGCAATCGGTACTCCCATGCTCAGGCTCTCCAAGCATGAATTCCATCCACAATGACTCATGAACCCTCCAGTTGATGGGTGACCCAATATTTCCAGTTGGGGTGCCCAATCTCTTACAATCATCCCCAGACCTTCCGTTCTCTTCTCGAATCCTTCTGGAAGTTGAGCTGATCTCCTGCATTCTCCTGTGAAAATGTCCCCTTTATCTGCATATCTCAATATCCAGATGAACTTTGTATTGCTTTGTTCCAGACTAATTGCAATTTCATTAATCTGTTCATCTGTCATGGAAGTTGTGGTTCCAAAAGAGATATAAATTACAGATTTTGGTGCTTGTTTATCCAGCCAGCTCAAGCACTTGTCTCGGCTGTTTGAGTTCCCATGCTTGCTGCAGATTGTTACTGGGTTGATTGGCCCGACTGCCCAGTATTTCTTGTTTCCATGAATCTTTTCTAGAAGATCAATGTATGTATCTTCCATTGATCTACTTGTGTTGATCAGATCACCAGCTCTAAACTTCAAGAATTCCCCTTGATTAACCGTGAAATTCATGAATTCAGAAGTTATGCAACCTCCAGGAGGAGGAAGTTCATTTGGTACCACCTCAGCTTCTATTTGAAAAGGTTTCCCCAGATCTTCCCATAAGTCGAAGAATGAAGAGAAGGCAGAGACTGTATTGAAAGCATAGGTTTCGGTATTAGGTATGGAAACAGAATCCTGGACAACAGATGCCATCAAAGCGTCATGGATGACGACAATTCTTTTGGCTGTTGGGGAGATGAGCCCGTGTAATAGCGCAGTGAAGTGCTGGCGAAGGTGGGAAGTAGCTTCAAGCAGTGGCTGAAGATGTGCAGGGAATTTGGTGGATGAGTGGGGATTGGGTGAAGGGGAGAGGAAAGGAGGAAGTGGAAAGTCATGGAAATGGATTCTTTCCAAGTCCAGAGGATCAATGTCATCAGCACGGAGTTTAACCTGGCGATTATGGATGGTAGAGCCGGCGTAATGAACTGGAATATTGTGGGATGAAATCAGGCAGGACAATCTGAGAAGCTGGTTCATATGGCTTTGTGCTGGTAAGGGCACCATCATCACTATAACTGGACTCTGTTTGTGGTGGCTATCCATTGGTAAATTTTGAAAGGACTCTCTGCTTCTCAGCTAATATGGTTTCGTTACCATAACTTGAAAACAAGTATTCTTCTTAAAAACACCATTTCCAACCCAGTAGAGGACCTGGTCTACGGTCTGGCCACGTTGCTAGATTTCAAGAAAAACTGACTTGACTGGTATTATATTTGAAACCTCCAAGTTTTGACTTGAATCCATATTCTAATTAAAGACTATTATTATATTTGAAACCATACTTGTCCTCCAAGGGTCGAAGGTTTTCTTTAAGGCATCAGTAAATACATATGTCAAAATTGAATTCTTTCGTTCGCCTAGTTTTCGTAGGATAATAATATGTAATTTTAATCTAATTAGATTTCGTAGTCCAAATTATAATAGGTTATCTGAATCCTAATAGTGATTCGGAATATAGATGGTTCTTTAGAGCATCTCCAATATTAGTGTGACTTGTGTAAAAAAAAGATGTTATATAGAATAAATAGACATTCTGTTAATAATTGTGTCTCTAATACAACCGTACATATCCAGCCTCAAGCTGACGTGACAAAAAAAATAATAAACATTGTCAACATGACCGTCCACTTTCAGATAGCCTGTTGTTAGCCTTTTTTAGGTTGACTTAGCAAATATTTAAAATTGATATTGATTTTTCATCTATTTTTGGTAAGGAAATGAAATAAAAAAGAAAATATGAAATAAAATTGGACATGTCATTAAAACAAAATGTGTTTTAAACGGAATTATTGGAGATCAAATTTTGAGTTGATTATCTATAAAGTCTATATTTATACCACATAGAAAATAAATCTTGTTGCCATGATAATAATTATTCATATGCAAACCCATTTTTACATCGGAGATATTCTTATAAATAGGTTTGTCAATATGAATTAATTCACAATCCAAAGAACATGTGTTAACATCAAGAATATCAATCAATAAAATATCGATTAGGACAAGAGCATGATTAAAAATATTTCTAGAAAACATATTATTTTTCCTACATTTGGTGTCCGAACCCTGTTAAGATTTGGGGGAGATCTTTAAGATCCAAGAAGATGGGAGAGTTCCTGAGCTGGGAAGAAATCTTTCCGAAGCAGCAGAGCTGTTGTCGCAGGAGCTAGGTTGCCATACGCGCTGATTGCGGTGGCGCGTGAGGGTGCACCGCCGTGAGCAGAATTTGCCGATTTTCAAAAGTTTCTAAAGCTTCGTTATCCAAAATGCAATGGAAACCCACTACAATTGCTTTACAACACAACTCCTGCCAACAAGTTAAGCGACACCGCCGTTGAGAACATCTTCCTCAGACACAGGTGAACAAAACCCTAGTGCTCGTTTCCGGATTTGAAAAAGATTCAAAAAGAAAAAGTTTGCATTGATGCAAGAAAGAAAGAAATTGCATCTGCAAAGAAGACTTCAAAGAAGCCAACTTTCGTCCTTATGAAGATCAAGGTGCCGAGACGATTCGAAAGCCATCCAAGGGTGATGCTATTGCCAAGAAGAAGTGCATGATTAATTCCTCCAAGCTTGGTTTAAGTATCAATTAAACCAAGTCTAGTTTCAATAGGATAATAATTTATATTAATCTAGTTAATATAGATTAGTCCCTTACAATTAGGTTTGTCAAGTTGAATTAATCATCAACGATTAAAACCAAGTTGAACAAGTGTCAACATCAAGAATATCAGTCAATCAATAAAATATTGATCAAGACAAGAGCTTGATTAAAAATATTTTAGGGAAAATATTAATTTTCCTACAAAGATGATGGTTGTTCTAAATTGAATGATTACACCGTTGTATCCGGCTTGCCTTAGTTGCCTATATAGTCTTTAATCAGATCACTTTGGTCATCCACTTGCCTACGTTATTAACATCATGGCTTCCATAATACCTAGTTGCACCCCTGAATTAATATTGATGACTTATATTTAACTTAGTAGCTAAGCAATCTAAAGAATAGGAAATCCACGTGTGATGAAGTCAAGACAGAGGTGATTGGATGTGATGCAAGTGGTGTAAATCCACATAATATTTACAACACTTTTCCTTGGATTTTCACCACTTATATTTTAATTTGCTAGGTAAAACCTCAACGGGACAAAAACCTTGGCAAATAATATATAAAATTATCTTATGGATCTTGTAGTATCGACATTCTCAAAACCTATCTCGTAAAAAACCTTGTCAGGAAAATCCAGTGGGATAAAACCTGATCGAAGGAAAAAAGAGTATAGTGTACATATGTCCAGATTTATTGTTTTCTTCAAAACATTTCTCACATTTATACTTTGCTAGGAAAACCCAGTATGATAAAAACCTAAGCAAAGATATTCATTGATCTGTCTGATCAAAGTATATTTATGATGATCTCATGGATCAAGGTAACATATATACGATGATTAGCAAGATCAAAGTAATATTTACAATGATCTTTTTGATCAAGACAACATATATACGATGATCAACTGGATAAATGTAATATTTATGATGATCTTTATGAATCAAATGATTTTTGAATGTGTTTATAGAATTGTCTCATTAAAACTTTATCAGGAAAACTCAATGAGACAAAAATCTGATTGGAAGGAAAAAGAGTACAATGCACATATGCCCCAATATAAGTAATATACTTCATTCGATATGCTCCCCCTAATGGGACGTTGTCCCTGATAAAAGTTCTTTTTGAAGCAATCTTTTGGATTGCTAGAATTGACGTATACAGATGTTTATTTCATGACATGAAATAACGTCATAAATTATTGGGGGTAGTATAAGCAAATACTTGCTTTATGGAGTAATATCCATACGAAATCTTTTCAGAATCTTTTCAACATATTCTGATTGATGGACATTTTAATAACTTTAATATTGTTAATAATATATTTGCTAATTTTCTTTCTAAAATAAAATAAAATAAATTAATAAATATTATTCAACCCATTTTACTTTGAAGATTTTGCTCACATATTTGGAAATGACAATTTGGTGTAAAAAAGGGCAATTTTGGAATATGTAGATGGTTTGAATTTTAAATAACATGTAAAAATAATTCATTATTGATGATTCTAAAATTTATTTTTGAAAAGTTAACATAGGACAAGTGTCAAAAGAAGAAGAGAGAGTGAGTTGAGAGAGTGGGTTAAGAGAGTGTATCTAGCACTCTTCTAATGAATAAATAATTTGGGGTGATTAGCCTACAAGCCACCTATTTTGTTGGGAACTATCAAAATGATTATTAAAAGAGAAATTCGGATTTAAATTTCCATTATAGACAAATAGTGTAACATAAATAACCATTTGTTGATCCTTATGTTTTCACCCCCATGTTTTCAAAAATCCATTAATTTGGTCACTCTAACCAGATTTGTTACAGTCAACGGTCACAGAAAAGGTTGAATGACGATTTTACCCTTGAACATTTATTTTCTTTTAAAAAATAAAATACAATAAGGGGTTTCAGAATTCTGGCACTCAATATACCCTTTGTTCATTTTTTCTTTCCTTTCCTTTTGCCAGGCTTTTGTGAATCGTAGAGTTAGAGTTTGTTTGGTTGAGCTTTTGAAAAACCTCTATTTGTAAAAAGGTCTACTTGTAGTAGATCTATTAAAAATAGAGTGTTTGAGAAAGATTTTATAGTTGTATGGTTGATAGACTTTTTTTAATATATATATATATATATTTCTCCTCCCCATGAGCTTTTACTTAGTAAATATTTAAACACTACTAGTCTCTACTGAATTTAAAATAGACGATCTTAAAAACTCAACCAAACAACTCTGAAAAAAATAACTCAAATAGAGGTGTATAGAGCTTTTGCCGCAATATAAAATCCGAACAAACAAGCACTTACACTGTTAGAGTGCGTATATTTGGAGCAACTGACTTGTTTTGACATGTTAAATTTGTAGTTTAACTTGTTTTATGGGTAAGACAATTCGAGTTTTTGGATTCCCTGGTAGTCTGACTTCAGAAGTAGTCAAGGAATCTCTGGAGTTATACAACAGTGAAGGAACTGTTGATGCTATTGAGATTAGACAGGCCAATGCCAATAGAGGAGGGGTTCCAAAAGCATATGCTGATGACTTTTGGCAAATGGGCTTTTGGATTGCATAAGCTCTTTTCAAAAATAATCCAAACATATCTTAAAGCTGCTTTGGGGCTTCAAAAGAGCTTTTGACTCCTATAGAAGCCATGTCAACATGTCCACTATTAATCTTGGTTTCATACCTGCAAACAAACAACTCAACAAGTAATAACAAAGAAAAATGAAAGGCTTAGAGTGTGTTCGGTAGGGAGGAAGAAAATAGGAATTATAGAAAGATTTGAAGAGATAGAAAACATGAGGAAAATGATTTTTTTTGAGCTGTTTAGTAAACAGGATGGAAATAAGAGATCTTTCATTTCCTTTGTTTGGTATTGTTAAGGAAAAGACAAGGGATGAAAAATCTTCTTTATCAATTTTACTATTTTACCCTTACATTATAGTTTATATATTATATAGTTTTATATTTAATAAATAAATATAATTTAAATAATATTAAATCCAACTTTTTTCTTTTTAGTAAATGACTTCAAATTTTTTAACCTATTATATATATATATATTAATACATTATGCTTTACAAGTTATTTTTAAAAATAAATTTTAAGTTACTTTTTCTAATTGAACTATATATATATATATATATATATATATATATATATTCTTAAATGTTTCGATTTTGATTTTTTTAATTTTATATGGTAATTTTTTGGATAAAGTTATGTGAGTCACAAATTAATAAAATGTATATGATGATTTTCGTTGCTCCCACTTTGGGTTTGTATATCCCAAATTATATATATATATATATATATATATATATATATATATATATAACCAACAACATAAATCAAATATTGACTAGAGAGAGTTTTAATATGTGACAACATATCAAATTGAACAAATTTACTTATTTTATTTTCTTATTATAAGCATTTAAAGAAGGGTAAATTTGTAATTTCATTTAAACAAAAAATCTATCTCTCTTTTCTCTCCATTTCCTCCCACTTTTGGTAGGATTGAAATTTGTGGGTCCCACCCATAAATTTTTCCTCCCATTTTTCTCTCCATACCAAACACATAATTCCCCATTTTCTTTTCCCTTTTCCCTCCACTTGTTTCTTTCCTCTCCTTTTTCATCCCTACCAACACACACTCTTAGAAAAACACCCAAAAGCATGGTTTCAACACACAAGAAGCATGAAATCGACTCGCAAAAGCATGGTTTCAACCTCTACAATCAGATCCTAATTTCTCCAGAGGGAGCGGTCAGGACACACGAGGAGGAATATATTTCAAAACTAAAAGGATATATATATATATATATATATGAAAATTTTCACCTCAGTGCGCACTGAAAAATATTTATCAGTGCATTGCATGTGGACTATTAGATTCAATTGCTTAGACCCTGTCTATATGCACTTGTCAGTGCTTATCCATAATCTATGAACCACATGCAATGCACTGATGATATTTATATCAGTGCGCACTGAGGAGAAAAGGACTATATATATTAGTCATTCTCCTGTCAATTCGTCATAATATAAAATATATCAGTTCATTGAATCTGAGATGTAGATATATTTATATATAGTCCTTTTCTTCTCTATGCGCACTGACATAAAATACATCGGTACATTGCATGTGGGCCATAGATTATGGATAAGCACTGACAAGTGCATACATACTGGGTTAAGGCAATCGAATCTAATGGTCCACATATAACACACTGATAAATATTTATTATTGTGCATTGAGGTGAAAATTTTCCTATATATACAATCATTCTATTGCTAGTTCGAAATGATATAAATATATCAATTCTTTGCATGTGAGCTATTGGATTTAAAAGATGTTTTGATAAGTGCATGCAACTAAGTCAAAGTATTTAAATTCAATGATCCACATGCAAGGAACTGATATATCAGTTCGAATTGATAATAAAAAAATTGTATATATATATAATTAAGACCCTGAATGTTTTTCAACCACAAAATATGTGATAATATGGGCCGGTACTGTATATAATTGATTGGGTTGGATAGATTGGGCCAGGAATGGAACCCAACATCTATTAGTCAACCCAATCAAAACTCAACCCATCACTGTGAAAATGTATTACATTCTTGTCTGATTCCACCAACTTTGTCAGGGTTTTCAAACTTTCACTATTTATAGCCTTCATTCAGTCCGCTCAAGCATTAGAAACCTGAAACCCTACAGCTCTGATCCCAGAAATGAAGCATCTCTATCCAATCTCTTTACCACTTCACAGTTCCACACCCAAAATTCATAGCCAAAAGACTCTATCATGGACGAGGAAGATCGAGCTCAGGTTTGTGAATCCCTTTATGTGACATGTAAATCAGGTAAAATCAATATCAATAAAGCAATTAACTTCTTTGATTACATGATTCATATGCAACCTACACCTTCTGTGTCATCATTCAATGTTTTGTTTACCACTCTGGTAAACACGTTCAGAAATTGCCCCGAGGAGAGTCCCTACTGGCATCAGTTCAAGCTCTGGTTCTTAGGAATGGCAGCATCTGCTTCCATAGAGATATTATTCTGGGTTCTCTTCGTATTCATGTTTGTCGAAAAGATTAGGTTTTTCAGTTGGTACTACTAGCAAGAATTATTGTAATTCAGTGAAAGACATTATTATCGGTAAGAGATATTACTCTGTCGATCGGTGTTGGCTTGAGAATTTGACTAGTGTGTTGGTGACATTGGTAAGAGATATTACTCTTTGCAGCTAAGTTTTCTAGGGTTCTCTTCATATTCTTATTTTTCGAAAAGATTAGGTTTTTCAGTTAGTACCACTAGCAAGAATTGTTGTAATTCGGTGAATGGCATTATTATTGGTAAGAGATATTACTCTGACGATCGTTATTGGCTACAGCATTTCAGGCCACGAGGACCTAGTGAATGGCTTAAGAATTTGATTAAGTCGATCGTTACTGTGTTACTGGGTTGTGGGATTCCAGGTAAACCTATTTATTTCATGCAGTCAGAGACTGTACTGTACACTAATCGGACCCATTTCGTGATTATGTCGAAAGATTTGGAGAAACGGATTGTTGAGTACAAGTTTCAGGAGGAGAAGGCTTCATATAAGGATAAGATATTCCCTGCAACACATCCGGATAGCGTGCCTGTCATGTTGATTTTAAAGGAAATAATTGAGGCTTTGCAGAGAGGGTTGAGCCTTGAGAATGTGGGGAGTGTGAGGTATGCCTCTTCTGAGACTGATGAAGGGAGGATTGAGGGGAAATTGAGCAAAGAAGATGAGATTCTTGATGATAGGTGGGTTCAACATACTAGGAAGAAGGGTCAGGAGAAAGGGTTACAAGCAACAACTTCTCATTTGGAAGGTTTGAATTGGGTTATGGTGGTGAATGAGCCTGTTATCGCAGCATTTTTCATACCTGGGGGAAAGATTGTGGTGTTTACAGGGTTGCAGCATTTTGGAACTGATGAGGAGTTAGCAACTATTATTGGGCATGAGGTAACATATTGAATCCTTTAAATGTGTTTTGGTCCTTTTGGAGTAGCATTTGTATGTTAGTTTTGGTAGGGGATTTTTGATTGATGGTTTACGTTTCCTATTCTAATTAGGTTGGACATGCTGTGGCTCGACATGGAGCTGAAGAGCTTACAAGGAAGTTGTTGCCTGTTGACTCAATTTCAACTCTTCTCTTTAAGCAACCTTTATCCTGGAACCGGAAGTATGTTTTCTTGGGTTTATTATATTCTCTTGAATAACTTTTGGGTGTTGTATTTACATTTGTATGCATGTTTGCTTCATTGTGATGATGTTGTATTGTTTACAAATTTCTATTGGGGAAACTGTATAGCACTGTCAATCTTTCTTATGAGATGCTTGATATTGGAAATTTGGAATATTTTAAATACACTAGGCATATGCTTGTATACAATGTACCTGTATCATTGATGATATTTTGTTTTACGGCGTTTGTTTCTTAATGTTAGCTTAGATCATGTGCCCAACAGCCAATATGGAAAAAGAAAAAAGAAAAAATGAAAAAGAAATCTAGTGTTTTAGGGCTTTGGGATGCTTTGACCTATGAATTAAATCCTCACATAACAGCTGCAATTTGGCATAATATCTTACCAAATGTAAGGTTTCATGGTTGAGCCTTCTCTTAGTTGGCTTGTGGATGGTTTGCATTGGAGGCATATATGTCTTTATATTTTGAAGTCAGTTGGTCATTTTTATGGAAAGGAGTAAAAACTATTGAAGGTGTAGAATTGAGTGTTTAGGTGGCTGTGGGAAGAATTATTTCTCCGCAAGCTTTGGGTGCTCAGCCATTTTGCAGTTAGAAGGAACAGATGTTTAGTTTTCATACAATGGCATTATGTATCCCCTGCATTGAATTCATAGGTAGTTATTTTTAAATTTTTTTTTTCTTTTCAGATTTAAAAATTTGATGTTCCATGTCAAAGCAAAGTGCTTATAGTTTGGTGTTCCAATCTGTCCCAAGTATTTGGGCTGTGAACAAAACTATGTTCACGGCCCCAGTGATTAAACCATATTCTCTTTAAGTGAAATTTATTAAATATTCTCATTGGAACAGAATTCTATGCTTTTATATGACATTGGAACCAAGGTGACCTTGTTGTATAAGTCTGCAACACCCTAGCCTATATTACATCAACGGTGACATAACACAAACATCAAGTCAACCGAGTAGAGACTTAAAAGAAGGTTTCTTTCTACATATCCAGAAGGAATATGATTTTCTTAGTTGGCTCTATGAAACCAGAAATGTTTATTATTTATGTTCTGTTTGTTGCTCCTCTTTGTATACTTTTATTTCCACCGAAAGATTAGATTGTAGTTTAGCATCTATTATGTTGTAATGCTGTCTGGGTAGGTATCCATGAAATTGATGGTGTATGGGTGCGACTGCCACAGTATCAGGTTGCTAACCTGTTCTGGTAGTTCCAAATTTGGTAAGGTCCCATTTATCTACATCTAATGGATCACACGCAAATATGATGTATAGTTGGAATCCCGATGAAGATGCTATTGAGTATTGACATGGTTGCTTAGTCAATTGAGTAATTGAGTTCTGTCAATGTCCATATTATTAGAAAGTAAAAAACTAGTGTTATTGTCACCATTTTGATTTGAATGGCTGTGGTTTTTTTTTTTTTTTTTTTTTTTGCTTCCCTTGTTATGTAATTTCTTATTCTTGAGTACTGAGACTGACCTTTGTATTTGCCAGTATGGTAGATGGCAAGTGCTGATCTTATATTATTTGTTCTCATTTTTGACTGGATTGAATTGGAAGCAGATTATATCGGGCTCATGCTGCTCGCTTCTGCTGGCTATGATCCTCAAGTGGCACCTAAAGCATTAGAGAAGTTAGATCAATTTGCTGGTGATAAAATCTATCCGTCCGCGAAGGAGAGAGCTCAGTTACTGGCTCAAGCTAAAGTCATGGAAGAAGCACTCTCTATCTAAAGAGAAATAAGACCATGTTACTGAGTCGAAGGTTTTCTTTGAGGCAGTAGCAAATACATATGTCAAAATTGAGTTAAAATTGAATTCTCTGTCGTTCGCCTGGTTTCGGGAGGATAATAATTTGTAATGTTAATCTAGTTAGATTTCGTAGTCTAAAGTATATTAGGTTATCTTAATCCTAATGGGATTCGGAATATAATTGGTCCCTTATAAATAGGTTTGTCAAGTTGAATTAATTAACAATTCGAAACTAGTTGAACGAGTGTTAATGTCAAGAATATCAATCAATAAAATATCGATTAGGACAAGAGCATGATTAAAAATATTTCTGGGAAAAATATTATTTTTCCTACATTTGATGTCAGAACCCCGTTAAGATCCGGGAGAGATCATAAGATCCAAGAAGATTGGAGAGTTCTTGAGCAGGAGCTGTTGTTGCAGGGACCAATAGCCCAAGCATCGTCATACGCGCTGATTGTGTCACGCACCACCCACACCGTAGTGTGCAGAATTTGCCAATCTTCAAAAGTTTCCAAAGGGTTGTTATCCAAAATGCAATGGAAACCCACTATATTTGTTTTAGAACACAACTCTTACCGACAAGTTATCCAAAATGCGATGGAAACCCACTATATATGCTTTGGAACACAACTCTCACCGACAAGTTAAGCAACGCCGCTGCCAATAACATCTTCCTCAGACGCTGGTGAACAAAACCCAAGTGCTCGTTTCCAGATTTGAAAAAGATTCAAAAGGAAAAATTTGCATTGATGTAAGAAAGAAAGAAATTGCATCTGAAAAGAAGCCTTCAAAAAAGCTAAGAATTCTAAAGGACTTGAAATTCAAATTGAATTACATTCAAGACTTGGTGAAATACAAGGGAATCAACATCAACTTTCGTCTTTCTGAAGATCAAGGTGCCGAGACGATTCGAAAGCCATCCAAGGGTCATTCTCTTGCCAAGAAGAATTGCAAGATTAATTCTTCCAAGCTTGGTTTAAGGTAGATAATGTAGCAATTAGGGATGACAATGGGTCGGATCGGATCGGATCGGAATAGAGGTGTCCCAAATTCAAAACCCGATTTGTACGAGTTGTTCCAAATCCGATATCCGAAATGACAAGGGGTGCCACATACCCCAATCCGAAATAACCCGTTTTGTTGTTTTTCTTTTTAAAAAAATAAAAAATTCTTAAACCACTAAATATGCAAATTATTTTACCATATAATTGAATTTTAGGACATTGATTTAAATTTTAACATTCAATTAAATACATTTAAATATATATATATATATATAAAATATACAATTTTTTTTCTTTTTTATTGGAGATTTAAATATACACTCAAATACAAGCATACACTATATATAAAAAAACATTTTAACATACACTTAAAATTTATAAATAAACTTAAATTTAATAGAACACAGCATCTAGGTTTAATAAACTTTAAATTCTAACATAAAATACAATTAGATAAATAGACAATGAGATTAGAGATTTATTTTTCTCTTTATATTTTTATATTTAAAAAATAATTATATAAATACCGGATCAACGGAACTGGTCGGGTATAAGGGGTTCACCCATACGGCCATACCCAATCCGATAAAAAATAGGATCAAAAAAGTTTGATCCAAACCCAACTCGAACCCTATTTTAAGTGTTCAAAATATGACCCGAACAGATCGGAACCCTGCCAATTTAGGATGGGTTGAGGATTTTTACCATCCCTAGTAGAAATTAATCCAAGTCTAGTTTCAATAGGATAATAATTTGTAATGTTAATCTAGTTAGATTTCCTAGTAATATAATCTGAATCCTATTGAGATTTGGAATACAGATTAGTCCCTTACAATTGGGTTTGTCACGTTGAATTAATACTCAACAATTAAAACCAAGTTGAACGAGTGTCAACATCAAGAATATCAATCAATAAAATATCGATCAAGACACAGCTTGATTAAAAATATTATTTTTCCTACAAAGATGATGGTTGTTCTAACATTTTTCCTACAGAACCCTATGATTTTCCCTACAGAGCCATATTATTGTATCCTGGCTTCTGTACTTGACATTTTCCAACTTTTGTCAAACCATAAAGTGTTAATGTATAGAGGTTATTAGATTACACTTGAATACAATTCTGAGGAAAATATGGTTCGGTTTTGATTTCTGTTTCCAGATGTGAATCGGAAATTTAACACTTGATCTTGTGCTATGTCTGATAAAATTTATTGGCTCTTCGATGGGCCAATATCCTCCAAATACAACTAACAAGTTGCTAAAATACTTGATTCAATGCCTTGTCTTTGATAATGGACAAGCAAGACTTATATAGAAGCTTGTCTAATGTTTTTTTTATAAGGTTGTTGATGATCGGAATCGGTAGATGTATCGGGACATCCTAATTAAGCTTGTCTAATGTTTACAACCAAAGAATTAGGAAACCAAATGACCGGATGGAATATAGCTGTTAACAATGACATCATAACAGGATTGCATTGAATTATATAGTAGATACACACAATCTAATAACAAAAACAACGATGTTTTGGCATGGGTTCACTTGAGTCTTAAGTCTTGTCGATGTCCAGAACTTTCCTGCCATAGTTTCAATTCTCAGAAACGTAAGAGCATGAGAGAGCTCAAACAAAATCCATTCTCAGATCATAAGCATCTCCATATATATATGAAAACCAAAACCATTTCCTTGTCTCTCGTCTCCTCTTCTTTTGCGCCTTTTCGGATTCCTGCTCTCTAAGCTATGCCACCAACGTTTTTGGTCTCATAAAGGAGACTATACTTTTAACAATCTTTGATATTGTATATTACTATAATATGCTCTTCAGCTGCATTGCCCCTGATTTCCTCAGCTTGATGGTCAAGGCATTAAATTTTGGTTGTATGATGATGTTTTTGTGCAAAATTGTATGTGGATTATGGGTTTGTGACTAGAGCCTGAAGAACTTAAATGCCTATCTCTCTTGCTATCTCCTAAAATCTGTCTTGTTGCAACCAAATTGTGATATTCCTTTATCTAACTGGTATGATGCAATTCTAGATGCAAAAAATAGAAGGTAATATGATCTTGTTCTAACTTTTTTGCGTAATTATTCTGTTTTCTTCTAGTAACTTTGATTCAATGAAAATTGGACTTTTCATTCCTAGTTTTAACACACTATCATGTTTGTTTGTCACAAATTGACCATATCTCTATGCAGTTTCATGTGGTTGGTTTATACCATTATCACATTCTCCATCGCTGTACAGTATTTTAGATTTTAATTTATCTTGATTTGAAGTTTTATTTACTACATAGTGAAATAAGACATCAGCTGTCTAACTGTCAGGTTGTTGTTTGTCATGTTCTGAATTCAATAGAAAAAGAAAGACGAGTTGCCAAATAAATATGCTTCTAAATGTCACTCTCATGCTATATATATATATATATAATAGTTTTGCAGACGAGCAAGATTCGCATCCGATGCCTTTCGCAATCTGTCTTCCAGGATTGTTACCAGAGCTCCCGTCCAAGAACCCACTTCAAGAATCCTCCATAATCGGTCTTCAAGAACAGCTAAGTTTTCTGGGTTCTCTTCGTATTCTTGTTTTCAGAAAAGATTAGGTTTTTCAGTTGGTACTACTAGCAAGAAATATTGTAATTCAGTGAATGGCATATTATTGGTAAGAGATATTACTCTGTCGATCGTTATTGGCTTGAGAGTTTGACTGGTGTGTTGCTGGGTTGTGTGATTGCTACGATCACTATTTATTTAAGGCATTTAGAGACTGTACCGTACACTACTCGGACCCGTTTCGTGTCTGTGTCGAAATATATGGAAAAACGGCTTGGCAAGTACGAGTTTCAGCAGAAGAAGGCTTCATATAAGGATAAGATATTGCCTGCAACACACCCGGATAGTGTGCGTGTCATGTTGATTTTTAAGGAAATAATTGAGGCTTTGCAGAGAGGGTTGAGCCTTGAGAATGTGGGGAGTGTGAGGTATGCCTCTTCTGAGACTGATGAAGGGAGGATTGAGGGGAAATTGAGCAAAGAAGATGAGATTCTTGATGATAGGTGGGTTCAACATACGAGGAAGAAGGGTCAAAAGAAATGGTTACAAGCAACGACTTCTCATTTGGAAGGTTTGAATTGGGAGGTTATGGTGGTGAAGAACGGTCAAAAGAAGGGTTGCTTGAGCATTTTGGAACTGATGAGGAGTTAGAAACTATTATTGGGCATGAGGTAACATATTGAATCCTTTAAATGTGTTTTGGAGTAGCATTTGTATGTTAGTTTTGGTAGGGGATTTTTGATTGATGGTTTACGTTTCCTATTCTAATTAGGTTGGACATGCTGTGGCTCGACATGGAGCTGAAGCACTTACAAGGAAGTTGTTGCCTATCGACTCAATTTCAACTCTTCTCTTTAAGCAACCTTTCTCCTGGAACCGGAAGTATGTTTTCTTGGGTTTATTCTATTCTCTTGAATAACTTTTGGGTGTTGTATTTACATTTGTATGCATTTTTGCTTCATTGTGATGATGTTGTATTGTTTACAAATTTCTATTGGGGTAACTATCTAGCACTGTCAATCTTTCTTATGATATGCTTGATATTGGAAATTTGGAATATTTTAAATACACTAGGTGTATGCTTGTGTACAGTGGACCTGTATCATTGATGATATTTTGTATTACCAGTCTCACGACGTTGGTTTCATAATGTTAGTTTAGATCATGCCATACCCAACAGCCAATATGAAAAAAGAAAAAATGAAAAAATGAAAAGAAATCTAGTGTTTAAGGGCTTTGGGATGCTTTGACCTATGAATTAAATCCTCACATAACAGGTACAATTTGGCATAATATCTTACCAAATTTAAGGTTTCTTGGTTGAGCCTTCTTTCTTAGTTGGCTTGTGGATGGTTTGCATTGTAGGCATATATGTCTTTACATTTTGAAGTCAGTGGGTCATTTTTATGCCAAGGAGTAAAAACTATTGAATGTGTAGAATTGAGTGTTTAGGTGGCTGTGGGAAGAATTATTTCTCCGGTAGCTTTGGGTGCTCAGCCATTTTGCAGTTAGAAGGAACAGATGGTTAGTTTTCATACAGTGGCCTTATGTATCCTCTACATTGAATTCATAGGTAGTTATTTTAAAAAAAAATTCAGATTTGAAAATTTGATGTTCCATGTCAAAGCAAAGTGCTTTTAGTTTGGTGTTCCTATCTGTCCAAGTATTTGGGCTGTGAACAAAACTATTTTCAGCCCCATTGTGTAAACCATGTTCTCTTTAAGTGAAATTTATCAAATGTTCTCATTGGAACAAAATTCCATGCTTTTATATGAAATTGGAACCAAGGTGACCTTGTTGTATATGTCTGCAACGCCCTAACCTATATTACATCAACAGTGACATATAACACAAACATCAAGTCAATCGAGTTGCGACTTAATAGAAGGCTTCTTTCTACATATCCAGAAGGAATATGATTTTCTTAGTTGGCTCTATGAAACCAGAAATATTTATTATTTATGTTCTGTTTGTTGCTCCTCTTTTCATACTTTTATTTCCACGGAAAGATTAGATTGTGGTTTACCATCTATTATGTTGTAATGATGTCTGGGTAGATACCCATGAAATTGATGGTGTATGGGTGCCACAGTATCAGGTTGATAACAAACTAGTGTTATTGTCACCATTTTGATTTGAATTGGCTGTGGTTTTTTTGCTTCCCTTGTTATGTAATTTCTTATTCTTGAGGTACTGAGACTGACCTTTATATTTGCCAGTATTGTAGATGGCAAGTGCTGACCTTATATTACTTGTTCTCATTTTTGACAGGATTGAATTGAAAGCAGATTATATCGGGCTCATGCTGCTCGCTTCTGCTGGCTATGATCCTGGAGTGGCACCTAAAGCATCAGAGAAGTTAGATCAATTTGCTGGTGATAAAATCTATCCGTCCGCAAAGGAGAGAGCTCAGTTACTGGCTCAAGCTAAAGTCATGGAAGAAGCACTCTCTATCTACGGAGAAATAAGACCAGGTTACTGAGTCGAAGGTTTTCTTTGACGCAGCAGCAAATACATGTCAAAATTGAATTCTCCATCGTTTGCCTAGTTTCCGTAGGATAATAATCTGTAATGTTAATCTAGTAAGATTAACTGGTTTTCCTTTATTTAACTGGTATGATACAATTCTAGATGCAAAAAGTAGAAGGTAATATGATCATGTTCTAATTTTTTGCGTAAATATTCTGTTTTCTCCTAGCTAGTAACTTTGATTCAATGAAAATTGGACTTTTCATTCGTAGTTTTATTACACTATCATGTTTGTTTGTCACAAATTGACCGTATCTCTATGTAGTTTCATGTGGTTAGTTTATACCATTATCACATTCTCCATTGCCGTACAGTATTTTGGATTTTAATTTATCTTGATTTGAAGTTATATTTATCAGCTGCCTAACTATCTGCTTCTTGTTTGTCATGTTCTGAATTCAATAGAATAAGAAAGATGAGTTGTCAAATAAATATGCTTCTAAATGTCACTTCCATGGTATATATATATAATAATATTAGGTGGATCCTTAGGTGTTCACAACAAATGCTAATCTTAAAAGATTTCCTTTGTTACAATTGGATGTCGTTTCCTTGTAACAGTGGAAAATGATAATTCATGTAAGTTCAAATCCCTCAAAATCAAACTTCAATTTTATATTGTATGTAAGAGGGATCACAATTTGGTGACATTTTGTAATTTACTTGAAAGACTAGTTTGTTATGTGAGAGTGTGACATGAGGTTGAGATTAGACATGACGCCGGTTCGGTTCGAACCGACGAACCGAACCGGAATCGTCCAAAAAAAACTGGAACCAGAATCGAAAAAAAGGGTTCCGGTTCTAAATTTTGAGGAATCGCCCGGTTCGAATCGACGGTTCCAACATATATATTTTTTTATTTTATTATTATTTTTTTTAAAACCCACCGTCCCACCCTCCCTAATTACTTTCTCTCTCTCACAGACTCACAATCTCTCTTTCTTTCTCATTTTTCTCAGATCTCCCTCTCTTTCTTTTTCTTTTTCTTCCTCTCTTTCTTTCTCTCTTTCCTTCTCCAACGGCCACCGATCTCTTCTTCATCCGTGCCGATCGCCTCTTCATCATCTCCGATAGTCCGATCTCTGACCTCTTCTTTCTCTCTGATCTCTGATCTCTTCTTTCTCTCCGATCTTCGATCTCTTCTTTCTAAGTTTCTATCCGATCTCCGATCTCTTTAATCTCTTCCCTATGATTGATTTTGGGTTTGTGCCTTTGTGGTGGTGTACTGGTGTCTCAGTGTCTAGTGTGTGTGTGATTTTGGGTTTGTGCGATTTTGTGTGATTTTGTGTGATTTTGGATTTTGGGTTTGTGGTGGTTGTTTGTGTGTGTGTTGGAACTGATTAAGGTGATTAGGTATTGGTGAGCAGGGATTTAGGGATTTTATGATTTTGGATATTTCAATTTAGGCATAGGATTTGGTTGGGTTTTTCAATTTTCAGGTGTAAGCTTCGAATTTGTATTTGGGATTTTGGATTTTTGGGTTGTTTTTAAAAATAAATAAATAAAACCGGTTCCGAACCAGTGGAACGGCTGGAACCGGACCGGAACTGTGGAACCGGAACCTCTCTAAGGGAGGTTTGGTTTGGTTCCGGTTCTAGTTCCCCCAGAACCGGAACCACCGGTTCCGAACCTGAACCGAACCGGAACCCGAACCGGCGTCATGTCTAGTTGAGATAGATTCAATAGGTGAAATTCTAATCATCTTTCTGCTTTGCCGAAATATAAAGATGCTTCAGGGTTTGCTCATCTATCTCTTATGATAGCTTTTTCAAGCTTCCAGTGATGTGCCCGAGACTATTTTCTTTTGTAATTACAAATATGTCACAAGAAAACAGTAACTCGAAAGAAAATTATACTGATATAGGACTATAGGAGGAAGATTGACAGTTTGAGAGACAGTAATCAGGAAAATTTCTGAACAAAATGCAGTAACTAATAAATTAAAAACACCCTTTAGTTCATGTGAACAAATGGATTATATAATAATCCATGACTTAATATGTGAAGCTAAGTGAAAATCCATTGATTCATGAATTAGCTGGGTTGCTACTTGTTATTGGCATAATTTGGAAAGATAACACGTCAGCATAAACAACGTGAATTGCGGGAACAACAAGTGACGTAGTCAACAAAGAAGAGTTAAAATCAGCCAACCTAAGATGATCAGTAAATGACCCCGAACGACTGGTCAAAGTTACCTAGATGGTCGGGTTAGGAAATCCCGACCAAGGTAAATAGATTGATCCAATATAGTAGTTCGATCGGGAATGAATCCCTGGTCGGAGGTGAAAGAGATCTGGTCGGGTTTGGAAGATGGTCGGTTAAGCGACACGTGTACAATTTAAAGATGTACTCGGATAACCTGAATTCAATGCAATCACGACTCAAATACGCAGAGAAAGAATCACACTTAAACAAGGCACATTGTCGTACATTCTGATAAGGAAATAAACTTCTTTATAGATATTAGAGTCCAAATCAGGCAACAAGTTTAATTCATTCAATTCACAAAAGATATAAATGGCCCCGATAAGTCAGATTTTCATTAAACTTATAGTACATTTTTCTTATTTTGTACTCCGAGAATTAAGGATTTATACATGTATAAATAGCCCATAAAAACACCAAAAAAAGGGTTAATGAATTATTAGTGAAAAAAGTAAGAAAGCCTGAGTGTGTAATCATATTATTCATAGTGAATTATTCTCTTCGCCGTCACCGGCAACCGTGGATGTTTCACCACCTTGGGGTTTTAGCAAGTAAAATCTTCGTTGTTTGATCTGTTTGGTATTTGTAATCTTTCATTCAATTGTTAGTTCAACATATTTTATGCGACGTGTGATCCACATAGCTTAATCCAAAAATTACTGTCAACACTACTTTTGTTATATATGCCTCTAGATAGATTTTGAATTATTTTTTTTCTTAAGTGTTTGCAAATGAAGGATAAAAGAAAGAACTTAGTGAAGTTAATTATTCTCCAATATTGATATCCTATGTGTTTGGATTTTCTTTATTAAATATACAATATTATATAGTTGTAGGTCTCAACTGATAATATTAATTATTATCATCTGATTCAGATGCTCTACGCTAAGCTGAAAACAACCTCTTACAGATAATCCCGAAGAATATCTTCCAAAGTAATGATCATGACATTTCCCTGTTGTACATATTATTTATGTAATGTAAAAACATGTTACAGTCTTGAACTCTTCTCCACAATCTGTTAACCTTTTGAATTCTCCCTAGAACATTTTTACGATATGATGAGTGCTCTCTTTTTTGTTGCAGCTCCTTTACTTTTAGCCCTGTTTGGGATTTTAATTCTCTCACTGATGGTATTTACTCCTAAACATCTGTTCTTAACCATCAAAGAACTGATCTTGAATGATAAACGTCCTCCGGCTGCAGGTCTAATGTTAAATCTGCTCATAAACTTCAATAGACTTTTTGATTACCATACATCGGTTGCTAAAAAACACAGCACTTTTCGTTTGATTGCATCATCCTATAGTGAAATCTTCACAGCTAACCCGGTTAATGTTGAATATATACTGAAAACCAACTTCTCCAATTATGGCAAGGTAGTAAAATTTCATCAACTCACTGCTGTTATTTTAGCGGTCAACGTACTAACACTGATTTTCGGATGTATTGATGTTGCAGGGAGAATATAATTGGTATTTAATGAGAGATCTTTTTGGTGATGGAATATTTACAGTGGATGGAGATAAATGGCGCCACCAAAGGAAGCTTGCAAGTTATGAATTCTCAACAAAAGTCTTGAGAGATTTCAGTACTGCTGTCTTTCGAGCTAATGCTGCGAAATTAACTTCAAAGATTTCTGAGGCTGCAGCCGGAAAGCAGACTATAGAACTTCAGGTTTTTTTATTATGCTACAACTGAAGTCTTTCATGCACATAATAATGGTTTGTGAGATGTGACTTGAAAGATAAATGTCTTTAAATGTTAAATTGAAAAAATAAAAAGCTAAATGTCTTTAACTTCAGTTCATATTCTTGACAAGCCAGTATTGTTTTCCTTTGATTTTACAGGAGATGTTGATGAAATCAACTTTGGATTCAATATTCAAGGTGGGATTTGGGGTTGAGCTAAATGCATTATCTGATTCAAACGAGTTTGGAAGCCGATTCACTAAGGCCTTTGACGAGTCCAACTTTATTGTGTTCTGGCGATATGTCGATCCATTTTGGAAAATCAAAAGGTTTCTTAATATAGGTTTGGAGGCCACCCTTAAGAAAAACATCGAAAGTCATTGATGATTTCGTTTATGGACTGATTCGTTACAAAAGGGAGCAGTTGAAAAACTGAAAAGCTAGATGTGAGTGAATTTTTTTCATTCAAAACGCACTTTAATATGTTCAATACATATATTTATTGATATTTTTCTTGTGATCAGAAGGGAAAGGAAGATATACTGTCAAGGTTTCTAGTGGAGAGTGAGAAGGATCCGGAAAACATGACTGATAAATATTTGAGAGATATAACTCTCAATTTCATCATAGCAGGTAAAGACACAACCGCGAACACGCTGACTTGGTTCTTTTACATGCTCTGTAAAAATCCTGTGGTTCAAGAGAAGGTTGCACTGGAAGTGAGAGAAGCAACAGAAGCTGAGAACAGCATATCTGCTGATGAATTTGTGGAGTTGATGACTGAAGAGGCCTTGAACAAGATGCATTATCTTCATGCAGCTATAACCGAAACTCTCAGGCTCTATCCAGCTGTTCCTGTGGTAATGCTTCTAGCATTAATCTTCAATTCTCTTCAAAGTAGTACTATTCTGACATAGAGAATTCGTTGCAGGACGGGAAGTGTCCGATAGAGGAAGATATTCTCCCGGATGGCTTCGTAGTAAAGAAAGATGATGGCATAAACTACATGCCTTATGCCATGGGAAGGATGACATACATTTGGGGAGACGATGCAGAGGAGTTCAGGCCCGAGAGATGGCTTCTTGATGGTGTTTTCCAACCAGAAAGTCCTTTTAAATTTACTGCATTTCAGGTCAATGTCAATGGTTTTCAATTTACTCGATGACAGTTTCTTCATTCACTTATGATATTTTTTTAATTTCTGTTACTAGGCCGGGCCTCGCATATGTCTAGGGAAGGAATTTGCTTACAGGCAAATGAAAATGTTGGGTGCTGTTCTTGTCAATTTCTTCAAATTCAAACTTGTGGATGAGAGCAAAGAAGCCACTTATCGAACCATGTTCACGCTTCACATGGATCAAGGGCTCCATTTGTATGCTTATCCTAGACTGTAACAACCTCAAAACTTCAGACTCTGAAATTTTCAGTTGATACAAATCTGAACCGGATCGGTCTGTTTGATAATGTTTTTTGTTTTTGTTGTCCGTTTTATCAATTTCCATTTGAAAACAAGAAATTGATTTTGATTTCAAAATGAAAACATATCGGTTAGTAATAATTGAAAACATTATGTTTGGAAAAAAAAAGGGAAAAAAAAAAAAGGGCAACATCACAACTCACAAGCGAAGCCACCCACATATAAGGCCTAGGGAAACTGGATACTCAGCCGATGTGGGACTCTAGTCCCTACATTAGCACTTCAACCTGAAAATAACCCATTCTGATACCAAATGATGCAGAAGGGAGGCCATCCCAAAAACACAAGTTAATAGGAGGTAGAGGCCACTAACAAATAAGGCCAAGGGAAGTTGGATACTCAGCCTATGTGGGACTTTAGTCCTTACATCAGTTTTCATGTAATTTCTGACATGACGAGGCACGTCATTAAGTTATTGATGACATGGCAAGTCTCTGTCACGTCAGCTAACGAGCGGTTAATTAGATACACACGATCTATTAACAATAACGCAATTCTGGGTTCTCTTGAGTCTTGTCAATGTCCAGAAAATTTCCCGCCAAAGTTTCAATTCTCAGAAACGCAATTGAAAAATGTAAGAACATGAGTGAGCTCAAGCAAATACATTCCCAGATCATAATATCTCCATATATACACAAGAACCAACACGATTTCCTTATCTCCCGACTCCTCTTCTTTTGCGCCTTTTCGGATTCCGGCTCTGTCAGCTATGCCACCAACGTTTTTCGTCAGATAAAGGAGCCCAATCTCTACGTCTATAACATCATGATCAGAGCCTATGCGTAGTAAATTTGGTGAATTAAATGATACCCACTTGTATCAATCTTTGAAATTGTATAAGCGAATGATCTTTGGCGGCATTTTACCTGATTTCCTCACTTTTCCGTTCCTTTTAAAGGAGTCTACGAGGAGGCTTGATGGTATTGTGGGGTCTACTATTCATGGTCAAGCCATTAAATTTGGGTTGTATGATGATGTTTTTGTGCAAAATTCTATGATTAGTTTGTATATGGCTTGTGGGTTTGTGACTAAAGCCAAGAAGTTGTTTGATGAAATGTTTAGCAGAGATGTGGTTTCTTGGAACACGATGATTATTGGGTATTTGAGAAGTGGGGATCTTGATGAGGCTTTGGATTTGTTCCGGAGGATGGAGAAGAGGAATGTTATTTCTTGGAATTCGATTATTACGGGGTTTGTTCAAGGCGGCAGAGCAAAGGAGGCTTTGGAATTTTTTCAAGAAATGCAGAGTTCAAGTGATGATGATGCGGTTAAACCGGATAAGATTACTATTGCGAGTGTGCTTTCGGCTTGTGCTTATCTTGGTGCCATTGACCATGGGAATTGGGTGCATGGTTACTTGAAGAGAAGTGGGATCGAGTGTGATGTTGTTATTGGGACAGCTTTGGTTGACATGTACGGCAAATGTGGTTGTGTTGGAAGAGCTTATGCTGTCTTTAAGGAAATGTCTGAGAAGGATACCTTGGCATGGACGGCTATGATTTCAGTGTTTGCGCTTCATGGGTATTCTAAGGAGGCTTTTGATACTTTTATAGAGATGGAAGCTGAAGGAGTGAAGCCGAACCATGTGACATTTGTTGGGCTGTTATCAGCTTGTGCTCATTCTGGCTTGGTAGGGAAAGGTCGTTGGTGTTTAGACTTGATGAGACATGTTTACTTGATGGAACCACAGGTCCATCATTATGCTTGCATGGTAGACATTCTTAGCCGAGCTGGGCTCTTTGATGAAGTGGAAAGGCTCATAAGAAGTATGCCGATGGAGCCAGATGTTTTTGTCTGGGGTGCATTACTTGGGGGATGTCAAATGCATGGGAATGTGGAGTTAGGAGAAACGGTTGCACAATATTTGATAGATTTGGATCCTCTGAACCATGCTTTCTATATGAACTTGTGTGATATTTATGCCAAAGCTAGTAGATTTGATGATGTGAAGAGAATTAGAAACATAATGAAAGAAAGAGGGATTAGAAAAGAAATCCCAGGCTGTAGCCTGGTCGAAGTTGATGGAGTTGTTCATGAATTCTCTGTGAGAGGTTCACCTGAAGGTGTGATAGAGGAACCAGTGTGGGTTTTGAACGAACTTAATAAAGTAATGAATTTTGAAGATCGGGTACATTACATCAGAGATCTATATATGGAGGCACATATATCATGACGATTTGTTTCACTTCTAAGTAAATTGTCATCTCTGTTTGAACCAGAATCCTCAGATTGCTCTCTTAAAAATACCTGATCCATTTCCAGCGACTGTCAAACACTATGCCAGAAATGAGTTTATTGTAGCTTGAAACACTTGAAGCTATACTAAGATATGGATTATGGAAGCCCTGATTCTCTTTGAAGGAATGAGGTAAACGGAGACACAAAATAAGAGACACTATTCATGATGGAGGTATAACAATCTTACTTATTTACAATTTATATTGGAAGTAACTCAAGTGTTATCTTTGTTAAACTCAAAGCCTATCTCTCTTGCTATCGCCTGAAACCTGTCTTCTTGTAACCAAATTGTGATATTCCTTTATCTAATTGTTATGATACAATTTTAGATGCAAAATGCAGAAGCTATTATATTATCTTTGGTTTTACTCTCTTGGGTAATGATAGTTATCATTAGTTATTCTGTTTTCTTCTAATAACTCCAATTCAATGGAAATTGGACATTTGATTCCTAGTTTTATCACTATCATGTTTGTTTGTCACAAATTGACCATATCTCTATGCAGTTTCATGTGGTTGGCAAATTCCATTTTTACCTTCTCCATGTCTGTACAGTATTTTGGATTTTAATTTATCTTGATTTGGAGTTCTATATACAACATCTTTGTTCACAATCTTAAAATAAGACATATCAACTGCCTAACCATCAGGTACCTGTTGTCTTGTTCTAAAGTCAATACTCAATAGAATAAGATGAGTTGTCAAATAAGCCTTCTAAATGTCACTTTCATGGTATAGAATAGTTTTAGGTGGATACTTTTAGAGATTCGCATCAATTACTAATCTTAACAGATTTCCTTTGTTACAGCCGAATGCCATTTCCTTGTAACATAGTGGAAAATGATAATTCGTGTAAGTTCAGGTCCCTCAAAATCAAACCTCAATTTTATATTTTATGTAAGAGAGATCACAATATCATAGGAAAATTAACCGTTTTAGAAAACAAGATGATGGGCAGTAATCAGGAATAACATTCTGAACAAAATGCAGAAACTAATAAAAAAATCCCTTAGCTAATGTGAACAAATGGATTATATAATAATCCATGACTTAATATGTGAAGCTAAGTGAAAATCCATTTAATCATGAATTAGCGAGGTTGATACTTTTGTTATGCCTCTAGATAGATTTCGATAACTTTTTTTCTTACTGTTACTTAAATTGTTTGCAAATGAAGGAAAAAAAGAAAGGAAATTAGTGAAGTTAGATTATTCTCCAATCTTGATCCTATGTGTTTGGATTTTATTTACTAAATATACAAGTTATATAGTTGCAGGTCTCAACTGTTATATGTAAAATATTTCCCTTGTTAATATTAAAGATTATATAGTTGCACTGTTGCAGGTTCTCAATTTTTGGCCTTATTGATCTTGATTTCAATTAGAATCTGCATCTGGAATTAGAATCGGGCTACCCCATGGTCGCGATTTGATCATAATAGGTAGTGAGAAACCACGCCTTATGGCGAAAGGGGAACATTGTGTCCATTATTTGAACATTATTTACATTATTTATAATACAAATTACTACATGTTGAATAAATCAAAGACATCTAGCATCATCTGATTCTGATGCTCTACGCTAAGCTGAAAACAACCTTTTTACAGATAATCCCAAAGAAACTTTCAATTCAACTTCCAAAGTAATGATCATGGTCACTGTTGTACATAATAATATTATTATATATGTACTGTAAAAGTAGGTTACAATCTTAAACTCTTCTCAGTAATATGTTTAACTTTTGAATTCTCCGTAGATATTTGACACAATGAGTGCTCTCTTTTTCGTTCCTGCTCCTTTTCTTTTAGCCCTGTTTGGGATTTTAATTCTCTTACTGGTGGTATTTAGTCTTAAACATCTGTTCTTAACCATCAAAGAACTGATCTTGAAGGATAAACGGCCTCCAGTTGCAGGTCTAATGTTACATCTGCTCATACACTTCGATAGACTTTTTGATTACCAAACATCAGCTGCTAAGAGGCACCGCACTTTTCGTTTTATTGTATCATCCTATAGTGAAATCTTCACCACTGACCCGGTTAATGTTGAATATATACTGAAAACTAACTTCTCCAATTATGGCAAGGTAGTAAACATTCGTCAGCATGCTGCTGTTAAATCTCCTCTCTCTTTTGGTTCTTAAAAGAGAGATTTTACTTTTTAGTAGTCAACTAACACTGATTTTTGGGTGTATTGATATTGCAGGGAGACTATAATGGGAATTTAATGAGAGATCTTTTTGGCGATGGAATATTTGCAGTGGATGGAGATAAGTGGCGCCACCAAAGGAAGCTTGCTAGTTATGAATTCTCAACAAAAGTCTTGAGAGATTTCAGCACTGCTGTCTTTCGAGCTAATGCTGCAAAATTAACTTCAAAGATTTCTGAGGCTGCAGTAGGAAGGCAGACTATAGATCTTCAGGTTTTTAATTATGCTACAACTGAAGTCTTTCATGCATGTAATATAATGGTTTATAAGATGTGACTTGAAAGCTAAATGTTAAAATTGAAAAAAAAAAAAAAAAACTCGATCAAACTTTCTATAAGTTTCTTAATAGATTCTAGTAAACGAAATTGAGGAACATAGTTCAAGTAGTCCACAGAAAAAAAAAAAAAAAAAAAGCATCACGTGCTCTTTGTAAATTATTATTTGGAGTATAAATGTCTTTGTAAAGAATTGAGAATTCAGTTTTCCTTGAATTTGATTGCAAGCACATCTGAAGAGTTTAGTTCATGTTACTTATAGCAGGTTTTGTTATCCTTTGATTTTACAGGAGATGTTGATGAAGTCAACTTTTGATTCAATTTTTAAGGTGGGATTTGGGGTTGAGCTAAATGCTTTGTCCGGTTCAAATGAGTTTGGAAACCAATTCACCAAGGCCTTTGATGACTCCAACTCTATTGTGTTCTGGCGATATGTTGATCCTTTTTGGAAACTCAAAAGGTTTCTCAATATTGGTTTGGAGGCCTCCCTTAAGAAAAACATTAAAGTCATCGATGATTTCATTTATGAACTGTTTCGTTACAAAAGGGAGCAGTTGAAAAATGAAAAGCTAGATGTGAGTGAATTTTACTTCATCAGAATGCACTTAAATAGTTCGATTACCTATATTTATTGATATTTTTTTTCTGGTGATCAGAGGGGAAAAGAAGATATACTGTCAAGGTTTCTAATGGAGAGTGAGAAAGATCCAGAAAACATGACTGATAAATATTTAAGAGATATAACTCTCAACTTTATCATAGCAGGTAAAGACTCAACTGCCAGCACGCTGACTTGGTTCTTTTACATGCTCTGTAAAAATCCTGTGGTTCAAGAGAAGGTTGCACTGGAAGTGAGAGAAGCAACCAAAGCAGAGAACAGCATATCTGCTGATGAATTTGTGAAGTTGATGACTGAAGAAGCCTTTAACAAGATGCATTATCTTCATGCGGCTATAACTGAAACTCTCAGGCTCTATCCAGCTGTTCCTGTGGTAATGCTTCTTGCATTAATTAACAGATCATGTTAACATCTGCCTCGAAAGGATTAATATGATTTTTTCATTCAAGTTGTTGAATAATTCTCTTCTAAGTAATTCGACTCTGACTGAGAATTCGTTGCAGGATGGGAAGTGTCCAATGGAGGATGATATTCTCCCAGATGGCTTCATAGTAAAGAAATATGATGCTGTAAACTACATGCCTTATGCCATGGGAAGGATGACATACATTTGGGGAGACGATGCAGAGGAGTTCAGGCCTGAGAGATGGCTTCATAATGGTGTTTTCCAACCAGAAAATCCTTTTAAATTTACTGCATTTCAGGTCAGTGTCATTGTTTTTTGCTTTCAATTTACCTGATGATAGTTTCTTGATTCACTTTTGATATATTTTTTTCAATTTTGTAATTAGGCCGGGCCTCGCATCTGTCTGGGGAAGGAATTTGCTTATCGGCAAATGAAAATGTTGGGTGCTGTTCTTGTCAATTTCTTCAAATTTAAACTTGTGGATGAGACTAAAGAAGCCACTTATCGAACCATGTTCACTCTTCACATGGACCAAGGGCTCCATTTGTATGCTTATTCTAGACTGTAACTTCTAGACTTAAAATGTTTTGGCATTAGTTTGCTCAAACATTCTCCAGAGTGCAGACATCTGCTCTGTTTTTTTTCACAGTTAAAGTCTAGAATTCTCAATTAATATAAGTTGTTTGTCGGTAAACATCATTTTCTTGTAACATTACTCTTGGAAAATCATAGCTCATGTAACTTCAAATCCCTCAAAAAACAAACTTTCTTATTTACATTAGATGGTATGTTATAGTGGGGATAACAACAATTGGGGATATTTTGCCACAAACATTAATGACTTGCTTGTTAGAAGATGATGCTTGTTCAGGATTTGACCTAATCTTATCCGATGTGAGACTGTAACATGAGGCTGAAGTTGAAGCAGAAAATCTAATTATCTTTCTTCTTTGCCGATATATAAAGATCAGGGTTGCTCAACCATCTCTTTTGATAGCTTTTAAAAGCTTCAGGTGATGTGCTTGAACCATTTGCTATTGAAAAATAAGTAACTATGACTAGAAAGAGAATCATATTGATATTGGACAAAGGCTAACAGTTTGAGAAAACAAGAAGATGTGCAATAATCTTGTCTTGTAAAAAAATTCAGTTATCATCTTTCATTGGCCAAATATTTCAAGCTCAACCATAATAAACCGAACATTTTTTCTCGTGTTCAGATTTCAAGCCGGGAAATCACCTAAGAAGAAGAAGAAGAAGAAAAATATTTATCATGCTGTCTCGGACGCGGGCACAATCTACCACTTACTAAAAAAAATTCACAGGCTCCATGATCTCACCTTGCATGCAAAACACAAACCATACAACTTGCTTGAATTCCTCAAGATGTGGCATATGTAATTGATTATATGATTAAATTAAAACCTGCTAAACATGCAACATCAATCCGTTGTAGTCTAGTTGGTTAGGATATTCGGCTCTCACCCGAAAGACCTGGGTTCAAGTCCCGGCAACGGAAAGAGGTTTTTTTTTTGTTTTTTCTTAATATCAACATTGGTTTAAATTATTAGCATCTAATTTTTGCAATATCTTAAGTATCCTTAACTATGCCACTTCTCTGTGTTCTCACTTTTACAACGATTAAAATGTTCATGATTGAAGCGGGAAAAATGTGTTTATACATTTTATTAAATATAATCCATATGTTAATTTTTGCAATATCTTAACTAAGCTAATACTCACTTTCACAGCCATTGAAATGTTCATGATTGAAGTTAGGGAAAAATGTGTTTATACATTTTATTGAATATAATTCATATGTTCGGTGTCAGATTTCAAAAGAAAAAAAATATATTCTTACTCTGCTACGTTCATGGAAGTCATTCAAAAAAAAAACATGTTAATTAGTGTATATATCATTAACAAGTCGTCAACAAGAGCGTAGTTCAGCTGCTAGATGGACGAACTTGGAAGCTTGGACAAATGACTCTCAGATCAGCGGCTCGAACCCTAAATATATAGTCCCGAATTAATAGATACTGTAAAAAAAAACCATATTTATAGGGATGGCAAAATAATCCGCGGGGACCCGCACTAATGAGGTGGGGATGGGTTTCAATTTGGTGATGATGTGGCGAGGATGAGGATAGATAATAAAATCCGTAATGGATATAGAGCGGGATGTGTTTTATAATTCCCGCCCCACCCCTCTTAAAAATAATATTTATTTATTTTATTATTTAGTTCAATGTATATGTTTTAAAATGATTGAATTTATTTGTTTAGTTTTGAGATTTATATTTATGTGATGATTTTTAATAGTTTTTTTGGAATTCTTTATATATTATATAATATCCATTGGGATATATATTTATTATTTTATTAAATATTTTTTTGACAAGATTTAAAAAAAATAGATAAATGGGTTATATGAGGTAAATTGGGTAGGGATAGGGAAAGCATACCCCGCCCTCCCTGCCCCGCTCCGCCCTGCCCGCTCCATCCATTGAGGGGTTTTATGAGGGGATGGGTTTTCAAAAATTAAATGGATGGGGTGGTGTGGGGAGGGCCACCCCATCTCGAACTCGTCTCATTGACATCCCTATATATTTATTGGACCCAGAATGGACAATGTTGTCATTAACATATATATTAGATGTTGATGTATGTCTAAATAAACCAAATACACAGTATTTGGTTTTTTGGGTCTGTTTTGTAATTTCTATTTTAAGTGAGCTTCTACAAAGAGTGCTTCTGACAGTGTGCAGTGAGCTACAAAAAGAGAAAATACAGATTGAGATCTAGAGGAAGAGAAAAACTTGAGGAATAGAGGTAATCTCTTGTATCTTATTATTCTTATAGTGAAATTGTTGTTGAAAATACAATTAGCGTGTGTCTATTAATCTAGAGGGGGGTGAATATGTTTTAATCAAGTTAATTACCAATTTTTCTTGATTAGTCAATATTAAAAAATTAACTAGATAAAACAAGCAATCAATCGATAATCTGAAGTGCGGAAAACAATAAATAACATATCGATTGATTTACGTAAGAAACCCTTCAACTTGACAAAACTCACGGGCTATCTTTCTAGCCACACACGGTCCTCAAATCCACTATATGTAATGATGTTTAAACCTAGGTTGACCTCTAGTCACACCATTCTCGGTTATTAACCCACCACTACTACCCGCAGACCTTTTATAGTGATTCTAGACCAATTTGTTTATGCACTACACACCCGTAGTAACACCCATAGTCACAAGACTTAACTCTCAAAGAAGAGATTAACAACATATGTGAATATATAAATATATCATAAATGCAATTAATGCTAGGCAACACTAAATGCTTATCTAGAGATTAAATGATGGCAATAGAAGCAATCCTAGATATCAATGTCTATATGAAAGCATAAAGACTTAAACTAGAGGAAGATATGCAAATATAAAATTTAGTTATCAAACAAAAGCCAATCAACAAGAGTTGTTATTAAACATGGCAAGGACAATAAATGCAATCATCAAATGCAATCATCAAATGCAATCAATAAGTCCTAATCAATAATGTCTAAATGCTAAGCATAGAGATTTAGCTAGATGGTAAAATAGTCATAAATGCTAGCTATCAATGAACAAACAATTTTAACCAACACAAAGTGACTCAAACATATTGGAAACAATATTAAGCAAATAGTCATGCATTTAATCAAGAAAATAAATGTTTATCCTAAGCAAAATGAACATATAAATGAAACAAGAAATTCTAGGGCATGTTCAACTTACCTAGTCAATGAATACAAGAAGACCTATAAAGAATTAATGCTTGGATGATGCTAGATGCACATGGGAATGAGTTTGGTTGAGTAAAGGTGGGTTCTTTGAGCTCTCTCTCTCTCTCTCTCTCTCTCTCTCTCTCTCTCTCTTGGAGTCACTTTCTCTCACTAGGGTTATGAATTTCAGAGCTCTAAATGTTAAAAACGAAGAAGATGATGACTATATAGGTGCCCTAAGTAAAACTACATCGTTTTGGAAAAAAGTCATGAAAGAGGGCCAACATACGACATGTTAGGGTATGGGTGCCGCAGTCTAGGATACCACAGCACTTGGACTGCGGAAAACACTATTGCTACCACTAAGGGATTGCCGCGGTCTGGGGAACTGCGGCACTGGGACGGCGACACACACAGCACAGAAAAAGGCGACCCAAAATGTAACTAACCGACATCCAAACCCTTCGTATGATATACCGTTGGAAAGGTATAAAAGTCTACTTTCTACTCCAACAAACACAACAAGATTTGGATAACTGTAGAAAGATTTATGGTCAAGTGAGTGACCAAAGGTCAGATTTAGACAACAACAAGAATGCCCAAACTCATGAAAAAATACCATACGACCAAAGACCAAACCAAGAGAATAAAGGTACATTCTCAAATGGTCACTCAACGCGCTAAGACAAGCACACTATCATGCAAGCGCGAATGCAACAACCATACTTAAATCTAGAAATGAAGTGCAAGTGTGAGTTGGGACACAAATGCAAGATGAATGAACATGCATAAGAGTGTGTGTGTGTGTACACTATCATGCAAGCGCGAATGCAACAACCATACTTAAATCTAGAAATGAAGTGCAAGTGTGAGTTGGGACACAAATGCAAGATGAATGAACATGCATAAGAGTGTGTGTGTGTGTGTGTGTGTGTGTGTGTGTGTGTGTGTGTTACTAGTCTCTTCAAAAAGAGTTAAGCTAGTGATATACCTTTAAAGTGCTCTTGAGCTTATAAATGCCATCGAAGCTTGATCACAAATAATGAGACCTAATATACCCTTACAAGCATATTCACATGTGGTTTGTCAACGAAATGAGTCAATCAAAATATGAGGAACTTACAGTTGTGATTTGTTTGCTCTTGGCTTGACTGTTTTCTATTGCTTATTATTACTTGTTGGTGACTTGGTGCTTGTGTTAACTTATGGAATTGTTTACCTATTCAGAGCGGTTTAAAGTATTTAAAATAAGGCTCGGGCTGGGTGTGGGTTAACCCATTTTGCCCCGATCCGTCCCGTTTGATCCGGTATTTATATAATTATTTTTAAAACATATAAATATAAAGGGAAAAACAATTCTCTAATCTCTTTATCTCTTTACCTAAATGCATTTTATGTTTGAATTTAAAGTTTATTAAACTTAAATGTTGTGTTCTATTAAATTTAAGTTTATGTATGAATTTTAAGTGTATGTTAAAATGTTTTTCTATAGGGTATGTTTTATTTAAGTGTATATTTAAATTTACAATAAAAAAGAAAAAAAGTGTATATTTTTTAATTTAGGTCTATATCCTAAAATTCAATTGTATGATAAAATAATTTGTATATTTAGTGGATTGAGAATATTTATATTTTTTTAGAAAAAAACAAAACGGGCCATTTCGGATTGGGTATCAGGATATGGGGCACCTATTGTCATTTCGGGTCGGGTTTGGAGTGGAAAACGAAAACCCATTCAGGACACGGGTTGGATTTGGAGTGGAAAACGAAAATCCATTCGGGACACGAGTCGATTTAAGGCAACTCATACAAATCAGGTTTCGGACATGGGGCAGCTCTGATCCGATCCAATCTGATCTGTTGCTATCCCTAGGTATAAATCAGTGGATGCATGAATTAATGTGAATTTGTTTTTGGTCCTACCTTGAAACAAGCACTTTTGGCTAGTGTCACCGGATGAGAAAATATGTTTCAGTGTAAAAAAATTGATAATTGTCATGTATAATATATATATATATCACTTGCATAGAGAGGCATTGTAACTTGTAACTTGTAAGTAATACACAAAGAAACCATCATTAATGAACGACTAATGTTAGGTAGGTATCTCAACTTTCACATCAGACTCATTATTAGTTGTATTAATAATAAAGCGATCAAGTTCTTTTCTAAAATTACCAAATCGGTACTAGTGTGTATAACAATCACATTCTCTCCTACAATCAGTTGTGTACTTTGGTTAGATTCCATTTAGCTAACTTTTGGATAACATATTGACAGCATTGAAACAAAAAGGAACACATGAATTAAAACGTGATGTTGAACAAGGTTATTTCACTATCAGTTAATACCCACTACCAGTCTACCGCATGGAGGGAAAATATTCTTGCAAAGATATTATTGTAGTGTATGGGCACAACAAGCCCAAGCAGGCATGCTGCATGCACCACTGTTACTTAGTTGCTTCTTCACATGCCAAAAAATTGAGATTCTTTGATGAGAGTGACATTTGCCAAGGAAAAGGAATGAAATTTATTTCTTTCTTTGTTTTTTCCGTTTTCGGGTATTTTTAAATATTGCAGTGTATTATTTTAACTATATATGATATCATTATAAAGATCAGCACTATAATGTATTATTTTAACTATATTCTAACTATATGATGTCAGCACGGCAGCACGGCCGGCCCTGGGCTGGTGCTAGAGGTTCCCATGCCCCGGGCTCATAAAAATATATAAATAGTTGTTATTATAATTTTAGTTTAAAGGGGTTCAATATTTTAGTTATTTTTTAAAACTGGATCAAATATTGATAAACTCTATATTTTTTACCCCGGATCCCTGAGATGTCAGGACCGGCCCTGTACGGCTGCACGGCACTAGATCTTAATTCTGTAAAAACACGTTGAAATTGTTTTTGTTTTCCCTTTGATACTTACCTTTTACTTTCTTTTTCAATTTTTGAATGTTCATGGCTTCATGCCTCCTATGCCACGAGAAAATCTGTATGCACCTGGTGCAATACACCATAATTAATAGGTGTATGCCATGTGATATGGAGAACTCATTTGATTGGTTTTTCTGCCACATGACATTCACCCATTGGATGGGTGCATTGCACCATGTGTATGTAAGATTTTATCCCCATGCCACTTGCTCTATAGTCTATATTCTATAACTCTATATATACTAAATATTTTATGAAACTCAACAGTACTATTCTATTGTTTTGTTATCAGAATTTCGTGGACCAAAACATCTCCAAGTTGTGAGTCATGATTTTCCTGGAGGATATATTTTTCATCTCCTCCCTCCCAGCAACAATTTTAGCAGTGTTTCTAGCTGTTTTGATCCTGACCAAATTCCAGGCCAAGAAATCATCACCATCTGAGAAAAGGAAAAAAAGATATCATCCAATTGGCAGCAACATCTTCCACCAAATAAACAATTTTCACAGGCTCCATGATTTCTTGGCTGACCTTGCTTGCAATCACAAAACTTTCAGGTTGCTTAGCATTTTCAGAACTGAAGTCTACACATCAGACCCTGCAAATGTTGAGTACATACTCAAAACCAACTTTCCAAATTTTGGCAAGGTACATTTTATAATCATAAAAACTTTCCATTTTTTTTTTGGATTGTAACTTGATTGAGTGTTCATGGAAGCAGGGATCGCATGCTTACGAGAATTTGACAGATCTACTGGGAGATGGGATCTTCGTCGTGGATGGAGAAAAATGGAGACATCAAAGGAAATTCGCAAGCTATGAATTCTCCACCAAGATACTGAGGGACTTTAGCAGTGGAGTCTTTAAAGCCAATGCAGTAAAGCTTGTCCGAGTAGTGGCAGAATCTGCAGCTTCGAATGGATCGGTAGAGATTCAAGTACGTTACGAGCTTATTATCATCATCAGAATTCAGAAGAGTTGTTAATTTGTTCCAAATTGTTTGAGATGATAAAATTTGATCAATTATGGTGTTCATTGGCAGGATCTTTTCATGAAATCAACTTTGGACTCTGTGTTCAAAGTGTTACTTGGAGTAGAACTGGATGGTATGTGTGGAACATCTGAAGAAGGAACCAGATTCTCTGAGGCTTTCGACACAGCCAGTGCGAAGGTCAGATACCGATACGTTGATGTCTTTTGGAAGATCAAACGGTTCTTCAACTTTGGATCAGAGGCTGAATTGAGAAAGTGTGTTCAAGTCCTTGATGAATTTGTATACAAAATCATCAAAAGTAAAATTGAACAAGTCCAGAATTCACATCCTGATTTGCTTGTGAGTCTTTTTCAGGATTTTTTTTTTCTCTACAAAGTTTAGAGATGTTTTTATTAATCAACCAAACACATTTTCTTCCAGGGCAAGAAAGAAGATGTTCTGTCAAGGTTTCTGGAACTGAAAGAGACGGATCCGAAATACCTGAGAGACATAATTCTGAGCTTTGTAATTGCTGGCAAGGACACAACATCTTCCACTCTTTCCTGGTTTTTTTACTTGATATGCAAGCATCCTGATATACAGGAAAAGATTGCCAAGGAAGTGATGGAAGCAACCCAACTGAGTGGTGATCAGAATTCAATTAGCATTGAAGAACTTGAAGCCAGAATAACTGAAGAATCCATTGAAAAAATGCAGTTTCTCCATGCAACTTTGACAGAGACACTCAGAATCTATCCTGCAGTTCCTCTAGTGAGTACATACAAGTCCATAAATTCACATACTAATCGGGTTTAGCTACTATATATGATCTGTATAGTTACCAGATTAGTTGTTGGTCATTGGATTTCAATCCAAAGGTCTATAAAAATCAAAGATTTGAACATTTAAAAAATAACTCACTCTCGTAACTACCTTGCAACTATATAGTTTCTGTATAATTGTTCACTTGACTAAACTGTTTGAATGCTGTGACAGGATGGAAAAATGTGTTTTTCTGATGATACTTTGCCGGATGGTTTCAATGTGAAAAAAGGAGATTATGTTGCATATCTGCCTTATGCAATGGGTAGGATGAAATTTTTATGGGGTGATGATGCTGATGAATTCCGGCCACAGAGATGGCTCAACGAAAACGGTCGTTTTGAGCCAGAGAGCCCTTTCAAGTTCACTGCCTTCCAGGTGAGGAAACAATCTTCACATTTAGCTCAGCTTTTCTCCATTAATAGAGCTTCTATTTTTGCTTTAGTTGCATAGAAGTAGTCTCTGTTTGGGACTTTCATCGAACAGTTTGTTATTTTAATCAAACACCTTCACTGTTCTTCATGACATTGTACTTATTAAGACTTAATAGTTCAAAATTGTGTGAAATTACAGGCCGGTCCGAGAATCTGTCTAGGAAAGGAATTTGCATACAGGCAAATGAAGATCTTCTGTATGCTGCTATTGGGATGTTTCAGGTTCAAGCTGAGTGATGAAAAGAAAACAGTCAAGTACAGAACAATGCTCACTCTTGCAATTGATGATGGTCTCCATCTCAATGCCACCCCAAGAATGAGCCTTGGATAAATATTACTTATAGATGCTGATCAAAATTCTATCTACTGTAATTGGAAGATGTTGATTGACAGTAAATCTCTAACGGGAGAAAAGTTGTGCATATATTTGTCTCAAAATACCGATATTTCGGACATAACTGTGCTGTATTTTTACAAAAATATCAACATTTTATCCTACTATTTTTATTATTAACATTTTTCTGTTATACTTTTATCAAATTTTCAAATTGACCCCTCCAAACCGTCAAAATTTGATAAAGTTGGTTTCACTCTGGATCCTGGATCTGAGAAAAATTAGTACAGTATTTGCATAATGACAATAGTGACTAAAGTTTGCAAGCTATGACTATTTTTTGAGGACAGCTATGTATTGCAATGATCTACTTGTGGGTAAGATGGAAATAATAAAAAAAAAATTCTTGAACGGAGGAAATAATAATTATATGCATCTTATTTCCTGGAGAATGATATGGGCAATATTTTATATGCATATGGAAGTTAGGTTTTTTTTAAATTTGTCATGAAAATTCGAACCGATAAGGGGTATGATGGAAACGATCGAGACCACTAACTAACAGCTAACAAGGAAGGTGGACATTATCTAAATTAAAAGGAGAGCTAGCTATAAGGAAGTTAGGTACAAGAAATACAGAAATACAGTGAAATATCACTATCACAATTTAATGTGATTGAATGGTTAGGATTGACTGTAGGAAGTTAATTGCACTGGCTTCCATGTGTAGAAGTAATTGCATATAGATTGAATTTTTGGACACAACCTCCCAAGCCAAACCGCTTGTCAAAAAGTCAACAAAAATGTAAACAGGCTGCCAGGCTGGCGGAGCTTTAATGGGGTCTCCATTATGTATCAACATATGTTGTCACTTTTAAAAACACCCCCAATTTTTTTTCACATCACACTTTAGATCATATAGTAGTGTATCTGAATCTCATTTTACGTATTTTAAAAATTTATAGGGAAAGCTTTCACCCGATTTATAAAAATAATTATTCGCACTGCATATATATTATCTGATCTTGATAAGCAGGGGAGAAACCAGTAGTTTAGTTATGAGGGAGCCGAATAAAACTAATTATTGAGTTTCATTGGTTGTTTTTTTGGTGGAGTTTAAGTTTTATTCACCCGTATATACCGAGCTTTCAGGTGTTATAAAATATGTCGAGGAAACAATAGTAAGAAAAAAGTTGAAATTATCTGTTACAGTGGTTATACCCTTATAAATGTTTATTATGAATGACTAAGTTACGATTTTATTAACCGGTTTTATGTTACTTTGATGTTTTTTGGGTGTTTATATTAACATGCTTTTGTATTTTTATTCTCGGTAAAAAATGTCTTTTTATACTAGTTTCGTAAATAAGACTTTAAAAAAAATAAAACTATCAAGTTAACTAAAATAGATATTAAATATTCAAATTTATGTTTCATTAAAAAACAAACTGTAATATATACCATTTAATAAAAATAATAAATATAATGGTAAAAAAATGCAATTAACAATAATAAACAATAACAAACTTCAAAAATATGATTAATAAAAATATTCAAAATAACATTATATCGTTAATAAAGTCAAATAACAATTATTCATTTATTTTTTTTTATAATTTAAATTTATCATAGCACTTGTTAAGCAAAATTAATTTATAATAGCAACCAACAAATTTTAATAAATTAAGTGAAATAAAAAATATATAATTTTATTAGGGACAGAAGAAATAAATAAAATTAGTTGGGGTATAGTAATAAATAAAATCATAATAGTGTTATTGGCAACCCATTAGTGATCTAATAATGCCCCAGATTTTAAAATTCAAAAATTTATTTGATTTATTTCCTTAACTGCCCTTTTTAATTGTCTGCCAAACTTAATTTACCACATAAATGCTCTATATTTTCATCAACAACTACAACAAAAACCCTGATCTCTCACACACACATCCAGCATCCCTCAATTGCAATTTTTTGTCCCTTCAACTCATTTTTCACAAAATGGTCAAATTAAATTCTAATAAAACAAACCTTACATCTACGAAATAATATTGTGTTTATCTTAAATTTTTTTTAATGCTTTAAACCCTAATTTTATTTCTTATTTTATTGTATACAGTTTATATTATTGAAGAAACTGATAATATCATGCATTTCAAAGCAATCATTATTTTAAAGTAAGTTTGAAGTTACTTGCATTATTACTATTTTTTTCATTGTCACTAAATTTTTTTTTTTTTTTGCTCACTAATGAACACAATACGATGAAATAAAATTTTATATTCTTTTTATTTTATCTTCCCCATATGATAAACAACATGAATGTAAAAAAAAATACAATGAAGGGGTGCTGGATAAGAGTAAAAGAATTTGATGAAAAAAGGTTCGGAACTTATTATATATCAGGAATGTGGACTACAGGTTATGAAGAAGTTTTGACAAGTTCATACACTTTAAGTCAAAGTATGTATATCTAATGGTCCACATTCTTTGTCCTGATATATTTTATATCAGGATGAACTGACAATAGAAAAATTGATTTTATACATATATATATATATATATATGAGTTTTTTTTTTGAAAATATAGCATTTATGGGATGAGTTAAGTTTGGAAAAAAAAACAATGATAGTTTTATAAATATATCAAATAAATTTTTTAATTTTAAAAATTAGGGCTTGAGTTAAGTTTGGAAAAAAAAAACAATGGTAGTTTTAAAAATATATCAAATAAATTTTTTAATTTTAAAAATTAGGACTTTATTAGATCATTAAAGGATTGCCAATAGCACTGCTAATAAAATTAACTGAAACCTATTTTAAGGAATGGATGAAATAATTGTACCTATATATATTAAAGGGTAAATTACACTGATCCCCTTGAGGTTTGAGCAAGTTACACTTAGATGAAAAAGTTTCTTTATAATACACTAACACCCCCAAAACTTAAATTTGACTTTTAAAATACCTAAAATGCCCCTAGTTATATTATTTTATACTTTATTTTTGTTTACCTTTTAACCCAAAACTTTATAAACTTTAATAAAAATAAAAAATTAAATAAAAATATGATTCATTAAAAAAAATAAATAGTTTTTAAAATAAAATAAATAAATAGTTTTAAAAAATAAAATAAACAAATAGTTTAAATAAATAAAATAAATAAATAGTCTAAAAAATAAATAAATAAATAGTTTTAAACAAATAAATAAATAGTTTTAAAATGTAAATAAATAAATGAAAAAAATTCAAAAACAAAATTTTTTAAGGATATCCATTAATAGGAATAAGAAAAACTCTAAATATCCAAACTTTTATGGTAAAGATGATGGTGAGAGAAGCTTCAAGGTTCCCAACACTCCTTTGATATTTAGAGCTTATCTTGTCCCTATTAATGAATATTCTTAAAAATTAATGTTTTTAATTTTTTTAATTTATTTTTTAAACTATTTATTTATTTAAAACTATTTATTTATTTGATTTTTTAATACTTTTTTATTTAATTATTTAATTATTTATTTACTTAATTTTTTTAAAAACTATTTATTTATTTAATTTTTTTAAAACCATTTATTTATTTAATTTTCTAAAACTATCTACTTATTTAATTTTTTAAAACTATTTATTTATTTAATGAATGATATTTTTATTTAGTTTTTTATTGTTATTAAAGTTTATAAAATTTTTGGTTAAAAGGTAAAAAATAAAAATAAAGTATAAAATAATATAATTAGGGGCATTTTAGGCATTTTAAAAGTCAAATTTAAGTTTTGGGGGTGTTAGTGTATTATAAAGAAACTTTTTTATCTAAGTGTAACTTGACCAAACCTCAAAGGGTTCAGTGTAATTTACCCTATACAAAATAATCGGAGGAGTGAATGGTTATAATTGTATGCAATGTTCATATTGTTAAATTATACACAAGTGTTGAAACAATTTTTTCATTGGTCGGGGGGGCATAGCCCCTATGAGCCCCTCCGTATCTTCGCTGCTGTTGGCAAGTCTTTCCGGTCCGATTATAGTACTTCAAAAAAAATCCAAATAAAAAAATTACAATAATACTATACAACCCATACATGAGTTGGCAATACCACAACATTTACCACTTTGCCCGTAATTAAGGTTGATTTTTGGATTGTATAGTATTACTATAGTAGTTATTCAGGATATTTTACTATCATCCAAATTATTTATAATTAACGAGTAGTTACGAGATTTCTAATCATCACTATCGTCTCTTGGAGCCCATTAGGTCCATAATGATCATTGTCAAGTACAGAGACAAAGCCACCTCCAGGCTCCAGGGTATTGAAAGGGCGCAATATGAAAAATTATTAGAACTTTAATAGGGAGATGTATATATATTAAGAATGAATTAGAATAAAATTTAACTAAACTTAAAAAAAATTGTGGAATGGAGGCCATAGCCTCTTATACCATAACGTGGCATCACTATTGGTCAAGTGATTGATTCAACCACAAGTTCAGGTTGAAATCGACCGCTAATTATACCAATTTTTTTCTTTCACGAGCACACAACTTTAAATATATCTTAGAAATACTATTAAATATCACCATATTTTTATCTTGCCAATAACATAACTTTAATCATAATAATAAATATGACAAAAGTATAGTGATATGTATTGGTATATCCAAAATATGTTCAAAATATGTGATCTTGAAAGAAAAACTTGCTAATTATACATGCTTAATCACATTATCACAAACACATCACTAATTATAAAATAGATTTTGTTATTAACCAGTTTATTTATAGTTAAAGAGTAGTAATAGAATTTTTAATCATCATTATCATCTCTTGGAGCCCAGTAAGTCCAGAGCCGGCCCTGCTGTTTTGATGGAGGGGCAGCCACCCGGGCCTCTTTTTTAAAGAGTCAAATTTGTATGTATTTAGGGGTCGTTTGGTATACCGTCATCTTTACATGGGAATGGAAATCTCATAACATTCTCATGTTTGGTAGGAGGTTTAGGTTTTTGATTTCCCGGGAAAGTGAATCCCATGGGAATCACATTACCCTCCAAGGGGGTAATCTGAAACCCTTCCCAACAGGTGGGTTTCAGATTACCCTCTATCAGATTCCCACCGTGAGACCCACATTTAATTAAAAAAAATAACAATTGGTAAATTTAAAAACAATTCGTGCATAAAATTTCCACATTTTCTTACACTTTCTCACTACCCAAACACTAAATTTCCAGATTTTGAAACTTAATTTCATCAACTAAACCATTGACAAATTCATCTTCATCAAAACAGCATCATCAAACAGCATCATCAACACCCAAAAAACAAATTTACAGCAAGTGAACACCAGAAAAAAAAAGTTACAGACGACGGTGAAGATCAAGAACCCGACCTGACGACGACGACGACGATCTGCGATGAGCTAACGCCGACGACGAGCTGAGGACGACGACGACGACGACGAGCTACGACGCCGACGAGCTGACGACGACGACGACGATGAGCTGCGACGGTGACGAGCTGACGACGACTACGAGCTGAGGACGACGACGAGCTGAGGACGACGACGATGACGAGCTGAGGACGACGACGACGATGACGAGCTGCGACGACGACGACGACGAAAAACAAGATCGGAGAGAAACACAGAGAGAGATAGAGATGGAAAGAAAGAGATTAAAATGTTTCTAGAGAGAGAAAAAGAGCTTTGAATTTGGCCTTTTTAATTTTTTAGTTTTTAATACATAAATAAATAAACAGATTCCTATATATAACCAAACACTTTTACTTGATATTCCCAGGAATCCAATATAATATTCCTATACCCAACCAAACACATGTATACAAGTTTCCCAGGATTCACATTCCAGTGTTTAACTTTCCCGGGAATCACATTATTTTGATTACCCCATACCAAACGGTCCCTTATATTAATTCAGGGGTTCAATATTTGTTGGGTTTCAGGCTAAGTTGGGTCCAAGATAAATAAATGTCCAATATGCTTTCTTGTTATCAATTATCATATATTACTTATTAGTCCAAATATCCAATAGGATTTCACACTTTCTTGTTTTTCTCTCCGGTTATTAATTTTTTTTTTATTAAAGCTAATATGTTGTATTGGGTGTTGGGTAGACAAGTTTGGACATGTTGTGAGTTGTTATAGTTCATAAAAAAAGAATTATGACTCTGAAGAGTCTAATTCATTTTTTTAATTATATGTATAGAATATATTAAAAAAATTATGACTCTAAAGGATCTAATTCATTTTTTTAAAATTATATATATATAATAAATTAAAAAAAAAATTAGGACCCATTATGTGACAACACTCTATTCCTCATTTGACATGTCATAGAATCCATTTTCTCTTTTTTTTTGTTGACATTTTCGCCTTAGGTCCAAAAAAAGGTAATGACCGACCCAGAGTAGGTCCACAAATAATCACCGTCAAGGTGCTTCATTCAATTACATGTCACTTATATATTATATTCTTCTCTTTTTGACTACTTGCAAACAAAGGATTTCTCAAGCAAATTTGCAGAATATATTGATCAAATCATTTAATACGTTATTTGAATTGAATTTTGGTTTACTTTTATCATTTTCAGATATATATATTGCATTCGTTTTGCTTATTTAGAGAAATAAAATCCACTATCGCAATTATTATTTTCTTGAATAACCGACCCAGCTGAGTCCAACTCGACATGAGCCACTGCACGTACGTGTTCGTGGATTTCTTCAACTTGTGTTGTTGGCAACAGACACGAAAAATTTTCGATCTGGGTTGAATCAGCATGTTGTTCTTTGGACAAAACATGAGTCATATAATGGACATGCATGGTGTTGTTGGCTGATGCCTTGTATTTCCGAAATCTACTTCCACGTCTCTGTTGCTCGTTTTTCGTTTTGTTTTCAATCCAAATAACTTTTTATTCTGCAATATAAATTCATCTATAACTGTGTTGGCAATAGTTCAATCCAATTTTTTTCTCATGGACACGTATTTTAGGTATGCTTTGAATATAATAATATACATTAACACACTATTAATATAAGAGATAAAATTTCAATTATAATAATATATATTATAAAAATGTGTTGATGTGTATTATTATACTTAAAGTATGTCTAAATTAAATTAAATGTGTGTCCATCAGCGAAAAATTGGTCAATCAATCCTGTCTCTTTCTTGTAAACAAAGTTGATGACTCGGGTCACGAGTCATGATATTAACATTTAATACCCCGAGTTGCAGGGGTGAAACTAGCATAGTAAAATTAGAGGGGTCAAATGATAAAAATTTAAAAATTATGATACTAAATTCAAAATTCATTTTTAAAAAATTTTTAACTATAATTTTTTTTTTTTCAGTAGACCGGGCGGCCATGGTGGTACGCCCCTGCGAAGTTGACTCATGACGTGACAGGTTACGAGTCCACTTGTGATAGGCCCAACTCTACTTGGACTTCTGAAAAGTTCAAAAAGAATTCTATTGGACTGGGCCTTAACAAGTACTACTGAATCATATATGGGCTAATGGGCTAGCCCGTCATTGATGAAAACAACACATTGAATTTTCTCTCATCAAACCATTTTTTCTTATTTTTTTATCCAACCAAATAGAAAGTCTTCAAGTAAAACAAGTGTAATCACAAACTTGTTCTAGATTTTACTTGTTCAAGAAATACAAAATTGTTTTAGTTTTATTTAGCATTTAAAAAAAATCAAATAAGTTCAATTAGTGAGTCGAGTTTGGTAAATTCCTTTTGAAAGTTTTAGAAATTAGATAGAACAAATAATATTTACTATATTTATTAAGAGATTTAATACTCTTAGTTTGAAAATTTTATACATATTTTCTTTCCATTCAAAACTATACTTGCAATTGGGTATTGAAATTATATATGGCAAAATCTGGACACAATTAATTTGATATAATTAATATCTATTTATATATATACTGATGTATAAAAGAATAATTGAACTATAATTAAGAAATACCCGCAAGGTATAAGTTGAAAATATAATTTGATATAATATTGCTTGTAGATGCTGATCAAAATTCTATCTACTGTAATTGGAAGATGTTGATTGACAATAAAGCTCTAACAGTAGAGATAAGTTGTGTGCATATATTTGTGTCAACTTTTCTTATAAAACCGTTATTTCGGACATAACTGTGCTGTATTTGCTTTAAAAAATATTAACATTTTATCCAACTATTTTTTGTTATTTACATTTTTCTGTTATATTATACATGACAATTTATGTAATGCATACCATCCATTTTTCATCTCTGGGACATGAAAACTTAAGCAATGGAAGGAAAAGTGTACCTACAAATAAGAGAATTAAATTCGAAAAAAATTAAAAAAAATCAACTTAAGAAAATATTTTGCAGCCAATCAAATTGATAAATATAAAAATGGTCAATATCTGATCTTTGTAGATAAAACCCGGTTATTGTGTGGAAACTATAAAATTTTAACATAAAACACATGTAAATAACCTAATTATTTATACTCTTTGTAGATGGAACCTAGTTTAATATAGAAAGCCAAAGATGACTAAATATTTTCAGCTTTCCACGTAATAGATCTAAGCAACAGTTCAATGCTTTCGTTTTTTATTTTCTGTAATCAAGAAGAAATAAAGCTAAAAATATACGATTAAACTTTTAAACTTTCATTGATATGATTTTTAGTTGTAGGACCTTTCGATTTATTCTTATCAAAATCAACTTGTGCAAACATCTTCAAGCAATGATGTGCATAAGTACTCGGTATTCAATTAAAAATAAATAAAAACAAAAAAATCCTCACGATTTATATAACCAATGTATTAGTAAATATTTAACGATGTGAGTTCAAACACAAATATATACAATTATGATCATTACAAAAAATAAGAATAATTTAAAAATTAAAAGAAACAAAGAAGAGTCACTTACCATAAGCTAACTCTTCCTCACCGGTCTTTCTCTCTAATCTCTGAAACCCAGTTATGGAAGAATTGAAGCACATTCGTCAATTGTAAATTTTAATTTATAGAAAATGGATTGGAAACGAAGAGTTGGAAAATAAAATGGTTGTTTAACTTAAATTTGTTGATATTATATTGATTAATGGAAGAAGAGACTATTCATCTATTTATAAAAAAATATATCAAAATTAATAACTAACTAATGTGTATTTTATAGATTAATGGATGGTTTTTTATATCATGAATGAAATATAAAACACTTGAGTCGTAAAAAAATGATCTACATCTCTTTAGAATAAAAAAATAATTAATAGCTAATTAGTAGAATTTATACATATTAATGGATGGGTATTTATTGCATGAAAGAAATTATGAGGAGAGCATCTCCATCTCTTTTGGAAAAAAAAATTATATATTATCATGAATAATATTTAATTAATAAATATGAAACATTTGAGTCATGAGAGAGAAGAAGAAACTTTTCATTTGTTTTGGAAAAAAATATTATATATTATTACAATTAATATCTAATTAACAGAGAATATATTTAATATCATCGATTACCAAAGACTATGGAATATATATAAAGAGATGAAACAATTAATGCATTGCATAATAATTCACAATTATGAGATTGATAATTAATGCATTTATGAATATTTTTTTGACTATGATTTAAAAACGAGTAATGCTATTTTTTTTCTAAATTTAATATCAAAATCTGGTGTTCAAACGATATGGCAACACTATAATCAATTCATTTAAATCACACAAATATAATACAATTTAAATTAATGGATTATAATATTGCCACATCATTTGGGCACCAGATTTAAGCACCAAATTTGGACAAAGTAACATTACACATTTTAATAATGGAGATGTTTCAAATTCTACTCAAAAGACATCATAAGTCAAATGAGAAAAGTTTGGGGATTTTAATTGTCTTTAATGTGATGTTATTTATGTATTTTTGACGTATAATCATTTCTCTATATTTTTCATAACTAAGAGTATCTCCAATGCAAATATGTATTTGAAGAAAATTGATTGTTACATAGGATAGATAGTTAAAAAGTTAGAAAAACTCTCTCCATTGCGAGAGCATCTCCAATACAAATATCCATTTTTAAGTTTTTAAATAGTGTCACATCAGCATATCTATTCATTTTGGGCCAACTTTTGAAAAAAAATTAGAGAAATGCATATTCACATCTCTAATGAAATTATCTAAAGTCAAATATAAATCTATTTTATGACCAATCATAATAAAACAATTATTTCATTTTCTCTCATCTTTTATTTTACAATTAAATAAGCTTTAATATTATTTGTGGAAAAAGTTAAAAATCCTAGTCAGCATTTCTAGGAGAGTTTCTAGAATTAGAAACCCATCTCCATATTCTCTAACTTTTTTCTTGCAATATCATCTTCATATTGAAGTTAGGGGTCGTTTGTTTTTTACACTTAAAACTTAATGGGTCTGAATCATAATGATTAAATTGTTTTGTTTGTTTTTATAAGTGGTCAAATAACTTAAAAATACCAAAAAACAACTTAAAATAAAAAGTAAAAAATCATGACTTTTCACTTAATTATAAATCACTGAATTGCATTAAATGCAATCCTAAATATTTTCTTCCCATATTATCCCCCATATATAACATATTTCCAATTTCATCATAATTATATATGGTACAGAAATCTTTATTTTAATATATTGATTATTTTAAATAGCTTTATAAATAAAACAGAACCATAATCACTTCTCATATTGGTGTTTAATATCAATATTTATTATGATATTAGGGTGATATATTTATATATTATTTTTTTTAAAGTGTTTTGTGTGAGTTTTCCTGCTGCCACTTTTATTTTTTGAAAAAAAAAAACTCTGAAGTTTATTTGTAATCGAAGAAGAAGATCATGATCATATGTGTTAATATATAATTATTATTTTTGGATTTCTTATTCCATATTATTTGTATAATTGTTTAACATGAGTATAAATGTAAAATTACTTAGTTTCAGACAATTTTACTTTTAAAAAACAAATGTAGTGACAATACATTCAGATGTGAGAAAAAAAAACATGTCATTCAAGTTCATATTTCAGTCCATATTCAGTCTTTAGAAAAATTCAGGACTGTTCAGTCTTCAGACAAAAAAACAAACGACCCATTAGATAATTGCCTTGGAGAGAGTTTTTATAACTGTTTAACTATCTATCCTATGTGGCACTTAATTTTCTCCAAATGCATGTTTGCATTGGAGATGCTCTAATTCTAGAAACTCTCATAGAAATACTGATTTAGATTTCTAATTCTTTTCACAAATAATATTAAAACTCATTTAATTGTAAAATAAAAAAGGAAATAAAGTGAAATAATTGTTTTATTATGATTACATTGGAAATGTGAATATGCATTTTTCAAAAAAAAAAAAAAAGTGGGTCCATAATGAATATAAATAATGATGTGTCACTATTTAAAAACTCAAAAATACATATTTGTATTGGAGATGCTTTTAATTATGAAAATAGAGAGAAATAATTATACATCAATTGAAATATATAGAAAGAAATAATATGTAAGTTGAAAGATAAACATGTAAATTTCTAAATAAAGTAAGTTTCCTGATAAATTGATTGCCAATATCTTGGGATTATTTAATAACAATGAAATATCCTTGATGATTGAGGTCATCTAGAATTGCTAAAATTGAATTTGGATTGCTAGTCACTAAATTTAAATTTTGAACCAAATTTCAATAAAATTTGTCTTTTAACATCTAATAAGTTTTGAACTGCTTGAAATTAGTTTTTAAGAAGGAGTCTGTCAGCAAATAAAAATATAATCCAGACTCCTGATTACATTTTAATTTTTAATTTCCTTCTTTTTTTTTTTTTTTTTTTTACAGAGACGGTAACATCTGTGCTGGGCTTCAAGCCCAAGCGGCCAGCCCATTGAGGTTAATTTGGTTCCTTCAATAGGGTATTAGTGACCCTAAATTGTTGATATAAAAACAAATGCGAAAGAAATCAAGTGAGGCTGCATGTGTATGAGTGTGGCAGAGGCGGTGAAATAGAAAAATCTTGTATTTGCTTTTTCTTAATCAAATAATAGTTGTTTTCCAATTCGTTTGAATTGGTAAATTTATGATATTTGAGTCTATCTCATTTTGTAGTGTTTGATAGAATTTATTGTCATGAGATTCTTCTAATTTTTTTAAGTTGTTGTCATATTATTGTTTCTAAAATGTGTTTGTTTATGTATTCATTATTGGTAATTATAATGAAAATATTCATTCGGAGTTTTAAACAGTGTATATAGACTTACACTGAACCGATTAGATCTTGATTTTGCCTATTTCTTGTTATCTATTCAACTGTAGCTTTAGTTGACAGTTAAATTTAATTTGTATAATATATACAAAATTGCTATATAACCCAGACTCATAATCTTATTAATGTCGATATGATGAACTTATCGTATGGAATATTTTTAACTTTTATTTTCCTACATGAATCATAAGTTGACAATAGTGATGCCCAAAATCCTTTCGAGGACCATCCCCGCAAGTCCAATCATAATGTAAAATGTCCTCTAACAATAGGGATGGGATGGGGACGGGTGCATTTCAATTTTCACCCCAAATCTAAAACAGAGTAGATGTATTTGCCTTTTCTTGGCCAAATAATCTATTTTTCAAATTCGTTTAAATCGGTAAGCTTCTGATATTCGAGCCTATCTTATTATGTAGAGTTTGATAGAATTTATTATCATGGGATTAATTTAAATTTTTTTAGTTGTTGTCATATTATTATTTCTGAAATATGTTTGTTTGTGTAATCATTATTGGTAATAATAATTAAAATATTTATTCGGAGTTTTGAATCGTGTATATAGACTCTTACATCGAACCAAATAGATTTGACTTTGTCTATTTCCTATGAAGTTCGGTTGTAGCTTTGGTTGACAGTTAAGTTTAATTTCATGAAGTTCTGTTGTAGTTTTGGTTGACAGTTAAGTTTAATTTCAATAATATATACGTAATTGCTACTATCTCAAACTCTTAATCTTATTAATGTCTTATTAATATAGTTATGATTATGAGGGACTTATTATAGGATATTTTTAAAACTTTTGTTTTCCTAAGTGAATCTTAATGGGCTGTTCCGTACCCAAATTTTTGGGTGTTTTTGTTTTTGTGTTTTAAAAACAATTTTGAATTCGCGTTTGTTAACTGTTTTTCATTTTAGTTTTAAAAACAAAAACAAAATGGAAAACAAAACCAGTATTAAAATTGAAATACATGAAAAACCTGTTTACGATATTTTTCATTTTTTTTAACTTTTTTTTTCTCACTTTTTTCTTTCTTCTTCGGTGATCAAAGACTCGAGTCTTCATCTTCTTCTTCTTTCATTCTTCGGTTGTCAAAGCCTCAAAGACTCCAGGTATGCATCTTCATCTTCTTTCTTCATCTTCATCTTCTTCTCATATACTCCTTCTTCTTCTTCCCCTTCCTATTCTCCATGAAAGCAAATTGGAGGAGCCAATCTACACCTCCATGGCCGGAGGGGGTGGCATCCTCCTCCGGTGGCTCCTTTACTACCTTTTTTTAATATTTACAAAAAACAATTCATGTAATTTATGTTTTTTATTTAAATTTATTTTTAAATTGCAAGTTAGTTGATAAATGCATGTTTCCATTGATTTCATGAATCAAAGCCATATTCTTGACCATTGATTTCGTGAGTTAGAAGACAAAATTTTGTTGGTGGTGTTTGAAAAATGTTCATGGTGGTTGATTAGATCCAAAACGAATGCAAGTAATGATCAAGGCATTTGTTTGTTTATTTAGGGTTTAATCGGATATAAAAGGTAAATAAATGAGTTTTGATGAAAACTGTTGGAATTAAAGTGGTTAGTAATTGATTTTTAAAATTTTAAAATGGGTGTAAGTAGAGAGTAATCGAGTGTCTGGGGAATTTTTTGAGTGGTATAGTTGATAATTAGATGAATTATTCAAATTAAAAAATCATAATAGAAAATTTATTAGGAAAATTACAAATTTTGATATTTTTCGGTTAACGTGTTAGATATATTGTTTTTTACGTTTTTATTTTTAAAATACAACTTTCAGGATATACTACTAAACGTGTTTTCGGATTTCAAAACTGAAACAAAAAATATTATTTTTATTTTTTATTTTTCATTTTTCTTTTCTAAAATCGGTAAATGAAAAACGTTTACAAAATACGTAGTAAGTTGACAATAGAGATATCCAAAATTCACACGGGGACCATCCCCACATGGCCCCCATCCTAGTGTAAAACGTCCTACAACAATAGAGATAGAGTGGGGATGTGTGCATTTCACCCCAAATAAATATAAACTAGACTGGGGTATGTTTATTTTTTATTTTTTATGTCATTAATTATTGTATTATTTTAAATTAATTTTATCATGTAATATGAGATTTGAATGTTTAAACAATGGATTAATATTTACTTTTGATTGGATTTTTTATGGGGTTATTTTATGAATAATTAAATTTTAATATAGTATTAATAGAGAGAGAGAAAAAAACTTTATCTATGTGATTATTTTTCAATTTCAAGTCAAGCAAGGTCAAATGAGGGATGAATGATGAGGGAAACAAAGGATCGAGGTCAAACATGATGAAATGGGAGAAATTTGTGTTTCCCTCAAATTGATGTAGTGGCGGGGAAAGGGAAGGGGTCGGAGAACGGGGGCTGGGGTGGGCAACCTTGACAGCTTGACTCATTGACATCCCTAATTGATAAAGATGTCATGCATTAGCAAATGATTTTACCAATTCATATTTTTAATATTATTTGACCTCTCAAATACGTTTCTTTTGCAATTCTTTTTCTCTTCCTATTTTATTTTATTTTATTTATTTATTTATTTATTGTTTTAAATTCTTCAATACCTTATAAAAATGATTCAAATCATCTATTAAAAAATATATTAATTTATATTTAACCAATTAAATTAGATCATATATCAATATTTTTTTTAAATAATTAAATATAAATGATCGTATACACATAATTCAATTTAGTTTGTTAGATACAAATTGAGACACAAATTAAAACATCGTTATTTATCATGCAATTTGAATCCTTTTACAAATAAATTTGGGCCCATCCAATTCACCTATAACCACGTCTGCAACACGATTTAGCATTCACTTGGATAGGGTTATTATGAGTTTAGTCACTCTAATTTGTTTTTATTTGGATTTGGTCACTAGTTTTCGAAATTATTAACTTTAGTCCTTCTGTTAGGAATTCTATAAAAAAGACACATAATGACATTGTCAGATAGTTGAATGACCGAAATACCCTCATTGTCAGATGGTTTATTTAAAAGACAATTATACCCTCGATTTTATCTCATATGGAAAAAGTTTAATAATGTGTATTAACCATTTTGCCCTTATTTTATCTTATATGAGCAGAATGCAAGCATTGTGTATATGCATATCAGACAGTAAAGTTTAAAAATATTACACAAACACATAACAAATGAAGCATGTCTTTTGTACAAACACATCAATACAATAAAAAGACATTTACATAACGAGACAAAATGACATGCATTATGCGTAATCATATCACAAACCAAATTACTAAAAATTACCCAAACCAATAACAAGCCAAACATGTGTTTCCAACAAACCGATGCTACACGTAAAATAGGTTCAATAACATGCAAACACATGTTTGTGGCTACTAATATAAAAACCCCTAATTTTTTCCCTCTGAAACCCTAATAAAATTTGTTTTAACAGTCAAAATTAACTCTGAAAACAACATGCAACAAATTTCAAGCCAAAATATGCAAGAATCATCAAGAGAAATACAGTTTCTCACCTTTATAACTCCTATCTTCAATAGCTTCCCAAAATATCACTCATATGCTACTTTCTTGGTTGTAAACGAATGAAAACAAGAAAAGTTTGAGAGCCTAATCTTGACAAAATGATCAGATGAAAGAAAATAAAGAAATTTGGTGCAACTTTGGCAGATTGTGGCGTGAAGTTTGGTCAATGGAAGTCTTCGATAGAGGCTTTCATTGTTCAAAGAAAGAAATTGGAAGAAAATGAGCAAAATGGACCACTGAAGTATTTTAATCCTTATGTCTACAGTAATAAGTGACGTGTCCTAATCAAAACCTTTCAATTTGTTTATACATTATTAAATTACAGATTTACCCTTGTTCCAGACCGGTTTCTAGATGCTTTTATCAATTTTTTCATAATGCCCTTATCGACCTAACGGAAGTCAACAAAAATCTACCGGAATTTGACGGTAGGGACTGGAATTGGTATTGTTAAAGAACTAGTGGACTAAATTTAGTAATTCTAAAATCTAGTGGAGCAAACCCAGATAAACACAAACTAGAGGGACTACAATCATAATAACACACTTGGATATATAGTCTTTAAAACACCGTCCACATTTTTTCATTGGATAAGCATTCTTTGTTTTGACTATTGAAAATTTTGACAAATGCCAGATGCACCTGTACTTTTGACTTTCACTTGCTCTTCAACCCTTCTTTTTTTATACAATCTTATTAACTTTTGACTTACTCTTGCTCGTCAACCTATATATATAATAAGCACTTATTCATTTTTTAGATTCAAAACAAACGTAATTGAACTTGGAAGTTCTTGTGAGTTATATATAAAAGCCAAGCAAGCATGAGCATGGCTGATGTTGCTGATGATCAGAAGAAATACAAGGGAGCTCGTAGACGAAAATGGGGCAAATGGGTGTCGGAGATACGGGTGCCGGCCACCAAAGAGAAGCTCTGGCTAGGCACCTACTCGACGCCGGAGGCGGCCGCGGTGGCCCACGACGTTGCTTTCTACTGCTTACGCAGACCAGAGTCGTTGGACCGTCTCAACTTTCCAATGATGGTGCCGGTTGGAAAACTGAGTAATGACATGTCTCCGCAGTCGGTGCAGAGGGTGGCGTCTGATGCTGGGATGGCAGTTGATGCTCTGATGGTTGTCAAAAAGTTGCCGGAGAACAAGAAGGAGGCAGAGGAGAGCGGTGGAGCTCACAGCGGCTTCGAGCCGGAGGTTTGGGGAGATAATGATCAAAGCTTTGGAGCTTGGACCAGGGGGGAAAAGGAGTTGAGCATTTCTGTTGATGATTATTTGACTCGTTATTAGTTTTGTTTTTTACTGTTGAAATAGCTTTCACCCATTGGTTTTCTACTTTTTACTTTTGATTGATGATGTAAGCAATGATGATAATGAGCCTAGTGGCCTAGTGGACGTGAATTAACCCAGATCTATAAATATAAACTAATTATTAGTTTTGTTTTTTAGGTATTTATACAGTGCTTATGTTTTTATGAAAATTTTCAAATTCTTAACCGGTATTTGTAGCTAGATTCTAGTGGTTGATCTCCGCATACCTGACTCGACCAGTGTCATACTTCAAAAAAATTGTTTTTTCATGAATTTAAATATTAAACCTTCTGTTGAAGTAATTTTACAGTAATTTGAATGTTTGATCATAATTATTTATTTATTTATTTTCTCCTTTTCTGTACGAGGGTTATATATATTTTGCCCAACACTGATACATTTGAACATTTGATCTTCAAACTGGAACCATATATGAGGGAATAATAACATACAAATAAACCATATAATACAAGGATTTGGATCCCCTCCTCACAACACTTTGTTCTCCCATTGTTTTCACCTAAATCATATTGTAATACGAAGAAACTGTACATAGTTTTGTTTTTTGATTTTTTTTAAAAAAAGAAACTGTACGTACAAGAATTTTATTATTTATTTATATTTACAGGATAGTTTTTCTATTTTAATGGGTGTAAGCTGTCAGAAGAAAAATAGGTGTATGAAGATATTTTATGGGTGACAATAGAACCACACTTTAATAAATTGTAGCTAAAATTCAGATGAATTTTTGACATACAGCCACTTTCTTGCAAAGTTGTATTTATAAGAAGGGAGAATTGTAAATAACCTTGACTTTTGATTAAATGTCAAATCAAACTTTCTACTTTGAATAATCAGTAAAAAAAACTCTTACTATTGGTTAACAGTTAGTTGAACGTCAATTGATTTTATATATCTATATATCAAATATTACAATTTAAACCCTTTATTATAAATATAATAAAAAAGGAAAATATAATGGAAATATAAACTAATAATAATAAATCAATTCCATACAAAAATAATTTATATATTTTTTAAAATATATATTTTGTTTAATTTGTTCCGTTGTTATAATATATTTTTATATATTTAATTCTCATTAAAATAATATTTTTATTATTTATTTCTAACATATTTTTAGTATGTTTTTATTATTATTTTTAGTTCAATCGTAGAAAAAACCACTTAAATAATTATATTTCATTAGATTTAATTAAAATCAACTAACGGTCAACTAATTGTTAACTAATGGTAGGGGTTTTTCGCTGATCCTTCAAACCAGAGGGTTTGATTTGGCATTTGATCAAATGTCAGGGGTTATTTATAATTCTTTATTGTAACAAAATACAGTTAAATAAATTCAAATATAGTCAAAACTGGTCTTAAATGCCCTTCAAATTTTAAACTTGCCCATTTTCTCTCATGTTCCTAAAAAAAGTGTGATCCATTTGTGACTCATATGCATGTTCCATGATCCATTCGTGCATTATGGGTACGTTTGGTACGCGGGACGGAACGAGACAAGGTGGGACAACTTGTTTTTGTCCCACGTTTGGCGCGACCTTAACATGAGACATGACGGGACAAGGTGAAACAAAAATCACAAAAAATTGTCCCACCCAAAACCCTAGGACAACTTGTCCCATGACATGGGACAAGTGTCAAAAAGACTAATTTACCCTTTAAATGTTTAAATAATTACAAACATATCCAATATATTATTAATATATATAAATTATAATTAAATATAATATATATATATTATAAAATTATATATAATAATATATAATATATTAAATATATATATATATATATTAATATTTAATAATATATAAAAATTATAATTACATATATAATATAATATAATATAATATATTATAAAATTATATATAACATATTAAATATATTATTATATATATAATAATATTTAATAATATATACTATATCATATATATATATATATATTATATAGTAATAATATATATAGGATATATATATATATATAATACATTATATATGATATATATATTTCCTATATATATTATTATATATATAATGTGCATAATTACATATATTAAATATATTATTATATATAATTTTATAATATATATAATATTATATATGTAATTATAATATATATATATTATTAAATATTATTATATATAATAATAATATATTTAATATATTATATATTATTATATATAATTTTATAATATATATAATATTATATATGTAATTATAATATATATATTTTTCAATATTATTATATATAATAATATATTTAATATTATATATATAATATATATAATATTATTATATATATAGAGGATACATATATATAATATACAATATATATTATTAATATATATATATATACATATATTATAATATATATAATATTATATTTTTTATATGTACAAATATTTAATATTATATATATGTCTTATATATTATTATATATAATGATATAATATATCATATTATTATATAATATTATTAAATAATTATAATATATTTCAATTACAATATTACTATTTGTATAAAATATAATAATATTGTAATTGAAAACAAGAGGTCATTTGAACCCTCTTGTTTTTGTTAAATATTATAATATATTTCAATTACAATATTTATTCAATATTGTTAAATACGATATATAAAAATTGTTTAATAAATTGTTTAATATTAGACAAAACAAGGAGGGCACTCTGGTCATTTGAATATCTTGTCTCGTCCTGTCCCGTCCTGTCCCAGCCATACCAAACGTATAACAGTATAGTCCACAGTCCTGTCCCATACATTCCAAACACGTCATGGAACAACTGTCCTGTCCAGTCTAATCCAGTCCAGTTCAATCCCGTCCAGTCTCGTCCCCGTACCAAACGCACCTTATGTGATCTGTTCGTGATTACAAATAAACGTGGGACTATATTTTAATGAAAGGTAATTTGGTAATAATGTAAGATTGTATTTTTATTGGTCAAAAATGATTTTTATTTTTGGCTGTTTCTAAATTTTTGTAAATTATATTTGGTTAAATTTTAAAATACCCTATTTTAAGAAGTCAAAATGCAGATAAAAAGAAGGCAAAATTCCCCCATTTGACCCGGAAATTAATAGCGTTTTCGAAAATGTCCCATCTCAATAAGTTTTCTTTTTTTATCCAAGAGAAATAATTTTTTACCAAGTATGCCCTTATCAACTTGTCAGACGACTTTAATATTTTATTTTCCTCTCAGATTTATTTCCCTCTCATATTTATTTCTGTCTCAGAGTTTCAGACACAATTATGTCACATCTCAGACACAAGTATTTCCTCTCGGAATTTTCTTTAAACTCGCAAGGTTTTTGTAAATCTCCAGATCATATCTGTTAAGGGTTTGTAATCTAAAGAAGGTATGTTATTTTTTTTTTGGTTTAAATTACTTTCAAAAACATCAGTTCGTTTTTGTTGTTGCATTTTCTTTTTATTTTTATTTTTCTAGTAGTTAGGAGTGGTTGAAGTGACTGTAAATTTCCAGAATGAACACAAGCATAAAAAATTTATCCGAATGTTTACACGGTAGAATGGCTGATTCCTATTCCGGCTTGTAACCACCCATACATCCACCTAAAAAAAATCCATTTCATAGATATATTCATTATTATATATGCTATGCAGCGTGTAATCATTCTCCAATTTGATCGTGTAAGCATGCATTGTAACAACTTGTAAGCATTCACATTAAGCGTGTAAACATGTAGAGATTTGAGCGTGTAAACATGTAGAGATTTGAGAGCGTGTAAACATGTAGAGATTTGAGCATGTAAACATGTAGAGATTTGAGCGTGTAAAGCATTCACATTATTGAACGTGTAAAAATTTAGAGATGACAGCGTGTAAAAATTTAGAGATAGCATCGTGTAAGCATGCACATTGTTAAGAGTGTAAACATTTAGATATCAGATTCATTTAGTCAGCGTGAAATCATGTTTTCAGCTTGTTAACATTGAACATTTCCTTTCCTTTGTTTAACCAGCATGGAATGATTTATTATGTAATATTAATTTTATCCTCCATTATGCACAGATTGATGGGAGATTTGCGATTACTTATATCGCACGGTGGGCAGTGGTTTGGTCAGAATTATAAAGGAGGAGATTCTGAAATGGCTTTTGTACCTCCTGATTTGACTTACAATGGGTTGATAAAAACGGTGGAAGATATTGTTACATTTGATTCGTCCACTTTCAACATAGAATTAAGAGCTATTATGAATACGAGTGGGAGGCGTACTATTGTGCGCATTAAAAACGACAGGGATGTGTCATTTTTGATGCAGGAAGAAAGGGTAATTCCTGAAGCATATGTTACAATCGTCGGAAGAGATCAAACTACGGGTGGTAATATGCCAACCCAAATGCCAACCCAAATGCCAACACAAATACCAACACAAATACCGCATGAACTAATTCCCATCCAAATGTACCCCTATTTTCCCCAACAGTTTGTAAATCCATACTATACGCATATACAACAACCATATTCCCAACCATATATCCAACAATACTGCTCAACATATGCCCAAACATCTGAACCGGTTGCACAACAACATACTGGCCAACCCACACCACACCGTCACCAACCTATACTACCAAGTGAACTAGTGAATCAAAGCTTTTCTGAACAACTGAAATCCCAGTTTCAATCTGCAGGGAGAAACACAATGGGCGGGTCATTGTCATTTGCACAAGGTGTCGAACCTACCCTAACAATACACACAACTGATGAAGAGACATCACAAGAATCAGACAGTAATGACAAAGATGGTGCAATAGGTTGTGAGGGCACTCCACTTGAATTTGAAACCAATACTGATCATGGGCTGGATAACTTGGATGAACAATACCCGTTGACAGAAGATGAAAGTTTCGTTGATTTTATTGTTGAGGAAGACAATCGAGAGGGGGTGAATTGTGGTAGTCCTAATTTTGAAGTTGATAGTGGCGGTGAATCTGATGCTTCTGATCACAGTCACTCCAGTGGTCATCATGATGACGATCTAGTCGGCAATACTACAACACAAATGGGTTCCTCCTCTTTAGTCCCTCGCCTTAGAGCATTCTTGGATCAGAGCAATACTCATTCCAAACCATCAACCATGAGTGTTCTAGTAGCAATTCTCGATTTTACAAAGGCAGAATATTTTCTTCCAAGAAAGAGCTAAAACGAGAACTGAGTTTGATGGCTTTGAAGCAACATTTTGAATTCAGAATCAGGAGGTCCAGTAAGGCCAGATTTCAAGCAACTTGCAAGGATGACAATTGTTCAGTTCAGAGTGCATGCAAAAAAAATGGATGAGGGAGAGTATTGGCAGATACGAAAAATTGACAAAGAACACAGTTGCACCATTGAGGGTTTCCAAGGTCGGTTTCGGCAAGCTAATTCTTCTGTTATTGGTGAATTGGTATCTCCAAAACTTCGGGTTAATGGAACAGCCTTGAAACCGAAAGAAATCATGACGGAGATGCAGGTACATTACGGTCTCCACATTCAATACAAAAGGCTTGGCGAGCGAAGGATCATGCAGAGTCTATTGTGTTCGGACCCGAGGCAGAGTCGTTCCAGCGGATTCCTTCGTATCTGTATATGCTTGAGCGGACGAACCCTGGCAGTGTGACTGATTTTGAGTTGGATGATGATGGACGATTCAAATTTTGTTTCTTCTCATACGGTGCTTGTATTCACGGTTTTCGGTCATCAATTAGGCCCGTTATTGCTATTGACGACACTCATCTTAAAGGAAGATTTCGTGGTATATTGTTCGTGGCTGCATGCTCAGATGGAAATGAACAAGTATATCCACTTGCTTTTGGGATAGGTCATAAGGAAAATAGAGAGTCGTGGACTTAGTTTTTAAGGCGTGTCCGTAAGTGCATCGATTGTCCGACCGATTGTATGTTCATATCTGACCAGCACAAGGGCATTAAGAAGGCGATGAGAATTGTTTACCCCGATGCACCACACGGCCTCTGTGTATTCCACCTGACTATGAACCTTAAGAATACGTTCAAAAGGGAAGATGTCACATGTATTTTCAAGCGTGCATATAAGATTTATAGGGAGTCCGAGTTTAATGAAGAATTGAGTGAACTGATGCGGGTGCACCCGAATGCGTACAACGATCTCATGACAATTGGTCCTGCAAGATGGTCACGTGCTTACTCTCCAGTAAGACGATACTTCATGATGACTTCAAACGTCACAGAATGCATCAACTCATGTCTCCGACATGCACGACAGTTCCCTGTTACTGTTCTGATCGAGTACATATGTGATATGATGCAGAAATGGTTCTATGATCGGTGGACTTTTGCGGACTCATTGCACACACAATTGACACCATGGGCAACAAAGTATTTAATGGAACGTAATGAAGAATCTACTTTTTACACGGTGCGTCCAATTGATTGGAATGAATTCGAAGTTAAAGATGGGGCTAAGGACGGACTAGTAAATCTGTTGGATAGGACATGTACTTGTCGAGAATTTGAAATCGATTTATTGCCATGTGCTCATGCATTGGCTGCATTGCGAGCTTGTAAAAGACCATTCATTGATTTCTGCTCCCATTACTACAAAAAGTCAAGTTTAGTTGAAGCGTATGCAAGAGTTATCCGACCAGTTGGTCACATGAGCGACTGGGAAATCCCTGATGAAATCAGCTCATTAGTAGTGCACCCTCCTGAATGGATGTCTCAGGCTGGCCGGCCATGTAAGGTTAGGAAAAAATCAAAAGGAGAGTTTCGTTTAAGGAAGGGAAAAACATGTTCCCTTTGTAAACAAGCCGGCCACAATCGCCAAAATTGTCCAAACCCCCTCGGGCTCCTAACCGTAGACAACATTTGTGAACCTGAACCTGGTCCGTCACGTGGTCTGTCACGGAGACAGTGTAAGTGTAGGGTTTGCGGTGAACTAGGACACAACAGACAGACATGCCCACAAGGTCAGACGAGCAGGACAGAGCCTTCTATTGCAACAATCAATCCATAATTGTTTATCAATTAGGATTTCAATGTATGACATAAGTGTTGAAACCAATGTTGTATTTGTGCTATACTATCAGAAACGTAATTTATTTAAAAGATGATGATTTCGTGTATGTTATCGTTTATGGAGCAAATCAATGTAACAGTAACTGGTAACAGTCTGATAATTATGTACATGATTCACGCTCAGAATAATAACATGCCATTTTGTAACCATTATTACACGCTAGATAACGTATCGTGTAATAATGATTACACGCTCACAATGTTGCGTGTAATCATGATTACAAAATTGTGTGTAATCACTGGTATTGATCCAACGTGTATTCAAGACGCACCAATGAGCAATTTTACACGAAGCTAAAAATAACATAATTACAAGCTGAATTTCAGCGTGTAAGCATGCTGACTTTTAATCGTGTAATCATGATTACAGTGGTGCAACGTGAATTATTACACGCAGTCTTATAATCACGATTACACGCACAAAACTTAGCGTGTAATCATGATTACAAAATTGCGTGTAATCATTCACGTTGTACTGATCCAGCGTGTATTCAAGATGCACCAATGAGCAATTTTACACGAAGCTAAAAATAGCATAATTACACGCTGAATTTCAGCGTGTAAGCATGCTGACTTTTAATCGTGTAATCTTTAACAGTGGTGCAACGTGAATTATTACACGCAGTCTTATAATCATGATTACACGCTCAAAACTTAGCTTGTAATCATGATTAAAAAATTGCGTGTAATCATTCACGTTGTACTGATCCAGCGTGTATTCAAGATGCACCAATGAGCAATTTTACACGAAGCTAAAAATAGCATAATTACACGCTGAATTTCAGCGTGTAAGCATGCTGACTTTTAATCGTGTAATCTTTAACAGTGGTGCAACGTGAATTATTACACGCAGTCTTATAATCACGATTACACGCTCAAAACTTAGCGTGTAATCATGATTACAAAATTGCGTGTAATCATTCTTATCGTGTAAACATTCTGTATCGTGTAATCAGACTGTAATGTATACCTGTTAACATATCCAAACAAGTAATATTCACACACAATTTGCATTGCAACTATATCAAAATAACTTTCTACTCCATTAATCATTTGTGGTCTATTATTCAAACTAATGAAAAGGCAAAGAGTTGGCAAAGATATCCCGAGCCATTTGTTTTCTAAAGGCAGGGATGTTATCTTGGTTGAAATCAAAGTTGGCATCTTTGTTCATCATTACATACTCTAATCCCTTAAGCATGAAAACACCACAACTGTCACCGTCTCTCTGACATGGGAATAGGTGGGGGGCCAATCTGACAGCCTTCATACAATTCATATTTTGCGGCCGCCGTTTACTAACATCATAGTAACCAGACGCCTTGCAAATGAGTGGGAACAAGCGACGTAGAGGCAAAACCTGCTGTTCTCTAAACTTCGGGTAGTTAGGCTGTAGATGTGCGGCTGAGTCAAAAATTGTAATTACCCAATCGTTGAGACGAACAACACATAACACCCAATGGCTATCTCCCACGTTGCAAGGGACTAAAACCTGTTACAAACAAAGTTGTTTCAGCTGATAGATACAGTGAGTAAATATGTATTCAATTGAGTAATTAAAGTATCTTACGTCATCAACATCCGCCCATGGCATCCCCCAGGCTGGTTTCTGCCCTATAGCATAGATAATCAAGTCTGTCGGGACTTCGAAGTCCTTCGGGTAGAATGGTTTCGGCAGTGGTCTATGGAAATTTGGCTGAAATTTACGCCAAATTGAGCTTAGGGAATCATGCAACGAAGTTACATAACGGGTCAGTTAGCATAACCAAGGAAGAATCCTGCCGGTAGTTACGAATAAAGCGCAATCAAGTACAGCTACTTTGCGTGGAAAGCTTCGACCTTGGATTGGGTCTTGCTTCCGCTTACACAGCAAGTTGATGTATGCATCCACATGGTCATTGCCCAACCATGCTGTGGGTTGTTCTAATACTGTGAAGAATGACCGTGAAACACAAGCGTCGATGCCAATGTTACGACTATATTATAAAATATTTCACTAACATGAGTCGCCCAGAATAAAACATTTATCAAATTACAAAATATAAAAAAATAACTTGGTGAAGCACTTACTACAACAACCCCGAAGCATTCATAAAGGCTGTATATTGCTCGGCTACTTCCACCTTCTTCTGTGCTCTGAAGGGATCTGTGTAAGGACTTCTTAACCACTTTGACAACAGTCGCTCTCGAACACACCCAGTCTGGTCAAATAGTGGTGGTGGTGGAATTGGACTGTTACCGCCTCGACTGGATGTTTCGGCTTTACCACTTTTGGATGTTTCGGGTTGGATTTTTGTAGATGGAGTTGGAGGGGTATGTATCTCATGTGACGGTGGGAGAGGGGTATGTATGTCATCTGAGGGTGGTACATGGGCTACAGGGGCATGTATAGTGGGGGCTGTCTCGGGGGTGGTGGGGGCGGAATAGGTGGTGTTTAGCTGAAATGCAGGTTCTCCATCACTGTCATCGTGTTCTGCATAATCCTCCGTGCTGAAACGAGAGGGTATCTGTCAAAAATGGAAACACGTTACTTAAACAGTCCAATTGATAATGTGTGTTGATAATATCACCAAATTTGTACAAGCAGAAAAACAATACAACTATATATACATACCTGATTAGAAAACATCTTGAAAAAGTCAGCCCGAAACTTTGCAAACTCAGATTCCATAACCGTTTGGACCTCCTCATGTACGACGATGCGCACCTGGTCAAGTAGTTGATTTGGAATTGCAGTATAGGTCGATCCCTAAGAAAGATAATTGAAATTCAATGATAATAATGAACATGTTATGTTATTTGAAACGAAAAAAAACATAACATGAGAAAATAATTACCTGTGCACTCGAGTGTCGTGTACGATGATATGGAGGACACTGACGAGTAGGAGATGAAGGTCGCTGACGAGTAGGAGATGGAGGTCCCTGACGAGTAGGAGATGGAGGTCTCTGACGAGTAGGAGATGGAGTTCTCTGGTTATCGCCAGACGACGGATGCTGTGTAGGCGAGTGTGGGTCCTCAACAGGTATGCCACGGTCTGAAAACAAAGGGGGTGACATATCAGGTCTGTCACTACCATCTCGAGTGGTGCGCCTGTCACTGTCCTCCCCAGTGGTGTGCCTAGGTGGTGACGTATCTCGCAAGTTCCGCCGTCTTTTAATTGGTTCATCAGGACCTCTGTATCGGTTTCGTTTACGTCCCCCACGCTCGTTTCCGTTCTCTTTGTTCCCCAAATCCTTCAACGGTACAAACTGAGGATTTTCAGACAAGTCGTCATCAATGCCTAACCAATAGTCCTCTTTTGCCTCCATCCGAGTAGGAGAGATCTCGGGTAATCCAGTGAGCTAAAAATTACAAGCAAAATGTCAATCAGTAAAAAAAAATACAGCAAACATTTAGATAACCATCCGAAATTATATTTACCTTTCCTTCAAGCTCTTTCTTCAACCATGACTCACTCATATGTGATCACTGTTTGATAAATTCCCATTTTTTAAAACGGGAGCGTCCCTGGGGAGCGAATCTGTTGCCCAATTTCTTCAGCATCGATTGGATGGCCTCCATTGCCCAAAACTACCAAAACAATAACAGTTTAGCGTGAGAATAAAAATACATTGTTCACAAAAAATAATAGTTTTCTGCTAGTTGCACGATACCTGAACTCCCCAAATAAAACCGTAAAGGTTGTATCTTCTAGCAGGACCCATTGGCTCTGGCACCTTAAAACCGATTCGGATGTAGTGCAATGTCATCTTGAAAACATAATGTCCCCATGGGAACAAATTAAAGGCCTCTATATCCTCAACCAACGACAGTAGCCAGTACGTAACTTGTCTCTGGTAATCCTGCCCGAATAGAATGTTGTTCGCAAACAACACAAGTACCATCTTCAAACCATCACCCTTCTGCTCAAACCCTCCCCCCCCCCCCCCCCCCCCCCCCCCTCTCAAAAATTGGTTCAGAAGATCGGCCAATAATAAATTTCCGTCCCCGCCAAAATATCTAATGTGGATCTCATCCCGTACTGAAACGTAATCTCTCAAAAATATATCCGGTAAAACGCCAAACCTCAACCCAGTGCACAAACAAAACTCTCTCTTTCCTAGTCTAACCTTGGTCTTCCCCAAAGCAAACCACATCTCGTCATCGTTGGCACTTGGGAACCGAATTTGGCGGAGCAACAAGTTATGTATGTACTACGCTTGAAATAAACCCCTCATGTAATGTGGCATATCCAAGTAATTCCTGAAACAACTTTCCTTGAAATCATCCAACTCACCACAGTCCGCCAACACCGTCTTAATTTCATCTATCAATTTTAGTTTGCAATGCACTGTTATCGTTATGTCATACGCCCACGTATTCCTTGGGTGTACTAAATACTGATCTAGGTCTCCGTTCTCTGATGCCTCTTCAGTCTCTACTACGTTCTCATTCTGTGGTACGTTCTCAGTCACTTGTACATGCTCGTTCTCCGGTACGTTCCTCGTCACTGGTAGGTTCTCAGCTTCTAGTGGGTTCACATTCTCTACAACATTTTCATTCTTTGCTCGGTCTTGATTCTCTGCCATCAAATCTCTCTGGTTTGTCCTCAGTCTCTTGTATGTTCTCATTCTCTGGTTAAAACCTGAAAATATTCCCAGGATAGTTAACATCAAGATGATACACAAAAAAAGTTCCAATAAAGCATGCTAACAATCTTTACACGATGTACAATCAAAATGTTTACACGATGGATTATACAATGGTTTACACGCTTAATTGTAAGCTATTGCGTGTAACCATTCTGGATAATTTACAAGGTTCACAGAAATATCTTTACACACTGTGCATAAAACATCTTTACACGCTCTATTGTACAATGGGTTACACGCTACATTGTAAACCCATTTTAGCGTGTAACCTTTATACGTTATACATTAAACATCATTACACGCTTTATTATAAAAGGGATTACACGAGTGATTGCAATCCCATTTCAACGTGAACTAAAAATTGCAATCTTTACACGCTATAGATTAACCATCATTACACGCTGTATTGTACAAGGGATTACACGCTCGATTGTATTCCCATTTTAGCGTATAACCATTCTGGGCCATTTACATACTCACAGAAATCAAACCCAAAAACTTTACATTACACGCTGTAGAATAAAAACAACAATTGATCTAGTACCAAACATACAATACCTATCTAGACTTCTATAACATAACAAGTCATCTACTACCAAACATACAAGTGTTTACACGCTGTATAACAAACACGATGACTTGCGTTAGTGTTTACACGCTCGATTGTAAAGTAAATTTAGCGTGTAATCATTCTGGGTAATTTGAAGCTTAATCTAAGAATTCAATCATACAAAACACAGACATTGTTCACAAAAATATAACCCAAAGTTCAACAATCTTTAATCGAAATAAGGCACATACCCACATAGTCTTTCTATCTCCACAACGAAACTCTTTGTTGATGAACAGTTCGTCGGCGACAAACTAATCCCATCTCCGGTCTTCTTTCTCAGTCCACACTGTTTTCTCTCTCTAAAAACCACTTTCTCACTGTAAAATACCACTTTCTCAAAACCGCTATCTTTTCCCAAGTTTACACGCCAAAATGGTTTCTAATTTCTTTTACGTTTTAGATTTTGTATTTCATTAATGATTTCAAATGGCAAAATTTTCAAATAAAATCACCGTTCATTGAGTGCCACATCAGATATGCATTAAGGGCAAACTTGTCCGAAAAACATTTTTCTTGGATAAAAAAAGAAAACTTATTGAAAAGTAATAGTTTTGAATTTGCCCTTGATTTTATGCCTATTTATGAATTTTGCTCTAAAAAGAAAGTACTCGATTATCAAAAACATCCAAAACTGAAACAAACAATGTGACACTTTTTGGTGACTCGTGAATCATGATTATTCAATATTCGTTGCAGCAAATAGTCAAGTTGACTCAACTCCCTTAGACATTTTATTTCTCAAAATCAAAATTGATCTATTCCATCGGTCCAAGTCCATTTTCCCCAAGTCAAAATCTTATACACACGTGTGAAGAATTTTGGGAACAAATGAAACCAAAATATAGATAATGAAATTAAAAAAAAAATTATCATATATTTATTTATTGATCAAGCTAAATTCAATTAAATTTGTGTGGATTAAACAAAGTGATTATTCTTTATTTATCGGTTTAGATATTTGGCTGGATTTATCCTTCAGATAATTCATAGTTATCATTTGTTAGATTTATCAGATAATTAGGATTATTAGAGTTTTATTTTGATTATTATTATCAATTTCAGGTTTGATGTTATTATGTTACCTCATTCCAGCTACTATTGCATGCCATATTTCATTGTTATTCATCAATTCAATAAACAGTTTTTCAATAAATTATTTTGTGTGTGTGAGATTTTACATTTGGTATCAGAGTCAGGTTCGAGCTAGGCTTGGATGGCAATAAGGTATGATTCAGAAGTTGAGAATCCAGGAGTGGTAAGCTGATCCAGGAGTCTGGAGCAGCAGTCAGCATCGCCAAATATACCTCCATGCGCCCAACACACTACTGGAGACTTGGAGAGTGATCTCTCGCGCTGCAGGGAATGAGACAACACGGCCTATACCAGAAGGTGCAGACTGTGCCAGCCAACAAGATCTTCCAAAGGCTCGACACCAAATGAGGTTGTCTTGCCGAATGAATCCACCCACGAAGATCGAAGAGGAATCTCGTCACCGTTGTCCACCATCGCCATCATCGGCGGTGAGTTGGCTATCACCATCACCACCAATAAAATCTACAGAAGACGCCTAGGGTCAAAACCTAGGTGTTCGTTGACCTAATCCGATGACATATCAGAATGAGCCAAGTTCACAGATTTAGGCTTTTCTGTTGCCAAAAACTGTTGATCGTGTTTAACAAGTTTAGGTCGTTGGCCGTTACTTGCTTGATTCGAGTACGTCGTTTCTTGACCGAGAAAGTTGTCGGAATCGTGACTCGTAGCGAACCCGTGACTTGAAAGTTGAAGGTTTGGTGTTTGTGATTTTTATTTTATTGAGTTTACTTGGTTTTTTTTTTGTGATTTTATTATTGTTTTTTTTTAATTATAGTGGCTACTCTTAACAATAATAATAATACAATACAACCACAATTACCAAAATTTGATGGAAAAACAAATTTTGAGTATCAGGGGGTTAAGATTAAACTTTTGTTTGAATACCAGGAGTTGTGGACTATTGTTTCCGAGGGTGTTGTTGGACCAGCAAATGCTGTAACAACTAGGAAGGAACTAAATGCAAGGTTTTTCATTAACTAGTAGCTGGATCCGGTGATTTTTGAGAAATTGGCGCATACAACATCAGCAAACCGAGCATGAGACTTTATGATGAACACCTACAAAGGAGTTGATAACATGAAACAAGTCCACTTGTAGTCCATGCAAAGGCAGTTAGAGCTTCTCCAGATGAATAAAATGGAGAAGGTGGGAGATTATTTCACATGAACATTGGCACTTGTCAATTTCAGATGTTCAAATCATGGAGAAGATTTTCTGAATATTGAGTAACAAATTTGAGTACAAGGTGAATGCCATAGAGGAGTTTATGGATCTCAAGATGATGACATTGGATGAGTTGATGGGCTTGTTCCAAGCCCATGAACAACGTCTGGATGAGAAGTATGAGATCGAGGTAAATGAAGCTTTGCAGAGCCAACTCAATCTTAAGAAAGACAAAGAGGAGATCAGAAGAATTAAGAGGCAAGCTAGAAGGATCAATACTCGCAAAATATGAGAGAAGCTGCTAATCTATTTAAAATAATATTTATGATTGCCACGTGTCACTCTCATATAAAAAGCAGGAAGAAAGACTGTTATATTATTTATTATATCATATTATAACATAGTAAAAATAACATTTATGATTACCACGTGTCACTCGTACAAAAAAATTGGAAGAAATGCTATTATATTATATTACATTATTTTTATATTATATTATATAATATTATTATATGATATATAATAATTATTTTGTATGTAATAAAAATAATAAAAATAATAATAAAATTTAATAAAGGACACATGTCGCAGCCACATCAAAAGTAGGAAAAAAGCTATTATATATATATATATATATATATATGAAGCTTTTCTCATCAGTACGCACTGATAAATATATATTAGTGCCTTGCGTGTGGACCATTAGTACTTTGACTCAGTCTGCATGTAATTGTCACTGTTTATCCATAATCTATTGCTCATATGCAATGCACTGAGGAGAAAAGGAATATATATATATATATGAAAATTTTCACCTCAGTGGGCACTGAATAATATTTATCAGTGCGTTGCATGTGGATCATTAGATTCAATTGCTTTGACCCAATCTGTATGCACTTGTTAGTGCTTATCCATAATCTATGGCCCACATGCAATGCACTAATATATTTTATATCTGTACTCAATGAGGAGAAAAAGACTATATATATATATCAGTAATGTTACACATCCCACCTAAAATCCCACATTTTTCATCCCAACACATGTGACATTTGTAATGTCAAATGGTGAGTGGATACATGTGGTAGGTGAGATAAATCATAATTAATATGTATCCACTCACAATTTGACATCTCATATGCCACATGTGTTGGGATGAAAAATATGGGATTTTAGATGGGATGTTTATCATTATTCTGTATATATATATATATATATATATATATATATATATATATACACACAAACCGAGTCAAAGTAATTAAATTTAATGATTCACATTCAAGACACTCCTATATATTTATCGGTACGAACTAATAATTTTTTTTTTTTTCATATATATGATAAGGAAGTTAGGTTTTTTTTGAAATTTGTCATGGAAATTCGAACCGACAAGGGGTATGATGGATTGATGGAAACAGTCGAGATCAAAACCTACTTGACCATTAACATAACAAGGACGGTGGACATCATTTAAATTAAAAGGGGAGCTATAAGAGCATCTCCATTGTAAATATACATTTTTTGATTTCTAACTAGTGACACATCAACATATATATTCAATATGAATCTATTTTATCAAAAAAAAAAATAGAAATACATATTCTCATTTTCAATGTAATTATCTAAAATCAAATATGTATCTCATTTTGACCAATCATCTTAAAATATTTATTTCACTATCTCTCTTATTTTATTTTAAAATTAAATATGTATCAATTTTAGACCAATCATCTTACAACATTTATCTCATTTTCTCTCCTCTTTTATTTTACCATTGAATGAGGTGGCGTGTGGATATTGAAATAGCAACTTAAATATACAGAAACAACAGAGAAATATTACTTTGTCTAAATTTAGTATCCAAATTTGATATACAAATGATATAATATAAATATAAACTATTCATTTAAATTATATAAATCTAATTTAATTTAAATAAATAAATTATAGTTTTACCTGATTATTTTTACACCAAATTTAGTCAAAATATTATATAAAAAAAAATTGGTCATTCTTTATTTTTCTGAATAATTGATTGATTGCACCGGCTTCTCTGTTTCCAAGTAATCGCTTGTAAATTGAATTTTTGGACACAACCTCCCAAGCCAAACCTCTAGTCAAACAGTCAACAAAAATTTAAACAGGCTGCCAGGCTAGTGGAGCTTTAATGGGGTCTATATTATGAGAAAATCTTAGAGCATCTCCAATGCTATTATGTATTTGGAAAAAATGGAGTGCCACATATGATAGATACTAAAAAAGTTAGAAAAGTCTTTCCAATGCAATTATCTAAGTTGAATATAGAGATGATGTGGAAAAAAAAAGTTAGAGAATATGGAGTTAAGTTTCTAATTCTAAAAACTCTCATAGAAATGCTGACTAGGATTTCTAACTATTTCCACCAATAATATTAAAACTCAATTAATTGTAAAAGAAAAGAAAAGTGAGAATGTAATAATTGTTTTATTATGATTGGTCAAAAAATAGATACATATTTGATTTTTAGATAATTGCATTGGAGATGTGAATATGCATTTCTCTACAAAATTTTTAAAAGTGGACCCATTTTGAATAGAAATTCTGATATGGCACTATTTAGAAACTCAAAAATACATAATAGCATTGAAGATGCTCTTATATGCACCCGGTGCAATGCACCAGTCTAACTGGTGCATTGCACCAGGTGCATACAAGATTTTCTTATACATTATGTATCTATATATGTTGACTTTTAATCAACACCTTTTTTTTCAAATCAATTTTTAATAGAGATGTTAGTGGACTTTCGAATCCCATATACGTATTAAATAAAAATATGTGGACAGTTTTCTTTCGATTTATGAAAGTAGTTATTCAAGCAACATATATATTATTTGATTTTGGTAAAAAAAAATTTTATTACAATAATACTAAATAACCCATAAAAGAGTTGCGTATACCACAACATTTGCCACATTATACGTAACTTAGATTGATTTTTGGATCGAATATTATTACTACTCTGGTTTCTTTTTTCTTATAAAATTATTACTACACTATTTATTCAGTAGATTTTACTATTATGCAAATTATTTATAATTAATAAGTAGTTATGAGATTTTTAATCATCATTATCATCTCTTGGAGCCCATTAAGTCCATAATGTCATTGTCAAGTGCAGAGACAAAGCCATCTTTGGGGAATTGAAAGAGGCGCATATAAAAAATTATTAGAACTTTAATAGAAAGATATATATATATATATATATATATATATATATAAAATTATAATAAAATTTAATTAAACTTAAAAAAAAATAGTTTCTCCTTTAAGATCCACAAATTATCTATTTACACTCCAAATTATTATTTTTATTAATGGCAGTTTTAACTTGAATAAAAACTACTAAACATGATAAAAAAAAATTCTAAACACACTCCAAACTAATTAAATTATTAAAAAAAAATCTCGCTCCTAAATCATTAGAGTAAATATCACATATTAAACTCTCTTTCCTAAATCTGTTATTACCATATTAAACACTCTCTCCTAATTACCATTTCTCTATTTTTCAAAAAAAAAAAAACATATTTCCGTACTTTCTCGATCAATAAAAAAAAACAAACTTATGAATATTTTGGTTTTTAACTAACAGTAATATTGATTATTGAGAAGTATTGACAAGTGCATACACACTAAGTCAAAGTATGTAAATCTAATGGTCCACATGCAATAGTCAAAGTATGTAAATCTAATAGTCCACATGCAACGCATTGATATAAAATATATCAGCGCGAACTGACTTGAAATTTTTATATATATATATATATATATATATATTAAAAAGTAAATACAAATACCTTGTTTAAAAAAAATAGATATATGAAAACTTGATTTGTTGCAACTAAATTTAATTAAACTCAGAATTTCTAAGACTGATGAAAGAATTAAAGTTCTCTAAGCAATCACATACCTATAAAAGTAACAAAAAACATTTTTATATTCCAAATTTTTTTTTTGAAAAATTGGGTACTTGTATTTTGAGATTTTTTTTAAAAATATATATATATATATACGGTTCCTAAAAATCAAACTTATTCGTAAGTTTTTTTTTTAACTATTAGTCTTGCTTGAGAAAGAATGGAGATAGAAAATTAGAGATAAGTATTGGAGGAGAGGGAGTTTAATTTGATAATTAAAAATGTAGGAGGGAGTGTATATGTAATATTAATCTAATGATTTAGGAGAGATAATTTCTTTTTAATAATTTAATTCAAAAAAAGATTACTCCTTGGATAAATCCAAATGCTATGATGGTTCGTCCTAACTTTTATTAAAATAAAATGGAATGCCTTTAGGAATTTATTTTTTAAAATAGAGTGTTTTTAGAATAAGTGTGTCAAAAGATAAAAAAGATAATCTTAGAATAAAAGGAAGTGTTTTTAGAATTTTTTTAAGTTTAAATTTTGAGAACGGGGAATCTTTAGAAAAGAAGTGTAAAAGGTAAAATTTTGATTGTCAAAAGAAATTCTTAAAAAAAAAATTGTAGAATAGAGGCCATGGCCCTCTTATTCCATAACATGGCATCGCTATTGGTCAAGTGCTTGATTTAATCACCAAGTTCAAATCGAAAAAGACCACTAATTATACCAATATTTTCTCTCACGGGTACACAACTTTAAATATATCTTGGACATACTGATATACTTCATTACATTTTTACCATGTCAGTAACATAACTTTAATCATAATAATACATATAATAATACATATGACAAAAGTTTGGTGATATGTATACCAATATTTTCTCTCACGAGCACACAACTTTAAATATATCTTGGGCATACTGATACACTTTACCACACTTTTACCATGTTAATAACATAACTGTAATTATAATAATACACATGACAAAAGTATGATGATATAAATTATTATACTCAAAGTAGTCTAAATAAAATGTGTGTCCATGAAAGAAAAATTGTTCAAAAATTGTTCAATCAATCCTGTAAGCTAGACCTCTTTCTTGTAAACCAAGTTGATCACTCGGGTCACAATAAATGATGTTAACACCCTGAGGCCACGTCACGAGTCCACTAGTGATGAGCCCAATTCCAGATGGGCCCAACTCTACTTGGACTCTTGAAAAGTTCGAAAAGATCTCTATTGGACTGAGCCAAACAAGTACTACAGAATCATATATGGGCCTATGGGCCTGGCCCGTCAGTGATGCAAACAACACATTGAATTTTCTCTCATCTAACCATTTTTTTCTTATTTTTTATCCAATCAAATAGGAAGTCTTCAAGTAAAACAAGTGTAATCACAAACTTGTTCTAGATTTTACTTGTTCCAGAAATATAAAATTGTTTTAGTTTTATTTAGCATTTAAAAAAAAAATCAATTAGTGAGTTGAGTTTGGTAAATTCCTTTTGAGAGTTTTAGAAATTAGGTAGAACAAATAATATTTACTATATTTATTAAGAGATTTAATACTCTTAGTTTGAAAATTTTATAAATATTTTCTTTCAATTCGATACTATACTTGCAAGTGGGTATTGAAAATATATATTGCAAAATCTGGACACAATTAATTGATATAATTAATATCAATTTTATATATACTGATGTATAAAAGAATAATTGATCCATAATTAAGAAATACCCACAAGGTATAAGTGGAAAATATAACTTTAATTAAAGAAATGATTTCAAACTCATAATGTGATTACTAGTAAAAATACCATGTTCTAAGATATGACAAGTCAATTGGATGAAATTGTAGATTTACAGGAAAGTATATAATTTTTTTTTCTGGCCAGCCGCTGGTTTGCCGTCCGTCGACTGATGGCCGACTTCCTACCATCCGCCATTCCGCCTAGTTCCCGACTAATCCCACTAAGCGTTAGGCGGTGGGTTGCCGCCCGACTAATGCTTAGCGACTTTTATGACACTGGTTGTAGTTAAGAAAATAAAATAAATAAATTGGATGAAGTACTGAGGTTGTTTGTCAAACGGTCCACAAGTCAGGGGCCACATTTAGTGGCATAACTGCACGGCCCATAGGATCGTCCCTAGTAAAAAATAATTAAATAAAAAAAATATTTATAACTTAAAAATAGGGACAAAATTATTCATAAATACGAATATGTATAAAGATTGTGGCGGGAGAAATACTATTACATCGAGCCAAGACGGGGATGGATACAATATTATCTCATCCAGGTTTTGTTATCAATTTTAATATTTTATATAAACAAAGATAAATTTTATTGTGTAATTGTCAACTTCAATAATTTTTTTCCTCACCCAAAAAAAAAATAAAAGCTATTTTCATAACTATAATTCTTGTGACGAACTTGGTCTAATTATACATATTATATATAATATATTATTATTCGTTTTTTGTGGAGTTATATTCTAGGTTGTTTAATATTATGGAAAATTCTGAAATATCTTTAAAAATTCGTTTCTCTCTTTAAATATCAATAGGATGTACAATTATGAAGTTGGTTATGTTGTTCTCATATAAAATACAAAGATTTAACATTTTTTTATTGGATACGAAGATGAATGGAGTCAGGATAAATATTATCATCTTGATTTGGGGATTCTCCAAATCTGTTGTGTCTACTTAAAAATGAGGATGAATATTAAAATGAAGATCTATATCTTAAATGAATATGGGGATGAAAATTGGATATCCGTCCCCTGTTCTCTCTCCATTGTCATCTCTATTAGAAAGTCATTATTCCATTAATAATTAATTTGTTCTTGAGTTTCTTTATAAAATGTGGATGTGTGGGGGATTTTCCAATTCCATCCTACCTACTTAAAAGTGGGGATGGATATTGAAATCAAGAAGATCTATATCTTAACTGAATATGAGGATGAAGATCGAGTATCCGTGCCCCATTTGCTCCATTATATTGCCATATCTATTTGAAAGTCAGTATTCCATTACTAATTAATTTATTCTTGAGTTTATTTATAAAATGTGAATGTGTGGGGCATTCTCCAAACCAAATATGTTCTACCTAATTAAAATTGAGGATGATACCGAAATGAAGATCTATATCTTAAATGAATATAAGGATGAAGATGGGTATCTGTCCCTACTTCGCTCTATTGTAATTTCTATTTGAAAGTCAGTATTCCATTATTATTTTAATTTGTTCTATTTCAAAAGAAAAAAAATTAAAAAATTTCTTGAGTTTATTTATAAAATGTGGATGTGTTCATGCATACACGATCTAGACTTTGAATAACGAGCAATTTGACTTGAACTATATATAAACCACGCGATAATATAAAAGTAAATAATCAGAACTTGCTAGTGGGTATTGGAAATCTTCATGAATGAATCCATAATTTATAACTTGAAAGTGGTATTAATGAAAAAAATGTTGTCATAATAAAAAAAGAAAAAAAAATGTTGTCGTTTTTTTCTGTTACTAGAACTATTTTTTTTTTTTAGATTTAAAAAATAGAACTGGTTTAATAAATTCTAACACCAAACTGATCGGGTAGAAATTTATCGGAACCTATTGAACCCTCAACATGTTTGTAAGATGCGTATAATGAGATTCTAACGTGGTAGTGGCCCTGGGCCGGCCCTAGGCATATGCCCACGAGGCGATCGCCTAGGGCCCCCGTTTTCCAAGGGCCCCAAATTTCAGATTGAAAATAAACTTTGTATATTCAGTTTGTAAGTTGGAGGCCTAACTTATATATATGTATGTGGGTGTGTGCGCACGTTTTTTTTTAAGGCTCACCAAAGAAATACAATTATAATACTTAACCATATCCACAACAGATCAAATAGTACATCAATCTATCAGACATTTGAAAAAAAAATTGAAATCAATTCTATGGTTCTTGAAAGAAACACAATTATAATATTTAATTAATACTTTTACTTCTAAAAATGTGAGATGCGTAATGTTTAAGTGATACATTATTTGATGTAATTATAAATTTTTTATTTCGTTGACTTTTTATTTGCTATTTTATTGTGTTGAAGTCTTGATTTTTAGTTTTTATATTGATTTTTATAAGTATTTACTATTTACTAAAGAAAAAAAATTTAACAAATATACATAAAGGATCCAATATCTCATTTTTATAGTCCGTTTTGGGCCTCCAAAATCTCATGATCTCATGATCAGCCCTGTAGTGGCCTATAAAATTGTTGTCGTTCAATATATATACAAGCTTGTTTTCCTCCTATTTATACACAGTATCGTTTTGAAACCTTATATCTTCTTGTTCAATAATATCGATGGACGTCCTTCATGATTTATTCTTCTGCATTCCATTGATGTCTGTCAGAGCAACAACTACTTTAGCAGTCATCTTATTAGCTATGTCGATGGTTATGGTGATGAAATTCTATTCCAGGAAGAAGAAGAAGAGCCAAAGATATCACCCAATCGGCAGTGCCATTTTCCACCAACGCAACAATTTTCAAAGCCTACATGATTTTAGAACAGACCTTGCTCGCAAACACAGAACGTACAGATCGCTTGGTCTCTTCAGAAGTGTCATTCACACACTGTGCATCCTGCAAATGTTGAATACATCATTAAAACAAACTTTGCAAACTATGGTAAGGTATCTACATTTATATTTTTATACTTATTTAATTAGCAAGCAAGCAGCACTAGATATTGCATACCTAGCTAGACGTAATATGATCTCATATCATAAAACTTTTTTTAAGAAAGAAAAAATATAAGATATTATTTCGTACAAGAAAAATGTAGACACGGTTAAGAATATATATCTTAAATTTTAATATGGGTTTCTTCATGGAAGCAGAGGCGGAATAATTACAATATATTGACGGATCTATTGGGTGATGGAATCTTCACCGTAGATGGAGAAAAATGGCTACATCAAAGGAAGTTATCAAGCCCCCGGAGTTTTCCACCAGGACACTGAAGGTGCGTTTGGTACGCGGGACGGGACGGGACAAGGTGGGACAACTTGTTCTTGTCCCACGTTTGGCGCGACCTTAGTATGGGACATGACGGGACAAGGTGGGACAAAAATCATAAAAAATTGTCCCAACCAAGACCCTAGGACAACTTGTCCCATGGCATGTGACAAGTATCAAAAAGACCAATTTACCCTTTAAATGTTTAAATAATTATAAACATATCCAATATATTATATTATATATATTATGTTATATATTAATATATATAATATATATTATATATGATATAATATATATATATATAATACATTATATATATAATATATATCCTATATATATATTATATATATACAATATAAAAATATTATATATATATAATATAATAATATATATTAATATATATATAATACATTATATATGATATATATATCCTATATATTATTATATATATAATATGTATATATTATTATATATATAATATGTATAATTACATATATAATATTATATATTTAATATATTATATATTATTATATATAATTTTATAATATATATAATATTATATATGTAATTATAATTTATATATATTATTAAATATTATTATATATGATAATAATATATTTAATATATATATATAATATTATATATGTAATTATAATATATATTTATTTAAATATTATTATATATAATAATATATTAAATATATTATATATAATAATATATTTAATATATTATATATTAATATATATTATATATATATTTTAATAATATATATCATATATATTATATTATTATATATATGTATCCTATATATATAATATACAATATATATTATTAATATATATACATAAATTATAATATATATAATATTATATTTTTTACATGTACAAATATTTAATATTATATATATATATATATTTATATATATATCTTATATATTATTATATATAATGATATAATAAATCATATTATTATATAATAATATTAAATAATTATAATATTTTTCAATTACAATATTACTATTTGTGTAAAATATAATAATATTGTAATTGAAAACAAGAGGTCATTTGAACCCTTTTGTTTTTGTTAAATATTATAATATATTTCAATTACAATATTTATTTAATATTGTTAAATACGATATATAAAAATTGTTTAATATATATTGTTTAATATTAGACAAAACAATGAGGGCACTCTGGTCATTTGAATCTCTTGTCCCGTCCTGTCCCAGTTATACCAAACGTCTAACAGTACAGTCCACAGTCCTGTCCCATATATTCCAAACACGTCATGGAACAACTGTCCTGTCCTGTCCTATCCAGTCCAGTCTAGTCCCGTCCAGTCCAGTCCAGTCCAGTCCCGTCCCCGTACCAAACGCACCCTGAGGGACTATAGTAATGTAGTCTTTAAAACTAATGCAGTAAACTTTTCAAAAAAAAAAAAAAAAACTAATGCAGTAAAGCTTGCACGAACACTGTCCGAAGCTGCAGACTCAAATCAATCAATTGACATTCAAGTACTGGCTTCTTACTTAGCTTATAAATGTCTTCTCTGGTCAGGTCGGTTATGGAAAAAAAATAATTTAAGACTAATGTTATATGACGTTATGGAACCGATTCCAAAACGTTATGTATATTACTCCAAGACTGACCAGACTAAAAAATTATTATAGATTATAATCATAACATATACTTAAATTTGAATTGATGTATTATAATTGATTAATTATGATATTTATTGGCAGGATCTCTTTTTCAAATCAACCTTAGACTCGGTATTTGAAGTCTTACTCGGTGTAGAGCTAGATGTTAAGTGTGGAACGTTTAAAGAAGGTACCCGATTCTCTAAGGCATTTGATACAGCTACATCTGACGCAGAACGGAAGTTCTAGGATCACAAGCGTAACCCTAACAGAACATAAACTGGAATCCACCAGAAAAAAAGAAACTGAAACCAAATTGTAAATTTTATTCAATACTTCGAAACTGATAACAAAAGCCCTTAAATAGGCTTTGAAAACCCTAAAAACGGAAAAGACTAAAATATCCTCAGCTAAATAAAATAAAAACGGAAAACAAATATAAACATAAAAATCTTCGGATGCCCGATAACCTATCTTAAACAGCTCCGTTGAGGGAGTAAATGTCGTCAACCGGGCGAGCCCAGGTTGTACCGCTATGGAGCTTCGAAAACCCTTTCCGAAAACATATTATAATAGGAAATCTGTCAACCGAGCGAAGAGTTATGCCCGTTTCATTGAAACACCTCTTTTGGACAATTTTCTATCCAACTCTTCTTCAAAGTCCAAAGCCAATTGTCCTACATCAGTCTCTCCCACCTGTGAAGAACTCGACCTCGAGTTATAATCTGGATAGAGCGGAACATCATCACAAAACTCATAAAGGTCAGCTACGTTGAAAGTTCGGGATATGTTCATATCAGTAGGCAAGTCGATCACATAGGCATTATTGTTGATCTTTTTGACCACCTTGTACGGTCCATACTTCCTTGGCTTCAACTTATTATAGGTACCAACCGGGAACCTCTCCTTACGCAAAAACACCATAACTTGGTCTCCCTCAGCAAACAACTTCTCACGCCTTTTAACATCTGCTGCAGCCTTATACTTTGCATTCTTCTCCTCTAACCGTGCCTTCACTTCAGCCTGAACATCACGAACCTGCTCAGCCATAGCCTCAGCAGCAACACTCATACCAGTGACCTTGGGAAGCTTTGCCAGATCCAACGCGTGCTTAGGAGATTGTCGATACACTAAAGCGAATGGAGACTTACCCGTAGCAGTATGAACAGCATTGTTATATGCAAACTCAGCTTGTGCCAGAGCCACGTCCCACTGTTTTGGCTTATCCCCACAGATACTCCGAATTAAATTCCCCAGTGTTCGGTTTAGATTCTCTGTCTGTCCGTCAGTTTGTGGATGCGCAGTGCTACTGAACTTCAGAGTGGTATCCATCCGTCGCCACAATGTCACCCAAAAATGACTAAGAAACTTCGAGTCCCTATCAGATGTGATTGAATGGGGTACACCATGTAAACGAACTACCTCCCGAAAGAACAACTGAGCCACATGTGATGCATCAGATGTCTTCCGACAAGGAATAAAATGCCCCATTTTTGAGAACCTGTCAACCACAACAAACACGGAATCTACCCCACGCTGAGTTCGTGGAAGACCCAAAACGAAGTCCATTGCTAAATCCTCCCATATGGCATTCGGAACAGGTAGCGGCATGTACAATCCCGTATTTTGAGCCTGTCCTTTAGAAGTTTGACAGACGTAACACTTGCGAACATAGTTACCGACATCGCGTTTCAACTGCGGCCAGTAATAACGTTCGGACACCCCACTAATAGTTTTGTCACGTCCCAAGTGACCACCCAAACCACCACCATGCAACTCTCGAATCAGTTTCTCTCTCAGAGAGCTCCGCGGGATACATAACTGATTGCCACAGAACAAATAGCCCTCGGTCATATGAAACTCCCCTTCAGTCTGTTTCAGAACACACTTTTCCCATATCTCTCCAAAATCCTCATCATCAGGGTACAATTCTTTCAGAAACTCAAACCCAATAATCTCTTGCTGCATAGTCACCAATAAGCTTGCACGCCGACTCAGTGCGTCAGCCACCTTATTTAACATTCCAGACTTGTGCTTCAAAACAAACGGAAACTTCTGCAAGTAAGTTGCCCACCGAGCATGCATATTACTTAAGCTTCTCTGACTGTTCAAGTACTTCAGAGCTTGATGATCAGTGTAAAGAATAAACTCGCGCTGAATTAGGTAATGCTCCCAATTCTTTAGAGCACGAATAATTGCATAGAATTCCTGATCGTAGGTACTCCATTTTCGCCGCGCATCACTCAGCTTTTCACTAAAAAATGCCACCGGTTTCTTCTCTTGTGACAACACTGCTCCAATCCCGACTCCACTAGCGTCACATTCCACTTCAAATAACTTCTCAAAACTGGGTAGAGCAAGAACAGGAGTGGTGCATAGTTTTTCTTTGATGACTGCGAAGGCTGTTTCGGCTGCCTCACTCCACTGAAACTTTCCCTTTTTCAGACACTCTGTAATAGGGGCCACAATACTACTAAAATCCCTCACAAATCGACGGTAAAACGTCGCCAACCCATGAAAACTCCTCACCTCTCCAACTGTCTTCGGTGTAGGCCAATCACGAATGGCTCTAATCTTTTCTTCATCCACCAAAATTCCGTCCGAACTGACCACATATCCAAGGAATAGTAACCGCGCTGTCATCCAACTGCATTTTTTAAAGTTGATAAACAATTTGTTATTTAACAATACCTCTAACACAGCTCGCAGATGCTCCATGTGGTCTTCCTCACTACGGCTGTAAATCAATATATCGTCGAAATAAACGACTACATATTTTCCAATGAAAGGCCGCAACACCTGGTTCATAAGCCGCATGAAAGTGCTCGGCGCATTGGATAGTCCGAAAGGCATCACCAACCACTCATACAGCCCATCCTTAGTTTTGAAAGCTGTCTTCCATTCATCCCCAGGTTTGACCCGAATCTGATGATACCCGCTTCCTCAGGTCGATTTTAGAGAATAATTTCGACCCCTCCAACATATCTAGCATGTCATCCAATCTCGGAATAGGGAAAGCTGTACCTGACAGTTATCTTGTTAATCGCACGACTATCCACGCACATCCTCCAACTGCCATCTTTTTTCGGAACAAGTAATGTGGGAACAGCGCATGGACTCATGCTCTCTCGAATGAATCCCTTCTTCATTAACTCCTCCACTTTTTCCTGTAAAATCTGATTCTCCTTGGGACTCATCCGATAGTGTGGTAAATTCGGTAAGCTTGCTCCCGGAACTAAATCAATCTGGTGCTGAATATCTCTCAACGGTGGAAGGTCATCCGGTAAGTCTTCTGTCACCAAATCACTAAATTCAGTAAGCAGGGTCTGCACCTTCTCGGGCACTACAATTCTTTGCTCTCCTCGGCTTTCTGTCACCAAAGCCCGCACTACTACAACATGTACCTCTTGTGCCTCCTTAATCTCAGCTTCTAAATCAGTTACAGACGTGATTAAAGTGACCAAAGACTGCTCATTTACCGTGGCTTTAGTTGAACTCCCTACTGGATTCCGTTTCGGAACCATCGCAATTCTCCTGCCACCCCAATTGAAAACACAAACATTGTCACGTCCTCTGTAGGTTATGTCCACATCAAACTGCCAAGGACGTCCCAGTAAAACGTGACCAGCATCCATGTCGACTACATCACATGCCACATCTTCCCGGTAGTATTGCCCAATCGAAATAGGAACTTTGCACAACTCTGTCACATTCGCCTTGGGTCCCTTTTGAATCCACCCAATCGCATAAGGCTTGGGATGTTTCTCTGTACGCAGATTCAGATGTTCTACCAATTTTCTGGACACAAAATTCTCACAACTCCCGCTATCGACAATCACATCACAAACCTTTCCTTGCACACTGCAACAAGTCTTGAAAATACTGTTTCGTTGCGATAAACCCTCCAATTTTGTTGCACACATGACTCGCTGAATCACACAGTTTACCGGCTCCCCTTGTTCCTCCGCAATTTCTGCACCTTCTAAGAACTCGTCCATGTTTCCCTCATCTTCAAAATTCTGTTCTTCTTCTTCTTCAGCATCTACGAAATTCACCGGTTTTCTGGCTGGGCATTCATTCGAACGGTGGCCAGGTTGGCCGCACCTGTAACACTTCATACCGCCTGGTCTACTGTATGGATTTGGCGCTCCTCGTGGGGTTTCTTTTGTACCCATTGCTGCTGCTGCAGTTGATCGTGTCCCGCCAAAATTGTTATTTGGCCCCAAACCCCTTTGATCTGCAGTATTTTTAGCCTGACCCTGTCCATCACTTGGTGAAAATCTACTCATGTTCGCGGTAGTGTTGGATGACTCACCCATGTCCTTCTTGTAATGAGAAAAACGATTGGGTGGTTTTTCCATTAACTCCGCTTTCAAGGCCATGTTGTGCGCTTCATCTACTGTCCACACGACTTGCAACCCAATTTTATCTCGAATGGTCGACTTTAAACCCCCCAAATACCTCGAAACCTGCTGTCCTTCTGTCTCATTGAGGTTGTTACGAACTGAAAGTCTGGACCACTCCTCAGTATAATCCGCGACGGTTTTGTTACCTTGAACACAATTCTGATAACTCTGAAAAATAAATTGTTCATAGTCAGGAGGTAAAAACCTGCTCATCATAAGTTGTTTCATTCGCCTCCAGGATCGTATAGGAACTTTGCCTTGTCGCCGTCTATCCATCTGTAATTTCTCCCACCAAACAGCAGCCCCGCTTCTCAACTTGTACGCTACCAATTTGACTTGACGTTCTTCTGTTACCTCAGCAAACTCGAAGAATCTCTCAACCTCTGAAATCCAGTCCAAGAACTCTTCAATCTGCAACTTTCCATGGAACAATGGTATGTCTGCACGGATCCGATAACCAGGTTGATTTTGGTTCAATCGATGATCTCCTTGGTAACCCACGAAATCCTCTTCAGAATCGTTATCGCTCCATTCTTCGAACTGCTCGTGTCTCGCAGCCCTAGGCGGTCGTCTACCTACAGGGCGGCCAAGGGCAACTCCCTCGACTCCTTCTCTGTTGGCAGGGGCAGGGGCAGGGGCGTTGGGATTAGGCTGCTGCGCCATCAGTTGCTGCATCATGGTCTCCAGCCTCGCCATCGATTGTCGTTGTTCGTCAATCGCTGCCCATAAATCGGTATCCCTTCGACCAGCGTCGTCAGGGTTAACTCTTCCGGCTTCGTTGTTGGCCATCGCGCAAGGCAAATCCTTTTGCTCTGATACCAATTGACGCAGAACGGAAGTTCTAGGATCACAAGCGTAACCCTAACAGAACATAAACTGGAATCCACCAGAAAAAAAGAAACTGAAACCAAATTGTAAATTTTATTCAATACTTCGAAACTGATAACAAAAGCCCTTAAATAGGCTTTGAAAACCCTAAAAACGGAAAAGACTAAAATATCCTCAGCTAAATAAAATAAAAACGGAAAACAAATATAAACATAAAATCTTCGGATGCCCGATAACCTATCTTAAACAGCTCCGTTGAGGGAGTAAATGTCGTCAACCGGGCGAGCCCAGGTTGTACCGCTATGGAGCTTCGAAAACCCTTTCCGAAAACATATTATAATAGGAAATCTGTCAACCGAGCGAAGAGTTATGCCCGTTTCATTGAAACACCTCTTTTGGACAATTTTCTATCCAACTCTTCTTCAAAGTCCAAAGCCAATTGTCCTACATCAGTCTCTCCCACCTGTGAAGAACTCGACCTCGAGTTATAATCTGGATAGAGCGGAACATCATCACAAAACTCATAAAGGTCAGCTACGTTGAAAGTTCGGGATATGTTCATATCAGTAGGCAAGTCGATCACATAGGCATTATTGTTGATCTTTTTGACCACCTTGTACGGTCCATACTTCCTTGGCTTCAACTTATTATAGGTACCAACCGGGAACCTCTCCTTACGCAAAAACACCATAACTTGGTCTCCCTCAGCAAACAACTTCTCACGCCTTTTAACATCTGCTGCAGCCTTATACTTTGCATTCTTCTCCTCTAACCGTGCCTTCACTTCAGCCTGAACATCACGAACCTGCTCAGCCATAGCCTCAGCAGCAACACTCATACCAGTGACCTTGGGAAGCTTTGCCAGATCCAACGCGTGCTTAGGAGATTGTCGATACACTAAAGCGAATGGAGACTTACCCGTAGCAGTATGAACAGCATTGTTATATGCAAACTCAGCTTGTGCCAGAGCCACGTCCCACTGTTTTGGCTTATCCCCACAGATACTCCGAATTAAATTCCCCAGTGTTCGGTTTAGATTCTCTGTCTGTCCGTCAGTTTGTGGATGCGCAGTGCTACTGAACTTCAGAGTGGTATCCATCCGTCGCCACAATGTCACCCAAAAATGACTAAGAAACTTCGAGTCCCTATCAGATGTGATTGAATGGGGTACACCATGTAAACGAACTACCTCCCGAAAGAACAACTGAGCCACATGTGATGCATCAGATGTCTTCCGACAAGGAATAAAATGCCCCATTTTTGAGAACCTGTCAACCACAACAAACACGGAATCTACCCCACGCTGAGTTCGTGGAAGACCCAAAACGAAGTCCATTGCTAAATCCTCCCATATGGCATTCGGAACAGGTAGCGGCATGTACAATCCCGTATTTTGAGCCTGTCCTTTAGAAGTTTGACAGACGTAACACTTGCGAACATAGTTACCGACATCGCGTTTCAACTGCGGCCAGTAATAACGTTCGGACACCCCACTAATAGTTTTGTCACGTCCCAAGTGACCACCCAAACCACCACCATGCAACTCTCGAATCAGTTTCTCTCTCAGAGAGCTCCGCGGGATACATAACTGATTGCCACAGAACAAATAGCCCTCGGTCATATGAAACTCCCCTTCAGTCTGTTTCAGAACACACTTTTCCCATATCTCTCCAAAATCCTCATCATCAGGGTACAATTCTTTCAGAAACTCAAACCCAATAATCTCTTGCTGCATAGTCACCAATAAGCTTGCACGCCGACTCAGTGCGTCAGCCACCTTATTTAACATTCCAGACTTGTGCTTCAAAACAAACGGAAACTTCTGCAAGTAAGTTGCCCACCGAGCATGCATATTACTTAAGCTTCTCTGACTGTTCAAGTACTTCAGAGCTTGATGATCAGTGTAAAGAATAAACTCGCGCTGAATTAGGTAATGCTCCCAATTCTTTAGAGCACGAATAATTGCATAGAATTCCTGATCAGTAGGTACTCCATTTTCGCCGCGCATCACTCAGCTTTTCACTAAAAAACTGCCACCGGTTTCTTCTCTTGTGACAACACTGCTCCAATCCCGACTCCACTAGCGTCACATTCCACTTCAAATAACTTCTCAAAACTGGGTAGAGCAAGAACAGGAGTGGTGCATAGTTTTTCTTTGATGACTGCGAAGGCTGTTTCGGCTGCCTCACTCCACTGAAACTTTCCCTTTTTCAGACACTCTGTAATAGGGGCCACAATACTACTAAAATCCCTCACAAAGCGACGGTAAAACGTCGCCAACCCATGAAAACTCCTCACCTCTCCAACTGTCTTCGGTGTAGGCCAATCACGAATGGCTCTAATCTTTTCTTCATCCACCAAAATTCCGTCCGAACTGACCACATATCCAAGGAATAGTAACCGCGCTGTCATCCAACTGCATTTTTTAAAGTTGATAAACAATTTGTTATTTAACAATACCTCTAACACAGCTCGCAGATGCTCCATGTGGTCTTCCTCACTACGGCTGTAAATCAATATATCGTCGAAATAAACGACTACATATTTTCCAATGAAAGGCCGCAACACCTGGTTCATAAGCCGCATGAAAGTGCTCGGCGCATTGGATAGTCCGAAAGGCATCACCAACCACTCATACAGCCCATCCTTAGTTTTGAAAGCTGTCTTCCATTCATCCCCAGGTTTGACCCGAATCTGATGATACCCGCTCCTCAGGTCGATTTTAGAGAATAATTTCGACCCCTCCAACATATCTAGCATGTCATCCAATCTCGGAATAGGAAAGCTGTACCTGACAGTTATCTTGTTAATCGCACGACTATCCACGCACATCCTCCAACTGCCATCTTTTTTCGGAACAAGTAATGTGGGAACAGCGCATGGACTCATGCTCTCTCGAATGAATCCCTTCTTCATTAACTCCTCCACTTTTTCCTGTAAAATCTGATTCTCCTTGGGACTCATCCGATAGTGTGGTAAATTCGGTAAGCTTGCTCCCGGAACTAAATCAATCTGGTGCTGAATATCTCTCAACGGTGGAAGGTCATCCGGTAAGTCTTCTGTCACCAAATCACTAAATTCAGTAAGCAGGGTCTGCACCTTCTCGGGCACTACAATTCTTTGCTCTCCTCGGCTTTCTGTCACCAAAGCCCGCACTACTACAACATGTACCTCTTGTGCCTCCTTAATCTCAGCTTCTAAATCAGTTACAGACGTGATTAAAGTGACCAAAGACTGCTCATTTACCGTGGCTTTAGTTGAACTCCCTACTGGATTCCGTTTCGGAACCATCGCAATTCTCCTGCCACCCCAATTGAAAACACAAACATTGTCACGTCCTCTGTAGGTTATGTCCACATCAAACTGCCAAGGACGTCCCAGTAAAACGTGACCAGCATCCATGTCGACTACATCACATGCCACATCTTCCCGGTAGTATTGCCCAATCGAAATAGGAACTTTGCACAACTCTGTCACATTCGCCTTGGGTCCCTTTTGAATCCACCCAATCGCATAAGGCTTGGGATGTTTCTCTGTACGCAGATTCAGATGTTCTACCAATTTTCTGGACACAAAATTCTCACAACTCCCGCTATCGACAATCACATCACAAACCTTTCCTTGCACACTGCAACAAGTCTTGAAAATACTGTTTCGTTGCGATAAACCCTCCAATTTTGTTGCACACATGACTCTCTGAATCACACAGTTTACCGGCTCCCCTTGTTCCTCCGCAATTTCTGCACCTTCTAAGAACTCGTCCATGTTTCCCTCATCTTCAAAATTCTGTTCTTCTTCTTCTTCAGCATCTACGAAATTCACCGGTTTTCTGGCTGGGCATTCATTCGAACGGTGGCCAGGTTGGCCGCACCTGTAACACTTCATACCGCCTGGTCTACTGTATGGATTTGGCGCTCCTCGTGGAGTTTCTTTTGCACCCATTGCTGCTGCTGCAGTTGATCGTGTCCCGCCAAAATTGTTATTTGGCCCCAAACCCCTTTGATCTGCAGTATTTTTAGCCTGACCCTGTCCATCACTTGGTGAAAATCTACTCATGTTCGCGGTAGTGTTGGATGACTCACCCATGTCCTTCTTGTAATGAGAAAAACGATTGGGTGGTTTTTCCATTAACTCCGCTTTCAAGGCCATGTTGTGCGCTTCATCTACTGTCCACACGACTTGCAACCCAATTTTATCTCGAATGGTCGACTTTAAACCCCCCAAATACCTCGAAACCTGCTGTCCTTCTGTCTCATTGAGGTTGTTACGAACTGAAAGTCTGGACCACTCCTCAGTATAATCCGCAACGGTTTTGTTACCTTGAACACAATTCTGATAACTCTGAAAAATAAATTGTTCATAGTCAGGAGGTAAAAACCTGCTCATCATAAGTTGTTTCATTCGCCTCCAGGATCGTATAGGAACCTTGCCTTGTCGCCGTCTATCCATCTGTAATTTCTCCCACCAAACAGCAGCCCCGCTTCTCAACTTGTACGCTACCAATTTGACTTGACGTTCTTCTGTTACCTCAGCAAACTCGAAGAATCTCTCAACCTCTGAAATCCAGTCCAAGAACTCTTCAATCTGCAACTTTCCATGGAACAATGGTATGTCTGCACGGATCCGATAACCAGGTTGATTTTGGTTCAATCGATGATCTCCTTGGTAACCCACGAAATCCTCTTCAGAATCGTTATCGCTCCATTCTTCGAACTGCTCGTGTCTCGCAGCCCTAGGCGGTCGTCTACCTACAGGGCGGCCAAGGGCAACTCCCTCGACTCCTTCTCTGTTGGCAGGGGCAGGGGCAGGGGCGTTGGGATTAGGCTGCTGCGCCATCAGTTGCTGCATCATGGTCTCCAGCCTCGCCATCGATTGTCGTTGTTCGTCAATCGCTGCCCATAAATCGGTATCCCTTCGACCAGCGTCGTCAGGGTTAACTCTTCCGGCTTCGTTGTTGGCCATCGCGCAAGGCAAATCCTTTTGCTCTGATACCAATTGACGCAGAACGGAAGTTCTAGGATCACAAGCGTAACCCTAACAGAACATAAACTGGAATCCACCAGAAAAAAAGAAACTGAAACCAAATTGTAAATTTTATTCAATACTTCGAAACTGATAACAAAAGCCCTTAAATAGGCTTTGAAAACCCTAAAAACGGAAAAGACTAAAATATCCTCAGCTAAATAAAATAAAAACGGAAAACAAATATAAACATAAAAATCTTCGGATGCCCGATAACCTATCTTAAACAGCTCCGTTGAGGGAGTAAATGTCGTCAACCGGGCGAGCCCAGGTTGTACCGCTATGGAGCTTCGAAAACCCTTTCCGAAAACATATTATAATAGGAAATCTGTCAACCGAGCGAAGAGTTATGCCCGTTTCATTGAAACACCTCTTTTGGACAATTTTCTATCCAACTCTTCTTCAAAGTCCAAAGCCAATTGTCCTACATCAGTCTCTCCCACCTGTGAAGAACTCGACCTCGAGTTATAATCTGGATAGAGCGGAACATCATCACAAAACTCATAAAGGTCAGCTACGTTGAAAGTTCGGGATATGTTCATATCAGTAGGCAAGTCGATCACATAGGCATTATTGTTGATCTTTTTGACCACCTTGTACGGTCCATACTTCCTTGGCTTCAACTTATTATAGGTACCAACCGGGAACCTCTCCTTACGCAAAAACACCATAACTTGGTCTCCCTCAGCAAACAACTTCTCACGCCTTTTAACATCTGCTGCAGCCTTATACTTTGCATTCTTCTCCTCTAACCGTGCCTTCACTTCAGCCTGAACATCACGAACCTGCTCAGCCATAGCCTCAGCAGCAACACTCATACCAGTGACCTTGGGAAGCTTTGCCAGATCCAACGCGTGCTTAGGAGATTGTCGATACACTAAAGCGAATGGAGACTTACCCGTAGCAGTATGAACAGCATTGTTATATGCAAACTCAGCTTGTGCCAGAGCCACGTCCCACTGTTTTGGCTTATCCCCACAGATACTCCGAATTAAATTCCCCAGTGTTCGGTTTAGATTCTCTGTCTGTCCGTCAGTTTGTGGATGCGCAGTGCTACTGAACTTCAGAGTGGTATCCATCCGTCGCCACAATGTCACCCAAAAATGACTAAGAAACTTCGAGTCCCTATCAGATGTGATTGAATGGGGTACACCATGTAAACGAACTACCTCCCGAAAGAACAACTGAGCCACATGTGATGCATCAGATGTCTTCCGACAAGGAATAAAATGCCCCATTTTTGAGAACCTGTCAACCACAACAAACACGGAATCTACCCCACGCTGAGTTCGTGGAAGACCCAAAACGAAGTCCATTGCTAAATCCTCCCATATGGCATTCGGAACAGGTAGCGGCATGTACAATCCCGTATTTTGAGCCTGTCCTTTAGAAGTTTGACAGACGTAACACTTGCGAACATAGTTACCGACATCGCGTTTCAACTGCGGCCAGTAATAACGTTCGGACACCCCACTAATAGTTTTGTCACGTCCCAAGTGACCACCCAAACCACCACCATGCAACTCTCGAATCAGTTTCTCTCTCAGAGAGCTCCGCGGGATACATAACTGATTGCCACAGAACAAATAGCCCTCGGTCATATGAAACTCCCCTTCAGTCTGTTTCAGAACACACTTTTCCCATATCTCTCCAAAATCCTCATCATCAGGGTACAATTCTTTCAGAAACTCAAACCCAATAATCTCTTGCTGCATAGTCACCAATAAGCTTGCACGCCGACTCAGTGCGTCAGCCACCTTATTTAACATTCCAGACTTGTGCTTCAAAACAAACGGAAACTTCTGCAAGTAAGTTGCCCACCGAGCATGCATATTACTTAAGCTTCTCTGACTGTTCAAGTACTTCAGAGCTTGATGATCAGTGTAAAGAATAAACTCGCGCTGAATTAGGTAATGCTCCCAATTCTTTAGAGCACGAATAATTGCATAGAATTCCTGATCATAGGTACTCCATTTTCGCCGCGCATCACTCAGCTTTTCACTAAAAAATGCCACCGGTTTCTTCTCTTGTGACAACACTGCTCCAATCCCGACTCCACTAGCGTCACATTCCACTTCAAATAACTTCTCAAAACTGGGTAGAGCAAGAACAGGAGTGGTGCATAGTTTTTCTTTGATGACTGCGAAGGCTGTTTCGGCTGCCTCACTCCACTGAAACTTTCCCTTTTTCAGACACTCTGTAATAGGGGCCACAATACTACTAAAATCCCTCACAAAGCGACGGTAAAACGTCGCCAACCCATGAAAACTCCTCACCTCTCCAACTGTCTTCGGTGTAGGCCAATCACGAATGGCTCTAATCTTTTCTTCATCCACCAAAATTCCGTCCGAACTGACCACATATCCAAGGAATAGTAACCTGCGCTGTCATCCAACTGCATTTTTTAAAGTTGATAAACAATTTGTTATTTAACAATACCTCTAACACAGCTCGCAGATGCTCCATGTGGTCTTCCTCACTACGGCTGTAAATCAATATATCGTCGAAATAAACGACTACATATTTTCCAATGAAAGGCCGCAACACCTGGTTCATAAGCCGCATGAAAGTGCTCGGCGCATTGGATAGTCCGAAAGGCATCACCAACCACTCATACAGCCCATCCTTAGTTTTGAAAGCTGTCTTCCATTCATCCCCAGGTTTGACCCGAATCTGATGATACCCGCTCCTCAGGTCGATTTTAGAGAATAATTTCGACCCCTCCAACATATCTAGCATGTCATCCAATCTCGGAATAGGGAAAGCTGTACCTGACAGTTATCTTGTTAATCGCACGACTATCCACGCACATCCTCCAACTGCCATCTTTTTTCGGAACAAGTAATGTGGGAACAGCGCATGGACTCATGCTCTCTCGAATGAATCCCTTCTTCATTAACTCCTCCACTTTTTCCTGTAAAATCTGATTCTCCTTGGGACTCATCCGATAGTGTGGTAAATTCGGTAAGCTTGCTCCCGGAACTAAATCAATCTGGTGCTGAATATCTCTCAACGGTGGAAGGTCATCCGGTAAGTCTTCTGTCACCAAATCACTAAATTCAGTAAGCAGGGTCTGCACCTTCTCGGGCACTACAATTCTTTGCTCTCCTCGGCTTTCTGTCACCAAAGCCCGCACTACTACAACATGTACCTCTTGTGCCTCCTTAATCTCAGCTTCTAAATCAGTTACAGACGTGATTAAAGTGACCAAAGACATGCTCATTTACCGTGGCTTTAGTTGAACTCCCTACTGGATTCCGTTTCGGAACCATCGCAATTCTCCTGCCACCCCAATTGAAAACACAAACATTGTCACGTCCTCTGTAGGTTATGTCCACATCAAACTGCCAAGGACGTCCCCAGTAAAACGTGACCAGCATCCATGTCGACTACATCACATGCCACATCTTCCCGGTAGTATTGCCCAATCGAAATAGGAACTTTGCACAACTCTGTCACATTCGCCTTGGGTCCCTTTTGAATCCACCCAATCGCATAAGGCTTGGGATGTTTCTCTGTACGCAGATTCAGATGTTCTACCAATTTTCTGGACACAAAATTCTCACAACTCCCGCTATCGACAATCACATCACAAACCTTTCCTTGCACACTGCAACAAGTCTTGAAAATACTGTTTCGTTGCGATAAACCCTCCAATTTTGTTGCACACATGACTCGCTGAATCACACAGTTTACCGGCTCCCCTTGTTCCTCCGCAATTTCTGCACCTTCTAAGAACTCGTCCATGTTTCCCTCATCTTCAAAATTCTGTTCTTCTTCTTCTTCAGCATCTACGAAATTCACCGGTTTTCTGGCTGGGCATTCATTCGAACGGTGGCCAGGTTGGCCGCACCTGTAACACTTCATACCAGCCTGGTCTACTGTATGGATTTGGCGCTCCTCGTGGAGTTTCTTTTGTACCCATTGCTGCTGCTGCAGTTGATCGTGTCCCGCCAAAATTGTTATTTGGCCCCAAACCCCTTTGATCTGCAGTATTTTTAGCCTGACCCTGTCCATCACTTGGTGAAAATCTACTCATGTTCGCGGTAGTGTTGGATGACTCACCCATGTCCTTCTTGTAATGAGAAAAACGATTGGGTGGTTTTTCCATTAACTCCGCTTTCAAGGCCATGTTGTGCGCCTTCATCTACTGTCCACACGACTTGCAACCCAATTTTATCTCGAATGGTCGACTTTAAACCCCCCAAATACCTCGAAACCTGCTGTCCTTCTGTCTCATTGAGGTTGTTACGAACTGAAAGTCTGGACCACTCCTCAGTATAATCCGCAACGGTTTTGTTACCCTTGAACACAATTCTGATAACTCTGAAAAATAAATTGTTCATAGTCAGGAGGTAAAAACCTGCTCATCATAAGTTGTTTCATTCGCCTCCAGGATCGTATAGGAACCTTGCCTTGTCGCCGTCTATCCATCTGTAATTTCTCCCACCAAACAGCAGCCCCGCTTCTCAACTTGTACGCTACCAATTTGACTTGACGTTCTTCTGTTACCTCAGCAAACTCGAAGAATCTCTCAACCTCTGAAATCCAGTCCAAGAACTCTTCAATCTGCAACTTTCCATGGAACAATGGTATGTCTGCACGGATCCGATAACCAGGTTGATTTTGGTTCAATCGATGATCTCCTTGGTAACCCACGAAATCCTCTTCAGAATCGTTATCGCTCCATTCTTCGAACTGCTCGTGTCTCGCAGCCCTAGGCGGTCGTCTACCTACAGGGCGGCCAAGGGCAACTCCCTCGACTCCTTCTCTGTTGGCAGGGGCAGGGGCAGGGGCGTTGGGATTAGGCTGCTGCGCCATCAGTTGCTGCATCATGGTCTCCAGCCTCGCCATCGATTGTCGTTGTTCGTCAATCGCTGCCCATAAATCGGTATCCCTTCGACCAGCGTCGTCAGGGTTAACTCTTCCGGCTTCGTTGTTGGCCATCGCACAAGGCAAATCCTTTTACTCTGATACCAATTGACGCAGAACGGAAGTTCTAGGATCACAAGCGTAACCCTAACAGAACATAAACTGGAATCCACCAGAAAAAAAGAAACTGAAACCAAATTGTAAATTTTATTCAATACTTCGAAACTGATAACAAAAGCCCTTAAATAGGCTTTGAAAACCCTAAAAACGGAAAAGACTAAAATATCCTCAGCTAAATAAAATAAAAACGGAAAACAAATAAAAACATAAAATCTTCGGATGCCCTTCGGATGCCCGATAACCTATCTTAAACAGCTCCGTTGAGGGAGTAAATGTCGTCAACCGGGCAAGCCCCGGTTGTACCGCTATGGAGCTTCGAAAACCCTTTCCGAAAACATATTATAATAGGAAATCTGTCAACCGAGCGAAAAGTTATGCCCGTTTCATTGAAACACCTCTTTTGGACAATTTTCTATCCAACTCTTCTTCAAAGTCCAAAGCCAATTGTCCTACATCAGTCTCTCCCACCTGTGAAGAACTCGACCTCGAGTTATAATCTGGATAGAGCGGAACATCATCACAAAACTCATAAAGGTCAGCTACGTTGAAAGTTCGGGATATGTTCATATCAGTAGGCAAGTCGATCACATAGGCATTATTGTTGATCTTTTTGACCACCTTGTACGGTCCATACTTCCTTGGCTTCAACTTATTATAGGTACCAACCGGGAACCTCTCCTTACGCAAAAACACCATAACTTGGTCTCCCTCAGCAAACAACTTCTCACGCCTTTTAACATCTGCTGCAGCCTTATACTTTGCATTCTTCTCCTCTAACCGTGCCTTCACTTCAGCCTGAACATCACGAACCTGCTCAGCCATAGCCTCAGCAGCAACACTCATACCAGTGACCTTGGGAAGCTTTGCCAGATCCAACGCGTGCTTAGGAGATTGTCGATACACTAAAGCGAATGGAGACTTACCCGTAGCAGTATGAACAGCATTGTTATATGCAAACTCAGCTTGTGCCAGAGCCACGTCCCACTGTTTTGGCTTATCCCCACAGATACTCCGAATTAAATTCCCCAGTGTTCGGTTTAGATTCTCTGTCTGTCCGTCAGTTTGTGGATGCGCAGTGCTACTGAACTTCAGAGTGGTATCCATCCGTCGCCACAATGTCACCCAAAAATGACTAAGAAACTTCGAGTCCCTATCAGATGTGATTGAATGGGGTACACCATGTAAACGAACTACCTCCCGAAAGAACAACTGAGCCACATGTGATGCATCAGATGTCTTCCGACAAGGAATAAAATGCCCCATTTTTGAGAACCTGTCAACCACAACAAACACGGAATCTACCCCACGCTGAGTTCGTGGAAGACCCAAAACGAAGTCCATTGCTAAATCCTCCCATATGGCATTCGGAACAGGTAGCGGCATGTACAATCCCGTATTTTGAGCCTGTCCTTTAGAAGTTTGACAGACGTAACACTTGCGAACATAGTTACCGACATCGCGTTTCAACTGCGGCCAGTAATAACGTTCGGACACCCCACTAATAGTTTTGTCACGTCCCAAGTGACCACCCAAACCACCACCATGCAACTCTCGAATCAGTTTCTCTCTCAGAGAGCTCCGCGGGATACATAACTGATTGCCACAGAACAAATAGCCCTCGGTCATATGAAACTCCCCTTCAGTCTGTTTCAGAACACACTTTTCCCATATCTCTCCAAAATCCTCATCATCAGGGTACAATTCTTTCAGAAACTCAAACCCAATAATCTCTTGCTGCATAGTCACCAATAAGCTTGCACGCCGACTCAGTGCGTCAGCCACCTTATTTAACATTCCAGACTTGTGCTTCAAAACAAACGGAAACTTCTGCAAGTAAGTTGCCCACCGAGCATGCATATTACTTAAGCTTCTCTGACTGTTCAAGTACTTCAGAGCTTGATGATCAGTGTAAAGAATAAACTCGCGCTGAATTAGGTAATGCTCCCAATTCTTTAGAGCACGAATAATTGCATAGAATTCCTGATCGTAGGTACTCCATTTTCGCCGCGCATCACTCAGCTTTTCACTAAAAAATGCCACCGGTTTCTTCTCTTGTGACAACACTGCTCCAATCCCGACTCCACTAGCGTCACATTCCACTTCAAATAACTTCTCAAAACTGGGTAGAGCAAGAACAGGAGTGGTGCATAGTTTTTCTTTGATGACTGCGAAGGCTGTTTCGGCTGCCTCACTCCACTGAAACTTTCCCTTTTTCAGACACTCTGTAATAGGGGCCACAATACTACTAAAATCCCTCACAAATCGACGGTAAAACGTCGCCAACCCATGAAAACTCCTCACCTCTCCAACTGTCTTCGGTGTAGGCCAATCACGAATGGCTCTAATCTTTTCTTCATCCACCAAAATTCCGTCCGAACTGACCACATATCCAAGGAATAGTAACCGCGCTGTCATCCAACTGCATTTTTTAAAGTTGATAAACAATTTGTTATTTAACAATACCTCTAACACAGCTCGCAGATGCTCCATGTGGTCTTCCTCACTACGGCTGTAAATCAATATATCGTCGAAATAAACGACTACATATTTTCCAATGAAAGGCCGCAACACCTGGTTCATAAGCCGCATGAAAGTGCTCGGCGCATTGGATAGTCCGAAAGGCATCACCAACCACTCATACAGCCCATCCTTAGTTTTGAAAGCTGTCTTCCATTCATCCCCAGGTTTGACCCGAATCTGATGATACCCGCTCCTCAGGTCGATTTTAGAGAATAATTTCGACCCCTCCAACATATCTAGCATGTCATCCAATCTCGGAATAGGAAAGCTGTACCTGACAGTTATCTTGTTAATCGCACGACTATCCACGCACATCCTCCAACTGCCATCTTTTTTCGGAACAAGTAATGTGGGAACAGCGCATGGACTCATGCTCTCTCGAATGAATCCCTTCTTCATTAACTCCTCCACTTTTTCCTGTAAAATCTGATTCTCCTTGGGACTCATCCGATAGTGTGGTAAATTCGGTAAGCTTGCTCCCGGAACTAAATCAATCTGGTGCTGAATATCTCTCAACGGTGGAAGGTCATCCGGTAAGTCTTCTGTCACCAAATCACTAAATTCAGTAAGCAGGGTCTGCACCTTCTCGGGCACTACAATTCTTTGCTCTCCTCGGCTTTCTGTCACCAAAGCCCGCACTACTACAACATGTACCTCTTGTGCCTCCTTAATCTCAGCTTCTAAATCAGTTACAGACGTGATTAAAGTGACCAAAGACTGCTCATTTACCGTGGCTTTAGTTGAACTCCCTACTGGATTCCGTTTCGGAACCATCGCAATTCTCCTGCCACCCCAATTGAAAACACAAACATTGTCACGTCCTCTGTAGGTTATGTCCACATCAAACTGCCAAGGACGTCCCAGTAAAACGTGACCAGCATCCATGTCGACTACATCACATGCCACATCTTCCCGGTAGTATTGCCCAATCGAAATAGGAACTTTGCACAACTCTGTCACATTCGCCTTGGGTCCCTTTTGAATCCACCCAATCGCATAAGGCTTGGGATGTTTCTCTGTACGCAGATTCAGATGTTCTACCAATTTTCTGGACACAAAATTCTCACAACTCCCGCTATCGACAATCACATCACAAACCTTTCCTTGCACACTGCAACAAGTCTTGAAAATACTGTTTCGTTGCGATAAACCCTCCAATTTTGTTGCACACATGACTCTCTGAATCACACAGTTTACCGGCTCCCCTTGTTCCTCCGCAATTTCTGCACCTTCTAAGAACTCGTCCATGTTTCCCTCATCTTCAAAATTCTGTTCTTCTTCTTCTTCAGCATCTACGAAATTCACCGGTTTTCTGGCTGGGCATTCATTCGAACGGTGGCCAGGTTGGCCGCACCTGTAACACTTCATACCGCCTGGTCTACTGTATGGATTTGGCGCTCCTCGTGGGGTTTCTTTTGCACCCATTGCTGCTGCTGCAGTTGATCGTGTCCCGCCAAAATTGTTATTTGGCCCCAAACCCCTTTGATCTGCAGTATTTTTAGCCTGACCCTGTCCATCACTTGGTGAAAATCTACTCATGTTCGCGGCAGTGTTGGATGACTCACCCATGTCCTTCTTGTAATGAGAAAAACGATTGGGTGGTTTTTCCATTAACTCCGCTTTCAAGGCCATGTTGTGCGCTTCATCTACTGTCCACACGACTTGCAACCCAATTTTATCTCGAATGGTCGACTTTAAACCCCCCAAATACCTCGAAACCTGCTGTCCTTCTGTCTCATTGAGGTTGTTACGAACTGAAAGTCTGGACCACTCCTCAGTATAATCCGCAACGGTTTTGTTACCTTGAACACAATTCTGATAACTCTGAAAAATAAATTGTTCATAGTCAGGAGGTAAAAACCTGCTCATCATAAGTTGTTTCATTCGCCTCCAGGATCGTATAGGAACTTTGCCTTGTCGCCGTCTATCCATCTGTAATTTCTCCCACCAAACAGCAGCCCCGCTTCTCAACTTGTACGCTACCAATTTGACTTGACGTTCTTCTGTTACCTCAGCAAACTCGAAGAATCTCTCAACCTCTGAAATCCAGTCCAAGAACTCTTCAATCTGCAACTTTCCATGGAACAATGGTATGTCTGCACGGATCCGATAACCAGGTTGATTTTGGTTCAATCGATGATCTCCTTGGTAACCCACGAAATCCTCTTCAGAATCGTTATCGCTCCATTCTTCGAACTGCTCGTGTCTCGCAGCCCTAGGCGGTCGTCTACCTACAGGGCGGCCAAGGGCAACTCCCTCGACTCCTTCTCTGTTGGCAGGGGCAGGGGCAGGGGCGTTGGGATTAGGCTGCTGCGCCATCAGTTGCTGCATCATGGTCTCCAGCCTCGCCATCGATTGTCGTTGTTCGTCAATCGCTGCCCATAAATCGGTATCCCTTCGACCAGCGTCGTCAGGGTTAACTCTTCCGGCTTCGTTGTTGGCCATCGCGCAAGGCAAATCCTTTTGCTCTGATACCAATTGACGCAGAACGGAAGTTCTAGGATCACAAGCGTAACCCTAACAGAACATAAACTGGAATCCACCAGAAAAAAAGAAACTGAAACCAAATTGTAAATTTTATTCAATACTTCGAAACTGATAACAAAAGCCCTTAAATAGGCTTTGAAAACCCTAAAAACGGAAAAGACTAAAATATCCTCAGCTAAATAAAATAAAAACGGAAAACAAATATAAACATAAAAATCTTCGGATGCCCGATAACCTATCTTAAACAGCTCCGTTGAGGGAGTAAATGTCGTCAACCGGGCGAGCCCAGGTTGTACCGCTATGGAGCTTCGAAAACCCTTTCCGAAAACATATTATAATAGGAAATCTGTCAACCGAGCGAAGAGTTATGCCCGTTTCATTGAAACACCTCTTTTGGACAATTTTCTATCCAACTCTTCTTCAAAGTCCAAAGCCAATTGTCCTACATCAACATCAATTGTCATACACCGTTATATTGATTATTTTTGGAAGATTAAGAGGTTTTTCAACATTGGATCCGAGAAGTTATTGAGAAATTGTATGAAAGATGTTGATGAATTTATGTACTAAATAATCAAAAGCAAAATTGAACAAGTCTAGAATTCAAGTGACGATTTACCTGCGGTGAGTACTGTTAGAGCATTTTATATATATATATATATAATTGTTTAGATTTTTACCTGAAAACTTAAAACTTTGTGTCTAGTGATAATAACTGATCGAGTCTGATTTCGGTCAAGAGTCATGGGTTCAAATTCCTCACATAACCGTTTGACATAAGAGGGGGTGTGTTAAAATGTTTTATATAATTGTTTGGACCCATACCTAACAGCTTAAGCTTTTGGGTCTAGTGATAACAGATAAATACAACTTTTTGCATGTACCTTTGATATAGTTCAACGCTTAATGATATATATACATAATTCAATGATTGGTGAAGAAAGAAGACATCCTGTCAAGGTTTCTAGAACTGAAAGATATGGATACAAAGTGCTTAAGAGACATACTTCTCAGTTTGGTAATTGCCGGAAAAGACACAACATCTTCAACTCTTTCGTAGTTTTTTTGCATGATATGCAAGCACCCTGATATACAGGAAAAGACTGCAAAGGAAGTGATGGAAGCAACCCAATTGAATCATAATTCAAGCATTGAAGAACTTGCATCCAACATAACTGAAAAAACACTTGAAAAGATGCAGTATCTCCATGCAGCTTTAACTGAAACTCTCAGGCTGTATCCTGCAATTCCAAAAGGTAATAATTAGATACATACGTAGATTTACATTTGCAATTGTAGAGATTAATAATTTTCAGGCAGTGCGTATAAGTTTATCCCGATAAAATCTGGACGGTCCTAATTAATGAATGGAAAGTCTTGATCAGAAGCTTTGAAAGTGTTGTGAAATGATCAAAAATTAAACCTGTGATAGACTTTCAAAACTTCGATTAAGACTCTCACTTCATCAATCAAGACTGATGAAGACTATCACAAATATTTTGAAAAAATATTTCTTGATGTTGCAACAGAATGGAAAAATATGTTTTTTTGAGGATACATTGCCGGATGGCTATAGAGTGAAGAAAGGACAATCTGTTACATACCTCCCTTATGCAATGGGTAGGATGAAATATCTATGGGGTTATGATGCTGAGGAATTCCGGCCAGAGAGAGATGGCTCGATGAAAGTGGCCGTTTCCAGCGAGAAAGCCCTTTCAAGTTCACAGCCTTCCAGGTGAGTGACAAATCTGATTATAACACAATTAATTGCTCACATTTGTTAATCATGATCACTTAATTTTAAAGTTTTTAGATTCAATTCATTTGCGTAATTATCAGGCTGGTCCGAGAATCTGTTTCGGAAAGGAATTTGCTTACAGGCAGACGAAGATCTTCTGTATGATCTTATTAGCAAGTTATAAATTCAAGCTGAGTGATGAAAATAAACCGGTCAAGTACAGAACAATGCTCACTCTTCAAATTAACGGGGGTCTCCATCTCCATGCCACTTCAAGATTGATCCATTCATAAATTGAGTAGTAATTAATGCTATATTGTTTAGATTATTTGCTCAAATTTATTCCTAATAAGTGACGTGATGCCAAGATATTACTCTGGAAATCTAGCATTAATTATTCCCTTGTTCTTGTTTGTGTTTGCTTTTGCTTTTTTTCTTCAAGTTTTTTGTAAAACAGTATTTAAATTAATTAAAGTGGGATAAAACAAAGGAGCAGCTTATCATTTGGTTTGAAAACACCCTATGTTTGGAGGTCTATTTACTTGAAGAACCATAATTTTATTTTAATTTTTGTGTTCTCTAAACACAAATTGAGAAAAGTTCATCATTTTGTGGGTATATCAATTGGTCGTATATAGACATGACCGCAGTTTGCTTAAAATCGTGGAACCGAACCGTAACCGTGGGTTGAAGGTTCCGGTTCCGGTTTTTAAGAAAAAAAATTGGAACCGGCGGTTCGGTTCCTGTTGGTTCAAGTTCAATTTTTTTTTCAAATTTTTTTTGGCCATTGGGTTTCAAACTGTTGAGCCAAACTGCCCAACAGCCCAAGTGCCCAACGGCCACTCTTGGCTTGGGCTTGGCCAGTCCAAAGGTCCAAATGGCCCAAATGTCCAATTTTTTTTTTTTTTTTTTATTTTCTCATATTTTTTTTCTATAAATACCCCCCACCCCATTCATTTCTCCTCACACCAATTCTCTCTCAATTCTTTCCCAATTCTCTCTAATTCTCTATCAACTCTCAACTCTCAATTAATCAATTCAAAATCATTTTGGTAGGCAACTTTTTTTAAATTGTGGTGCAAATTAAGTGCAAGGCCGATTTAAATTTTTTAGACTTTAACTCTATTTCAATTTAGTTTTTTAGTTTTTTTAATATTTTTATTTTATTTTAATTTCGGCTTATCTGATAAACTTCATTTACAAATTATAATTTCACATTATTACATATTTACACGTCTATTAAATTTTTTAGTTAGTAGATTAAAAATAAAAAAGGAACCGGACCGGAACAGGAACTGCCGGTTCGGAACTGGAACCGAAGTGCGGTCTACTCTAGTTGTATAGTACTATTCTTGGAACAAACTTACTGAAAACTGAAAACTCGTCTATAGTTGCATCTGTCTTAGTGTATATTTGGTATGGCTTTTGAAATGATCAAAAACGTTTTTTTAATGCTATAAGCTATTTTGAAGTTTTTTTTAGTCGTTTGACAAAACTCGAAACAGCTTTATTAATATATGAATTGTCTTAATTACCCTTTATAAAAACCATTTTATGTCTACTTGGAGAAGCCCAAAATTTAGGCTTTTCCAAAAAGTTTTTTTGAGCTTGTTTAAAACATATGAATTGTCTAAACTACCTTTTATAAAATTTAAATATTCCACAATAACTCTTTCATTATAAATACATTGTCAACACCCTTTTTTTTGTAATTCACTCAACCAAAAAGCTATTTCTAAAAATACATTGTCAACACCTTTTTTATAATTTACACAACTAAAAGTCTGTTTTGTTAGAAACTTTACTCATTAGATGCTCTACTATAAAAAGATCTACTCTAGAAACTCTATTTGAAAAACCATACAAAACACACCCTTAATTATCAAGGGTGCGAATATTGATACCCATAAAAGTTATTAGTACACCAATTTTTATAAGTACACCCATGTCTAAAATTTAAAATTTAAATATTACTATAAGCACTATTCTTAATGCCAATAGTGCCCTCATTGAAATAAATATATTCATTTTAATACATATTATTTATAAACACTCTTAAATTATTATCATACTCAATTTATAAAAAAAATCATATTGTTTTTGGAATCAAATCCTCTTTTAATGATAGTCCAATTTACTTTTAGAAATATCTCGAATGTGAATATGTGGAACCGTATATGGGGTCAAGAGATTTTTAATTTGTAATTTTCTTATTTATACGGCTATCTTGATATTTTTTTT